>OZ023164.1:15652527-16852527 GCA_963678695.2 Diplodus puntazzo | reverse complement strand
GTGATACAGACATGACTAATGATTGCAAAAAAATGTTTTCTGGCCAATAAAAGACATCCCGTTGTCATCAGTCATCTAGGTGATTTGGGATTTATCCATCCTCATTTAGTAAAGAAAGTCACTTATTCGAAGACAATGTGAGAAACAGGAAAAACCTTAATGAAAATAACTGACTTTGTTTTTAGTTTATTACATTTTGCTTCGCTTACTGTGGTATGAAGTGGCTCGCGGGACATTTGCTTCAGTTGGTTTAACAGGATCGATTTTCAACCAGGCTGAACTGCACTCATATTTTTTCACTTATATCCATTTCAAAATACATGCTCCTTATATTTAGAGCCTGTGTTTTATGTCACTTCCTCAACATTTTTGGTCAATTTTAAGTCAAACAAAATGTTAGACATCTTAAGATTTTAATCATCAATTAGTCTGAAAACACTTCACAGACTGATGTGTGAACAGGGTCCAAGTATCTGCCTATTTTTCCTACCAAACCCTGTTGTCGCCATCTTGCATTTAATCTGCCATGCCATCCTCAGACTTTAGCCAAGCTCTGAAAATGTTTGGATTAAAGCTTTACTGGTGCTCCAGGTGATACAGCCATAACAAAAGGATGCAAGAAATGTTTTTTTTCTGAGTAATAAAAAACATCCTGTTCTCATCACTCATCTTGGTGATGTGGGATTTATCCACCTTGATTTAGCAAAGAAAAGCCATTTGCGGGAAGAAAACGCTTAAAAAAAACAAGAAAACCTTATGGAAACGAGTGAAATTAAGCAATTTGATTCCAATGCAATTTTGTTTTCTAAATTTGGCATCGCTGCATGTGGTATGAAGTGACTCATTTGATGTTTGCTTACTTACTAGGTAGTTAGTATAGCTCAACGAAAATGAAAAAGGTTGTATAATCCCATTCCCTGCCTTGCCAGATGGTTAACATGATTGGTCTTCAACGAGGCTGAGCTGCACACCGATTATTTCATTTATTTCCAATCCAAAAATACATGTGTTTTAATTAGAATGTGGTCATCAATTAGTTAGAATACACTTTCCAGAATATTAAATAAACAGGGACCCAATATCAGAAATCTACCCCCCTGGCGCCCCCATGTTTGCCCCTCCAGTGGATGAAACATGGCTAAGTCACAACTTTCTGTGACTCCCCTCCTCTTATACATGTGGTTCCCTGCCTCTCAAACATCCTGAGTCTGCCAATGCTGTTCATCATATAGACAGCTTCTGTACACCTTTTTCGATTCTCACTGGAAGGCACTCCTGATAAACATCTTGTTGTACAGTCTGCCATTTCGGCTGAAATCAACAGCCTGGACACAAACAAAAAGCAGCCTGCACTTTAAAACGCTATCGCAGCAGAGAGGAAGCAAATTAATGATGCCGGCTAACTGCAGACATATGCCTCGGCAGGCTAAGTGTGAACAAATGCACGACCAGATGAATTAATGAATTAGTCCGTCTGCGAGGGAGTAAGTGGGTGGATAATATTACTGTATGTATTAATGAGTGTGCTAGTTACAATCTGGCTTCGCGAGCATCTAGGAACGTTGCACTATAAGAGTCTCATTATATTTGACCCTAACAGATGAAGTGTGCTCACTCCTTTCACCCCCTTGTTAGATCTAAACCAAGAGGTTAGCCAGAGGTTGGTGTAAATCACAATTCTAAGCAACACTCATCATATTAGCTCAATGTCATATGCTTTCAGACATCCAGGGTGCTTAATGTATGTAGTTTGGGCGTAGTAGACATTCATAAATTTTCTCTTTCACCCCTCAGATTGTATAGCACACTCGTACATGCCCTCCGACTGATGGATAATCAAACTTTGACAAGGAAACTACATCATATCCTGAGGAGCCGCTCTGCTTGAGGATGAAATGCAATCCATAGGAACATCAGCATGGATCTATAAATCTGTGTATTCCGCACAGTCTTTCCTTCGTTCTTTTAATAATGTCTCCAGAGGGTTTTGTGTACAGAATAGTCAAGTTTCTCACTCAAGTTAGAGCATCAATCAAAACTGAATGACATTATTCCTATCACATTTTGGGTCATGTCAGAAGTCATAATGAAAGGAATGCTCGCGTTTTAAATAACTGGGGGATGCTGATACAGAGGAGTATATGTCCTTGGGTTAATGAGGACAGGTTCAAAAGGAAATGAATTCTCACTGACATAAAACAGTCTACAATAACAGCAGCGCAGTACAATGGCATGATGGTATTCTTCATCCTCGGGAGAGTCAGCGTGAAGGGAAAAGGGACAGGAATAAAGATGTTGGAACAGTTTCATACTCCTAGCAAATGTGTCACTATATTTTTTTTCCCCCCCCAAATATGTCAAGATATTCCACTGCAACATGCCATATGCAAGGCTGTGTGCACGATAAAAAAGCCACGGCTTGACTCAACGGGACGCTGTTTCATATTGAAATATTTTTAAATGTGCAGTAAAAAAAAAAAAAAAGAAAAAGAAATGTCTTTGAGAAGCGAAATATAAATGCACAACTGCCCTCTGTCACCGCAGAAAAAAATATTTTTAAGAGGCTTTGAAGAAAGTGTTGAGTGAGGAATAGGTTTTCTAAACAATATATTTTGTTTGCAAGTCAATCGTTCCCAAAACTAGGCCTCGCTGTGACACTGGAACATAAAACCGCCTCTGAAGCAACAGCTGATACCTCCTGCTTTGGGTTCAAAGACGATGATTCTGGGGTTTTTCTCACACAGGGGTGTTCAAAGTGATTACACCCCACTTGGGCTGAACACATTATTAAGGACTGGGTTAAGGACTGATTACAGTCGTTGGCATTTAATAAAAAAAGAGAAAGAAAAAAAGAAGCTGTTCCAGGTCAATGCACTCCATGTCCAGTTTGCTTTGACTTGGTTTCACTGAGCAGCCGTGTTTCCTTTCTCCTATCAGTGTGTTTGCTTGAATCATGGCGTTGGCAATGGTGGCACATGCGGATGAAGCGACTGGTAGCACCTTCAATTTATTTTTGTTACATTTTTGTTTTTTAAGCTTATTTTTGGGGCTTCACTGCTGAAACACATATTGCCTATGGCAGAAATACATCCACCAACATTAGAGAAGAAAGCACTTTTTGGATTAAGAGCAACAGACATTGAGACGGCATCTGGCTAATGTCTGGTCACAGGACAAGGACAAATGGGACTCTAAGACGCTGACTAAGCAACGGGTAAACCAAAAAAAGTTGTTTCCACATCTTTACAGAGACCTGTCTCCAACTTAACATCCTGGTTCAAACTGTTGCACTCAACTGATGAACCATGTTCAGAGCCGACAGAGCGCAGGACGAGAGGCAGACTGTCAACCACATTGTCATTCACCCTGGTCCAAATATGTTTCAAGCTTCAGAGACCAAACATAAACAAGTGTCTGACACCTGTTCCGGAAACAAAGACACTTTTAAACCTGGCACCGGGCCCACTTCCTCCGCTAGTGACTGTAGCCAGAGCTTTCTCGGCTGAGCGAGGTAGTTGGAGATTGCGGTCAGTGTGACAGCAAGAGGAAGTGATGATTCTCCCTACTCACTTGAGCAAGTCGACTATTCTGCTATAGGGCAGCCCCCCCCCAAACCCCCTATATCATCATAAATCATGATGTTTCAGTGTGGACATCATCATTTACCAATTTGCAACCCATTTCTTCTAAACCCCCGGAGAAGTTCAAACTGGGCGTTTCTTTATGTCGCAACTTTACATTTTTCTTAGGTTGAATGTTCTGTTTCTCTCTCACAACGCTGTTCTTATGCTCTGCTTGCGTTTAAGCACAAAAAACATTTGGTTATGGTAAGAAAAACATCACAGTATGGCTTAAAATACCGGTTTTGGTCACAACGATCATGGAGGGAGATGGACCAACTTCCTGTGAAAAACAGCCAGTCGTGGTTGCCACAAATACAGATGGAAAAAAAAAACATCTGTCGCCTTACATGCCACCAGAATGGCTCGAAATATCCCTAAGTGTACAGTTGTGTGACTCAAACTCCTGTAGGCTGTTTGGCAGCCTCATTGTCTGTAATAACGCCACCTCCCAATGTGAAAGTCAGCTAATAAGCATACAATGTGAACTTGATATGCCAAATTTGCCACAAATGTCAACGTAAGCATCTGTGGTTTGAAGGAACATTGACTGCTGACAGTAAATCCAGTAGACTGGGCTGCAATTTGGTAAATGTCGGCCAGCCTTAACTTTGATATCTGATCGACTGTTCCTGTCAGGTTCTGTCAATAATGAAACCTCCAGCTTGATTTGCTCCTTGGGCTCTCAAAAATATGTTATGTGAATTATTTGCTATTTTCAACATACCAAATGATTCATTGAGAAAATATTCAATAGATAAATCTATAATAAAGAACATGTTCCAGCCCTACAGTATACTGTACAGTGAGAATGTCCCCTGCATGTAAAAAAAAAAAAAAAAGATTAAGACTGGACTCATCCTTATAAATCTTTGCCAAGAAGATAAATATACAACCCAAGAAGTACAACATGTTTGACCTCGGGGGTAATAGCCGTGGAATATTCATGTACTGTACCCTTCTACAAAGTGCAGCAATATCATTACAGCCGAGATTAATGTATGGATTTCCCTAACACTATGTGCAGCACATTTAGGAATGACAGGCGCGGCATAATCAGCACATGTAGCACTATGCCACCGCTTTGATATTTATTGAGGAGTACCTAATAAAAAAGTGTTGCGGAGGCACTTGGAGCCGGTTGTGGATATTCGATCCACGTGGGCAGCACGCCTAGAAGCCCCTGAGAACGAGGCGAGAGCAGACGAGCCACTCTCTTCTGCGTCAGCCTGCTAAGTGGAGCATGGCAGAGGACTGCACTACAGGTAGCAGCTGGTGGCTGTTTGGAGCCCTGCAGGGCCTTGAGACCGGCACTGATCATTACCTTTCACTCAGCATTTACAGCTTAGTTTACCCACACTGGCCATTATCAGCCCTGATACCTTGTTACAGTGGAAGTGTCCACCAGTCAGCAGAGTGCTTAACTGACAGCTGAGAGGACACAAGTGAACTGCGCGACAACGGCTCGCTCAAACACACCACACACCGGTAGTGTCCTCAGGAGCGGCGTAATGGCAAACATCCTCTCCAGTTGCACATCATGTCTAGTCAGACGTTGTCAACAAGACAGGAGTGGCAGACGTGTGGCTAAAGATAGATCCAACGACAGCAACGAGGCATTTGAGGGGGGCTTTGTTTCACGGTGGCTAGGTTTTGACAGGCAGATGAGGTGTCAGGGTAAAGAACCGGCTATACGTCGCGCCAAAAGCTACAGATTTGATACACATGTCAATGGAGAAGCGCACGTTGATCCAGAGGATTGTTTTTCTGAAAGTCAGCGAGGATCCGACGAGCGGCTCGAGAAAAGATCATTTTTTGTCAACTACTGGAAAGTGTATAAACAATGCTGAAAAATAAAATAAATAAATCAGACAAGGCAGGCTTCAAGTAAGAGATATGTGCCAGAAACGTCTGAATAACAACACCAGTCATCTGATAATCTCACAGAGCAGCACAACTCTGGTGGCATTTTATGATTTGGGATTTGCGGGCGAGAAAAATGTGACAGTCAATATCACAATTTATCCAGAAGTGACACCTCTAAACTGCTTTCCACTTCGATGTGGGGACATGAAAAAGTCCATTTTTCTAGCTTGAACAGAAAGATTTTCACTGCATCAGTTAAATTTAGTTGAAATAGAGAGAGATGTAACCCACTACAAGGAGCTATATGCTATTTTTGTAACAAATCAAGCATATGTCGTCTATACTGGTCAAAATGTATTTTAAAGAAAAAGGAAGAAAAAAAAGAAAACAGGATCAGTAGTGGAAACGTGTTTATGCCAGCTTCTTAAACGAGGAATGAAAAAAAAAGCGCCTTCTCAATGGCTCCAGGTTAGAATTTAATTGGACAGTTGTTGACAGGAACTAATAGATCAAAATAACATCTATTCAATCTCTGGCTGACAGCGGGAGCACTCATTCTTTCACATTTCAAATGATTCTTAAACCATTAAGCAGCTATTGCCGTGTCGTCTCAGGAGAATCACTTCAATCCATTTCCTTGTTTTTCACAGTCGATTTGTCTCAAATGAGTTTTCGCAAACATTAATCCTTCATGGCTGTGTTCGCGGCATCACTCCTCCACTAACCTATATGATAACAGCTGCTTATCAACGCTGTGAACAAAGCAGGCTGGGCTTGCAGTATTTGGTCACGCTTCAATGGGCCACGGTACTGTCTCTTTCATGTGCCTCTAAAGATTTGTTGCTATATTGAAGCAAATTGAATGTAACTTAAAATGAATTACGATTTCCTTTTTCATATAATATGCTCTGTTAATTAGCAAAAACAAACAGAATCTGTAATAACTGCCCAACTGGCGACTAGAATCTCATCTGGTTTTAAACAGTGCAGGCTGTTTTAACATTACAATGACCGGGGGGTTGTGAGCATAGCAAGTTGAACATAAACCCTGCTGCAGGCCAAAAAAACTGAATAAACACAAAGTTTGGGTCACAGACAGGATTAGGGTTTAGAAATATTACCCACAAGCTACTTCTGCTGTTAAAAAAAAACACAGTAACCCCCCCGAAGACGTGAGTTTTCAAAAGAAAACCCAAACACGTTAAAATTCACATCAGAAGATATCGGACTTTTGGGAGCTTAAACGGAGAATTTTTCTGTGTAGACTGAAGGCTGACAGAATCAAATAGCTTTGATTTTGAAACGAGTTTGGGTTTTGGATTGTAACATCGTGGAGGCTGTATAACTGACATGGCCATGCTGCAAATATTAACTGATTAATTAAAGCTCGACACTTGAAAAGCACCTGTTCCTTTCTTGAGTGTAAAGAAATTGGTTTTGGAAGCAAGAGAAGGAAAGATGCATTATATTTTTTATTCTATTTGTTTGCAGGACGCATAGCAATGACGAAATGTATCTACTTGTTTCACCATCATTTTATAACAACTATTAAAGGGGCTATATGTAATAATTTTAGTTGAAAACATTTTTAAAAAACAAACAAATAAGGATTATTCTATGATCACGGAATTTGAATAAATAGTAGTTTTGACATTACGATGTCTATGTAATGTGTTGGAGGGATATGTACTAAAGTTAGCATGCTAACCAGCTAGCCCCGGCCCATCCCATTTCAGTGGTGGAAACACTAACTCTCTCCTGGTTCCTGAGCTCCGGAGCTAACTGCATGGCTAACTGAGCTAACTATCCCAGGGCAGCTACAGTTAGCAGTAGTTAGCTGTTACTCTCAAGATCCTAACCCTATCCCTGACTCTAACTCCATGCAGGATGTCCAGGAGGCTAATTCAGTTAAGGGCGAACTCACCAGTTGCTCCGCTTTGTGCCTCCCCAGTCACCTGTGTCTAGCCTGTGCTCACACGGTTCCACCCACAACTGGGCCTGAGCACGCTTACCTCTAATAACCGTCCCACACCTCTTCCAACCACACCAGGGTCAAGGAAGTGTTCTGGATGCTCACGGTAGTCAAACAAACTGGACTTTGGGGGTCAAACGTGCCAGCCAATGAGAGCATACACTCCTCTCCTTTCTCCCTCTCTCCTCCTCTTCTGCCATCCACGATAGCTCTCTAAAGCCAGTCTTATCATGCATCTATTTGTAAGGAGCAATTATAGCCTACAGTCTACAAGAATTCAAATAAGCTTTCCAGTATTCGTAAGCGTTTCATCCTCGCTGTAACACAATACAAGCAGGCAGTTTTACGTCTTCAGTGCGGAAATAATCCATGCTGCCCGTGCATCCTAATCCATCCTCTAACTCCTAATCTATTCTTTACACCGCAAATCAGCCCACAAACAACTTGGCTTGTGTCACTACCATGTCATGTCTCTGTGTGTGAGCCTGTAATATGTGTCCCCTGTCACCGATCAGTCATGTAGTGTGCAAAGCTCTACAACAAGACAGAAAGTTGTGTAGCGTGGCCTAGGCCTAACAGATTCATAGCTCAGTATTAGTAATACATTATACAAGCGAAATGTCAACAATCCCCTGTAATAATACGTGTTAATGTTAATCAATCAGCAGCAGGATATAGCTCGGTAGCGAAGCCAATATAAATGTTACATTATAAGCCGGTTGTTGCTGCCGCCTGGTTATACAGAAGTGTCTGCTGCTGTGCCACTGCGGACTACCGAGCAGCATCTTTCCTCAGGATGTGAGACTCCTCAGTTAATCCTCAGCACTACACCATAAGATAAATGGCTGGAATTTTATGACTTACAAAATCATTTCGCGGGGAATCCGACCTGGTGGCAGGAATAGCAGGAATAACTACACAGGAATAGCCAGTCTTCTCGCTCATCTTGTTTGCTTATGTAGATCAAATCAGGGTTTTTGCCTAAGCATCTGGGATTTTGTGATGTTGTGTTTTTTTTGTTTTTTTCAAGCGGCAGACTCGGAATAACTTGAGGCATACACAGAGTGTGTAATGTTGGCAGACATGTTGTCAAGAGAAAGATGGAGCGCGTGCGCAACAATAAGTATGAAGTTCGCCGTAACGTTAGCCGTAAACTTGCAGTGTGTGTGCAAAGTTAGGCTGTTTGTCTGAAATGCTTCAACTCAAGTTCTTTTGTCTCACTTGTCACCTTCTCATTAGAGTAGAGAAGAAGGTTTAAGTGTTTGTTGTTTAAATATTCATGGCTTCTATATTGACATTAAATTCATAGCTATGGAAACATTTTACAATAACTAATTTGAGATCAACACGCTAAACAACAATCTAGTTAATATGCTTAATCATGACGTATAGGTGCCGTTTAATCATTTGGTGGTGGGTGCTAACAGTGAAAGCAAACAACCTGCCATTAGATTTAGATTAAAGCCTTTCTAAACTCTGACAGGGTCTCAGAAGAATACTCCTTGGCATCCCCATTACGAGGCTGAGCCCTCTCCTCTTAAAACCAGTGAGAAAAGGAAGGGCAGAGCCACAAATACAGGAATCTCACATGTGAACTTGAGAAAACAGCTCGGCGGAAATGTTCGTGCTCATGTAGAATCCCGAGAAAAAAACGAATAAGAAAATACTTTTTCAAGGTCCGTCATGCAGAAGTATTGTGTGGGGGTTATTAGACTGTACAAATGTACTGAATACCCCTCCACACTCCATACAATATCATACACAACCTGGTTTAATAGAAAAATTAAAATGCATCTCATCAATTAAAATGAGGCGCAAAATTAAAATAAATAAATCGAAATCATCACATCACCCTGCCTTAAGCTTTTTGATATGCTTTAAGTGTTTTGTTGTTCTGCCTCCATTGCTGCATCCCTGAAACAATTGCAGGACACAATGTTTCCTGCAGCTCTCAGCGGGCACACCCGCAGAGAAAGCCCATCATGAGGCCATTTTGGCATTCATAAGCATGATTGATAACACAGAGATGGAGGCAGAGTTTGAGAAATCCCCTCTGCAGCCGGAAAAATGATGATTGTTTGGATTCCTCTCCCCTGATAGTGCCCCCCCTCTGCGACTCAGTAGGACACATTCACATTACATTATGGAGCCCGATGCCGCCTCAAACGCTGATGCCACCATGGACAAACTCAAACAATAACTATCAATCCCAGATGTCCAATTATCTGCAAATATATCACAAATATTTTTTACGTTTGAAAAAGGATATGTGAAAGCATAACCACACCAGAAACATCATTAAACGCCCTCAGGACTTCCTTGGCAGATCTGCCGCCACATGTGTGACAGACAGGAAGGTCACAATGATGTGACAATACATCACAGCGATACTGCCGTATGCTGGAGGGGCTAACAAAGTCACCTGGCCATTCTCTCTCTAGGCACTCCCATTTAGCGCTTTTTAATCCTCCCCATCCCATTACATGACAGTGGAGAACCTGTGCACATTACACGCTTCAGCAGAGATCGTTTGCCTCAGTGTGCAGGCGGCCAAGTATCACACAAAATATCAGCACCGTTATTTCTGTCCCATCTCCATCTCCTGGCTGGGAGTAAACAGAGCCGGACGTCAAATGATAGCACAGAATATGACATGCTAAGAAGTTCCCATTGAATCCAGAAGTCTGCTGCATGACTCACTTTCCATATCTTGCCATCTTGTCTCAGACGTCAAGTTGAAACTGAGACAGCGGGGACATGACGGGGTGCAAGTCAGATCTTTAACCAGAGGAGGATGAAGTGGACTTTAAAGGCTGGGGTTTTCCAGATTTAGAAAATAAAATTGACTTAAATAAAGTCTTCTGTGTTGAGGGAGTTGCTCTGGGCATTATTTTTCGACATGTGAACAGTCAAAGACTTTAAGAGCAAGCCTCAAGTTCATGCCCCCGTGTCTTCACCTCGTAGCTGTTGACAGCCTCCAGCTCGGCCTGGTCAGCAGGCAGACGCATCGCCTAAGACTTGTGGAATTACTGCACCGACTGAGCCTTTAGGCTTTGGATCATAACAGCATTTCTGTCAATAACACTGACTCCACTGCTGTCATTTCACCTGACCTGGTTCCTTCTGTTTGACCAAACACAACAACAAAATCCGGGCTCCATAAGCTTTCCACGAAAAACATACTGTAGCAGTGTTTGAGCATTCTAAGTGGTGCTGAACACGAAACTCATGGAAAAATACCCTGCTGTTCTTTCAGTTTAACATTTTGCTAATGGCTACAATGAGTGCCTCATTGGCCATAAAGCCTACCATAGGATCATAACTCGAAAGGCAAAACTGAGTGCAAATGTAGACTTTAACAGCGGTGGGATGGAATTAACTTCAGACCGATAATGTAAGTCACATAATTTTCTGTATAACATGGTCTCTGATGGCATCTTACGTCAAAGGCTGCAAGGGCACATACACATCCATCAGTCAGCACAATTTGATGTTGGAGGCTCTGCATATTTCATATAATGACAGCGATTTCAAGAAACCCAACAGCAAAGAGCTCTAATTTGACATGAATGTATGCAGAAGCATCATTTCCCAGGGTGGACCAGTGGCACGAAGGCAGACGTGTTCGCCAGATCATCAGAGTTAATCGAGTGAGATGGCAGCTGTAAGTCCGACAGACTACAATAAGCTATAGGGGGAAGCTTAAAGAGCCACGCTGCACCAAGTCCTGATCAACAAGTAGGGGAATATTAACTCCAGTGTAATGCAATCACTGAAGAGGCTCACCGTCTGCCACATGGACGCAGGAAGGTGCAGTGCTGTGTTTGTTTGGAAATGCTCAAACAAGTACAGTATGTCGAAATGCAATGAAATGGATGAAATGTTCAAAGTGCTGAGATCATTTTAACTAGAGACAAACTGTGTTAATTCATCGACTATTCAGGACAGTTTATGTCTCTGCAAACCGGAGAAATGTGTACCTGTCATGGCACGAAACCACTGGATATTTTTAACAAGAATCGAATGTTGATACCTCTTTAAGCATGAAACCACTGGATATTCTTTACCAGAAATCCCTGTTTGACACTGCGAATATGTTTTTTTTAAGCATGAAACCACTGGATATCTTAAACTTGAGACCACCGTTCGACAAAAATAATTCAGAACAGGCAACGCATGAAATGATGGCAGTTTACATTACTGCATGAATAGGTTCAAATTCGGACCTGTCGAAACCGATGGATATTTACTGAAACCAGTGTTTATACTAGCACAAAACCACTGGAGGTTTTTATGGGAGACCGCTGTTTGAGCACGAATTCCTGGTATTCCAAGTATTAGAAAAAATAAATTATATCATTGGATAGTTATAACAAGAGACCACTGTTTAACAATGCATTTAAACATTTTAAAGCATGAAACCACTGGATATCTTAACAAGAGAACACTGTTCAACAGCCTGGTTGTACATTTTTAAGCATAAAGCCATTGCATATTTTGAACGAGAGACCAGTGTTCTACACAGTGTTTAAATATTGTGAAGCATGAAACTGCTGGATATTTTTAAGGAGAGCACACTGTTTGATACTTTGTTTAAACATTTTTAACGTGAAACCACTGGATACCTTAAAACGAGACATCAGGACACTTGTCGTCTTAGTGATGACACTCCAAGATATTTTTAACAAAACCAGAGACGATGCTGGGACAATTTTTGTATTCGTATATTTGCATTAAAGCAAAAGATAAAACACTAAATGTCTCAAGCATCTTTTCGGTTATGAGTGGACTCCGTGGAATTAGTGAATCAATTTAAACTCAACTCCAAATTATTAAACTTCAGATTTTGAACAGCTCAGCTGTGTTTCTGCTCAGATAATTATTTCTTTTTTGTAGATTTTAAATGAACGTATCTCCGCTGTCAGACTGAATGCTGTGAGAGGCGTTATATTGCAGCCTGAAGGACATGCCCATCATCACTGTGAGAATGTGCTGAGCTGTTTATAATGTCTCCCCAGTAGACATGTAAGGTTGTGACTCTTTCAAAGACCAGATCAAAAGACAATTATTCAGGATGGCATCATTCGCAGATGTGAGAGATTGAATTTTTCACTCATTTGGGAGATTAGCTGTGATGTCAGAGTCACGGATACAAAGGATTTAATCAGTTGGTTATTCAGCCCATCTCTGAACAGGTGTGCCTGTTATCAAATATGCAGGCTTTTACTTGTGCCAGATTTCCTGCTTTACAGAGAGAATCACTGGCACTGAAGCATAACAATGACCTGGAGAGACGACTCAGCTGGGGCACCACAAAAAAAAGGAAAAAATCCCCACCTATTAACACACCTAATTAATTTTCACCAGATTCAGATTGAAATAATAACAATACAGTACATGACTTCAGAGGATCGTCATTTTACTAATTGTGTGAAATCACATAATTGAACACTATACAAGCTCTTCATTGACTGACATGTAAAATATTGCAGTAAAGTAATTTTGACTGAGGTCATTTTAATTAAAATGATCTGAGCTGCTCAAACAGAATGAATAAATATCCATGTCACAGTTAATTAATGGATTCACATCCAGTTATGGAGGATACAGATGTGTTTTGAAACTCGTAGACTATTCATTTTCATTGTTGAATAATCCGTTTGATCATTTTCTCCATTAACTGATGAGTTGTTTGGTCTATGAAACTGGAGAAAATTGTGAAAAAAGTGCTTCAACCCAAAGATATTGAGTTTAATTTCAGGAGAGGTGTAAAGAAACCAGAAAATATTCATGATTAAGAAACTGGAATCAGATACTTCTGATGTTTTTTTTTCCTTTAACATTTAGACAAACCGATTAATCGATTGCTGGCGATTAATTTAACAGTCGACAGCTTATCGGTCAAAGCTCTACTCTGCATGCATGATTCATTCTATATGGGCTCTGGCGTCACAGGACCCATATGCAAACAGGCCTGGATGTGCAATTCATTCAATAAGGTACTTAAAATAATTGTTCCTGGGGGTAATGGCTGAGGTTATGCTGAACGCCTGGCTCATGGTAATGGACTGCTGCTGCTGCTGCTGCTGAGCCCCTGCAGGAGCCAGCAGTTCCACTTCACCTTCTCACTTCATTTTCACAGGACAGGAGTTAATCTCAGAGTTGACCATTCATTATCTCTGCTTGGTTGGCACAGTCGGAGACCTCTGCCGGACGCACGCAGACACATCTCTAGCCACAGCTGCCTGAGGGGGACTCTTTTTTTCTCTCTCTCTCTCTCTCTCTCTCTCTCTCTCTCTCTACATTCACTATGTGCTGGCTGATGGTATATTGTTATCGCTGCATGAAAACACGATCAGCAAACCGGTTCACGTAAACTGATAGCCCCGGGGTTGTGTGTTCAAATGCGGGTTTGGATTTTTTTTTTTTCCTCCCTGATAACAGCAGGCCCGTCACTTCACTGAGAGGGGGAGTTGGGCGCAGGAGGGCAGCTCATCCAGCAGATCAGAGGACGATCTTAATAATGAATGCGTCTCCTGTTTAAAAGTTTTGCTCAGTCTGACTCTTGCGCAACTTTGTGTGCCTGACAGGTGGTTGATGCGTCTGATGCAGTCCCAGGAATGACGCTGCATCACGCATGAGCTGCATGGATTTATTTTAGCTTTAGAATATTATCTCACAAAAGCCTTTATTTTATAATACTTATCATTATATTATATTATAGTATGGGAATTTGACGGGTCCACGATTACCTGGGATCTCCTGAAGAGGAACATGTGCGAAGCTGAAGCCCCTCGCGGTACAAGCCTCCCTCACCTCGCTGCAATTCCGCGCCTTAAAATCTGCCCTCGCCGCCACAGACAGCACGGAAAAAGTGCAAATGATGGTCTCTAGTCTCAGCATTGTTCACTTTTGAGAGGGTCCTTTATTGTTGAAGGGTCTCTGCGGTATCCTGGCTCGCAAAACTCCCCTGCGGCGGATCCGCAGGTACTTAAAACAAAACAATAATACAAAAATAAATAAAAACAAATTGGTTGCAACTCAGCTGTTAGTGTCTACCAACACATTTCCCCAAAGCAGAGCGAAGAAAAAAAAGAAAAGAAAATAAAGTCCCCCCGGCGCCGCAGAAGAGAGAAGAGGGCTGCGAGCATGGAGGTGCCACATGAATCCGGGCGGTGCGTCTCTCTCCCCGCGTTGCGCGCTGACTCAACTTCGCTCCGCAGACTGGAGCCGCTGCTGGCTGCCTGAAATGAGCTGAGCTGAGCTGAGCTGGAGACGCTGTGTGGAGGGGAGCGCTCCGTGGGCACGTTACATATACTGGCAAGGCAAAGCGGGACACAAAATGTGGAGTGGAATCCAGCCTCGGTGGGGGCTGCAGGCGGGGACGTATACCGATTACAGATGTGGTGGACACACATGGCAACGAGTGCCAAATCATAAAGGCTACCGTGTGTCAACCGGTGCGTGACTCATGGTGATGCACGAATTTACGCAGGGGTGTATCGTTCCTGCAACAAATGATCAGTCAGTATGTTAACAGAGCCTACATTAAGGACTGTTAAGTCACAGTAACTTCATGCAGTAATCATTCGTTGATATGTCACCACATTAGAAGGATTCCTTCATACTTTATAGGGACACTGTGCAGTTTAGGAGAAGAAATTCAAACTCAGGATTGAAACGTTTATGATTCAAACTCAGAAAAAAACTATTTTCTTCTATAAGTGAATAAAGAAGCTGTTCTCAGAGGAAAATAAGGTCCAGAGAACAGAGAGTTGGCAGGGTCCGCCACATATAAACAAAGTGGAATGGTGTTGTCCTTTAAGGTCAGTTTGTATATTCAGTTTATTCAGTCATGAAAAGCAAAGATTCATTTAGTTCATTTATTTAGTTTATTTACGCATGCAAAAAACAGTCAGTGAAGATCTTTCTCTTCTGATTAAAATGCATTTTCCAAAAAACGACACAGCGCACCTTTAAAGTTTATTTCAGCCCGATGCCTCTGCCATTTTTTGAGACATGGGGGCTCCAGGGGGGTGCAGTGACTCCGAGTCAACCGGTGCTAGTGGTATTTTTAAACACACTGACAACCTCGGGCTAACAGGAGGCACTTTTTATTATTAGATGTGTGTGTAGTAAGGAAAAAAACTGGATATCATAGAAAAAAAATCAGGTTTTAAAATAAGTATGTTTTGTGAAATTTGATACAGTTTACATAATAAGTGTACATGTATGGAAGATGATTGGGGACACTGAAAAAAAAGTTCTGACTTTGCCGTCAGGCTTTTTATAATTTTGAAAAGTGTATGTACATAAAAACTTTGAACAAGTTGAGTGAAAAGTAGAATCTTTGGAAAATGTCCATGCATGTCAGAATGTTTCAGTATTTTAAAAATTTCGCTCATTCTCTTTAATGACAGCTTGCACTCGAGCTGGCACAGACTCCATAGTTTTGCCAGCATGATTTGACAGTGTTCCACAAAGCGTCATTTGATGTGGCAGAATGCTTGCACAAACTTGTGGAGTCCATGCCAGCTTGAGTGCACGCTCAGAATTAAGCAAAAAGGGGGGGGGGTGACAAACCAAATACTATGATATTCATGGACATTTTTCAAAGATTCAAATTTCCATACAAACACTTCATTTGCACGAGGAAAAAAAAAATAGCATTACATTTTAAACAAATGCAATTGAGAGGTATTCTAAAGAGTGAGCTCAAACTTCTTATCCCTGGTGTTCCAAACATTACAGCAAATCTTTCAAACCCTACAGGAGTTTTTGGGGAATATTAGCAATGTAATAATGTAATTGGAGACATATCGTTCCTTAGAAGCTTGTAGGAAAATTTTAGTTCATCAGTATAACATTTGAGGTTTTGTTTTAAGTTATGACAATGTGGGTTATTCGCCTTCTGTTTTCAGTTTGTAAACACAATTTGAAACACTTAACCATCTTTTTATCGGCCCCTGCTATCTAACGTCCAAGTGATGGGGATTTTAATGAATCCAGAAAATGTAAATGCTGAGTTTTTTGTTTTTTTTTTTAATTCCCATTCATCTGGCACCAAAAACAACAAGAGCAGCACTGTATCAAAGTGTATTAACCAAGAAGATGTAAAGGATGCGATGAAGACCAGAAGGCAAGCTTTCATGGCTTTATTGATTTCGGAACAGCTTGATCCGAGGGTAGATCAACAGTGGATTAACATGGCTGCTGTCCCTGTGCACAGGAGTCCTACTGCTATGGGATACCACATTGTGAAAGAGTGGTTTTCAGAGGGTAACAGATAGCAAGTAACACAGTGGGTCAGGATTGGGGGAGAAGGAAAGTCTCCTTTTGGAGTGGTAAGAGAACCTTTACCTCTCTAGTGCATTGTTTTTTCAGTCATTTTTGTAAACATTATCTAAAAATATACTATTATTATTAAATATTAATATATTTACATGTTTGTTGCAGTATCTTTTTTGTATCTTCTCCCAAAACAAAACACATATAAATAGCTACATACCTGTGTGTTTCTGTCTCAGGTGATTCACCTGTCTTGTGCACAATGTCGTAAATATTCAAAATTAATCAGCCGAACGCTGACTAAATCTTGGGCGTGAATCTATTCTCACATGCTGACAGGGGTTCATCTCTGCCATCCTTCAGCTCCCTCCACAAATCCTCTGCTCTACTTTTTTAAAGTGAGACTCTTTGACCTGAACGCGGCACAGTTAATTAATGTATCCGAGTTCTGAACTCAGGGGACGGTTTCATCCAAATGAACATTTTTAATACAATGAAAAATTAATTTCATGGGAAATTCTCAGCGAAGATAGCTGTCAGGTTACCTAACTAGACTGTAAAGAGCTCCATGAAGGGCGTCTGTATCCGTGTGTATGTGCAGGCATGTGGGCTGACTGCAGTGCTGTCTGTGCACACTGTTTGTTATATAATGTATGCATTTTCCAGTTCAGATACTTTTGGTTGCCAAGACATGTTTTTCTCCAGCTTTTATGGGATTCCAAGGCACTTCCAGACTAGCTAGAGATGTAGTCCCCCCATGTGTGCAGAGAGTTTATCTTGAGGTCTCCTTCCAGCTGGTCATTTCCAGTTCGCCTGCAAAGGAAAAACATCGAAAAAAAGACAGTCACCAAACCTCAAGTGCAGTTAAAATACAGGAGGTGGGGATGCACTTAAAATTGAGTTTTATTACCTTTGGAAAACCACAAAAACCACTTTGCAAAACACCAGGCATCGCTGCCACCGTGGTGACTAAACTCTGGCAATCTCGGGAAAGTGCAGAATCATACTGCAAACTATCACACTATATCTGTACCTGTGAAGAACGTGTTATCAGGTGAAGGCACACCAGGAACAGCTAGCGAAGACCTAGAGAAATAACTCACGTAGCCACATGAATAGGTGGATACAGTAATTAAACAGCTTTAGTTTTTGCCTGGCTTCTTCCTGCTGGCACATTCGACCTGGCACCTGAGTCAGTTCTGACACCTCCGCTGTTCCTGTGCTTAATCAGCACCTTGGAGAGTGCTACTTCCTCACCAGGTACCTGAACCACGTCATGTGGCTCTGGCTGATGTGGAAAGGCAATCTGCAGCCTCAAGATCACCTTAGGTTGTTGAAATTTTTCACCACATCTCATAGCGAGACCAACCACCTGTGCAGGGTCCATGTTTTGGCTGCTTGTATCTACAAACCTTATTCTTTTGGTCAAGCTCGCAGGGGGTCATAAATAAGATAAAGCATAAGTAGAGAGGATTGATCTCTATGTGATCAAGTACGCATCGCTGCTGATGAGACCCCTGTTGAATGCTCAGGATGAGCCAGCTGATGGTAGGTCAGTCCTGATGGTCAGATGGGCACCAGGTTATCGCCACATCTGGACATTGTAATCCACATGTTAGAAAAGCCGATCACTTGTGAAATTTGACAAGGTCACATGTGACATTATTTTATTTATTACATACATGTTCACAAGTGAAAACATTCATTTGAAGTGAAAATAAGTTTTAAAAAATTTAGTGATTTGATGTGTCATGTTTGGTTTCCAAATGAGGACATTTTAATCCACATGTGACAAAAAGTCAAATACTTATGAATGTATGTAGTCATTGTTAAATGTAAATTTGCATTTTGAAATTTCCATTCATATGTGAACGTGTGAAAATGTGAAAAGCAAAATCACTTGCATGTGACATTTTTAATTCTAAATTAAATGTTCAAATTTTAGTTCAGTTTAAAGTTGAAATATTCAGTCATGTGTTTAATATTGAATGCATGTGTTTCCCATTCTTTGAATACATAATCTATGTTTATTATGAATGAGAACTTCCCAAATGTATGTGCAGTGTTGACTGGGTTTGATCTTTTATATCAATATATATTCATGTCATTTTATGTGTATCAATGCAACTAACGTTTATAATTATTTGATATATGTTGACAAGTGTGGACCACCGGAAGATTAGCCAAGTGCCATGGCATCAGCTAATGGGGATCCTTTGAAGAAACAAAAAAACATGTGAACTATGATTTTTTTCACATTTGAAATGGCAAATTTCACACGTGACATTTTTTTTAAAGGACACTGATGTGCATTGTTTCATGTGAGCTTATCTAGGTTTAAGCACGTACTCGTGTGATGTGTTTGATGCATTTGATGTTTCATATTAAAGCTTGTATGTGTACAGTGTTTCACCTGGTTGCAACAAGCCTCCAGGACGAGTGCTGGGCTGTGAAGCCAATTTCACATGGTGGCCAAACTGTAATTACAACGACACGTGAAGCACACGATAACCGATAACATTTGGAAAGTCTTGAAATTGCACAATTAAATAATGTTATCCCCATTCAAGCTAGAGGAGGGCTAAATCTGAAGCTAGTCTGAAGTCAGCTGAGCTCTCGAAAGCATGCGCTCTACGGGCCACACAGTACAGAAGATTTGGAGAAGGTTATTGTCATAACTGGGAAGTCTGGCTTTGTTGGCTGTGCCACTGAGCAGCTTTTTTATGAATGAATG
Organism: Diplodus puntazzo; assembly: GCA_963678695.2. Lineage (NCBI taxonomy): Eukaryota > Metazoa > Chordata > Actinopteri > Spariformes > Sparidae > Diplodus > Diplodus puntazzo. The sequence continues at coordinate 16,833,047 of OZ023164.1, read as the reverse complement.
GGGCTCCACCTATGATGCTGTAAACAGATTTCTCCTGGTACATCCACGGGTTGCAAAAAACAACGTCTCCTTACTGACAGACAATAAAGTCAAAGTCTCCTGTTTTACTTAAACCTGTAATAGGAGCATGTGTAGTTCGCTAGATAAGAAGAGCAAAATAACAAGTGTGTAGTACGAGTAGATGAAAAGAGAAGTGTTCTGAGCTCAGGGGGATTTATGCTGTTGGATGGAAATTGAAAACTGATATGAAGAATGTTGATATTATGTCAAACCTGGCGTCCTGATGAGCTTTGATGTCTGTACTTGGGGCAGCTGCTCACTCCCTTATATGGGTGAGGAGACCCATGTTTATTCATGGCGGTAACCGAGGTGTCAGACGAGGCGATCCCAGAGCTGATGCCAGGATATAATGAAACCTGAAGGATAATGTCACGGACAAAAAACAGACTGGCTTAAGAAAAATGAAGGCAGCTCTATCTCACTGTGACTCCTGCAATATGTGTCTCCACCAAATCATCGATACACGCAGAATAATCAGCATACGCCTGTGATCCATTGATTATTGTGTATCGTTCTGCGATCTGAAGTTACTTTTGAATACAGCTTTTGTCACCGGTCCGCAGGTATTGTATATTCACGCTGTTGAAAGTTATGGGAACAAATGACCATTGTTGTTGTTGATTGTTAAGGGAAAAGTTGTAAACATGTAAAGAAGGCAGTCTAATTACTGTATGTTTGGGTCATTCACAAGTGTTCACCAGCCTCCTTTGTGGCATGATTCAACCCTCCACCATATTAGCTGATGGCTCGTTTCAGTAAATCCAATACATTTAGACACATGTCTAATGAAATAACACATACAACTGATAATTGATATAACCCACATGGTAACATGTACAGTTTCGACAGATTTTTGTTTTTTTTTAAATGTATGAACCAGACAAAAGACTAATCACACCCTCACAATCACACCAACAGAGGTGTCCCGTTGTGGATGTACTGTGATTATTGTGAGTGTTGGCGGTTGTCCACTGGGATTATGGCATTGGGGTCAGCCGTTTGGATGTGCAGGGATTACCTGCGTTCACAGAAATTTAGAAATAGATTAAGCAGGGATGTGCAGGAATGCTGGCAACTCAAGCCCATGGCCGTAGCCAGCTATGAGGTCACGGAAGTCCAGATCTTCGTAACTAGTTCCTAAAAAATAGTCCTATATTTTCTTATATATTTAAAATTTGAATTAAAAAAAGTAAAAAAAATTTTTTTTAAAAAACAGCACTATATAACTGTATTATCAAGAGTTGAAACATCTGGTCAATCTTTAAAGCGTCTGTGTGGCAGCAATACATTTATCTATTATCTGTTGGTCAGCTGGTCCAAGGTCTGCTGGCGCTCTGTTATTCCACCACAACCACACCTCCGCATGACTGTTCAGAGCAGGATAAAGTCAGAAGCTGCAGCTGTGAAGTCATCAGAGAGCCAGGCTGACAGACAGTGTGAGAGTGTGTCTGTTGTCTTAAAATGTATAGGTTTAATAAGTAAGCACAGCGTGCATGCTTCAGAACTACTATTACTACTTCATGCTTTAATGTATCGGGATATTCTAGCTTGCGAGAAATGCAGAGAATAAATTATGCACATAAAAAAAGAAAAACTACTAATGTAATGTTTCAACCACAGAGGGTCTGCAGGTAAAAGTGAAGCCATGATGTCAGATGAGTCATCTGATATGAGACATTGTCAGAAAGATAACAGACTGATTTGGCGTAATCTCTAATCTTATTGTTTCTATGTGATTGCAATACCCAGTAGACCGCCATTATAAAAGAGACATCTGTTAAACTGTTGACACCAACAACTGCAAACAAGGTACATTTTGACTCTTGCTTTTTTATGATTTTTTGATCTGATTTTTTGATATGATTTGTATTCTGTAAAACATAACTCAAGCTGAGAAAAGTGCTTTAAAAAAAATCCATGAAGTCATCACAATGTAAAGTCCACGAGCCGAAGAGGAACTTGCAGGTGGGACCAGTGTCGGAAACTTTACCGCTCATATTCAAAGTAAATGCAGAAGCCAAAAAAAAATGTTTTGGATATGCGAAAAACAACACGGGCAATTGTCACTGGTTTGAGTGGGTGCCACCTTTACATCTAGTATCCAGTTCTTATATAAATCTGTGGTCATATCTGTCAGCCATCTAATGTTTACTAAATGTTGGTGGGTAAATTTTGATTGGATGTGACGGCTGGTGAGATATCTTGGTACTGGGAAGCTGTGTTGAAAGCAATAATGACAGCTGAGTCACCGCCAATCAAACATCTGTGCATGTCCCTGAGGTAATTATAGAGACTGGTGGTATCAAAGACCCCTCGAAGCTTTTGTCCCTGTGTAATCCTTCTCATTGCTGAAAAAAAGGGAATTTTGTCATCAATGATAATAATGAATCCAAGTTACAAAAACAGACAGCCTCAATTATTTACCTCAAGGGCCAGTGGTCTTCTGTACATGCTGATATAATACAATTATGAACAGCAATCAGAGCAAAGCTCCAGTTAAAATGTTTACATTTTAGGGCATTTAGACAGTTAACAGTTCATACATACATGCATACATACACTGCTGGCGGTGGCTGCCATGCAAAGTGCCGACCAGCACATCAGGGGCAGTTTGTGGTTCAGTATCTTGAACACTTCGACGTGCAGACCAGGGGAATCTAACCAGCGACCTTCCAAAAACATGACACGGGCTCTACCCCTGAGCCACAGCTGCCCGATAAAGGACTCTCCCATCATAATGCTGGAATCATTATGCATACACTGGTTAATGGCTAAAGAGTACCTCTGTCAAAGTCACAGTTTTCCCCCAGCATCATGTGATCATCATGTCATGCTACCATTGCAGGCTCGAGATCTTTTGGCTGTATTTTTGCAAATGTTGAGATAAATCTATGTTGTCAGATACTCATTGAACAAAACGCTTGTATATTTGAGTGTGAAGGGATGTTTACCCAGAGTAAGACACAAGAGTCCATTGCTGAAAACACTTTTTTCGTTAGCTCGTAGCCGAGAGTCAAAAAAACTGTCTTTTCTTGATCTATATATTTTTTTGCAGTATATTTCTAACTCAAGGAGTGAACTGGATTGACCACACACGCACTCTCCTACTTCTTAACTTCAGTGTGCCGACAGTCTATTCTAAACTCAGCTGAACTGTGTTTTCATTTGGCGCAGCGTCGCCTTGGAGAAATTGACAAGATCAACTTCTTTTAGAATCACAGCTGTGCCACAACTGTATCGGGCATTCAGACACCACTTTCAAAACATTTTTTGAAGAATGTGACAGTATGCAATAGGCCAATAGTTTCTTTTGATTTTTACAGTCAAACAGATCTCAGCATCAAATAACAAATCAAAAGATTATATTTATATTAAAGGTCCCATATTATGAAAAACATGTTTTCTCTGGTCTCTACATATATAAGCTGGTCCTCCCTGAGCCTGCCAACTCCCCGAATGAGGAAAACAAGCGAGTCCTGCATGGTCTCTGCAGCCCACCCACTGGTAAAACGGCGATCCTACAGGCTGTTCAGATTCAGCTCCTTTCATTATGTAACGAAAGGAGTCATTTTCATTGGCCAGCCTCCTCTACGCAGTGATAGTAGATATCCGAGAGGGGGGTGTCCCGAGGTGAAGTTCGGTGTGTCCAGTGGTAAGCTAGCAGTGTTTCACAATATCGCCATTTAGAGCTAGACGCGCAAATTGCTATGTTGTTGGTTGTAAAAATCAAAATCAGTGCTATATTCTGTCCCAGCTACAGAACAGCAGAAGAGACAGTGGTTGTGTTTCATTTATAACGACAACGTGCCGGCTACGCCTCCTGCTAGTTTGTGTGTGTGTGCTAACCACTTCACGTCGGACTGCTGTAGTAAGGAGGGTCAGTACAAAGCTGGCTTTGCCTCGACACTGACCCTTGTGAAATGATCAGTCCCAACCATACTGGACCCAGCAACTGCACCCGAGCCACAGGTAAGTGTTGCCACGTTGTAATAAGTATGGTGAAGTGAGCTTGAAACTAGTCAGCTCCGCTTCGGCCCGCTATGCAATGGCGTTTGAAGCGAGTTTAATGTTAATAATATTATGAGGGAGCTTGGTTGTCACAGTAAAAAGTCTGGAAACATGTGCAGACTGGAGACAGAGACTATGCGAACAGTGTCCAAGAGTTTGGAGACTGTGTTGGAGACAAACACAGCTTTCGCTAGCTGTTAGCCATTAGCTACATGGTAGTAAATGTAACAACACATACAAACAAACTAAGTAACATTATTCAGACACACTAACCATTCTGAAATGTCCTGCTGCAGCCTCACAGTCTGTATTTCTTCAGGAGTCTCTCCTTCTGGGTCCGATTTTGGGTCAAACTGGTATGGTTGAATGACAGCATCTCAGCGAGCCATAGAGATATATCCACCGTAAACATTAGCGCATGCTACCCCTAGCGTAAGCGGCATCCTCTCCCTGAGAGGGGTGTGTAGCAGGCAAGGCAGGCTCATTAGCATTTAAAGGTGCAGGCACAGAAACAGCCTGCTCTCAGTAGAGCTCACTTGAGCTACTTTTAGACAGCTGAAATTCAGGACCACGGATGGGTTTGGGGCAATGCATTTCAAATACAGTGTTGTTGGACAGTCTGACAGACAGTGAAATTGATGAAAAACAGTATAATATGGGACCTTTAAAAAAAACCTACCAAAAAACATACCAAAGAGTTTGTAATCTTGATTATCTTGATCTTCTCAGAGAAGATTTAAAGTGGAGAAAAAAACAGACAAAGTGAAGAAAAAGCTGAGGTATAAGCAAATGTAGCCAAAATCAATTTCCATACATTCATAATTTCTTTCCTAAGGTTTTTATTATCTTACTTTGTTAAAGTGCAATGAGCTACACACACTTCCTAAACTCTACCGCTGGAGTCAAATACACAGAAAATTCTCGAAAAAACAAAACAAAAAAAACTTTCTATAAACAAACTCAATGTTTTATTCTCACTATGAAGCCTTTCAAGTGAGTGAAAGAAACTCTCCACAAACCAACTCGCTTCAAGCTGAGAGCCTCTGAACAGTCATTTAAAAAATCAGCTGCTTTCAAGTGTTTCATGCACTGAACTTCTCAACCTGCCGAACCAACCCAGCCCTCCCTGGAGGACTCTGAGCATCTACAAACTGGGAGATAAGTGCATATGAAAAAGTTTTTGCCTCTTAAAAAAAAATACTATTTGATGTCCGTTTTTTTTGTTATATTGTCATGCATTGAAAAATTGAAACGCTTCCTGGGAGAAATAGCTCGTATCAGTCTATATCTTTGGCACCTGCGCCCCATTCAGATTTCTCTGAGATGTGAAAACAGGCTTTTGCTTGACTAGTCAGAAGCTGCGGGGAGACAGAACAGCTCCTGCTGCACTGAACAGATGCTCAGAGGAGGACAGGGACTCTTAATCCACTCCCACCGTCATGAGCTGCTGTGTTTCAAGCAGAGCGGGGAGGCAGAGACCCACAGAGACTAGAATAAACAAACAACGACTTCGCGAATGCTAAATTAGCAATCAAAATGATTAGGCTTTTTCCTGAGCCTAATACCGAACCCTTCACTGCATGCACAATTCCTAAGCCGGGAGTGGGCACCAGAGGTTCACTGGGCTTTATCAAATCATTTGTAGAGTCCGTCTTGAATTGCTATTGCCTAGACTTCCACCTGAGACCGCTCTACCCCGGGTGTCCTCACAAGGAGCATGATGCTCAAATCAACCTCACAGTTACCGAGACTCACAAACCACTCCACCGTAATCAGTCCGCAACTTCAGCTAGAATGAGCCACGGGAATACATTCTGGTTAATCCACGCTATTATTCCTTTTACCCGTGTGTCTAATGCAAAGAACAAAATAAATAACCAAAAAAATGGTCAGTTCAGTATGAAACATTATTATTACTCACAAGAACACGTAGCAAATAATGTGATTAGTAGAAGAAGATGGAGACCAAGCAGAACTTGAAAATGGTACATTTGTTGGAAAAATGTTGCATAAACTTGCTGCTGCGTTTGGAAACAGAGGAACTACTGGAATGGTTAATGTTGCAGTGAAATACAAACTAAAAGCGGTTTTAACAGCAGGTGAAGCAGAAGTGCTGCAAGAGGTTTAAGTTGGATTTAAAATGGGAGAATGAAGTTGAACGTCTGAGACCTCATTTATAAAATAATATAAAAAAGTGCACTTGGATTTTTCCTCTTACTTAAAGGGGCAGTATGTAAGAATTTTAGTTGACAACATTAAAGAAATGAACTACATGCACTGTGGTACAATCCCTGTTTGTTTTAAGGGGCTCTGCAAATAAAATTTGATGTTGAAATTTCACCATAAGATTATCAACAGAGTGTAAGGAAATAACAGTTTCGATGTTATGACGTCTGTGTTGCTGCAGAGATATCTACTGAAGTTAGCTTGTTAAACATCCAGCCCTGGCTCATCCAGGTGTAAAGCTTCTGTGCTAGTGGTGTAAACAGCAACAGTCTCCCGCTGCGCTGAGCTCCAAGTCTGGACTGTAGCCGCGTGGCTACAGCTAGCAGCTACTGTGGTGAAATGCTGCCCCCTGTTGGTTTGGAGTGTGACTTTGACAGGTGACTAATTCTTACATATTGCACCTTTAAGATCATTTCTGTCCGAGTGCTTGTGTTTGATTCATACACGATGCTGGCTCGTTCTACAATCCCATTTGTCTCTTAAGCACCTGTGATCTATAAATCTCTAATAACTTCAACTGGCAGTACGTGCCTTGTATCACCTGCCTTGTGTCTGAGCACAGATGAGGGTTCAGTCAGGAATAGCCATGGACCAAAAGAGAAAATCAAGCTTTTTGGAAGATGAAATTGTGGCGATGGCAGAGGAGATTGAAGCCAGGCAACATGTGTTATTTAGTGGACTAAATAAAGGGCTGACAAGCAAAGCCAAACATGTAGCGTGGGAATGTGTCACAGATGCACACCGTGAAAAAAATCTCAGGCTTGGACCATGAGATCATTTTCTTATTAAGTAAGTTCTTATTAGTAACTACTTATACAAGTTTTCTGCTGAACTGCATAACATAATGGATCAAGAACTGTCTTTTGCCACTTTAAGACATGCTTGAGGTCAACATTGATTGTAAGTCTATTTCATAAATGAGGCCCCTGAGTGAGGTCCTGAAAGCATTTGAAAGAGTAAAGGATGAAAGCAGTTCAAATGTCAGTCAATTGTGTGAGAACGTGTTGACAGTGTGAGTTTAAAATGTAATTTAAAGTGTACGTTGATGAGACAGTCAAATCTCCTGTGATGCTCCCTTAATTGGACACAACAAAGCTCCCTTAATTGGGTACAGTCATGACTGATCCACAGAACTGATGCTAAGCTGAGTTATCTTCATTCTCCTTTTATAAATTTCTCATATTCAATTTAATTTATAACTCCTCCGGCTTATTCTTAAATGTATTTTTGTCTGATTCCCAATTCTGAGTGCTAACTGTAATTACAAGGTATCATAAGTCAGTTATGTTGATTGTGTAAATTATTTTATCTCATTCCATTGTATTGTAGGGCAATGTGTCCTACATTCCTGCAGGGATAACATGACTCATTAAAAACTGAAAACGGAAACAACTCACAATTATGTTTAAAATGAACTAATCACATTCGACAACGGACACCAAACTATCCGCTGCCACCTGAAATCAAATCAAGCAATTCTAATTAAATTGTTTTTTAACTACAAATACACTGAGGGGTTTCCTTATTGCATATCGCTACTGCACAGACTCAAGTAACATTGATAATCTGCTACTTTCGTCATCATGTCTGTGAATTTATTTTCCAAAAGGTTCAGATTAGGACAACGAAAGAAAGAAGGATCATTTACAGACATTAATTATACTTTGGAAAGAAATGAAAACCCTAATTAACCAGACGAAATCTGAAGTCATAAGACTCTCAATGATTAATTTCAGACGGCTCCAACATGATGGATGGCGACAAGACACAAGATCCCCAAAATGACCTTAAATATCCCCACAAACCTCAATAATACACTAATGATGTGACAGGTCAAGCTAATTCATAAATATAATACAATGATAATACTAGTATCCACTTTTGGGGCTTCGTGGTAACGCGATGTCTTGTCACAATTATTTAAGAGGTTCTCCATGAATCATGTATTTTAAATGATGACAAAATCAGCAGCGTCCAGCACATGCAGAGCACGGTAACGGCTGTGGAGCAGGATGGCAGTCATACATTGATAAGCGGAGGACGTACTCTGCTTATTAATATTAAAGGCAAAATCATATGATGCCATCAAGGATGAAAGGTGTCAGGGTTACGCTGTCTTCATTCATGTCTTTCCCGGCACTAAATAAAAGAGCCATTTGAAGCCGTCCAACTAACACCATGGAAAGATATTTCATTCGGACCTAAAGAAACGCAGATTCCTCTGAATCTTTCATTAGCTTTATGGCTACAGGATGAAACGGCTGTACAAGATCTAGCGTGTGTTCCTTTATCGAGCCATTGCAAAACGTACAACACTTCTGAGAACTTATTGTTTTAAGATAATTACAAATCTGACATGAACGATACTTGTGCACTGTAAGGTGTTGATTAATTTGTTTGCATAAAGTACATTATTCTGACTCGACACAAATAAAGCGTCACAGTGGAGCCAGACAAAAGTGTGAAAATCCCAGGCGTGTGTGTGAAAAATTGTGTGTGTACGACAGCATCAGCACTTCGAAAATGAAGCTTCCATAAAGTGTGGCCAGAGAGGTCCCACCCATTCCCCGCCCGGGGGCGAAGGAAGCCTTGCGTATATTTTCATTACTCATTCTGCATCACCTCAGCGATTGTTCATTGCATTTCAAACAAACATGTCTTTGGGGCATGTCTCGGGCTGTCTGTGAGAAATGAATCCATTATATAATGAAGAACGATCAACAGTTACGGTATGCAAATACAGCGAACAACAAAACAAGTTGAGTCCATGATAAATCCTGTGTCTGCTATTATCGCCTGTCGTACCATCCGAGCCAAAAATGTGCTGCAGTTTGAAAAACTCAAATGCAGAAATTCACAGCTTAAAATAACATTTTTTTCAGTGATTGAATATAGCCTAACAAAGGTTATTTACTCAAGTACTTTAACTAAAGCAACATTATTTAGGAATTGGTATTTTGTGTGATTTGGCGAAAATAACACAATGCAGAAACAGGTGATAGAGACACCATTTGCCCTGTTACAAGACACTGTACCATCACCATGGTTTTGAAGCTGTTATTTTAAAGTCAAAAAGTTACATAATGTTGGTTTTAAAACCAATTATAAGGTGCTTGTACTTTGAGTATTTACATTTTCTACTACTTAACACTGCTGGGAGAAGTATTGTGAAAAAAGGGCGGGCTGGGGCTAGCTGGACAGCATGCTAACTCTAGAAGACATCTTTGCAGTCATCAAAGTTTGGAAATAACGTCGGAACTCTAATTTATTTGCATTCTGTATATAATTTTTGTTCATTCTCGAATGTTTTACATTTGAATTCTAACATATTGTACCTTTAGGTACTCATGCACATTTTGTACAGGAGACCAGTTAAACCAAAGTCATTTGTCAACATGATATCTGTACTTTTACAACTTTTGCTCTTTCACGACAGGTTAAAGTTTTGCATCAAACTAAAGCCCAAAACTCCCTCCTCCCTGGAAGCTGTCGACTTCGAAAAATTAATCAACTTTCCCATAAAACTGGATTGCAGTCTACTCTGAATGTGGACAACCATGACTAAAAGACTTCCATCTGATGGGGCCTGCAAACACTAGCAAACAGCCCAGGCAAAGCAATAAAGCCAGGTAGATTAGCACATAAAGATGAGTGTGCTGTCATTAGACCTGACCATTTCACTGATTTATCTGTAGTCTGACGGCCTCGGCTGCCCCGGTCTAGTCTGGGCTCTTTTACGGCGGTGCTGTTTAAACACTGTGGTTTGTTTTAAGTACAAACACTCAGCTGGCCATGATTAAGAACTTTTCATTATTATGTTGCTGCAGGATTCGCAAAATATTAGAAGAGTGATTACTTAAGCAGCTGTAATTCAATTTGATGACTAGTAAATACGTTTATTCTCTGTAATTCCTCTCTAATTATTTTCCCATGCAAGACACTGACTCATCTGGAGGGAGAGAGATGGGCATGGTTTGAAAAAAGAAGAAAAAGAAACACAAAAAACAAACATTGCAGGCAGCAAATCTCCATCAGTAAATTCATCGATTCATACAGTAAGTGACATTGCATTAACCTGCTTGTTTTATCTGTTATATCGCCGCCAACAATCTATTTCCCTTGGATTGTATGTGACTTAAAAGTCATGCATTTCAACCAGCGACCTGTTATTTTATATCTGCATTTGGATCTTCATTGGATTTCCTCATTCAGCTGATGTTCAGCAAGACACATTTAATATGCTGTGCAATCCTTCAAGCTTTGCCCCTTCCCTCCTCCTCAGGCATCTAATGCAGCATAATGAATCAGCGGCAGATGCTCTAAGATGAAGCCCGCGTCAGCGTCGATGGTATGGATCTATGAAACATTCCTAAATGATCCCAAACATGTTGTGCAGTTGTACACTAATGCCATGCTCATTCCAAATTGCAGATGAATTTTCAGAAACATGCTTTGAGCTGACTGATTATTTAATGTCAGTTGAAGCAAACATGAATGCCACACAGTGCAATGGTTATGTAACTCCATAGTCTATATTCATACACAATTCATCAGAATTATAAACGCAACATGAAATCAGTGGCTTCGGGGCAAAATAGGTTTATCCTTTTCTTCTCATTACCATCTGACCATAATTACATTGTGTTATCCAATAGGTGCTTTAAAATGTTACTGTGTGTGTGTGTGTTAAAGGCAAAGAAACTCAGACTAGACTAGAAAATTATATATCTTTAAATGGCATTTTTTGTTTACCATGACAGAGCTGCTTAGAGCTATTTAATATTTTTATTAGGCTTCTCTCAGTCAGACCTTAAAGTTCCAGTGTGTAGAAATTCAACCAAATCACCAGAATAAACCCTTCCTATTTTAACTCAGATCCAATAAAATATCCCAGTAAGAGAATTCTCTTATCTAATTTCATTTATTTATTTTTTTAGAATCATTCTTAATGATTGGTAGAAAGCAAAGATTTATTTTTTTCTCATTCAGGTAATAAATTAGATTATAATCGACGGAACCATTGGCAACAAACTGAAACTGGACACTGAACCGGCTTAAAATCTTCCAACAACAGCGATCCAAAACTTGAGAGCAGACAGGTAATGATGCCAGCGATTTCCACCCAATTAAATTTCACTCTTCTGTAAATGTCCAGAACCTGGTGCCACACATCGCCCAGAAAAAGCCAGCTGAACTCGAGGCAACAGTCGGCTGGTTACTTCAGTTTGTCATTCAGCACAGCAGACTGACATTCATCATGACTGTGCCGTCATGAACAGAGGCAGGGTTGGATCAATAGAACCCAATTAGAACACACAGTATCTCTGGGATCAAGGGCCCACTCAGCTCTTAGGCATCTGACTACTAGACAATACGCTAATATAAAACCTAGTTGTCCTAGTGACAGCAGTATCCCATCCTTTGGCACTCCTCCACTGCCACTGCCAGAATATCAACAGTCTTTCATTGTTATAGCCCTTATGCAATCAATTCCAATCTAAGGCTAGTGGTCAATCACTCTCCAATGGTGGACACGCAGCGCCTGCAAATAAGCGCAAGTGGAGATAGGCTTGACAAAGCTCTGGCGGTCCGACGCCTCTTCGCTGTCTGTTGTGCCGGGCTGAGCAGACTATCGCATAGGGGGGTTGTAAACAACACAGCTGGGACAAACAAACCAAATCCTGACACTCGTTGGCTCCTCACCGGTTTAATCCTTCGCTGGCTGTGTATCTGCCAGAAACCGTAATGATTTGGACTATTCTGGGCGCCTGGAAGATCTTCTGAAAATATATTGCAAGTCAAATTACCTGTGGGAATCAGCAAGACACAACACACCTGATGGCTTATAAACACAGATAAGACAAGATGGATGGCAGCAGAGAAGAAGCGGGCGAGATCCAAACTGTGCTGCAACGGAAACCTTCAAGTTGGCGCGCCGATAGCCCGTGTTTCATTGGCGATCCATTCGATGTGTGCATGTGCAGGTTTTTGGAAAGAAGAGGTAGGGAAGAAGTCTGTCGAAAACAAAAATCACTTTGCCGCAGTTAAAAAACATGCATTTTACATGAAAGTAGCCCAACAATCAAGGTCAGGCTGTTAGAGACAATCCCTTACCTCTGTTACTGGTGTTCCTGCGAACAAACTTCTGCTGGGCACTGAATCTGTTGATTCTTTCTCAACAATCAATCAAAAAAGACTCACGGCTCTTTCTATTAACAAGACTGTGCTGTTTTTATTTCATCCTCCAGTCAAACTACAGCGTGTACTCCAGTATTGAAATTCACTACCTCAGATATATTTAAATTTTCAAGCCTTCTCACCAGGAATATCCTCAGTGTCTCAGACGGTAGCATTTCCTTTCTCCTTTTGCAAGAACTGGAAGAAAAAAAAACATGTGACTGTCTGCCACTCTGCGCCTCAACAAAGGCCACCATAGAAAACTCGATTGTGTGTTTCACAGAAGCACCAGCCAGACCATTTTTGCACATGCTGCTCAGGCTCTGCACCAAACTGTATAGGCGTACATCTCTCGGTAAACACAATTCAAACAACTCGATTCCGATGTGCAGTGTGTACCCAATCATACTGTCACAATGTAATTAACTGTGTTTAGGACCGATGCAAGTTTCTGTTGCTGTATGAACTGCACTTTGTTTTCATGGCAAATGCAGACAGTTGAATACCCAGCATAGCCAATATTTTGCCTATTTTATTGCATTTAGTTTCAGTGGTAACACATCACGACAAGGATACATTGATTAACATGAATGAATGTAGTATTAAGCATGCACTAACAGTTAATAATGTGGGCAGTAATATTTACAAATGGTGTTCAGCTTAACTGAAACTTATTTATAAATCAATAGTTAATAGTTTGTAAAGCTGCTTTGAACATTAGTTGAAATACATTAAGAAGTATTAACTAACAGTTCATTGGCTGTCCTAACTAACTGATTTACAATTGTCGATGAAAATGAATGCTTATTCAGCATTCTGATGCATTTACAAAGTGTGAGAGTAATACGGGCTGTGCTTTAAGCATCAAGGTAATAGAGCGTTCAGTCATTAATTATGGGTAAGTAATGCTGACACAGTATGACATGCACGATAATTAATAGGTTATACTTTAAATTGTGGAATACTGGCATGAAGATAAAGGAAGGAGTTATTTTTATTCTAACCTTTAAATAATATAGGGACAATTTCAAAGACATTTTTTCCCAAATATTTTAAATCAAGTGTTACCCTACAGACATTTGTTGGCATGTACTAAAAGATAATGAACTATTGCATGTATTAATTGAAAACTCTAATGTTAATCAGTGTGTCATTACTGCAAAGTTGTACCATTTCATCTTTGTGTCAGAATCCCGTTCCATGTTGCAGCATCAAAGTATTTTTCATACAGGTCTGTCATGAGTTGAGGTTACACATGTTTTTTATTCGGTATGATAGCTAAATAATAACCAGAATTTTTTTGTGCCTCCACCGGATTAATAACCAGCCAAAAATGTCACAAGATATCTAATTGATACACTTTACCCTTCCTTACTTTCAGGTGAAAAATGTGCTATCTGACATGCCCTGAAAACAAATCAAAAAGCTGTGAACAAGTCCAGAGGGGCTGTGAATCTTCCTCTGATTAAAGTGAATTTCCATCAAGGAAGTGACACGCTCTGAGAATTCAACACCGCCAGTATGCAAGGGTCCGGGCACCTTGGGGACCCCAAGTCTAATTTGCTTCAAACCTAAAAGGCAGATAATAGTGCTGATCTGACAGCCAGCCAATTCCCAGCTTCCCTCATCAAGAATACATTCAATTTCAAACATCAAACTGCTTGCAACAAAAATGAGAAACCCTTTGAATGAATGGAAGCTGGATGTGGAGGGGGGTGAAAACCTTAAGGAATCCTTGATATACTTGACAAGTTTGAGACACTACGAGCTCATGTATGGTCCAATTTTTTAATTAGACGATCTTTTTATTTGAAAGTTACAAACTTATTCAAGCTTGGGAGGAGGTTTAAAGTTTAGAATCAGATGTCTTCATCTCATAGTAAAGGTGAGATTGAGCTCAAAGGTATTTCATCGTATGCAGCGCTACTTTTTACAACCGGCGTATATTTCTTCGGCTGAACTCTGGCACATCTAAGTGCAAGTTGCTGTACAGTGAATATACTGAATATATTATCAAGCATGACATTTAGATTGGAGAGAACATTATATCCATCATGGTCCTTTTGCATTTTACATACATGCAAATGGGGCAGGGTAGCAAGTAACATGTTATCTACATTACATAACCAGATTACTAAGAAAAACAGTAACTATAGCAGCAGATTACTCTTGACAAATGTGTAATGAGGTTAAAGTAACATTGTCATCAATTTCTTGATCACATTTTTGATGATGGTTTTAATAATATGGCAATTTTGAATGATTTAATCATGACACTTTTTCAGGAAATTCAGTGCTCTTCTAATTGTGTGTGACATATGGAGTTTCTCACTTTGTGGCAGACATGGCAAGAGGAAAAAGAAACCGGTGTTCAGTCGAGATGGAAGATTCAAGCAGCAGCCGTCCCTCTCAAACAGCCTTTCATTGCTGGAAATATTGCCATCGCTTAAAAAATGTGCAACACAAGAACATCTGTGTCAAGAACAACCTCTGAAAGCCAAAATTGAAGTTGCTCTCGTCTGCCAAGACCTCAGCTTCGAAATCTGAAGAAACACTTTCACCAAAAGAAACACCGTCCCACTTTGTGGAATTGACACAGTACACTTGTGGTCTGTGCTACTACTGTTTCTGTGAGGGTAATTCGATTTAACTCTTAATTTAATGTCGATCATACAAAATGCAATGTATGCGCATTGCAAAAGTTTTGAGATGTTTAAAGAGGGAAAAAGATAGTACACTGCTCATTGGACTATTTTGAAGTAATCCAAAAGTATTCATTACTTTTTTGTAATCCATTGTGTTTTAATTGTTTGCACATTTGGGGTTACTAGCACACACCACTTCATTACAGTACTGCAGTTAATTAATAATTACTGAAGAAAAGGGGAACTGAATGACTTGGTAAAGGTAATGTAGGGCTTGGTTAATGATATACTATGTGACACTTCTTCATACATTTTTCAGTGCGGTTCATTTAGCTGTCTGT
This sequence comes from Diplodus puntazzo, assembly GCA_963678695.2. Taxonomy (NCBI): domain Eukaryota; kingdom Metazoa; phylum Chordata; class Actinopteri; order Spariformes; family Sparidae; genus Diplodus; species Diplodus puntazzo. Next base: position 16,817,590 of record OZ023164.1, on the reverse strand, counting down.
TGCTATAACAACAGAGTCAGACGAAGAGGAAGGAAGTTGGTTGACATGACCAAACTGAAGATGAATAAAACTTTAATACAATCGCCTCGTCTACGAACATTTCTGCCGGAATGTAGATTTTCCAATGGCAATCGTGCCTGTTTAACAACGAAGAGTCAGAGGTGACTTTGTTCAACATTCATGATAAGACCGCTGCTCCCAGTGTAAATCAGCAGTAAATGAATATAACTGGCAGCAGAAATGCTTTGGATCATTCTATACTTTAGGTGGACTCAATGCCGCTGCAGTCAAAGACAAAAAAAATAAATAATGATGTAACTCAAGGGCAAGAAGATAATGAAATTAAAAAGCAAATGGTACATTAATCGACTTCTATCTGTGGCCAAGAAAATTGCATCAGCAATTGACAGATTTCTGGCAGTTTACAGGAGCCTGTAATTGAAATAAATAAGCCAGCCAGTAAACCAGCTAATTAAAGAAGAGAATCAATGGATCAGATCTAATGAAGAAGCCATGTACGTCTTAATGAAAGATTCTAACCACATCTGGGCTTTGCCATTCTGGAACACATCAGCGCGTATTAGAGGTCAGTCTGTGCTGTGAGGCAGGTAAAACATCCCTAACTTGAATGATGGCACAGAGATGAGGATAAGTGTTATTTTGCAGCATTGTGTGATAGTCCTGAGAGCTCTTGCACACAGCCCTGTCTCCTTCTTTACCCTCTGCGGCCTTGGTACCTCATGTCCAAACACATTTTATTAGTTGGAATATAATTGAGCAGAGGGACATATTCTCAGGTAGTCGTGGGTGTTTGGTAGACAGACGTCGGCCACTGAGAGGTGGTATGTTTGGAGTCTATTCTAGGTCTTGTAAATGGTTTGGTTAGTTTTCACATTTCTCATATTTCTTATCAGACAATAAGCAGTTTTATTAATTTGGAGTTAATACCCAACTTACAACAGGTGTCTCATCTGGCTGTTACAATTCTTTGTCTATTCCACATTTTTTTCCGATCATATTCTACTCTGCTGCTCCGAGTCATTTACTGACGAGAGGAGAGCTCAGACATCACTTTTCATTTTTGTTGATTCAAAAGTGGATTGATCTTTCCTCCTGTCTATCAAACTGACCACTGCTGTGTGTCTATGTTCTGGAGGGGAAATACTTCATGAACATAACGAGACGACACGGGAAAAGAAAAGATGGAACCGGAGGCTATGGTGAGTGTTGAGCTTAGTAAAAACTGACCCAAATTTAAACACACAGACACACAGTGCGTCCCAATGTTCGCTATTCACCATTAATGTACAGAAAATTAATCTGGCTTTTTCATTAAATGATTAATTATATAATCATTTATCATAAAAAACATCATGTTTTAGTTTTATTCATGTTAAGTCTCATTCACTGACATTCTTCCTCATGACAGGCAAACTAGGCAAGGCAAGTATATTTGTATAGCACAATTCAGACACAAGGCAACTCAAAGTGCTTTACAGGAGCATACAAATTACATTAAAAGACATTACAAATTTTATTCAAAAGACATTAAAAATTGCATTCAAAAACAAGTCAGAAGACATAAAGAAACAAACATTAAAACAAGTAGGCTAAAATAGAAAAGGTTTAAAAGAGACAAGACTATTTCCACTCTACCACCCACAGCTCTATCTAACTGCCAACTGGAAATTAAATCATGGTTCTCAATCAACTTCCTTAAACTGAACAGTGACAAAACTGAGGTCCTCCTCGTTGGCACCAGATCCACCCTGGCAAAGCACAACCCCTTCTCCATGTCCATTGACAATTCCACTGTCTCACCATCACCCCAGGTAAGGAGCCTGGGTGTCATCCTGGACGGCATCTTAACCTTTGAAGCCCACATCGATAATGTTACCCGGTCTGCATACTTCCATCTACGCAACATCAACCGCCTCCGTCCCTCACTCACACCAGCCAGTACTGCTATCCTCGTAAACACCCTGGTTACATCTCGTCTGGACTACTGCAATTCTCTCCTCCATGGTCTTCCTCGGAAATCACTCCATAAACTCCAACTGGTCCAGAACGCAGCTGCGCGTATCATCACCAGAACTCCCTTTGCTGAACACATTACCCCAGCCCTGCAGCAACTTCACTGGCTCCCTATCAAATTCCGCATCGATTTCAAGATCCTACACCTCACTTTCAAGATCCTTCATAACCTGGCACCATCATATCTTGCTGAACTGATCCATATCCACAATCCCTCTCGCACCCTCCGATCCTCTTCGACCATTCAGCTCTTTACCCCATCTGCCAACTTAACCACCATGGGGTAAAGAGTTTTCAGCCGATCTGCCCCCAGCCTCTGGAACTCCCTCCCACCAGGTATTCGCACTTCTGACACTGTCTCCACCTTTAAATCTCGCCTGAAAACACACCTATTCCGTGTGGCCTACTCTGTATCAGCCTAATCATATAATCACACTCCTGCCTATTCTCCATTCCACTCTATTGCACTATTCTCACCCTGGAAGCTCAACCCTGCCTAACCCGGCCCGGTTGACTTTCTATATGGTGAAGACTGCAGAGCCTGAACCCTGCGCACCCTCTTTTCCATTCTGTACCCCACTCTACTGCACAATTCTCACCCCAGAAGCTCAGCCCTGCCTGAACCGGCCCGGTTGACTTCCTGTATGGCGAGGACGGCAGAGTCTGAACCCTGCACACACTCTTTCTCATTCTCTATTGCACTAGTCCCACCCCGGAAGCTCAGCCCTGCCTAACCCGGCCCGGTCGACTTCCTGTATAGTGAGGACTACGGAATCTGAATCCTGCATACACCCTTCCCTATTCCTATCTATTGCACTACTCTCACCCTGGAAGCACAGCCCTGCCTAAACCGGCCCGGTTGACTTCCTATATGATGAGGACTACAGAGTCTGAACTCTGTGCCGAGACGGCACTGTGTAACTGCATCCTCTTACTGATTTTATCTGCACTAAATTGTCCTGTACTTGTACTGTCTTTTGTTGTACTGTTGTTGTTATGTGCGGTGTCCTTGAGTGCTTTGAAAGGCGCCTTCAAATAAAATGCATTATTATTATTATTATTATTAAGACTGTAGAATAAAAGTCACAGTGCAGTTGAAAGACTTGAAATTGCTTCAGTTAAAAGCAGTGGCAAACAGAAATGTTTTTAGTCTTGATTTAAAAGAGGTGAGAGCTGGAGCAGACCTGAAATTTTCAGGGAGTTTGTTCCAGATATGTGGCGCATAGTAACTGAATGCTGCTGCTCCATGTTTGGTTCTGACTCTAGGGACTGAAAGCAGACCGGTACCTCATGATCTGTCTGGATGGTTCATAACGTGGCAGCAGATCAGAAATGAATTTTTGCCCGAAACCATTTAGGGCTTTATAAAGCAACAGCAGGATTTTGAAATCTATTCTTTGATAGACAGTAAGCCAGTGTAAAGATCTAAGAACCGGAGTGATGTGATCTACTTTTTTGGTTCTTGTTAGGATTCGAGCAGCAGCGTTGTGAATCAGCTGCAGCTGTCTAAAGGATTTTTTAGGGAGTCCTGTAAAGACACCGTGACAGTACTCGAGTCTGCTAAAGATAAATGCGTGGACAAGTTTCTCCAAATCCTGCCGAGACCTAAGTCCTTTCATCCTCATCCATTCTTAAGGTGACAGTAGGCTGACTTTGTAATTGTCTTAGTGTGGCTGCTGAAATTCAGGTCTGAGTCCATGATTACACCGAGGTTTCTATAGTTTCCAACATTACAGACTGAAGCTGAGCAGAGACTTTTAGTCAGTCTTCCTTGGATCGAAAAACAATTATTTCAGTCTTATCTTTGTTTAACTGAAGAAAACTCTGACACATCCAATCATTGATTTGTTCAATGCATCTACTCAGCGTTTGTATGGGATTATAGTCCCCTGGTGAAACTAAATGAAACACACCATTACCTTGTAAAATAATGTGGATTTAGAACACTGTCGGAAACATATTTTTAAATCAGAGTAAAGTAATGTCATAACAGGGTAACAAGACAAAAAAATCAGGGCATAAAGAGTAACTTTGTTGATTAAACCATGTATGGTATCAGTTTTTTAATTTTTTTAATTTTAGTGTAATCAAGGATCTGCCTTGAGTCCCTTCTTTAGGATGCTTGAAAATATGATAAGGATCCTGTTCTATAGCCTGGCACACCGATACTTATGCCCAACCTTAAACTAAAATCCACATCAGTCTCATCTGGTTTCCTCGGGCTTTTTGCTCAGCTACAGTGAGACGATGTGAACTTGCTCAGTCCACGCCTCATTACCAAGATGGCGCTGCCACAAAGGCTACAGCTCATTAATTCAGAGCCTGTATGACTTGTAGTGGGATGATGAAGGTTAAAACCGAGGCCCTTATTTATAGAACAATATCCTTCGAAGAGATGCTCTTGGCTTGAGGTGGATTCTATAATTCTGTATGGTTCTTACAGGTTAATGTACACTATAAAGATGCTCAGCTGTTACTCATGGTAAAAAACAAATCTGCTTTAATGTGATGAAATTGCTTGATTTCTAATGAAAAACACCCCGAAACAAGGCACGAAAGATGCACTTATGCAGGTCTATTATCCCTGGAAATAATCCACCCACTAATTCATCAATAAGCCTTTCAAGCCTCCTGTTTTTCATGTAATCCCACGCATTTCTATAGTGGGAATTCTTTCTTCAGTTTCCACTCTGAAATGCATGCATGAAGCATTTCGAATCTCTGCATCGAAGTCCATTGTGTTCAAAGACGGAGATATTTTCTGGTGCGTTGTGAGGAGAGTGCTGGATCGTGCCAGCGAAGCAGGTCATGATCATCCTTACTGTAGTCTTCAGAATGTCTGGCCCAATGCTTTGTGATGCCCGTCTCTCTGGTGGGCACCTCAAAGTCTTTTGAGAAGTCAGTCTGGCAACATCGCCAAGAACCTTGTCAAAACTGTCGAACAGCGAAACTCGACCAGACTCCATGAGCAGCCTTTGGATCGCATTAGCAGAAAGACTGCTTCTTACATCTAGGACAAAGGGCATGCCAGCACAAGAGCTGTGTGTGTGCCACAGGAGATCTTTCCGATCTAGCGCGCAGTCAGAACTGCCTCGCAGCAATTATGAAATGTTAAGGGACAGAGAGCTGTTGCTGAAAGGAAATATTAGTTTATTTCTGACAAATGGTACATCTTTAGCAGCAGTCAGTGATGTGTGTCAGCCAGAGTTGGCCCCAGCTGTCTCATTTGACATTGCCTGCAGGAGTACGCGTGTCAAGAGTGATTTTCAGACAAGTGGGGTCAAACCATCAATTCTCCCAACTGAAGATGGTGACAGATAATTGCTCGCAGCTTTACTTTGTAAACTTTCAGAGGATGGAGCCGAAATATTATGCTAATTCAGTCGGAGCAATTAGGGGACATAGTAATCTAATAGTTGCTCAGAGGGGAATCACAGTGATGACAAATTATATGATTCATTGGCCACAGTGGAACTGTAAACACATCTTTTCACTGTGAGCGAGGTAGGAGGAGTATTGCAAATGCTCATATGTGTCTTCAACAATACGCATTTGCATGTCGAATTTGCATCATCGGGGACAGTTTCAGGTTATTTTAGGAGATTAAATGCAGTAGGTACTTGTCGATTAATGTTTTTAACATGGCACAAATTAGTTCACATTTAGAAGCAGTCTATATAATACACCATGCTGTGATACATTATTTGACTGAGACAGCAAAAGTCAAGTCAGAGGATATGCTGTGCCTTCCTGTCATGCACTCCTCCAAATGGAGGAAAGAAACTGCTAACATGAAAACAAGTAAATAATTGGCTCAATAAGGGTATATTGTGGCGTGCAGACTTTGTGATAACAATATTATCATGATTCCTGTTAAATGTTAGTATGTTAGAAATAATCTTATCAGTATAATCAATCTAACCTGGTGTGTTTTGTACATTGTTTGTCAAATGAAGTAAAAGTGGGGGTTGGTAAGACCATTAATATGAATCACCACCATCTACTGTGACAAAGTGAGAATGGAAAGAAACAGAAATGACTTGTTATTATTTTGTATTATCAATACAGTATCAATATTTCATTCCTTAATACCATCAATTATCGTCAATACAGTTATATCCTGTCACCCCTAGGCTCCGTAAATAACACAATATACCATCAAAGGCACCAAAAACTCTGAAAACAAAATTCATTATTTTCTATAATGTGACATAATTCGATATTTCTGCTTTAAATTCCCTCTGTATTTATTAAACTTTGTGTTCATTCAACTATATATTAACTTTCCCATTTAATTTCCCATTTTATCTTTTCACTTTTTCATTTCTAAATGTACTTTTTTCACTTCTGTATCTATTTCTGTATAACTTTCCCTTTGCATTTCCCCCCATTAATTTCCACAAACTTATTCCTGAATTTCTTTTTACATTTCTTCATGAATTTCTCGTTCGTTATGTATATGAGGAAGCTGTTATTCAAAGACAATCACAACACAGTGGGGCAGGAACAGTGGAAAAAAAACAAAAAAAAACATCAGGCCATCACAGATGGTTTTAGGCTAACCAAGGTGGCCAGAACCAGGATTTACTGATTTGGAACATATTTTATGAAGAAAGTACTCTCTGGTTTTCTGTCCAATGTCCTCCAGCTGTCCTTTTTCTGATGGACACATAGCTTGACTTTTAAAGTAATGGCTAACTGCTGCTAACTGTAGCATTAGCTTACATTAGCACGTAGCAGTCGCGTCAGCTGACTCTCATCACTGGGTCCTTCCTGAAAACCTCCTCCTCCTTTGTTTTTGATTTTGCAAGTTTCAGTCCTCTGTACCTCTCATGTTCACATATAATTTCCTTCCTGTCACTAGCTGGTGCTGTCAATTGGTATCAGCTGTTCACATCAGCTGACCACATCTGTACAATACCCACAGCATCTAAATCTACACCGTCAGCCACACCTGTCTTTTTAAAAAAAAAAATTCTCTCCCTCTCTTCATCATCAGCCAACACCATCAACACCACCACCAGCAGTGTCCGGACACCACACTGGGGATATTTCTTCTTCTCCTCAGGGCAGCTGTCCCTCCCTCAGAAAAATCTCCCTGCAGAGTCTAAAGCACCAAAGACTTTCTGCCAAGACTCAATTATCACACATCATTTGCTGTAATAAACATTATACTTACTGCCTTCACTTCTCTCTCCTGATAGAAATTCCGATTGAGGACAAAAAATGATCTGAGCATTGCCCCATCATCAAAATGTCGCTTAATTATAGTTGACACATGGACAGCGGTTTTATGAATCACCGAGGTTTCCTGCTTCTCACCCGCAGAGCCACAAGATGCAGTGTAACAAGACCATTTCGTTTTCCCTTTGAGCCACTTTATTAATTAATGAGACACTGCTAAAGGGCTTCAGTCTTCCTCTTCTCAGTTGGTTTCCTCAGAGCAAATCAATGTGTCATTTGAGCTTTCAATACATCTCTGCTGCCACAAGGTTTCACTTCCCAGAGACCTCTGTGTCAAACTTTTCATAAAGTGTGCGGAAAGACAAAGGAAAATGTAGGACGATGAAACTGCATATTCACGAACACGGTCAGAGTGCGTCAGAGAACTCTGAACCACTTCACATAATTAAGGAATATTAGACCATATTAACACAGCAGCCTCTTTTCCATAGACATCGCACTAAGGGTGGAAGCTTGAATGATGGGACAGTGTTATGTTGCCGTGTTCACGTTGCACGTGGTACTATTGTTCAAAGTGTTATCATTTTAATGCTTCCCGATTAATCGGACAACTGAATTGACAATCGATAATAAAACACCTGTAGGGACATTGGCCCATTTGATATACGTCAGCTGACGTTACAGTTTGATTACATCCAGTGTGTTTCACTTCCAAGCTCAAATAAATATGTCCAAGATGTGAGTTGTTATTTTAGAATTCATTTGCGCATCCCCTGTCATATTGTGTTACACTTCCAAACAGTAATATTAGCTGGGAATCGTCGAACGCTAACGTTAGCTCACGGTATGTCAAATATATTGTTTTACCTTGAAATATGGCCCGATGTCCCACTAGATTTGTAACCTCCATCGTCTTTTTAACTTGTTTATCCATCAGATGAAGTTATAACATTTAAAGGTCCTATTTTTAAGAAAAGTGGATTTTTTAGTCTCATTCCCAACTCTGATGAATTGGAATGCCGGGTGGCCGACAATCCCATTAGCCAAACATTTTACAAATTTGGACTGAGACAAAGAAAATCTATTTCCTTACAAATAACACCTTTAAAGTTAAATTCACAACATTAATAGGACTCGGGTGACATTTGAGCTTCCTACCCTGAGCGTGATGTTAGTGGAAAATAGCCGCCGTTTGAATATGGTCTATGGTACAAGCAACTATAATGGTGCAAAATTTGTCAACACACAAGGCAGCCTATCAAGAGCACCCCAGACTGACAATGCAATGACAAAAAACCCTGACAGACCAAAACAGCCTTCGACTTGAATGGATCAATGCATGTTACCTCGTGTGACCCTCGCCAGGCAGTGCTCAGCATTGCTGAGCAGGAGTCTCAGGGAGGTAGTCTAAAATAAATAATCTCCCACTCCCCCAACTTATTTATCACTGCCAACAATAAAATCAGCGGCGTATTCCTTGAGTTGATCCGTTGTCAGTGTGACATTCTCACAGATAATCGTCCATGAATGCAGAACTTAAGAGATTTAATACCAAAAGGAGTTTAACTTCAAGCACGTACGTGTGTGGAGAGATGATGTTCTTTGAGCGGACGTGAGTTATACTCGGAACTAAAGAGGAAAGCTTTGGCTCTCTTCGATTGAACATAAGTCTCGCAGTGAAATGCCTTAAGTGAGATAAGGCTAAGCCAATGTTTCATGTTGCCATTATAAAACATAAGAATGGGCTGAAAAGACTCGGCTGCAATCTTTTCGCTTCTTTGTCTGCTGGAAAATAAATACATATTTCTCTTTAAAAAAACGTGCTTTACGTCTCGCAGACACACCGCCTCAGTGGCACATTCTGTCATTTATCTTCCAGTGTTGCTGTTGGCCACCACCAGTGGTGCAACCGAGGACAAAGAATGAGGTGATGGAAACGTGAGAAACCATTTATGAGGATGTGTCAGTCTGGATGCTATTTTTGTAGTGTGAGTGTGAATATGCTCTCAGCTCACTCAGCGAACAGACAACGTAAAAGAAAATGTGACATACTGTGGGAGTCGTACGCTAATGAAGCTGATGTTTCAACGTAAAAATATATGAAGTGCTTGATTGAGGTATACGGCAGACTCCGCATTTATCATAAACCAGTTTACTTTAAATCTTAATTAGGATCCTTCACTTCAAAGTATTCTGACTGTTTTATAAGGAGGAAATACATCAAAAGGATTTCTGTAGTGGCTTTCACTTGATCCACCATCTGCCATTCAGAAAGCTTCAGAAAACACTCACTGTATTTGTTCCGGAAACAGCCCGCTTCCTATTTGATGTTATACAGTAATCCACTAGATTTCCCCCCACAAACCCCAGTCTGAGGGCAAAATATTGTATAAATGCTGCATGTGGGGGCCATTTTCTTGCAGTTAAAATACTACGGAGAATTTATTGAAGCTATTTTTTTTTTCTCTGTGGTGACTTTCAGCTGAGTGTCACAGCAATGGCGGTGATCTGTGACCCACCAGCTGTGCCTCCGTTTGTCGCTTTGTTCCTGAGTGAAAAGTCTATTTATAGTTACATTCTGTAGGTAACTTCTACCAACATGATGAAGATACAGATTATTTTCTATAGGTGTTCAACTGATTCTCATCAAACCGTTCAACGCTGCCTCGTTTCCTGTGTATACAGCATCTGCATATGTCATATTTCTCAACACATTTATTCAGGTATTTCCTTTAATTAGTCTGTACGTCCTTCATGTTTGTTATTGTGCTCCAAAACAACATATTTATAACGGATATACTTTCTGATCTGGCAGATCATCTGTAAGCAGACTACTACTAATCTGATCATTCTGATGACTAAGGCTTGACTTCGGCCATTTGGGTGTCATCACAAGTTAAAGTGGAACAAAAGCCCACAGCATGTGCAGAATAACTGTTGCTGTTCATAGGAAGACAGATATTATGAGCATATACTATAAAATCAAAATGATGACATAAGATGGATTGATGGGGAATGTCCTCAGGTTTGCAAACATATAAAGAGACTTCACCTCGACCCCGCATAGCATGTCTCCGAGTTCAACTTTACAGCTAAAGGTGCAATGTGATTTTCTACCCTGACATCATACAATCTCTTCATCACACTGCGTACATTTGTGAAGACCGTTTCAGAAATGTTTTTTCATCTGGGCCCTACGCCCCGAGCACCCCTCAACACGGAGTGACCCAACAAAAATACTTGGTTAAACTAAGAATGTTTTCACTAAAAATGGCGTCTTTGCACAGATTTATCACCTTAATCCACTGTTCCCCTCAGCTCTGCAGAGCATTTTAGTGCCTTTCAGCTCACTGCTGTTTCAGTTTTACAGCCTGCAACTTTACTGTTTTGGTTCAGTCTCACTGCTCACATCAACCTGTTTCCTGCAGCAGCAGAAGGCAGTTATTTTCAGTAAAAGGCTTTTAATAAACCCACTGTAATTTAGTGTACGCTGCAATCTTTAAAACAATAGACTAAAACACGTGGAATATATTTGATTGATAAAGATAATGTGGCCAGTCCAGATGGTAGTTTTTGGATAGTCCACACCATATAATACTGATGGAATACACACAAATGTTTCACCAATTTGCCCCGTGTGGCCTTTTGACAACCCAAACTGACGAGAAAGTGCCAAATGTCGTTGCCATGCCGCGTCCCTATATCCATAAAAAGACATTATGTTCCTCCAAACTGCCATTTTGGACAGAAAACCCAATGTGCTTTGCGAGCAGTATATCCTGAACGGCATCATTTGAAAAAAAAAGGCTGTTTAGGAAATACACAATCACTAATAGAGTAAACACTGTCCATGCTAGATAGCGCTGTCCCCTCACTAACAACCCTGAAATTGTCTCTCAGACTGCAGGGCCAGAAAACTGTACAGCAGTTAGAGTGCTTCAACATCTGCAGTGCTGAAATCTCTGCCAGTGCCATCTCACAGCCTGGCCTGTACTGGAAATTAGTTGAGCAGATGAAAAAAGATTGGGGAGGTTTTCAAGCCAACGGGAACTTGACTCCCCGGGGATGGGAAATGAGAGACAGGTGACAGTGAGGCTGAGTGAAAAATAGGACACAGATTGGTAGCTGTGAAATAGTGTGGTTAAAGACATTTTGTGTGATTTAGCAGGCCAGTCTATAACCACAGCGATGCTTGCACACAGTGCCTTCGGGGCCTTATAGTGACTGCAGCTTCCCACAATCATCCTCAAACTGGCCTATATTTTACAAGGACGTTCTTCAGAGAAGTAATTGTCAACATCCACAAATAACTCAGGCATACGCGATGATTGTATATTGCCCAAATCATATGTTCATAATCTGTTGTATAGGAGTAATTGCATTTTGACAGTGTTCTTTTTTTGTTTTTGTCAAAGCTTACATGATTGAAATAGCTTAAGCAGAACACAACACAACCCTGTCATCAGAATAAATGTCATGTGTGTTTGCGATGTACATTTCTGCAAACCACGGACATGTTTATACTTTACTTTTCTCCATGTTGCAATTTAATATTTCTTTAGGTTCTACCTTGTGACAACACTGTGCCTATGGTCAGTTTAGGTTTAAGGCATGAAAAACACTTAAAATAACTGCTTTTGACCCCACCAACATGGCTGGAGACAGTGGCAGACTCAGGATGTTTGAGGGGCAGGGGCGAAAAAAATAAAAACGGCACCAGTTCACAGAAGGTCATGGTATATTCAAGTTGAAAAGAGGGCACCATACCATATTTTGTCCACTGGAAGAGTGCATTAGAGGACACTTTATCATGTTTTATCTAGCACAGGGGCATCGATGGGGGCACTTTTGCTGTGTTTTTTTTCCAAACCTGGGGATATGCTTAAAAACATCTGGTTTGGAGATGGAGATGTTCCAACGCGCCCTCCAAAACATCTGTTTATGGTTGCCACAAACATGGGTGGACATTTTCCCAAGGTCTCATCAAAAATACCCAATGATTTTACACCTATAAATGTTAAACTGCAGTCATAACCTGTGGTCACTAGCTTGGCAGCCTGAGCTTTACGTGATCAAAAATATCGATCTGAAGCTAAATTCCGAGGCTGCTCTGTACATATTTTTCAAATAAATAATAAATATAGTCACTTCTGCCAACCCATACTAACATCAGGCTCAAAGTTGAAAGGGCCCGCGTCCAGATAGTGTTTTTTTTTTTTTTTTTCAGAGCGCTCCACTTTTTTCAGAAAAGACTTTGGTGGTGTCACTGCCACTTTCACTCAGGCATCCAATCATTTATAAGATATGTCGGGAATCGTCGATCCTGAGCGTAATCAGACGAGAGACAGAGAACTACATTTTTGGCAGCAGATTGTCCATGCGGTGAATGTTGATGCTGATTGTTCTGCTTTTATCAACCCTACGCGTGGTACGCTTGTTAGTATGGGTGTTGTGTGCCCTCTGTTACCATAGCTTTAGCAGCTGTCAGTCAAAACCAACGTGCAGCGTTTTGCCTCTCGGCTCACAAGCGCCTCATCCCAGAGCCCCCGAGCACACGGCCGGTGCTCTCTTGCCTGGAACCAAAACACCAAGACACAGGCCCTCAGTCCCGCCCACCTCAGGTTCAACGCCAGCCCTTTTTGAGCACGGATACAGATCATTAAGTTGGTTGAACAGATACACATACAGATACAGAAAACGGTGTGCCTACTGATCCCTATGCTAAACCACAATACCAGGCGGGATCATCTGTCTGTTTTTTCTGAAATTCCATTAATGTTGCAGAATCTCATTCAAGGTTTTAAAGTAGATTTGATTCTTCAGTTGGTGTAATATGCACTGCTGCCAATTGTTCTCAAACTTTTGAGATCTTTTGTTTTGCATGTCTGTGTTACCAGCAACCTGGAATTACCAATATAATCATTACTAACTCAAAAGAATCGCGAGGGTCCACCTCGACATCCCAACAGATCATGTGTGTGTACTGCATACTAAGCAGGTGGGAGATTGTTTCCTAATCTCGATTGGACATTCTTTGAATTCTGCCCGTGTCTCGCCTCACAAGCCACACAGTCAGCAAGTGTTCGAGCACAAAAGATTGTGATTAAGCTCCTTGTGAATACTCCTCATCAACCTGCTCTGAAAATTAATTTGTTTTCATTGCTAATTCAGAGGCGCATTAGCATAAATTGACAGCTGCAGATTGCCATATGCATACTTAAAAACGGGAGTTCATCCTCCGGTCGGGCGCGATTCCGGGAGACAAAGCCACGGCTAACTCGCAGAGGTCAGCTGAAGGAGCAGACCCCCATCAAGGGTGAATGCTGCCAGTGAAGTGCAGCCTCAGCAGCATGGCTGACACAGGCTTTTTTGTATCTGTTAGCAGAATGAAACAATCCCCTGAGACATAACATCAACACACACAAGGTCCCTTCTGAATATTCAATTAGGCCTACGAGTACTGAGAGGAGGCAACCAGGTTTGTCTAAAAATCAGTCATCCTGATATGAAAGTACTCTGGGTTAAAGACTTTTCAAGCTGATAGCTGCTACACTGTGCCTCATATTACTCTGTAGTCAGAAACACAGGGCTTGAGTAATTACTATCAGGACAAGAGTTTGTGTTCGTGGCGTACTGTATTATGATTAAGTGATTGAGGCCTTCTGTGGAGAGTTGGAGGCTATTGAATGTGGGAGAAAGCAGCCAAAGCTCCATTAAGAATGACTCAGACTGATCAAACACACACAGATGTTTCACCACCGTTTGCCCCGTGTGGCCTTTTTTTCTACAAACCGAAACCCGAGAGGGAGTACCCGATTCAGCTGCCAAACAGCGTTTTCCAAAATCTATAAAAAGACGTTTCGTTTCACCATACTGCAATTTGGACAGAGAACTCCAAGAAGAGACATCTGCTACACTACATGGGTATCCTAAACGGCATCACTGGATGAGAGAAGGCAAAATAAGAAGCTTATGAGGGGCAAAACCTCCGAGAAGAATGACTCAAATGGATTCACAACAATAACTACATGAGGAGGCCGACAACTCCACGAGCATGTGCCAAAGGACTCCCATCAGTCTGATCATCGAGGAAATCATACCATATTGATTTGCTTCTTTCCTGATTTCGGTTGTTGCTCCCAGGAAAGGAGAGCACATCAGATCCAGACAATGGTTCAACAGGCTTGTTAATTTGGCCTTTGTGTCCTATATCATCTCTAATCCGGGTAGAGCGAGGGCAATAACTCTCACAATAAAAGGTCAGTTTTGCATAAGCCAGAGCTGAAAAATACCAGCGATGGGTTCAGGGGCCAGTAAAACGTCTATCGCTTCTATCCATGGATGAGGAGAGTGAGAAAGAGGGGTCGAGAGAGAGAGAAGGGAGAGGGGTTGAACTCTGAATACAGATCAGGGAGGAACGAGTCGGAGATGAGCAACACAATCAAGCAGAAAGGCAGGAAGCCCAACACATCTAGCAGTGAGCACTTTTGTGCTGAGAGGATTGTGTCTTAATTAGAGTCTGCCTTTGAATGACTCGAGACAACTGGCATCTGCGAGGAGACCGACATTCATTTCCCATGGCTACAACTAATAGCTCACAAGCAGATACTCTCACATCGGCTCTCATAACAAATGTAATGTGAAGACGTGTCCCAAACAACATATTGAAATATTAATAACGCGAGCTCGCCAACGCACATTTCATCATTCATTTATCTGTTCAGCACGGCCCCATCGAGGAGTAATGACTTATGATTCCTGTTATAATGTGGTCAATCCAGTGAGACTATTATTCACTAAAATGAGGCCATTTCACCTTTTATTGTACATTTAATGTACATTTATTGGAATGAGTGACATGACTTCTTTTCAGCTTCCTTTTATGGTGAAAAACAATTGTACTGATATGTAACAAGACTGACAGTCTACAGCTGCACTTACAAAGTGCTTTGCTTAATTTAAAAGTTCAGGACAGTTCACTCCAAAATGAAAAACAGATATTGTTCCTCTTGTCTGTAGTGCTATTTATCCATCTACTGTTTTGGTGTCAGTTGTTCTGGAGGTATCGGTCAGAGAGATAAATCACTTCTCTCAAATATAATGGAACTAGATGGCACTCGGCTTGTGGTGCTCAAAGCTAAAAGGAAAGAAATAGAAAAACTGAATGTTTCCTTCCGATAAACATGACCCAGTTACTCAAAACATCCTTGGACCTTGTTGTGAGCAATTTCATGTAGGAACTATTTTCTTCTCTGACCAGCCACACACCGCATCTACTCATGGCAGTCCAGTCACCAGCTTATAATATTTGCAGTTAAAAGCTTCTGCAGACCACGGACACGTCCAAGGTTGACTTTTGTACCAGATTAGGCATATCAAGCTCACATTATACTTATTAGCAGACTTTCACATCAGTTGGCAGATTGGAAGGAGGCGGCGCTATCAGAAGCTACAAACCTGCCAAATAAGCAACAGCAATTTGAGACTGTGGGGACAGGCCCTTTCTTTGGCGACCAAAACCAAGTGATACTGGTGCCTTAAGTATAAGCACAGCACTATGGTAAGAGAAAAAGAAAACTGAACCTAAACAAATGTAAAGTTGTAACATAAAGAAAAGGTTAAATTTGAACTTATCCATGCTTTCACAGAGACGTATTTAGCTAACATTTATTCTGCAGGGTGATATTATATGAAAATAGCTTTAATGTGAAAAAGCTCACACCAAGGTTTGCGGATAATTTTCGGTTCATGATTCATGGCGAGTTTGAGCAAATCAAATTATTGTTGGTTGAGCAAATGTATTTTAGATTTTGGGTGAACTGTCACTTTAAAACATAATGGTTACATGCTGATGTTAAGCAGGCATAATGTTAACACTATTCCCCATGTTTGATCAGCACGTTATGCTAGCATTTGCCAAAGAGACTGATCACAAGGTGCAGCTCAAGCTAATGGTAAATTCATTTTGCAGGTATTTAGTCACAAATTATAATTTATTTTTTTTACAAATTTGAGTTGATTGGAATGATGCCATAAGATGTCAAGGAGTAAAGGATTTGCAAAAGTGATTAGAATTTATCCTGTAGTTTGATGTCACTCCACACAATTGTTTCTGACAATTCATGCAAACCCACAAGTTGAAGTTAAGGAACAGTCAGACCAGCAAAGCCATTATGATTCATCCTCTGGGAACCATGAATGTCTGTACAAAATGTCATGAAAAACTATTTTGTAGCTGTTGAGATAATCTAGTCTGGAGCAAAGACAATGAGGAAGACAGGTACTGCCAATCCTAGAGCCGCACCACAAGCACGGATAGAGAAAAAACAGTGTTCGGCTGTAATGCACACATTTCTCTAAGTTAGCTTCCCTTCAAGTGTTTTGTTTAAATATCATGTATTTGATATATCTGAAATGAGGACAATGGCTGCATTAACTGATCTCTGACAGTTTGGCCACATTAGCACAACAATTGAAAACAGCAGGTGCCATCTAGCTGACAAGCCACGATCATGCCACACTGTGTCGAATAAAGGCATACGAGCTTCCAGTCATCAGAGTAAATAGAGGTTGCTAGAGCAATCGGCATGGGCTGACAAGCAGAAATGCATCTTTGAGTTCATGTCCTTTCTTGATGCTTCCCATTTATCTTGACTGTCAAGTAAAGAGGACATGATAATGAAAGGTGAACACTCCAGTGAATGGCTCTCACCGCCAGCCTACCATACAATGCTGTATAATGAAAACTCTGCTCATTGGCCAGAGGGTGGCTGGATGTTGGATGTGTACGCGTGCGTGTGGCATGTAGGATAGGTGGCGCATTCATCTTCTTGTGACAATGGAATTTAGGGAAATAGCAACAGAAAACATTCTTCCAGCTCACACGCTGCGACAATTCTAAATCACAGGGGACGTTATATTTAGTGTTAGGTATAGTATCAAGCACCAAGAATATCATGTTATGATTTTGTTGATCAATATTCAGTAATACAGTTCAACTGCATGTTACCTTTATTTCAAATAATCACTCAAAAGACCGAAAAACATATGCAGCAATCATTTTTTACATAGTAATATCTGTCTGAATTTGTTTTAAATTGCTTGCTGCTTGAGTCACTTTGCACTGCATTACATTCAGCTCACACTGGCCACCTACCCTGAAATCAGTGGACACCATTTAGTGTACAGATACCTCCCTCTACTGGAAAGAAGGTGAAACTGCACTCTTTTAGAGCATCGATCCAAATGAAAAAGCATGATTAACACTAAAATACAAAAACATCATTTAATCTCTGCACAGACACCTCATGCAGCACAGGGAGTAACGCCAGCTAATAGTTGTATCAAATGTTTAGCAGTAATTGGTTTAAATATATGATTTCTGTTGTTTTTCTGCATTGCAATACTTGTTTATGAACATCAAGGATGCATTTTTGCCAAACATTTGGCATCTAACAAAAAAAATAACGTTTCCATTTATTCTTAATTGGTTCTAATGTGCAACATTCTAGAATTTGGATTTTCAAATTAGATGTTTTGCTGAACCTTTTAGTATCGATCAGTGAAATGCATCTGCTCTTGCCAAGTCTGTATTATCTGAATTTATTTCCCCCCCAAAAATGTCCTTGTGGGGCCAATGTCAAAGTCTTCCTCTCCATTATCCTATACTACTGCATGTCAGGTGTATAATAAAAGACCTGTCATTTTATAATACTTCAACCAACTGTGGACTATACAAAAGCTTTTTTTCAAAAGACAGATTTACAAGTAACCGCAGGTTGTTCAGACATTTCCAAAAATGAAAGGAAAAATGAAAGGTGTCTGTAAAGTTTAAAGTGAGTCATCAGTTTTTTCCCCACAACTTAATGACAACACTTCACTGATGAACCATAAAACAAAAGCACTATTTTCATATTTAGATGATAAATCAAATATCACCCAAAGTGGCATATTATTTTTTTAAAAACTAGTTTGTTTTTTATCTCCTCAGCCATTCATTTGGGTAGATTACTGCACTTTCTGGTCAAAAAGGCAACACATACCTCAGTGAGCAATTGAAACATTTTATTGCCAAAAATAGTACTGTATTTACACACTTCGTAAGAAAAGAAAAGGAAAAAAAAAGGTTAATTTCATCTACATTACATTCAGTGGTCAGATATGAGCTTAACTCTTAAGCAAAATGTGTGGAGAACTCGGTGCAGAACAATTCCCCATTTCCTCAACAGGCCGGGACAAGTGCAATACCACACAGATTGAGAGCATTGCTACCTCTCCCAACCTGCACAGAAAGGGATCACATCTGATGGATTGATTTCAGTTCTATGATCAGTTTTGCATGGATTTGCACAGCAGTACAACGAAAAGCTGAAAGCAAACCAGCAAAACTAACCAGAGACCCATATGCACGCGCAACCGCCGCAGTCGTTCCGAGAAGAAACGCGTGTCTAGAAGTACTTTAAGTGCTCACACTGCAGTAGATTTTCATAAAACTACCTGCACTATAAGCACTTTAATACTACTGAAACCTGTCTGTACCTTATAAACAGAGGTGACTGACCACCATGCAGGAAGGAACAATAGCCAAGAAACAGATTCTGATGGAAGCACAGAACACCATCAGTTTTGCATAGATTTGCACAACTTAATTTTTCTTGCAGCGCAACTATGCAAAACTAACAGAGAGCTGCTACAATTTAAAGTCTGTATACATACACATGCAAAAAATAAAGAGCAGATGAGAGTCCCAGCTCCTTATGCCAGAAGGAGCACTTAGGGCAGTAGGTGCTAGTCTATTTCACTATCTGCACTAGATGCACCTTAGCATAAGCACTAGTGGAAGGCACGCACAAGCAGCTTCTGTAATGGTGAATGCCTGTTTAACAGTAAATCATCACGATCAAAAAAATCCTAGAAAGTTACATTTATGTCATGTTGTTTGTATGACATGGGACTTCATTATTCAATTAAAATGAAAGTGTCCGTAGCAACACCGACTTCATGTACTGTTGAATTAAATGCCATTAACAGTCACAGGATGCATAGTCGCTCAAAAATATCAAGCATGTTTGACACAGGGGCCTCGCTCCAGAACACAGTTGCTTCACTCTGTACAGCAGGGAACCAAACCTCACAGCTGGATGGAGGAGGTCCTGCCAGATGTGTACTCACAAGTATTCAGGTTCAGTCTTTCCTGGACTGGCATGGACCAGCTGTGTCTGTGAATAGGCCTGATCCTTTAGTTACCATTATCAGAATAGTGCTGAAAGTGCCTTCACTGCAGTAGATTTGTTAAAACTACCTGCACTGTAAGCACTTTGACACTACATTGACTCCAAACTGTTGGTGGGGGAGTTTTCAGGAATCAATTAGGATTGCCTTTCAATCCACAGTGAGGAGAAGGGGGGGGCTTTCCATGGGAGATACAGATGTGCATAGGGGTCTGCAAGCATAAATGAGACATGTCAGCAAGAAAAATGTCAGCAACTTCAATTCAAGTCTGAAATAAATGATTTTCACCATCGCTAAAAATTACTTCATTAATAATTTATCACACAAAATCTACGAATGTAAAGACATTGTGAAAACTGCTGGTTGTTGATGCCTTCGGGGTGTTTTCATATACAAATGATTATCCAATTTATAATTACATAAAAACAGGGGCAGGCAGCATGTCTGCATAACTAGAACCAGAGAATGTCAGGCAGCTGACTGACAAAAGACTAATAACTCATTTTAAAAAAAAGCATTGATTCATTTTTAGCTACATAAATAACATTAGCACTCCTTCAAATTACTGGTAGGCAGAGGGTGCAATGTGTGGCTTCCAGTATGACCCTTGTTATGTCAGACTTGTGTTGTAAGCTCCAATAAGGAGGTTATGTTTACACTGCTGATTTGTCTGTTAGCTTGGGAGAGCTCTGAAAAAACAAACACTGTGTGCGCACATTTAAGAAAAACCTAACTATCCTGCTCACAACTGATTTTAAACCAGTCCGTGGTCATTTTGCTTTTGTAAAAGCACATTTAATTACTTACATCCACAACATATAGGATGACGCAGCAGTCTGTAAGAAATTCTGTCGCACATGTTCACGTTTCACCATAACAACGCCAAATGTTTCAACCAACTACTACTAAAGTCTACACATTCATCCGTGCACATGGGCCCTTGTACTCCAAGGATGGAGGCACCCTGCAACCCGCCAAATTGTCCATTACATCAAATTGTATTTTGATAGCCAGGGGTCCAGGTGGCCATCCAGGATCGTCTTGTTGTCACACTCGCACGCTAATTGTTTAATACTAACACAAAATAAGAAAATGACCACATGGTGAAATGTCTCCAATAACAAAGTTCACAAGGGAAGCCTGAGTGTGAGCCAGGACTGCTTGAGGACAGCAACACTTGCGCCCCATTCACATCGCTGTAACGTTACCACCCCTCCCCCACGCGCTAACATGGCGCCCAACAGTCCACATTTTGAGCGTTTTTTTTTTAAACCCTACTCCCACCGACTGGATAACATCACAAGTGTAACCACAGTAGTGGCGCTTGAGACGTCCGTGTGCACTTTAACGGTGAAATCAAGTGCATGCGAAAAGCGTGGCGCTCATTGTGACTGAGCGCACCAAGCGTATGATACGAGCTACTGCAAAGTTGAGTAAGAAAGCAGCGCGCACACACACACACACACCACAAGCTAGCAGCACCCGAGGGCTCCATCAAAACAGTCCGACGCGAGCATGTGCTAGCCAAAGAGGCTAGCGCGTGTAGCCTGCGAGTGCGACTTGGCTTTCAGAAAAGACCGATATCCAATAAAGATTAATAACACCACAGGTCGGTTTGATTAAAAACATGGCATGTGGGCAACAAGCTTTTCGTTTTAAAAAGACATGTTAAGTTTGCGTGCTAATGTTGGCTAACACCCTCCCCGTCCACTTCAGAGCATTCTCTTATCTTAGCCAACTTAGCTGCCTGGATGTAGCCCGCTCATGTACGCTAACACAACAATAAATATGTATGTAAAAGGTTCGGAGTGGTTGCAAATGCTTCGATTTTCACCAAAGAATGCACAGCACGGTCGGTCGAGCCCGTGTCAATCTAGTTTAAGCGATTATCTTCCCTCCATCGGCGTGTTAGCATTAGCAGATAGCTAACGCAGCAAGCTCGCGGGATAGCAAAGGCGCGCGGCCTGCTTGCAGCCCCATGTGCTGCTGCTTTGTTCTGGGGGCACTTTTAAGTGTACATCACGGCGCACAGATCGACCGAAAACTCCCAATTTCCATCAACATGTGGCCCGACAACAGACGCACACGAGTCCACAACTCGCAGCTGCCACCAAAGTGTGTAAATGCAACATTTTTTGACGGGGGAGTACGACTTCCCCCGACTAGAGGTGCAGCAGCAGCAACACATGCTTTTCAAATCTCCCTCATTCTCCCAACCATGGAGGAGAGGTTGCCATGCGCCTCGTAGAACAGTGTTTTCAAATGCGGAAACTGACGATTAAAAACGCGTTTTTCTTTTTGCTCCCCCGGTGCTAACGTGAAAGTGCGGCTCCCGTGTCGCACACGTCGCTGAGCATTTCACTTTTTTTTTTTTTTTTGTTTAGCCCCTCGCCGTTTTACCGCATCTCTCCGAAAAAGGCTAACAACAGGTTTCTCGCCAATAACATGCGCGTAATAACACACTGGCTTTCTAAAGAAGCCACCATCTTCTACTCACTTGTGCGGACTTACCGTTTACTCACACTGTTTCGGGGGGCATCTTGCAAAAAAAAAACTGAGGAGGAGAAAAAAAAGACTTCGCCGAAAGAGTAGCAGCTAAGACGTATAATCCCAAAAAGCACAACCATGTGCTACTATTATGATTTGCCAGGAGTTTGGGAATCGTAGTAAGATTGCGAAAGTGGCGCGAGTACACTCGAGGTTTAACCATGTGGTGAATGAAGGGCGGCTCCCAGCCAGCGTAGCTAAACCCCAACTCCTTCATTAGCATAAATCAACTACTTCCTCTCCAAGTGCGACTCTCAAGTTTCACCACTTGATTTCCTAGGGCAGTTGGTAAACACGCGGACGTCGGCGAAATACATAAAACTACCGACTTAGAAAATAATCGTTTGGAAAAAAAAAACACAAACAACACTTAAAAAAAAAAAACACCCTCAAGAAGAAGAAGGAAACAGATAGGCCGCTACTGGAGGCAGCGTCAACACACGAGTGGCAGAAGTCGACGCCCATAAAGTTTTATAACATGATTTTGTTGTATGTTTCCCTGCTAAATGTTAAGATCAGAAAATGTGATGAGTACAGATAGACGTGGGAAATTAATGTAACATGTTATTCTAACGAAAAATTATTTACTCAAATTAATTTTCTATATCTTTTGGTAACGAACTGACACATTGCTGGTGCATAATTCTATTTACCATATAGGCTTTAACTTTACAATATAATCTTCACAATATAATTTCCCCTCAGCCCCTAGTGTCAGGTACTATACTGAGTGTATCTGCACAATATATGAGGTATTTCTATTGAAGTCTATTAACTAAATTGAATCATTCACTTATCAAAACAGAGGATACATGTTTTTGTTTTTTTTATTAAGTGAGAGTTGCACAGATGCCTCATAAATGAAACATGATTTTTGGATTGATCTGCCTGAATTAAAAAAAAAAAAATAACTGCAGTATAAGCATGCCTTTAGATAGACTATAAATATAAAATAAAATCATATCTTAGAGTCTATTTTGCTTACACAAACTGCTGCTGAAGTATAATTTTCATTTGATATTGTTGAAAAAAAGAGGAGCAAATGAAAAGTTAATCTACCTGAATTCAGTTGTCCTGGACATTAACTTTAAGAGAAGAGAAAAAACAAAAAAACACATATAGAAATTGTAGAAGACTTTAATAGCACACAATCACACAATTTGTTCCATCAGCTGTAGATGTATATCTGCATTGCAATGATGTGATTTTTGGGATAATTGCAATTGTAATTTGTATCAACATTTTACAACATAACTAATCCGGCAGCATTAAGTTAAACAGAGTTACAAAAACAGTACAGGTTTATTGTGGTTTACATTGAAACAACAAGTTACTCTTTTACTCAAGGCCACATATTTTCCTGAGAAAACATGCAGCATCAGTATGAAACTTAATTGCAGTCAATATATTGGCTGCACAAGTCGCTGGCAATACTCTGCAAAGACTTTTAATAAAAGTGGATGTAACTGCCACCAACATGGTTTAAAGCATCTGTTGCCGAGGCTCCTCCCACTGAAAGGGCGGAGGAGTGTTCCTCCTTCAAGCAGAAATGCGGGGGAATTGTCTTGCTTATGACCATGGGTCAGTCTAGTTCACCTTTCACCTCTAGATTCAGCCATGTGTGAAGTCACACAATAGAGGCACAGAATCTGAAGTCGCCCCCTGCTCACACAGATGGTACATGCAAGAATGTTAAGAAGTACTGCAATCTGATTGTAAGCATTATTATTATTAATGTGTAATTGTTTGTGTTTTTGGTTAAATATGACCATAAAAAGCCACAATAAAATTAAAAGAAACATTAAATATATTGCAATTCCAAAGAGGTAACATTTCTAAATCAACTTTGATGCATTTGTGTGACGTACACTTACACTTACTTCACTTTAGATATGTATAAAAACCAAGTAGCCTATAATGGTGAGGAAGTAGGGATGACATAACACTGTATGTTTTCACCTCTATAAACACCAGAGTTAAAGGTATACAGTCAGTAAATAAAACATATCTTTTAAATCAGCAGAGACACACAGTGTTCTCTGTTTGAATTCACCAATTATGTTAAAAATATAACTAATTATTATATGATCAAAAATTACATTTCTCTTAAACGCAAGAGAGCTGGGGGACATGACTGGTCCATAGGGAGGGATACTAATTTCTGTCAATAGTGTAGGTTTCTTTCAACAAATGAAACAAATTGTTTATTAATGTCTGACTTATGACAGAGATCATGTTGACAAAATGTAGAGAGATTATAGATGTAATTAAAATAACATTAAATATAAAGTATAAGCTTTTACATTTGAAATATTATGAGTACAAATACAATTGTTGGGCAAGAATTTCCCAAAACATTTCAAAACAAAACAAGCCATAACTCAGTTTTTAAAAAAGTAAATATTTTTGGCCCACCAACACCAAAAGGGATACAGATGCAGACATACTGTAGGTTTAAAACAGTACAGGCCCCCCTCAGCCCTTTTTTGCCTAATACAGACATTTTACTGCATCAGAACACAAAGTGAAGTGGAATATAATTGTTGTGGGGATGATCAAAACTTTTATGTGCTCACTGATGCAGCTCAGGGCTGCACAATATGGTAAAAAAAAATATATCACAATTATTTTTACAGTATTACAATTGTAATATGATTCAGAATTAGTGGGAAAAACAGAGCTATTAATGGCCTGTAGCATATATCCTTACATATATCCAGCATACATAAAACATTTTTAATACATTCTTTTTAAATTTCAAATGAAAAACCAAATGACTTTATTTAAAACTCATCACCAAATCATTTAACTCCGAACCAAAAGGCCTTTTCAAAGCAACTTTATTTTACTCCTCAAAGCAGGAAAATAAAAGCACATGTGGGACTAATATTCATGTATCCTTGTAAAGCAGGCAGTGTGATTGTGAACCAGAATAATAACAGGACCCTGAAACTGAAGCAGCTAAAAGGAAATCAGCCTTCATTCATTTTATTTGTGCTGTGAGCCAGTAGAATTTGTAATCTTAGTTGTAGTCTCAATGATTGATTGAGCTGAATTAAGTTCAGATCTATGTCATGCTCAAAAAAAGACACGTCCTCTCTTACATGTCTCAGTTTCACCATTTTAACAGAATCATACAACTAATAATTGATCTATTAAGGTACAAGTGCTGCAAGAAAACCTAACTCCAAAATCAATATATGTGCTTCAGTAGTTAAAATAAGCTTTACAGCGAACTGAAAGTTTTGTTATTATTTCAATTGTAATGTGAGGCCTAATATTATGGGCCATCAAGGATTTTGAACTTCAGAAAAAACAGAGGAACAAAGAAAAATCTGAACAAAAAGAGGTAACAAATGATAACTGTTTGGTTTGCTCTTTTGTTCTTGAAGGTTTTTCTTTTTTAGCCAAAAAATGTTTTTGGTTGCTGAATGTATTCTACCATAACTATATAAACTATATAATTATAGCAATTAAGTAGGCCTTGTTTGTTTAAGGAACTGATTTTTGGTGTTGTATGCTAAAAGATGTATTGTAAAGTTAAATGAGTTGAGAAATTTGAGTTCTTCAAAATGTCTATTTTTTATGTTTTTGTTTCAACAATTAAATTGAACACAACTGATATAAGATAAATCTGAAAACCTGTTAAAACACGTTTGTTGTAAGAATCTTTTCTTAATGTGCTTTTCAGCTGATGAAAGACAAAAAGAGCTTGAACGGACTTTACAGTAACACGGATTTCGAATAAAAAATGATGTAAAAAGCATTAATACGGTGGATCTATATTACTAGACTAAATTAAACTACCATGTTCAGCGTTTTGTTTAAAAATTGCTTTTCGTCGTCTTGATGTTTTAACCTACCCGGCTGCCATAGGTCACACTGTGTTCAGTTATGGCTGTTCTGCACGGAAACCGCGTCAACCTGCCACAATAATGTTACGCCACAAGTCCGACAACATATTGTTCAGTCATTTGCCGTAGAATCTAACGTCGATGCTGAATAATCCGATGTATTATTACAACGTGAGTATCGCAGCACAATGTTTTAACTTGTTTTTAGTACATCGATGGTTACATCGTGTAGCTAACAATATCTAGGTCTTTTATTTTGAAGGTTGAAATACTTGAGTTCCGGTTTCACAGCAGCATGGCCGTCTAACTTCGTGAGGGTTTGTCATGTCAAACTGTGAATAACAGGCCCGCGTCGATGCTGGGGGGGATAAAGGTGAGTTTAACATGCTTTTTACGTGTTATATAAATGTGTGTTATCTGATTTGTGTAGAGTCATTCAGCAACGTAAGCCTAAATCAACGTCACCTGCCGTCTGCAGCCACATTGCTAAAGTGTGCCTGTTCATTGACATTATCACAAACAGGGTGACTGACAAATAGTTTTTCACACACATACAGTACAAGGAACAAGGACTTGTGGTTTTGGTGCATAACAATAAACACAGTAAGTAGAAAATGTAAACGAAAGTTAAAGGGAAATGCTGCAAGAGGCATACATTGCCAGTAGAACATAAAAAAGTACATGTCTATGCTATAGTTCACACACTAGGAAGTAGTTTTGAAAAATGTAAAATAGTAATGGTTCCCTGTTGTCTCACTGACTGCAAATTGCTATTAACCTATGTGCATGTAATAGCACAGCACTTAAAAGTATACAAAGTATGTACATTTTCAGAGCTAAAAGATAAGATGGATGTCAACTTGTTAGAAGGAATTTTTAAAGGCCATGTCTCGACACAGTTAGTCATAGGTCATGGACATGGTCTAGGTTGAAGAAGCAAAATGACAGTTAATGTTACTTACCTGGATATTATTGTACATGCTGTGCGTCTATGTATTCATCCACTCCAACAAGTGAGAGTCTGATATTCAGGCAGGAAATGTCCATAACAGTTGTGCATAAGTAGTGGTGTCCTACATATATGTAAATGTGTAGTAGCACTGGGAATCACGGTACTCATAATACAATACGATTTAAGATGTGTTTCCCATAATATAGCAATTCTACAGTAATGAGTATATTGCAAGGCAACCATCTATCAATACATCACGACACATCTGAAAAATACAAAATACCCCTGAATCCCTTCTACTGCTGGGTCAAATTGAAGTGCTTCTTTAGAACACACACTCTCTCTCTCTCACTCACTCACTCACTCACACACACACACACACACACACACACACACACACACACACACACACACACACACACACTGACCGCAACTTTCTGGTGTTGAGTTGTGATGTCATTTCAGTGTTAAATAGCTATAAACTGCCAAATGGCTGAGCTCACAGAGAGCAGAAAAGTTCAAAGGAAGGAATCTAAAGGAAGGATACGTTTATGGCTCACTTCATTATATTCAATTTGTGTAAAATTAAGTTTACAGTAGCTTACACTGCAAGGAGTCGTGGAGTGTTGAATCTGGTGAGTCTAATGGTCAGTAATCCAGTTAGAGTGCCTGCATGTTCAACAAAAATATCGATACTTGACACCAGTGTATTGATAATTGTACTGTAAGAGGAAGCAATATGACATCAATATTTTGTCCCACCCCTAACCGTGAGCAAGATGAACTGAATGAAGTGTTCAGTTAAATTTAAGATTGTGACACAAATGACATTATCTTTGTTCTACAAAGGTTCAGACAGTAGCCTAATGGTCCTTAAATGTCAGCTGAAGTGTACAACCTCCTAATGCTGCTGTCAGTATTTGCATTTACCTGCATTTGGATAATCCTACATTTTTATACAAAATGGGGTTATAGGGTTTATTTTTGTTTTTATTGTCAAATCAAAATAAAGGGCCTCAAAACTGGACCAGGCATATTAGAACTTGCATGTTTGGTTGACGCACAACTTTTAATTTGGCATTTGTTAGCTGTCTTTTAAAGTCATGTCTTTGTCTTCGTTGTCTGGCAGATCAATGGCTACCTGTGTGCTGTGTCGACGTGTGCCCAGGCTACATTACCTCCCGGGCTTGAGAAAGGATTTTACCCAGGCTCAGCGTGTGCTTGTCCAACGAGTGGATGAGACTGATGATCAAGAAGGAAAGAAGGAAGTGTTGCAACACCATGAGGCCTCTCTTCAAGCAGGATACAGGCTGTATTACAACCCAGCCTCGTATCACTCTGTGTGGAACTCTGCGTGGAACTCTGCAACCTCCCGGAGCCAAACAGATAATGATGAGGACGAGTGTCTCTCCATGCTTGCGCCTTTCTTTTGGCAACAGAGCAATCGCTACAGTGTGAATTGCTCACGGTATCTCTCCAGCTCAAAAAACACTCTTCTTGACTTGGCTTTCGACAAAAGCGCTAAACCTGTAATGCCATCAGCGTCACTGTACAACCGCAAACACATAGAGCCAGATGTTAAAGTAGATACACGTGCCTTCCTGAATTGCCGGCCAGAGTATGCCTCCATGACCCTTGACCTCAATGAGCGGCCTCATCCTATCAAATGGGAAGAGGCTGTCGTGCTGCTGCAGAAAGTGACTGTTTTAAAGGGCAGCATGAAGCCATCTGATGTGTCTCAGTTCCTTGTGGAGCTCAGCCGCTTGAATCCTGACCGGATGCCATTAGTGAGGAGTGACCAACGCTTCATCATGCTCCTCCGATATTCTGTGGAACACCTTCACCTCTTTACTCTTCCTCAGCTGCTGGAGGTGCTGCAGGCGTTCGTGTGGATAGACATACCCTCATCTCACACTGTGCTCGGGCTGTATGAGGCCGAGTTGAGCCGACGGGCCGACCAGATGAGTCTGCACCAGCTGTTTTTTGCTGCCAACTTGTGGCGCTGTATTGGAAGAAAGGTACCCCAGTTCTTAAAGCATCTCTATGATTCAGTCCGCCTGCACCTTGGACAGACGGAGGTCTGTGAGCTTGTGCAACTGTTGTATATAATGGGAGAGGGTAGGGAGTGCCCAAAAGACATGATCCGTCCTGTAGAGCAGCTTCTCATGCTTCATTTACACCAATTGCACCCTGAGGAGGTTGGTACTGTCTGCCTGGGTCTTTTCAAGTCCCAGACTTCAATATCTGAGGCCGCAGCGACTCGTATTGTTGATAGGGCACACTCTTTTGTGGAGGAGATGAGTGACTTTGCCATGGCGAATGTGCTGAAATTCCTGCGTTTCAGCTACCTATACCACAGGCTTTGGCTGGAGGCCATGGCACAGGAAGTTCCTCGACGGGCCCACCGGATGGGTGTCCAGGGACTGATGCATGTGGCACTGGCTTGCTCAGCACTGCATCACCACAGTGACAAAATCCTAATGGCAGTTGCTGAAAGAGTTCCCTCGCTGGTGCCACATTGCAGGAGTAAAGACTCATGCAAACTGCTGTGGGCATTCGGCACGTTAAGGTTTCTCCCGTCTCAGAGCCCAAGCCTCTACCCGAGCCTGACGGAGGCCCTGAGACAGAGGAAAGCTGAATTCCAGCGTTACCCAGAACATCTGCTGACTGGTCTTCTCGGCCTGGCCTTTGTCTGTCAGTTCCCAGAGGACCTAATTGCATTAGCTTTGAGCCCTGAGTTTGTCAACATAGCACTGAAATCCAGACAGCTGGAGCTGAAAAAAGACTTGTTCACATTAGACAGAGCTGTGGCACTTGAGCTGCCTCAGTGGACTGGCCCGCGGCTGAGCCGCGAACTGAGAGAGGAGGTGACAGAAATGTTGTGGAAGTTTGCTCAATCAGATGTGTGCCAGAAAGCAGAGGTTCAGGAGGCAGAAACTGCCCTGCAAGATTTGTTCGGAGGAGAGAAGTTTGTATGCAAGAGGATGATTCTGCCCCACACACGCTCCATTGACCTGGAAGTACATCTGGACTCTACTGGACAGCCTGTACCTGTGAACCCATCTGACACAGCCGTGCTATCTACAGAGAACATTTCATCGAAAGCTCCCTCTCATCAGGGCTGGGATGGAATGGATATAGGAGTAGCTATAACTGACGAACTTTTTGCACAGCTCACAAGTACTAAAAACAACAAAGAACCTTTAACTCCACCTGCTATCATTAAACCACCTTCTCTTCACAGAGTACAGCCTGATGAAGGTAGCAGTCTGTTTGACACAGGGCTAGTCCTGACCAGTGACCTTAGAGACGCTCTCATCAGACCCAGCAGGCCCGCCTCAGCCCCCCAGAAATCTGACAGCACAGTCAAACTTGCAATCCAGGTCTCCAGCAGAAACCACTACTGCTACCAATCACAGCAGTTGTTGGGCCTTCATGAAATGAAGAGGAGGCAGTTGAAGTTGGCAGGCTACAGGGTTGTTGAGCTTAGCCATCAGGAGTGGTTTCCCATGCTGAGGAAAAGTAGGACTGAGAAGCTGGCATACCTGCACTGCAAAATCTACAACAGTCTGTCATGATCCTCTGACCTCAAAGAGCCAAAAGAAATAACAGGAAAATGTCAGACTGCAATGCAAATTATGTGGGCCCTTTGGCTTCTGGGCAATCTGTAGTTCGTTATGTATACTGTATGTGCAAAACACAGAAACAGTTCATGGTGATGTACTGACATTTGCTTATCCCAACACAATTGCCAGAATAAATGTTGGCAGTGAAGGTTTCTGCAAACCATGGATATTTTGAATCAGCTTTATGTTTTGAAAATGCTGTGCTTACATTTGTCTTCCAACAAGAAAGTCAGGTCATAAACATGTAATGTGAATGTGATACAACATTTATTGTATAAATGTCTGTACGTGCGTATGAAATGTACAGGTGTGATTGTATCAGTGGTTTGCAGAAATGTTTACCATCATCTTATTCAGCAGACTCGGCTGTTTACCTTCACCCACTATTTACTTTTACCTGTTCAGCTCAAAATACATTTCTTAAGGATGTTCTTTTTTAAAAATGTTGTGACATTTCAAGATATTTTTCTTAAAATAATGCGAATAAAACAAAATGTTCATGCAGTAGAAATTTGGAATGCATTTTGTTTTGCTTTTGCCCTCCGGGATCTGCAGAGGTATAAAGAGAAACTTGTTTTGCATGATGCTTAATCACATTCACTCATGCATGATGGTCTTCTCAGCGGTCAATGCGCCTGTTTCTGCAGCCCCCTTTGCACGGCAAAGGTTAGACTTGATCTTTAGAACTGATGTGAGTGTAGAATGAAACAGATGCTCCCGACTAGAAGAATCAGTTATGTAATTTGATAAAGCAAGGATTAAAACCCTCACACATTATTATCAAGGGGGAGGCTTCATTTCAGTGAAGCATCAGTATATAATAGTGACCTCATCTGTCACAAAGCTCTCACAGACCCATTTGCTTTTTTCTTGCAGGCGTTTTTTCTTTTCATGTTCTAACTAAAAGTGGCACCTTTGTTACAAGGCGTACTCATAGCTTGAACAGCTTTTTATTTAGAATATTAATGTCAAAGAATACAAGCATGAAAAAGAAAAAAATTAAATATGTTTCCCATGAAGAAGAACAAGTGCTTTTTTTAAAGTGGGGCTCTTGTTACACAGCGTCTAAATCCCTGTTCTTGTAAAATATATTCTTTTATATTAAGTATAAAAGATTTAGCTGCTCAATATTTTTACATGGTGGATAATCGGAGTGGTATCCTTGTTGCCCACTAAAGTGGACAGACAATGTTTAACAAAAAGAATAATTGTCGAAAGTGTCCATTAATCCTGAATCCAATAAACTTTGAAAGTACAGAAGCTACATATATGTGACAGTTGATTTTTGTCAGAATTTACATCTTTCAGCTGCTTTCCAAGCTTAAAAACCTTCAAAATAACAGACACCTTATTGATGAATGGCATTCTATTTAAATATGTGTATTTATTCAGAGGGTGGAGTGCTGTATGATGCAATACAACCAGTAGCTACAACCCCAAAGAGACTGTAACATGGTGCAGAGACCTCTCCGAAAGGTATAAAATGTTAAATGCTTTTGCAGAAATAGAATCTGTGAGACTGCATAAATACATTCCACTGTCACTTTTTTGTGACAAATGATGCAAAACACGATTTTTTATATCAGATTCCGCAAAACTGTGAACAACACCTCTGAAACTGTCAGAGCGTGCCAAATGACAGACTGGTCACAGCCCCACTGACTCTGGGACATTAATCCTTTCACACTGAGATGGAATTGATGTTTCCATGTTTGACTCCTTCAAGCCGCTACAGGATGACCTCATTGTGGAGGTCATCTGTCCATCTCTCGTTTCACCACTGCAGCAGTATTAGGGATGTTCACAGATGCCACCATTTGTATTTTTATCTGTATCTCTGAGGTAGAAAGAATTTGTCACTTTGACTTTTTCCCTTTGACACATTTTTAGCATATTGTTCTGTCAGCCTGTGTAAACACGAAGTGGTGTAAGAATAGCAGAGCAACAAAAGTTGGCTCCTGAAAGAATTTGTTTTTATTATAAAGAGCTGTCAGACTCGCAAATTCAACATGTTTAAGTTTTTTCCAGGGTTTTTGTTTTCTGACAACGTAACTTGTGAATGCAATTCAGTCCGACAGCTGAGGGTTTGAGATGCCTCCCATCAAAACGCATAAATCAGTGGCAAAGATTTCAAAGGCATCGGCCCTTTTCAAACACATTACCGCACAAGGTTAGAGTAACTTTGACAAAAAAATTAAAAGTAGATATAGTGGTGTCACTGTGATGAATTGCCGAGGTCAGGCGAGATTTTGTTTCAAGTTGATTTTCATGGTGTATTGACATGACATGATGGAAAACAGTGGCTGCCTGTAATGGAGAATATTTAAACTGTATAAGTCATACAAGTTTGTTATTGTAAATGTATGATTTAAATGATCTAAATCCACCACTTTGGTCTTTCCTCAAGACAGAATAGACTTTGTGCTGGTTGATGGACATTTTCATTTATTTACTGGCCTTCAAACGCTTAACAATGAAACTAATTTTGAACCAAAGTCAGCTATAAAAGCGTTTGTTTAGCTGGCTGTCACATCCAGGTACGGAAACATCCGTAAACAGGATATCCTTGTTTCTCCTTGAAGAAAAAGCTGCAGGGGTAAAGACACACTGGAGAGGCTACAGGTGTCTTTTCTTCCCCTTAAAATGTGTCTCTTTCTTTCTCTCCGTAACTCCTCAAATCCTCTGTGACCCAGAAACTGGAGTTAGTGCTTCCATCTTGCCAGGTGTCCCAATGCTGTCGGAGACAAAAACAGCTTCAAGGTCTCCTGAAGGAAATGCAAGAAAAGCCTGCAGGTAGGTAAATGTTTTTTTAATGGCGTGCCCATTAGTTCATTTCCCCTACTTTAAAGGGACTCTGTGGAACTTCTCTGTTGTGATAGTTGCTTATGTTTGCTGACTCCTTTTCTAAACTTTAGCTACAGTTTCTCTCTTCTAGCGGAGTGGACAGAGTCACGTCCTTTGGACTGTTGCTGGATAGCCGACCCGAGTCCTTTAGGGTGAAAAACACATCCAGCACCATTAAAAGTACGATATGTAAGAATTTGGAAACATTCAAAGATATGAAGGAATAAGAAATAACATTATGTAAAGGCATCTTTGTGTTGTAATGCAGAGATATATACTAAGGTTAACATGCTAACCAGCATGTCTTTTGTTATAATGCCACTTCGAGCCCCAGGTCTGAACCGCTGCACACTGCACAGGTTACTGAGCTAACTAGCTAACGGCAGCTTCTATTAGCAGCAGTTCGTGGTAACTCTGGTATATGATATGATGCCCCCTATTTGTTTGGAGTATGAGCTAAAGTGGTGGCCCGCTCTCACATCTTGTACCTTTTAAACAACTTGAACAAATCGTCCTCGGGCTTACTCCTCAAACTACTCTGTCATACTCCAAAACACAAACACAGATTAACTGCTAATTGCTGCTACCTGTAGCTGCCATTAGTAATTTTGCTTAGTTAGCTGTCCAGCTAGCAGTCCTATTGGTTTACCCTGCCTAGCCTGGGACCCTAGGACCCAGGAAAATCTTGGTGTTGTTTATACTGCTAGCACAGGACCTATGGACCACTGAGAGAAGGAGGTTTTTTTCAAGACCCATGATGGGGGAACCCACCCTGCTGGAAAAAAACAGCATAGACCAGCGCCAAAGCATAACACAAGCTGGTCTTGCTAGTGACTGTTCACCAGCATATGTTGTGTTTTGGTGCTGGTTTTGGTGCTGGTCTGTGCTGGCTTTTCCAGCAGGGCAGCATTGAATACTGCCAGTGAGCAGCACTGGAATGAGCACCAGAATCAGGCTCAGCAGAATGTAGTCAGACTAGGACCAAATACAGCCTCTGAGAAAGATGGACAAGAGTTTGACAGCATGGAAAGTACCGAGGTGGTTTAGGCTACAGCAGCTAAATTGTCATGAGACACAACAGGCCAGGGTTTTCATGGTTAGCATGCTAACATAAGTAGATGTTTTTGCAACTCTATACATAAATGTCAAAATTGTCTTTTTTACAGTATGTTGATTGCTTTAGTTCATTTTTTAATGTTTTAAACTATGTACATTTCTTACATAAACAAACTTTAAGGTGTATAAAGGCTTGTATGTTTGTTGTCTTGAGAAGTAGACACCACCACATCATTTGGAATAACTGACTTTGTAACTGGTTATTAGATTGAAGTTTTAAGTCAAGAATGTACAAAAAAATGTACATATAATTAAACAACTGTCCTAATTCCCTTCATTGCTGCCTCATTCCCTCGATTCCTGATGGGAGAAGGGAGGAAAGAAAATGAGCAGTAGGAAAGACAAATTCAATCAACACTAGTACATCTGTCGGCGTGCGTGGGGGCGCTTGATGATCCCCGTGGGGGAGCTGGAGGAAGCTGTTGGGGAAAAGGGACACGTTGGTTTCACTGTTGCTACTTCTCCCTCATTAGGATGAATGAGAGGAGGATGAATGTTGCGCTGTGCTCACAGTGAGCCAGCAGAGGGCAGTCTCTATTTAGGAATCTGCACGTTATGGCTGACTCACAATGATGAAACAGTCCCATGGCGCCAACATTTTCATGTAAGTCAGATTGAAATAAAAGCAAGGTGTGCACCACTGTCTTCAGACAAGTGGAGGGAAAACAAGCTTAAAAGGATGTATTGGAAGAAAATTTGTTGAATGTTTTGTCAATATCATAATGTTTCCAACAATGCAGTCAATTTGCAGACCTAACAAAAGAAGACAGAAACACATTTGAGGGCTGTGAGCACATTTTAATGTGGCAGGAGTCAATAAATGCCTCTCCTATTCTCCACAGATCTGAAAAACTATAAAAGGGAATTCACATTTGGCCACTTTCATGTCAGTGCCACCCCTGCAGCTACTGATTTCACACTTCTGGGTGTGCAGGAATCATGCTTTTGAAGTTGAGATGATTCAGTTTCTCATTTAGCACCATTTTCTTTGGATTCAAATGCAACTCGTCGGATAGCCAAATAAATCCCCCATCCACAAAGCCGATATAGGGAGAAACTGTTAGCTAGACTACCTCTCTCCCTGATGTTGTGTCAGCTGTATTATGTTTGCAGGTTTGACGCTAACAAGGGCAAACATGTTTAGGGAATAGGGACTGCCTGCCACAGCGTACTAGTTTTATTAGCGCGCGTGTGCAGAGTAATGGGGATGATTATCGGCTTAGATTGGATCATTATGCTGTTATCATATTCCATTCTGTGTGTAATCTACCAGGAAAGGTGCTAAACGCTCTCTTAGTTGTTCATGACTCACCGTTGACAAGGCATTTATTGAGTTATTAACTTGATATAAACAAAAGTGAACAAATAGAGAGTAATCATTAGGATTAGACACTATTTTCAAATGTGACCAGTATTTCACCCACTAATGGAAGAGGCTCTGCTAGAGTGAATGCTCTCTCAGTAATCCCCGTCTTATTTGCATTTCAATTCTTTTGCTTTTCTCAGCCTGGAAGCTAATCCAGCGCAGTGTGAATGTAGGCTAAACTTGCATCAACATTCCTTAAGTTATCTCAACATAGAGATACCACTCTGTCTGGCATAATTCCTTTATTTAGTTTTATTGTGTGAAACAGGCAAATCCTATTGTCACGTATTCTTTAAGCATCGGTGCAAGACCCCTGCTTCTATTTGTCACACAAAAAATCCACTGCACAGGCTCGGATCCTTGATTTAGTGAGCCAAACAGGTAGGGATTAACCAGAGACATGCAAATGATCTTCCCTGGAGAGTACCGAAAAATCATCGCCAACATATTTTCGTATTTTTATTTTATTCACAAGGTGGTGCTAACTACTGCCAGTTAATGTTGCTCTATCACTCCATCTCAGCGCGACTTCCTTTTCTGACCCCTTCAGTGGCTTTCAATAATGTGTCTGGATCTCTGCCTTTAAGATTCCAAACACACACTCTCTGCTAAACCAACTGCTGCAGGGACACGACTGACAGGGAGTGTTTGCATTCAGTGCCTGTCTGTGCTGCTATTGATAGACCTTTATTAACTTAACCGAGTTCAAGATTTGCTCGCTCCGTTCCACATTTATTAGAGGATAAACCTTTTCACCTCGAGAACACAGTGGATTTGGCTGGATTTTGATTATTACTGTTGTACTTTTTCCACCCTTATGACATAAAGCGCCTGTTTCAGAAGAATTTCATGCACTATTACTCAAACTTTAGTCTCCCATATAGAGTAATATATGACTATCTAACCAGGAGCACTTATATTCCATGCAAGCATTGGACATTGCATATCAGTGGGATGCCAAAGATTTCCATTTGTGTACAGATCTTGCTCCCCATGATGGATTTTGTTAATTCAAGCTACCCATAGAAACATTAGCAGTTGGCCCATGAACAGATCCATCATGACCTGAAGGCGCATTAAAGAAAGAGGGCTGAACACAAACAACAGTAATAATGATAAAATGCAGTTTGGCAACTCATTTCACAAGTTCAACAGAAATAAACATTTGCAGAGAACTAATTAAAGCATATGCTGTTGTAATTAAAAAATCCCCTCAATCACACTGCAGCCACTATTTTTAGCACGCATGTGAAAAAAAAAAAAAGATGAAGGTTTCGGAAGAAAAACAGTTCTGTTTTTGATCTTATTAACAATATATGTCCCTGCTCCCTGTGTGAGACAAGTGCAAGATGACACTTGTGCAGAGCAGCATTGTGTTGCGTAACCGTGCGGCTGTCCCTCCTCACTCTCATCAGTTGGTCACACAGATCATTACAGCTCAAAGCAGGATTGATGTGAGGTCACTAAACAGAGTTGAAGTGTACTGCAGAGTCACTGTAATACAGTTCCACATGGCATTTTCAGGGAGGTTACGCTGTTAAAAAAACCTCCATAATCATGTAGGTTTTGGCGGGCGGATCTGGAGGCATTTCAAGGTCAGTTTGGGTTTACTCCATGACAGTGCCACGAGATGTCATTACTACAAATACCATTTCCAGTGCTATTTATGACCGATATTTCAGGAAAATCCCATTTGTGAATCTGTGCACTGTAATTGCTTCTCGTCATTTCTGGTGGAGCCTGTCCCGCTGTAAGATTCAAATTTGCCACCGACGCACAAGGGAATAGATGGATGTACAATTTAGATGTGATGTGAAAGTTGGTGTCAGGCAAC
Source organism: Diplodus puntazzo (assembly GCA_963678695.2). Lineage (NCBI taxonomy): Eukaryota > Metazoa > Chordata > Actinopteri > Spariformes > Sparidae > Diplodus > Diplodus puntazzo. Next base: position 16,780,002 of record OZ023164.1, on the reverse strand, counting down.
ACCGCTAACGGTGGCAACGAATGCCAGCTCTTGCATTGTCTCACATCACCAGTTCCAGCAAAAAGCAGCACTTGAGCACACCACAAAGACTTCAGCAAACAGCTTATGTTCTCCGCCTACCTCAGAGGAAATAAGTATCCGTACGAACAGATGGCATAATGTGGATATACGAAGCATTGTTATGATATGATGTCAGCAGCTTTTGCTGTCACTGTCACACCACTCTCGCTCTTATAGCCACTTCTAATCAAGAATATGTCTGATTAAAAGTTGCAAATGGAATTGGCGAAGAGGCGGCAGAGGAAAAATAAGAAGAAACAGCGCTAAATGGGCTAAGTCATGGATATTATCGTGCATTGATTCGCTCGGCTTAACATCCAATCAGACTGATTACTCTCACCAATGGGCTCCACGATCGATTCTACATGTTGAATCGGCCAAAAAGCCGCCAACAAGGGTCGACAAGGTCTGACTAGTGCCAGCAGTGCAGGATACAGCGCCAAAACTGGAGCCAAGAACACATTATATCTTTAATCATACTTAATCTTTTGGAGGAAGCTGTACAAGCTGTTACATTCACACAATATCACTTTATAAAAGTGTCAAAAAATTGATTATCTTTTAAATACAGTAAGTGCAGAGCAGCATCATCATTTTGAGTTGTGTTTCTACTCATAGACCTGGTGGATATAAGGCCAATGTGCACTCACCCTGTTTTGAACTCTATTTTAGTCTCCACCAACCCCTGAGGGAGATATCTGGATCCTCAGCTGTAAATGTTCACCAGCTTGTTGCGAACTGTGTCTGTCTGCCGTTGGACGTGTGGAGCACAGCTGTCTGCTGCCGCTGGAGCCAAGACTAAAGCGAGCAGCGACAGTATGAGCCTGAAACCAAAACCACGAGCTGAAAGATGCTAAAACGCCGCACCATAGTGCTGAATGGGACTTCTAAGTCAGGTGCTAATCAATTGCTGATTTGTCACTGGGAAAGTTGCATTATGGGTAGTAATTTTTCTATTTTTGATATAGAAATATAAAAATGTGCTTAATATTACATAATTAATGCAGCTTTAAAGAATAATTTGTGAAAGTCAGACGATTAATTATTAAGTCATTGAGTAAGTATAGGTGCAGGAAAAAGCCTGCGCTCAACCCGCAAATTATTGAGACTAACTGCCAAAATGCAAAAAGAAAAAAAGGACAGACAAGCAAATAACACCAAGCATCTTCATGTGTGGCTTTGAACAATTAACCAACGCAAAGCAGAAAACACAGGAATTGCTCCTATGGATGGATGGATTTATTATTTACATGGATACAAATGGGTTTATGTATCCTGTTTCAGTTATTAGGACTTAAACATTTTCAAGAAGAGCTGAGTCACTGCATTGGAACTTCAGGCTGACACATATCAGTATTCAGGATGCTTACTCTGCAGGATTGGATGAAGATGAGAAACAGCTGAAATGGACAGACCGAAAGAATAATTTTAGTTTGGATCAATGACACCCTCATTTTGGATACAATTAGTAGATATCTCAGTGCACCAAATGCACATCTATAAGGATACAAAGCGCTTGCAGGGATGTTAGTTTAAGCTGTATGTTCTATTCTATGTATGTGCTGTTCTGTTTGCTGTGGTGTGCTGGGGCAGCAGACTGAGAGTAGCAGATACCAACAGACTCAACAAGCTGATCAGGAAGGCCAGTGACATTATGGGGGTGGAGCTGGACACTTTGACTGCTGGGTCAGACAGGAGGATGCTGTGGAAGGTGCGGGCGATGCTGCAGTATGGCTCTCACCCTCTCCACAACGCTCTGGTCGCACAGATGAGCACCTTCAGAGAGAGACTGATTGCTCCTAGATGCACCACTGAGCGCCACAGGAAGTCATTCTTACCTGTGGCCATTAAACTTTACAACTCCTCCCTCTGATGACCAGACTTTTTACATAAAAACAAAAACAAAACAAAAACAAAAGGAAAAGCAAAACTATTATTTCTCTATAGTGTATATATTATCTCACTGTATATTTTGTTGTATATATTTCAAGACTGTCTACTTTATTATTTCATATTTTATTTTATTGTCTACTTTATTATGTTATGTTATTTTATTTTATTTTATTATTGTCTACTTTAATATTTTATTTATATCTTTATCTTTATCTCTTGCTTCCATTCACGCTGTATTTCTATTTCTACTTTGCACGGAGCGCCTGTAACAAAAACAATTTCCCCCCAGGGATCAATAAAGTATTCTGATTATGATTCTGATGTATGAGACGTCAATAGCGCGATGGTCACTGAAGTACAGTATGTTCAGGACCTAATTAATTAATGACTAACATTAAAGTTGAGCGAGGGTGAAAAACTGAGACTTCAAACAGACATTATTCACATTGAAAATTCCACATGAAGACTATAAGAACTAAGTCTTATATCTAAGGTCTGCAAATCGTCAATAGTGTCACAAGAAAAAGCAACAGATGATCATTTTTCCTCTTGAATCTATATTGTTAGAGTCCAGACTATGTGTGTATTAGGAATTGTGAAGATGGAAAATTCATAACCTATTATTTTACAGGAGTTTGTCAAAAATTCAGTAACCAGACAAAAAAAGTATATAAAGGAAAACTGTAGACTCAAGCTTTGACAGATTTAAAACATTTAAATGGATTTGCATTTTGCTCATTCTGTGTTTAAGTGCAATTCCACTGTGAATATTAATGTGTTTTAAATATGAAGTAGGCTGTTTGAACATGTATTGATAATGCTGTTGGTCCCTGCAGGGATCTGTTACCCAGCCTGGTAAAATGATGTGCAGGAGAAACAGAATTATGAAAGATGACAATTATTTACAAGATTCATGATGATATTCAGGTAATTTCTTGTAAAGAGAAATGAACCATATTGTGTGCTTCACGTCTTCTGTTGTCATTCTTCAGATCTGCTAGAATTTTAACTTTGAGCTGTTTCAAAGATGATTATTATGATTTTGGTCCAGCCTCCATGTTTAAAGGTTCACTCTGTGGTTTCAGGGAAGACATTTTAATCAGAAGAGAAAGATCTTCATTGACTGATTCAAACAAACTAAATAAACAAATTGTCTTTGTTTTCATGACTGAATAAATTGGATAAACAAAACTGACCCTAACGGACAGCGCAGTTTCATACTGTTTACCCTGTTTGTTTTTGGCAGACCCTGCCACCTCTCTAGTGTCATACAGGGACCTTATTTATTTATTTTTTTCTATTTATTCAGCAATATTCCCGAGTTTGTGTTAATTCCTGATTAAGATTGTAAATATTACAATTCTGAGTTTGAATTTCAAAACCACATAGTGCCCCTTTAATGTAATTGATTCTGTTCTTTCAAACGGCTGCGTGCAATGCAATGCTCAAACTATTTCTCCAATTATTTACCACCATCACAAACAATACAGATAGCTGTAAAACAAATATGCAGCATGTCAAAGAAATCTTCACATTTCAAATCCAATGGCTCAAGGAATTTCTTAAGGTGTATGGTTAGTTTATTAGTCATTTTACAATGTCCTTTACACTACACGAGGAGGATCGATACACAAAACAACAATATGGAGTGGAGTGTGGATCAGATAAAGTCTGGGGAAAGCTGCTCCTTAAGTCTGATGGTACGGCAGCAAATACTTCTGTATCTTTTGCCAGACAGCAGCAGGGTGAACAGACTGTGGGTGGGGTGGGTGTTGTCTTTAGTATCCTTTGGGCTCTGTGCAGACACCTCACCTCATTGTTATCGCTGATGCTTCTTAAATGGGTAAAATGATGTTGTGGGCGGTTTTAATTGCCCGCTGCAGAGACCTCATGTCCTTGGCCGTGCATGAGCCATACCAGTTTGTGATGTTTCCAGTCAGGATGCTTTCTGTTGCTTGTCTGTAAAAGCTGACAATAGTTTAGCCCCGTCTTCAGTTTTATCAGAAAAAAGAGACTTTTCTGCATTTTCTTTCTTTTTTTTTTTTTTTTTACCCCGCTATTTATTCCTAATAACTCTACAGTGATGACTACCCTGTACTGAAATACAAATCATAATGAAGCACCCACATTATGAAAACGAAATACCAAAAGGCTTTTCTCATCATGTTTATCCTGCCTGCTGAAACACCACAAGCAGACATTTAGCCTCCAGGTGAATATCAGTATGTGACGATTTATAATGTTGGCAGTTTAAATTAGACTTTGGGACATGCGTTTCCTCCGCATGACAAATTCATGGTTTATTTATGTTATGTATGAGTGTAATTCGTAGTCATAAATAGAGGTATAAATACCACAAAGGGGTGATGCAGCAGTTGCAGCATCAGGAGCCGGAGCAAACATCCAACCGCGGAGGTTTGATTCTACATGCCTCTGATGTAAAACCGGTGTCTCTGTTATTCTACGTAATCAGCTGCAGCTTTCTTTGGGTCTCAAAGTTGTGTTTACCGCAAGAATGGAATTACAAAATAGTGCTGGAGCATAATCAGAATTTGTCTCATGAAAATTAAGAAGCACATAATACTTTAATGGTGTAGCTCAGAGTGATGCGCAGCCAACCCCTGAGCATGAATTAAGCCTGTCCACATCAATTGCTTTTAAGTGCACAGAGCCCATCTTCTGCTTAATGGGAATTCATATTTTAGTCTGTAATTAGACTCCGGTACGCCTAGTAGACAGATTTAAAGTGATGTGTTAACGATTCTGTAATGATTAATCGCGTTATCTCGAACACTTGGAGATCAGGTATTGAGATGTGAAAGAGCAGCACATACTGAGGCAGACACGCAAGCGACACACAAGTCAGGGGAAAAAAAACCTCACAGCTGTTTGAAAATGAATTCTGCCCGTACTACATTATATCATCATGAGGCATGCCAGGGAAGACAGTGGATGAAAGAGCTGGAGAAATTTAAAAATCTTTCCAATGTTCCGACTTCCCGTTTATAAATAATAGATGACTTTTACAGTACATTCACATTGCCTTGACATTGCAAAACATTGTGCTCCGCTGCACGTTATTGTCGAACATTTCCATTTCATGAGCGTGGAGGAAGGGGGAGAGAAGAAGATGGAAAAAGGGATGGTGTGATACGCTCACTTAAAAACAGGAATTCTGCTATCTGATTCATACCTGGCTCATGACAAATAATGAGCAATGGCCATTCCAACAAAAAGTGGTGTGCAAGGAAGGGCATTTTTCTGTGCGACAGTAGGTGCCAAAGTGCTCCAATCAGACTCAAAGGGACATTCAAAATGGGTGCTCAGCTAGCAAAAGGCCAAGAAGGATGGTAAATAAGAGGGTCTAGCAAAAGGGAAAGGACAAATGTCAGGCCACGGCAACAAAAACACTGCAAGGAAGCGTCACATTCAAAAGAGAGATTTATAAATAGGAGCTATTTTAAGTTGCCCGGAAATGTCAAGTTCTGTTAGAAACCGCAGTTCTTGTATTTCAGGGTCATATTCTTTTACATTCCCTGAAATAACAAACCATAATCAATGACACTGTGTGGGAAGAAGGAAATTTTTTTTCATTGTCTTTCTTCCTCACTGCGCTGCCAACGCAGGTTTCCACAGCTTGTCAAAACCACATATTTAATGGATTCGACTGAACGCAAACCCAGAGTGGTTGACCTCATTCGTGAGGATTGACGCATTACGGGACCTTCTGATCAGAAAGAGTTTTTAATAATTTCTGCCTGCGTGGCTTAATGCTTATCAACGCATCCCACTGCTGATTAGGTTGCATTCCTGCTTTAATCCGGACAACTTAATTATACAGGAGATGTCAGACTTCCAAGGACGCTCTTATTCAGAGTGTGGTAATTCCAAGAGTGAATATTTGATGTTGTCGTCCTCCTGTGCCATAGAAAATCTGTCTCCTCCTTGGAGGGACAGAGGGGCGTGCATGCAGAGTGAATGTGATTTATTCATACATGGATGGAAGGAAAATCCCATGTTCAAAGATTGATATTATGAACCTAACCTATATATACTGTACTACCCCGTGAAGGATGTTTCTTTCATCGTGCAAACCAGTTTTAGAATTAGAGTGCTGTTCAGTGTAGCGTCTGTAAATAAGAGTCCGTAAACAAAACCTGCTGCTGCCATCTGCAATCATCCCAGCAGGTGCTGTTGCTCTACGACGAGGTCTCAGGTTGATTAATGTAGTTAATATGCTCCTGTCCTAATAATAAAATTGTAGTGTGAGACCATACAAGAAGTGGTATAAGTTGCTATAGCAACCAACATTTTTTCCCTGCCTGACTGTTTTTCCTGTGAGTGGATGTTGCTTTGATCTAGTAGCCGGTGGCTAGGTGAGGAGTTTGACTGTGTTATAACCAGTGGGAGAATTCTCCCCGTGGGCAGAAGAAGCCATCAAGATGGCAATCAGCACTCAGATTAAAGGAGAGTAAGTCTGTTGTAATCTGCTCGTATGAGTTTATCATCTCCTCGCGATCGATTGCCTTTCTTTGAAAGAGCTTCAGTATTTCATTGCATGACATTTCTGAAAGGACACAGACACACACACACACACACACACAAAGGAGATGTATCTTCTGGCTTCTCAAACATGTCTTTCATTTTTTTTGTGCAGGATTGCCACGTTGATTTTTGTGCATTAAAAGATGCTATAAATATGCGTGTAAACCTCCACACAAACTCAGGTATTTTCAAATATGCAGGATATGTGATGAATTATTAACAGACATTGTGAAATCTAAAATAGTGCCTTTGAATAATTCATTTTTACATTCTTATGTGTTTCCTATTGTGAAATACTATGGAGATTGATTTGCCATCTCACATTGTTAAGGAATGTTTCATTAATTTCAACGGCAATGTGATTACCTTTTAATTAGAGCACAGGGGAGCCGGATTCTATGTCTCACTGAGCTCAGCTGCAGCAGGTGACTTCAGGGTTACAAAGTAGACGCTAATATCTTTTTGTTATGCTTTCCAGAAGGGACGATCCGTTCGTTTACATCTGAATGTGTCGCCACAAGAGTGTACTGTACTTTCAAGGAGCCTCGCAGAGCAGCACGTCTGTGCCCGTGGTGGCAGGCTCACATTCTTCTGTGACAGTAAACAAAAAGACGGACCTGTAACCAGACTGCCTCTCGATCCTTACAAGAATATCTATCCTCTTCCCTGTATTGTACACACAGTCAACAAGCCCGCTCTCTTCGGGGTCTCACTTAAAAAAGAACTTTATTTGATCTTTTAATTAAGGCCATCACAGCCACAAAAGGGATTTTCTTTTCTTCTCTTAGTCACCAGGGCTGAACATTGTTAAGTGATCTGTGTGGAGTGAGTCAGGCCTGCAGTCACCTGGGCTGGTGTCGCTGATGCTGCAGTGGCATATCCAGCTGTGTTCAAGACTCATCAGGGAATGACAGTGTTCTCTTTAGATGTGTGCTGCACCATTTTAGTGCTCACCTCAGCTTTGTGCCATTCCTTTTGTGTCTGAACACAGTCCTCTTTTCGCTTGTTCTCTGTTTATTTTGTGTGGACTCAAATTAATGCCAGTATGTTTCATTTTAAGTTTGTTTTATTATTAGATGTGTTATTGAAAAATTATCTGAAAGCATTTGTGGTGCTGTGCTTTACAATGACAATGACAGGATTTATTTTTGATCACATGTAACAACAGGCTAGCCTTAAGAATTAATTTGTTTTTCTCGAGAAGCGCATAATAGAACAAAGCTAAGGTCTACGTCCCTGCTGTGGGGATGTACTTGAACAGTGTTTGAGCTAAATTCTAGCATGGCAACACGTTGACAATGCGAACATGGTGATGTTTCTCGGATAATGACAATTCATCCCGAGGGGATCACGAATGTCTGTACCAAATGTAACAGCAATCTATCCAATAGCTGTCAACACCTAAAATCTCAAATACATCAGCCTTATGGTGGCGCTAGAGGAAAGGTCAAATGATCAACAAAATAATTTGGATTCATAGTCAAAGAATCTTGAACAAGTTCTTTTGTGCCAATCCATCCATCCAACAGAGCAAACTTTAGCGGACTCCCTCATCCGGACCACGTACCATGTGGAATGGGCTCCTGGAACAAACAGGCCATAGCAGGGCAAGATGTCAGCCAAGACCGAACCAAATAAACAGGATCTGGGTCAGATCCAGCCGACCAGAATAGAATGAGCTGTGGCCCAGATCTGGTTTATTTGGTTCGCTCTTGGCTGACATCTTGCCATGCTATGGCCTGCTTGGGGCATGGCCAGGAGCTCCAGGAGCTGCAGGAATGCTCCATTTCCATCATTGCAAGCTGTGTGTGGGCAGGCTAAGACAGGATCTTTTCGACATCCTTACCAAGTGCTAATTTGCAAAAATGTAAAGAGTCCTTGCTGAAACATAAAATGCCCAAGTTATTTCTGGCGATTGGATTTGAATGTGTACAGGACCCACAGATTGCAACTCGAACCCAGAAGAAGCTTAAAGTTGCTTTAAAAAAAGTATTGATTGAAATATTTATTCTGGCAAATTGGCTTGATTGATTAAGACGGGAAGTCAGACACAGGAGCAATATAGAGCATCGGCCAGTTTACAAATATAAAAACTCGGTAAAGAACCTCAAAGGGACTCGGTGGATATAGAAGCAGCTATTTGTATTTGTTTAGTTGTGTTTTGATTTTTTGGTGACACCTCTCAAACTATTTAAAGGCAAGCGCTTTTTGTTTGTGCAAAACTGCAACAATCCTCGTCAAAAAAATTGTGACGTCTCTTAAGTGGTTGGCTGGACAAATTTGACATGTCTTTTGGGAAATCTGGGGAGTGTTGGCAGTCAACCAACAATGGCCTGTCAATTATCCAGTCAGGAGTGAACAACTGAAGTAGCGTCTTACATAAATTGCTATGAGCTTCATCAGCATTGCCGCTGCTGACACGTACTGGCAGCGGCTCTCCTCAGTCTTTTTGGCTTGTTAGGAGTTGTGTAGCTACGATACTTAACACGGGGAGGAACTTGAAAGAACTGTTTTGATGCGCTCGCCACCAGCCCCGCTGTACACAGCCTTCAGCAAATAATGCATCCCAGTGTGGTTAATGAGGAAAGATATGAATGGTCAAATGCAGTTAACGCTGAGGCATTGAGTTACCACTCTTTGAAGTGCTGAGTTTGGAATATTAATGATATTCATGACCTATTTGCTACTTCACTTTATGTAAATTCCTGATGGCCTTGTTGCCCTGATGCATTCACAGAGGATATGAAGATGCTGTTGGCATAACAACAATATAATTAATAGAGGGGAGTGTATGCGTAAACTTCTTAACAAGAACCCAAGGATTTTAGCATTCACACTGTACTCACAGTTCTTTTGGGCGGCTGAACAATTTTGAAAATGAGCACCAAAGTCAGAGTCTCATTAGATTATAAGGGATAAAACTCTGAGTGAAGACATTTGTTTGACAGCTTGTATATGGCGCTGCTCCCTAGGGTTCGGAAGATGGTTACCCAACACCCCCATCTTGCCATCTGTCTGGAATCCATTGTAGCTTGTTGTAAATCCCACAAGGATAGTCACAGCAAGGGAGACAGAAACACGGTAAAGTGCTTTTAGGAACCTCAGCACGCCGTCGCCCTGTCACGAGAGTTGAGTATGATATGAGAGTCTTGCTCTGCCTTGAACAGTTCACTGCACGAAAAGTTATCTTCAGGTTTAAATATAATAGTGTTTGAGTTGCCACCGATTGAACGGAGAAGGGAGTTTTCTTTTCAGCGTGCGCAGACGCAGCTGTGTACATAAATATATCTCCTTCTGAGCATTGTGAGATGCACAGGTGTTTTATACATAAATAGGACGAACAATGAAACTGCATTCAATTTTAAATTTACAGTGCCGCTATTGTAGACCAGCGACTCTATATTTACTTGCAAAGTAAAGTGCGTGTTGTAAGGAACGGTGGCCAAAGGCAACACAAGGAGAGATGAGACAAACACGGGGAAAGGAAAAATAACTAGAAGGTATTCGCTGTTTTCTATGATTTTCAACAAGAACGCTGATTTAAGTGGACAGCAGCCTGTGTCAGGCATGGCACAGGGTTTTTGATGCATTTTTATAAACCAGCCGTGAAGTTACTGAGCCAGATGCCAAAAGCATGTGTGCACTGCAAAAAAAAAAAAAAAAACAAACAAAAGGGGGGCGGGGGGTGAAGCTGTAATACAAGAAATAAACAGTGAATGTGCGGAGAAAATGACGTTGACACTGAAATGCCCAGTAGATCATTTTATTTTCCAAGACATTTTTTTTTTCCAGATATACGCACATGGGCTCTGATAAGTGTTCACAGGCTTGAAACAAAGGGAGAACTGCTGGTTTTTAGATCAAATTACTCGACAGAGCACAGTTGTAAGTGAAATACGCTGCAAAGATCTTTTTTGCATCCTTGAATTTCAGCACACTGAAAACATTTAAGCCGAGAAACCGTAATATAAATCAACAAATAATTGGAATGCACAGTCTGTAATACCTGCCACTCGGGGTCTCTCAATAAAAACACAACATTAACAAACAAAGACATAATCAGCAAGGGATCATGGGAGTCTTCATTGTTTAACAACAACCATTGCAAATGATAATATAGCTGACGTGACTAGGGCAGACATGTTCACAGACGAGGGAGTGATTCAAAGGTTTTTTTAATGTTTATTCTCTTCAGCTGACTTCCTTCCTTCCTTCCTTCCTTCCTTCCTTCCTTCCTTCCTTCCTTCTTTCCTCTCTTACTTCCTGACTCTCCGGGAAGTTATATTGACTAGCAACCAATTGCAAACCCACTACGAGTAAACTTACAGATTTCTCTGGGCTTTAGCATTGTTGGAAACATTTGGGATGATGTTGGCCAGTACACAACTCAACAAAATAAACAACTAAGGTCTGGTCGTTGATTAGACATTTTAATGCGGAAATGTGGTGCATTATATTTTAATCTTGGAAAATTTATACAGGCCCGCTTGATACACCTCAATTGCAGCAGGTCATGTTCCTGTGCAGTGACCTCAGTCTTCGCAGTCTCTCTTCTTGCCTCCTCGTATTCATGTCAGGAAACTATTAGGTTTACCTAAGGTTAGTATTAAGACAGCTGAATTTGGTCATTACTGATGAAAGATTCATTTTGAAACAATGGGTGTACTTCAAAACGTGTGCGTCAGAGACCTAATTGGGTTTTTCCTTTTCATTCTTTTATCAATTAGTTAATTTCCTGTTTGAGGCTTGAAAGACATATTCATAATCAATTTAAGACCACGCCATGAATTCAAAGATAGAAATTAGTACATAACGTTTAAAATGAGGTTATTCATCTCGTGCTTCCAAATCAAACTTTCCAAACTTTCATTTTGTTATTCAACCCTGTTTTGGAAAATGACAAATACATCACCCTGGACCTTCATTCTAAGCACAGAACTTTATGCAGTGTGGTGTTGAGGGTCACAGTAGTCTCCTGTCACCTTAAGGGTCTATTCTACTGCAGTGTCCTTGAGCAACCCTTATCTGCTCGGTAGGTGTCGTATCACTCATCTGACAGTGTGCCAGGATGAAAATATAGCATATGCAACTGCGAGTCCTCTTTTCATTCACAGTGCCTGCATGAGGTTTGTGGTGTAGGAATATACTGGGCATGAATAAATACTGAGGTGAGGAAAAACAAAGAGGACATGAAAAGTGAATTCAGTATCTCACGGCAAAATGGCTCAACACTCGCAAACTATTTCGCTTTCGTATAGTGAAATGAAAGGTCTTGGTGCTGGCTGATATTTTCTCCAATGTGCTTTAAGTCCATTTAGAGGGTCATGATTGAGGTTTATCGAGTATCATACACAAGTGCATGCAGATTGAGTCTTTATCAGCCTGTCCACAGAAACTTCAGCAATGACAATAAACAACAGAAATGTATTTAGAAAAGATAATTGTGTAAATACTGAACTAATAAAATAGTGGTTTAGAATCATGAAATTAGTTGTCTTGTGTCTTAGCTGTCATGGCTTCCACTGACCATGAATATAAGGTTTAAACCTCAACGCTTGCACTTATAGATCCAATGTTAGCCCATTATAGGGAACGCAGGACTGATGTATCATTACGTGAGCTCATTTAGGTCATACAGTACAATTTCTGTCACTTTTAGTATGCCCCTCAAAGAAATACTCGATGGGAAATATGTTGAGGGCGAATAATTATTCCAGTTAGTCACTCCAACTACGGAAAGGTTTAATCAGATTGAAGTGCTTCGTGTCAGAGCAAACTGAACGTTTGAACAAAGGCGGGCGGTTAGCCGCCTTCCTCAAGCTGTCAGTTTGCTTTTAGGAGATTGTCAGGAAGGAGAAGAAGGAAATGTGCAACAGAGCAGCAGTGGCTGCGTTTAAATCCAGGCGGCCACAGTACATGGGCAGTCTGTAATAGTGTGCTCACACATCATAGCACTTGATTCAAAAGCTTCACAGCCAAGTCAGAATTATCTCAGTGTGAGGGATTTTGACACAGAAATGGTTGTATAAAATAATACCAGACACAGCTATAAATTGTTTTTGCTCTGAAAATAAAAGCACAGTTTGCCTGCATCAATAGTAATCCACAGTAAATGTATAATCTTGCCTGCAGTTCTGTTTCAATGGTCAGTCGCCTTTGCTCTGGCCCTTTTCCCTCTGATCTTGAGTAAACCGTTATTGTTCAGACAGCGCTGCTTTTCACATTGTGAGAGTTGTATCTCTCCCGTCCCTCAGCTGAACGAGGGGAACACAAACAGGGCCCTTTCAGGTCACATCTTTTTCAAATCAGGGGGAGACAGGGCTGTAGTGGATCACGCTGGTGCGCCGCATTTATAAATAAATGCACCACGAGAGGAGGGAAAAAAAAAGAAAAGAAAAGAAAAACAGATTGAATGTTTCAATTTTAAAGACGCATTCTCACAACATGTTCCCGAACGCAGCCTGCTGTCCATCGAGGCATTTCTGTTGTCTCTATAAATTACAGGCCAAAGCATGTCAGTCTGTTGTAGCAGTTTTAGTGACACTTCGGGCCAGGATACAGAGGAGGACGTGCCCTTGTTATGCTGAAGAGCCACGAGGAAAAATGGGGCCGGGATAAAAAGAGGGTGGATTTCGGGCATGGGCAGAGGTTAATGCGAGATGAGCGGCTCCGAGCTGCACAGTCTGCTTGTGACTGAAGGAGGGGAGACATGATACGCAGAGTGGCTAATATTCCGATTTGGGGAGTCATTCATTTGTGTGAATACTGGCAGGAAATCTCAGGAGATTGATATTACGCATCCAGCCAGCATTTCTGACATTGTAGTACAGAGGGCTCGAGAGCTCTGAAAGCCTCTTATAAACATCAGTTCACTGTTTGCACAACACAACATTTTTATTTTGCCTTTTTTGCCAAAGCTATTCTTTTTCCTCTGTGCGAAAATATCATTCTCATGTTTAGTGAAGAGTACCGTAAATGGGAGGATGAAGAAGGATTTTGTTACTTTTTTCAGGTTGGCAGTCATAAGCCTGGATAAGCCCTCATAAATATTAGTATGTCTCATGCATACTGTTACAGTTGTTGCAAATATACTGGCAAAGTTTAGCACATCCTAAATCCAAATGCCCCCCCACCTCCCTCCTCTCTGAGTGTGCAAATACCACTCCGACCCAGCAGCAATTTTTCTCTTCAAATCAACCTAAAACAATGGGCAGCGCCATGACAAACCGCATATACAAGCGCGCCGGACACAGATAAATGACAGTTTATGTTCAGGATGTAGTGCATCAATTATTACTGAGGCCCTTTGCTTCGCCGGCAAGCTGCGCGAAGACTTAAAGAAACCAAAAAAAAATGTCGGAAGACGAAGAAGAGAGAGGATAAAGGTCTTGCTACATTGCTTGGCTGAAGTCCTCGAGGCAAGCATGAATACACTCAGTCAATAATTTATGCAGCCAGACACACACACATTCAGACACACACAGAGAGAGAGAGAGAGAGAGAGAGAGAGAGAGAGAGAGTGAGAGAGAGAGAGAGAGAGAGAAAACAGAGCCTTGCTGCACAGGCAAGCAGAGGACTGAAAAAGCTTCAGGGACAGAAACTGAAGACCAACAACTGGAAGCCATACATATGTCGCCAGATGTGAGATTGTATTCTGTTCTCCACTTAGAAGGAAAGTGAAATGAACGGTGTTTGACTCAGTGGTGATTCTACTGCCTTGGCTTGCCTGATGTAAGCAGATAGTAGAGGTTTTCCCTTTGGTGAGTGCTTACAGTCATATGCTGTCTTCACACTGCCTGACACATCTCTTCAAGCTTACATAATGCAGATCTGCCCTAATTTCCGTCTACCGCGCAAAACTGGGGTCTTCAAGCGGCTAAGCAACATAACACCATCAATCTGACAAACAGATGAGTCAAAGATGATCCACAGTGGTTAGTTGTCTTATTAAAATTGACACTTCGCAGACACAGAGCCTGTGTTCATCAGTCATGCCTGAATGCAACGTGGGGTGATTATTATAGTTTTCCTTGCAAGTTGTCTTTAGTCTTTCGTGCACAATATTAACAATTAAGAGATAAGCAACATACAATAATGTAGTGGTGGAAAGTACATTTGCTCTAGTACTTAATGTGTAACTCTGCTTATTTTAGACATTAAAGTGTGTTATCAGGTCCTGGGGAGAATTTGACTAAGCTGAGGAAGAGGAAGATCTATGTAATCTGATAATTTGCGTCCAATGATTCATTAAGTGGATGAGTTGCATTCTGGGTAATATAGTGGCCGAGCTTTGAAAAAGGCAGAAGAATACGTGGAATAAAAGAGCTAATGGTTCTGGTTCCGCTGTATCCATTGTGCTCATTTGTTTTTAAACTGTCCACTGTCCTGGTGCCTACACTACCCACAATGCAATAGCCACTGAGTGACATCACTGGAGAATTTGATCAGATTACATGCAGCTTCCTCTGGAGCCACAAAAGGCTTCAGTCTACTTACGTTTTCATATATGCTGTAGTGCTCCCCAAGACCTGGAAACACACTTTAATGTTTAAAATTGGAGGAGTTACCCTTTAAGGAAACTTATGTGATACATGTACTTGACTTCTTTTATTGTATTTCCAATATATGCTGCTTTATACTCTACTTTCTGCTCCATTATATTTTCCACTTACAAGATGCTTTTCACATTAAGATTTTACATGATAAAAATTCACAAGAGTAACCTTGTGAGTCTTCGCCCTCTTTTGTTGTTTTTTTTAAAAGCAGTGTGTAGCAGCATATCAGATGAGTTTTTAGCAGCTTCACCAGATTGATTTCCCTTTTTGCATGCTGGTGCCTCGCCACATACAGCTGGTGCCCTTTTAATTTGTTTCGCCCCAGCCCCTCAATCACACTGAGCCCGTCCCTGCTAGATGTTTTCAAAGAAGTTCCAACTCGCTCCGCTTGAGCAGCTACGACAGTACAACCCTTATTTTAAAATTTGATGCAACATTCATTCAACAGTCTTATAATGTCATCAATCCCAGTCCTTTTACTTTGATAGCCTAAATACATTTTGCTGACAATACTTTTGTTACTTGTGGTAAACTTTTGAATGCACAGCTTTTTATTTGCAGCAGCTTTCGTCAGTGTGGTATTGCTACTTTTACTTTAATGTGGAGTATTTCTTTTACTGCTGCACTTATCACACAAATGTCAAAAAGCTGAGTTACAAATTAGCCCTCAGTCTGTGTCAGCGTTGTACATCTGGCTTCAGAATTGTTTTTCTCTGTCAGGTAAGTGGATGTTTCCATGGATACTGGGCTGTCTGCTAAGAATAAAGTTCCTCTAGCTAGCATGTTCATGCAGATTTGATAATATTTCACAGTTACAGTGAGGTTGGGTGTCCTCATCCCAGCTTTATGCACATTACATCTGACACAACAAATGCATCCTTTGTTGCTGTGAGATCAAACATTTTGAATTCAAACGTGTACAAGAAACTCATGTTTGATAAAAGTACATTTTGTCATTCCGCCTCGAGGCCTGTTCTGCGATTTGTGCAGCTGTTTGAACTTTTTGGGCATCAGATAATCATTTCATTCATACATGAGAGATTTGATCATTTCAATTCTCTGTCAAAAATGTCTTTGGTTGATACTGAGGCATCACAAAGTATGAACCATGTCGTTCTGATGTTGATTATGCAACGCAGCTTGACTCGTTATTTCCCATTTGCCTAATTGAAACCATGACAATGGCCTGATCTGAACATTTAAAATAGCTATTGTAATTTCAGCAATGTTCTAAAAAAGTGCCAATGGGGTTTTTTGTGCAGCATTTTAAAATGTGTCCTCTGTGTGCACTATGACATTTGCTGCACACACCATGCTCGAAGAGGGTGAAGGGAACACACAAACAAGGGTATACCAAATGAATGCATATCTTTTATTCATCAGCTAACAACTAAAGAAACAGCACGCTGTAGATATATTTACCCCACATATTCCTAGTTGTACTGTGTCTTTGCAATAGGAGACTAGGTTTTTGCTTCTCAGAGCCGACGCGAGTTTGCATGGAAATGCTGATGAAGTGTCCTATTTACAAATCAGAGGTTGACACATATAGAAAAATCACTGTTTCATATGAAAACCGAATGAAAGCAAACATAAGAATTGGAGTAAGAATAAGACACTGACCGGAACCTCATCGTCTTTGCAAATTAAAGATTTGCACATATATGCAGGACTTTCACATTTCAGTCTCACATATTTTTGGATTATCAGAATTTGAAGTCTCACATGTGACAGAAATCTGCGTTTCGTCATTGATTACAAAGAGCTGAAAGAGAAAAAAAACATATTACAAATGTCTGTTATATACAGTAAATGCAGTTGTCTTTGCAACATTATTACAAATTCAAAGAAATGCCAAGACAAATAAAAGTTAAAAGTGTCAGATTTTCCTCCAAATACGCCGGCAAACTAAACTGTCTGCCTTTTTTGGACGTGGTATTTTCTGTCGCAGTAGTTTCGGCTGTACAAAATTTACCAGACATTTAAAAAAGAATCATCAATTAACTAAATATTAGCCACTGGTCACAATAAAAAAAAACATGTTCCGTGTATCTGTCTGTGCAGGTTTGCAGGTTTTACAGTGTTTTTTCACCACGAACTTCACAGCAACATATTGATTGATAAAATCCCACATGTAACAAAGTACAAACCTGTGTAGGTTTACATCATGCCTCACTGTGTAGATTTTGTTTTTAGTTCTGAGGAAACTCCAAAGAGCAGACGCAGGTCAACCGACGAAATAATCACAAAGGGACTGTGAACATGGTGAAAGGCAACAAACCAAGACTGTATAGTTGATAAACAGCATGACTAATGCTGCAGTGTGTAATACATGGTGACGTGCAGACAGGGTCCAGATATACCGTGTCCACTAATTAGCTGAGCTAAGATGACAGGTTCGGTGCATAATACTGCAAATGATGTGAATTCACTCTGTGTATTAAATTCTCAGGGATAGTCAGATTTCTGGGGCTTATACTATTGACCCAGAATTTGGTTAGACTGCATTAAGACTGTATGATGTGCTTAGTTTGCTTTATAGTCATAGAGACATTTATATGCATAAAGATGGCCATTCAACCAACAGCATTCATTCGTTGTGCTTTTTCAATCTCACAGCCAAAGCTCAGCGCGGACCTTTAGGCATTCGCTACGCCATCCTATCCATCGCTCTTTGAAAGGGGGAGCAACAGACACTGCTAATTGCAGTCAAATTGCCAGATTTCATGCGAGCCCACACCAAACAGATGAAACAAACAATGCCAAATGGTGAGACAGTGTTTCTCGTCGTAACGCAATACGAACAAATCCACTCAGTAGTCCCCTAAAAACACACATAATTAAAAATATATGAAGTTTTAGAAAATATGAATTATCCAAAATGCGACACAAAAGTACCTCTATTATTAATATTAATGTCTGTTAAATTTCAGATAAGTGTTGGATGGGATGTGATACCGTTATTAATATCATGTTTGGTCATGTATTATCTTGAGTGTTGGTTGGTGACTGAGGGGATGAGCTGCATGTTTGTACAGATTGTCTCTAAGTATACTCTACTGTATATCTATGCATAGTGCAAGATCTTCTAAACACGGGTTACTTCGACGTATGCAGTTATCAAACCTACTTCTATGGCTATACGCACGTGTTACCATGTTGTGCATCTCAGAAAGTGACATCATCGTTGACCTGTAGAAGTCAATAGTGCATTAGTTTGCAAAAGAAAAAAACAACAAAACAAAGAAAGGAAATACTTGTTTGTATAAAAATAGTCATTCAAAATATGTTTCACACGGGCCCAGGACCAACAGATTTAAAAGATTTCTAACAGAACTCTCTGGAGAAACATTAGACCCTTGTTGTGATGCAAATGTACTCAAGTGTATTGCAACTGGAAGACATGTTTGTGGGTGTATTCAGACATGTAATTAAGAAAAAAAAAGGTTTTAAGAGTAACATAAAACACAGGATTGTGCTTTGATGTAACCCCTCTGTCTCAAACTTTGCATATAATATGAGTTGATACTTTAGAGTGAAGTGCTTTGGTTCAGGTGCAGGTAAATACAGATCGCCAATTTCAAACAAGTATGTTTTCAACCTGCTTCTACAAGTAAAATCCCCCAAAAGAAATGTGTACATATTATAAGGGATAAGGGCCACCGTAAGTTCTGACGTTTTTACTTCCACAATTTTGGCGTTCTGATTCCTCCGATTACTGAAAAAGTCAGAATTCTGAGGAAAGAAGTCAGAATTATGCAAAAGTCAGAATTTTGTGAGTGAAGTCAGAATTATGGTATTAAAGGTGCAATTTGACAGTTGAAGTTTAAAATCAACTTTCCTTACAATAAGCACCTTCCAATCTCAGAATTCCCAAAAAGTCAGAATTTTGAGACAAAGAAATGAATTCTGAGAATAATGTCAGAGATGTGAAAAAAAAAGTCAGAACTCAATTTTCTTTCCTTTTTTTTTTTTTTTTTTTTACAGTGGCCGTTATCCTCTTCCATAGATGTAGACCTGCAGTTAAAGCTCATTTTCTGTCAGTTGCAACACACCTGAATGCAGTTGTGATTATCTGAGAAAAGTTACAACACACATTAAGATTAAACTCAACACAAGTGCAACATGTGACCATATATCCACAGGAGCAGTTGGTTTTAGAGACTCGATGAATGTGAGGGAACACCACATATTACCCTTCAGTATATGCACAAGGCCAGTTTGCTATATTTTTAGGATACATTAATTATTCTCTCCCCAAATCTGCAAACAAGACAGCAGAGATTTAATGGCCTCATAATCTGTGCTTTGAGATATTACACTGAAATTTGTTTCATGATCTTACACATTTAAAATGATCATCCCAGAGCTGTGCCTGCTGGAGGAGAAACTACCTCGCTAAATGTGTCTCGCTGGAGCTAAACGCATGAACAGGCTTTTGTCAACACCTACGTGGTGGTCAAATTCACGGTTACATCTTAATTCATGTGCAGATTAAATCAGATTTAGGCTCATGTGTATGTTTAGCTTTGAATCGATTTGAAAAGACAGAACTGGGAGCCAGACACGTAGCTGCCACAAAAACCTGCATTATTTTGGGATAAGAACACATCATCTACACGGTTCATTAACACTCATGAAACGCAGCTAATTTGAGAGTGAGCTCAGTGTAGTCTCTCATTATTGTCAATGAAACACCTCCAGGATGTATTTTATGATGGGATGAGTCAGAAGAGCCCGCAACCTCTGGTTGCCTGTTCATATTTACAAATCCAAACCAAACTGTTAAACACCGCAGGGATGAAGAGTTAAGTGATACTTTAATGAGTAGTGTTCCCCTTTATGATTCAGTCCTGTAAAGCATCTCTTGTAGCTCACAATGCATTGTACTGACAAAGGTGATAAAGTCATTCTGCCTGTTTTTTTTTTTAACACGGTCTCATTCCTGATTAAAATGGACACATTGCATCAATGCATCAGTCCGGAGGCCCAGTCTCTTCAAAACTGTGTAAATGTTGTTCGTTTCTCGAGAACCTCAAGGTAATCCGGATCGATATGAAGCTTTGCTTTCAGTTCCCAGTACTCGCTCCTGTTGGGCTCTACGTAAACAGTACTTGGTGCTGTACAATAAAGTATTGTCTGTTGTATTCTCTCCGGGTGCACGTATTGATGCCTTGCATCACAGTCTGAGGTATACTGACTCGATGAGTGAGCTGTGTGCTTGCATGGTAACGTATTGCTGTAGCGTGTGTGCTTCTCAGGCTCGAGTGGCTCTCTGTAGTAACACAGATCATCTCGGTGAGGGGTGCAGGGCTTGTTTAGAGGCTCAGGAGTAGTGGCACTGTATTCAGAGCTTATTACATTACTGGCTGCCTCTTCATCCGAGTTACCCAGAAAAGCGCCGCTCAACTCGTCAAAGTCTCTAAATCCGTCCACCGATTTGCTGTCCGTCGGGGTGTGGGCAGTGGTTCTGCATGAGGACTCTGTGGCGGGCGGGATGTACTCGTACACATGTCCGGCAGACGTTCTGACTTTGGGGATGGATGCCTTTTTGTAGAGGCCGTACTCCATGTTGAGGGAGCTGATGCAGGCATTCATTGAGATATTCTGCTTGTTTTGACTCTTCTGATGTCTCTTTTTCATGGCCACGAACATTCCCGCAGCCACGAACACAGACACAATGAACATGAGCAGCAGGGCAAGAATCATCACAGATAAAGGAATGGCGCCGTATTGTGTGTCAGAGTCCAAGGATGTTTCTATGGTGATAGTGCTGCCTGGGAAAGATTCTTCAGAGGGTGGGATCATGGAGGCAAGTATATCAGAGTTATTAGGGCAGAAATTAGCTGTCTTAATGTATCTCATGTCCTCTCCAGCTAGCCTCTTAGGCGAGCCACAGATGACGTTGTTTACAACTGTGCCTGTGCTAAGCTGCTCGAGCCACATCTTCAGCTCCAGTATGCTACAAGAGCAATCCCAGGGATTCTCAAACAAATCGACTTGCACCAGAGCTGTAAGCTGATCTAACACACCGCTGACAGGCAGATACCGCAGATGGTTGTTGCGAAGATTCAGTCTGGCTAGTGTCAGGCCGGTAAATGTTCCCACTGGCAGCGTTTTCAGGAGGTTGTTGTTGAGGAAAAGAAGCTGAAGTTTGGGTACGTGCTGAAAGGTGTCAGAGGTGACCTCTCTGATGACGTTGTATTCTAAATACAAGAACTGCAGGGTGTCCAAGCCGTAAAACATATCAGCTGTGAGACGGTCAATCAGATTCCCGTTAAGGTAGAGTCGTCTTAGATGCGTCAAGTCGGCAAATGCTCTGTCGTGTATGCGAGCTATTCGATTGTTACCGAGATGAAGCAGATCTAATCCAGTTGCTTCGATAAAATCTGATCTCCGCACCAAAGGGATATAGTTCCCTGTCAGGTACATCTTTTTGGGATTGTAAGGTTTGGGATCTAAGTCGGAGATTTGCTCAATCTTTCTCTCCTGGCAGTTCACGTTCAGGCCAAGGTCTGAAATTTGAAGATTGCAGGTACAGGCAGTCGGGCAATCTAAAGGCACAGGGGATTTGGTTTGATATGAAATAATTTGGCCATAATTTTGTGGTTTATTCGATGGGATGCGAGAAGTGGGCCTTGATTTTAATTTGCCTGACTGGCGAGGTCCCTTCGTGGGCCTCGATGAGGACCGGGCAATCCCAGATGAGGTGAAAGAGCTTGTGACTAGCGCCGGGGTGGTCCTATAGTATGCATCGGTGCTCAAATGTGGCAGAGGTGGCATCTCATACTCAGCGATGGCTCTCCTCGGGCACAACTCCTGTTTGGAAACCTCATCAAGGTCTCTCCCGTGGAGACGGAAAGGAAACTCGCAAACAACATCGCCCACTAAAGCTGTGTACGATATGCTCTCCAGCCAGGTTTTAAGAGCGATCAGCTCACAGGAGCAGTTCCAGGGGTTCTCCTCCAGCTGTAACTCCACAACGCTGTTCATGTGCTCCAGCAGGCCTGAGTAGGGGAGCACTTTGAGCTGATTGCCCCTCAAGTCCAAATGAGTCAGTGGTACATACTGGAAAATGTTCACAGGCAGAGCAGATATTAAGTTGTCATTTAGAATCAGGACTTCCAGATGTCGAAGTCTGCTGAAGGCGTTGGGCGCCACATGAGTGATATAATTGTAGTCAATTTGTAGATACTCCAGACTTTCAAGGCCAAAGAAAAACTCTTCCTTTAAGGCATCAATCTTGTTGTTGTTTAGATGCAATCGTTTTAATCCCTGAAGTCCATTAAAAGCTCCCGCCTCCACTTCAGATATGTCATTATTCCCCAGATGTAGTATTGTAAGTCCATTGTACTCAGTGAAATCATTGGCGGATAGCTTTTTCAAAGTGTTCCCTGTGAGCAGCAGATGATACTGAGGGAAGTGCACTGGCTTTATGTCGGAGAGACTTACAATTCCTCTGTTTTCACAGCTCACCGTGAGTATCCCCTCTCTCTCCTCACAGGCACACAGTCTTTGACATATTTCTCCATAACTGCCAAACATCTCAACGGTGCACACTGACGTTGCACTCAGCAAAACATATGACATCCAAAGATGCATTTTCCTGCAAATGACAGGGGTGGGTGGGTGGGGGGGCCGGGCTCGCAGTCCTGCTAAGATATCCTCAATGTCATCTGGAAACAAAAAGAAACATACAAGGTGATGTGAAAACAGGCAGGCTTGCACTGAAAGCAACTTACACACACACACACACATACACAGCAAGCTGTATCCTGCATGAGTCAAAGCTTCGTTTGCTGTTACCCAGAGGTAACTTCTGGCTGTGTGGCTGCTGATTTAAAATGGCTCAAACAAAAAAAGCAGGGCAGAAAGCAACTCCTTCAAGCCATGTAAATAACACAATAAAAGCAAGGTCAAAGCGAGACATATAAGCACGAAACGGCGGTCCAGATCCG
The DNA here is from genome assembly GCA_963678695.2 of Diplodus puntazzo. Classification (NCBI taxonomy): domain Eukaryota; kingdom Metazoa; phylum Chordata; class Actinopteri; order Spariformes; family Sparidae; genus Diplodus; species Diplodus puntazzo. Next base: position 16,756,991 of record OZ023164.1, on the reverse strand, counting down.
TTGTGAGGGAGGGAGTTGGGGGAAGCCATATCGCATTTGCCTCTCAAGACATGAAAGACGCAATTAAATCATGCGTTTGAATTTAAAGCTACGGAAAAATGACAAAGAGGGTTAGCTGGGAATTTCTGCATCACAGTGCACGCCTCGTCAGACACGAGACAGCCTGCATAATTTCTCTCTCATAACTCCCTGGTATAAAATACGTACCTCACGCACATTGATGAAGATGTCGGCTCGGTGTTGGGTGTTTCAGCGCATCTTTTTTTTTTTTTTTCTTTTTCTTTTTTTTTTTTTTAAATAATCCCGTCCAAAGAAAGAAAGAGAAAAAGAAAGGGGGAAAAAAAAGAAAGAAGAGAATGGGATCTAGTCAACGCGAGGAGCGCGTTGGTGTGTCGCCTCTAACGCACCGGAGAGGATGAGAGAAACGCTGATCAACCATAACTGCCAAACGCTTCTATTTAACCCAGCTGTGCCAGAGGAGACACCGCTATGCCTGCTAACAAAGTTGCTTATTCTCTCTCTCTCTCTCTCTCTCTCTCTCTCTCTCTCTCTCTCTCTCTCTCTCTCTTTCTCTCTCCTTGGAAGCGCGCGACACACGCACACGCTAGTCCGCCCGCACACTCGGTGGTCGGTCGGGAGGATGTCAAGTCATTTCATGCACAAAGAATCAGCTCAGTGGAGCATCATACCGAGATACCCCCCCCCCCCCCCCCCAAAAAAAAAAGATGTTGACCTACCTACGGAAAAGATGTCCCAAAATATATCAATAATTCACCGGTCGAGGCGCGCTCCTGCGCTCAAGCGGGTTGTTAAACCGCTTATCATGTTATTCATCCCGAGAAGGAGAAAAAAATAATTATAAAATAAAAACACAAGCCTTCCTCTGAATGTCAGGTTACATCAGCTTTTTTCTCTGCCTGTCCTGTAATGTTTGGTGGCTGGGGAGCGCGAGATGGAGCCTGAAACACCGGTGACAGTGTGTCTTTATTTTGACCTGACAGGGATTGATTACATCTCTCCAGCCCTCACACTGACAGCACTTTATTTATCCCCAGCTGCTATTTTTGGAACATCTTAAGCCAGAGTGCTTGAGGTGCCCTGTCGGCTGATCAGGCTTTTTAAAAAAAAAAAAAAAAAAACTTTCTGTCCACATCCAATGTGCCACTCCGAGGTCAGAGGTTGTTAAAAGGTTTACTGTTCAGTCAGAATTGTGTCACAATCACAAGCAGCGGGAGAGTCTTGAATAAACTGTCACACTGATCCCATTTCAACTCCTCAAAAGCAGCACTAAAGTGCTTATATGGCCTGTGCAGAACAGCCTCAGTAATCATGTCATCCACTGCATAATGCATGAACACACTGGGGCTTTGCCATGCTAGTATGAGTATTGATCACCCTGTGCCAGCAGAGAAAGCCTGGAAATGAAAAATAATGGCGGAGCATCATATTTTACCTTTGTGGCTTATTGAAATTAAAACAGTAAACTGTGAGTCACACAGAGTATGACTCATCGGCCTTTTACTGAGTGTCTTTTCACCTGATCTTAATGACAACCAAATCTCTGTTATCTCAGAGGTGCAATTAGAGCAAAGTATCCAACCCTCTCATTTTAATTTATCAGATCTGAACTGGTGGCATATGCTGCATACAAATAATAGGTGCCATTGGTTTATAGCGACAGAGCCAAAAGGTAAAGAAAGGGACCTGCCACCGCTCAACCTGATGCAGTGTCACTGATGTGGAAACACGTCAAGTATTGCTGTATATCGCCGTGTCCTCGTGGAGCTATATCCATCATCCTCTCCACTTGGCTCTTGCTCACATGGGAGGAGAGCGGGCACATCAGGGACACTGCCTGTGGCTCGTGTTAAAGAGTATGAAGGCTGTATTCAGCCTGCATGCAATTTCATTTGTGCTTCTGTTTCCTCTGCCTTCAGAGATTCATGCTGCATATTGGGCTACAGCCTCAGCATTAGCTAAACCCCATCATTACACCACTATTCCTGCATAAATTAGCATTTATGTTTGTTGCAATGTGATAATCAAATTATGCAGCGTGCTTATATCTTATTTCGAGAAAAATAACCGTCATAGCAGATATCTAAATGAGGGGCGTATTTGTTATGAATATTAATGAAATACTGTTTTAAATTTGGCTCTGTGACTGTTGTTTCTTTGCATTTCGATGCTGTTCTCACATATGCTTGCGTCTCCCCGCAGTATGAAAAGTCATGTTTGGCCATGGTCACAATGTGCAGAGGGAACATGAGCCGACACAGGCGATGCATGATACGAGCCTCATTTAATATTTCCCCAAGTTTTCCATGACACTGAACATAATCTCCAACTGGGAGCAAAAGACTCTCTCTCTCTCTCTCTCTCTACACTCTCACACACATTCACACACACACAGACACACATAATAAGGGAATCAGCATAACAAATGAGAGGAAGAAAATGATGATGACTAACAATTATGTGCTCCAAGGTCAGAAGTACACAAATGGAGTTGGAGCCGTGCCACAGAGGATGATGGGTAGCGCCCCTGATGTATGTTCCTTACAGATGGTGCGTCGCACTTTGTCAACTGTGTCCAGCTGGAGCGTGCAAGAACACTCGGCGTCCCAGCGAACGGTTCTGCTATTGTCTGGCAACAACATTACTGTCAGGGCTCCATGTTGCATCAGAAGGGATGTTACACAGCCAACGACGAGACAACACAGAATGTTATGTCAGCAGCAGGACATCATAATAGTAAGTAAGTAAGCACCTTTATTTATTCATATAGGACATTTTAAGAGCAGAGGTGCCACAAAGTGCTTCACAGAGACAGAAGTAGACATTAAAAAAAGCAGGAAATAAAAGATTATATAAATAAATCACACAAATGCACCTTGAAACACATTCATCTTGTGCTGCTTTTTAAAGGTGACATGTGGGAGAAGTGTAGTTTAAAACATTCAAAAATCAAAAATGATTTTCATCAGAATTTTTTTTTAACTATCAGTTTTGAGGTCATGATGTTTACGTATTGGTTTGCAGGGACATCTACAGAAGTTAGCATGCTAGCCAGTTAGCCCCAGTCCAAAGCTGCTTGTGTTGGAAATGCCAACACTCCAAAGCTCCCTGTCCGAGCCGCTAGCTGCACAGCTAGCTCAGCTATCTAGATAACTTCAGCAGTTAATGGTTGCTACTCTAATGATATGTTTCCCCCCAATTTGTTCTTCATATGACGTCGATAGGTAGCCATTTGTTACAAATTGCACCTTTAGAGGTATGTCAAAAAATACAATTTCTGAGTCTCATTCCCAACTCGTCAGAAAACTGATCCATTCAGATTGTAGGACAGGTTGGCTGCCATTCCATAGCATCAGTTTTGACAAGTTGGGAGTTAGACTCAAAAATGAATTTTGCATACCAAAGACCTTTAAATGTGTCCACAATGTCCACCAATATTAAAGGAGCAATTTGTAAGATATGGCCAGAGTGTGAAGAAACAACGATAGTGACATTTCATCAAAGATGTCTTTGTATTGTGTTGAACAAATATCTACTGAAGTTAGCAAGCTAGCCAGCTAGCCTCAGTCCATCCCAGTCCAAAGCTACTGATGGAAATACCAACATCTCCCCGGTGCTCTAGGCTCCCAGTCCGGACCGCTAGCTGCACGACTAACTGAACTATCTAGCTAACTTCAGCAGTCCGCTGCAGTGGCGGTTACTCGTGATATGACCCCCCCAAAAAATTGAGTATGAATTTAACAGGTAGCCATTTGTTACTTATTGCAACTTTAAAGGTGTTCACAACATCAAACATTCAAACTAATATTATCAGAATAGTTGTTCAGATATCTACTGAAGTGAGCATGCTAACCAGCTAGCCAGCCAATCCTGTCTCATAATACCAGTTTGTACAGGCAAAAAGGCAATAGTATAGTTGCCCCTGTAGTTTAAGTTGGTAGATACACTATATGCCAGTTGTTGGCATAATAAATGAAGAAAATAAACTCACAAATGTCAAGAAATCAAATACTCTTATTTATAATTTCCTTACTAAACAGAAAAATACAACCATACACCTTGTTTTCCAAGTTCAACTAAACTAAGATAAGCTTGAGCTCAACATAAATGACATAAAACTCACCAACGATCTTGGTTTGTCTTTCCACATCACCTCATCACACCTCTTCTATCCCCGCCTGTCGTGTCTTGTCATCCCTTTAGTCACAGTCTTGGTCAGAGTTGCTGTGAATCACCTCTATACTGTATCCCCTGTTGTCAAACTGACCTCAGACGGTTTGAGAGGCTGTATTCAGTCACAGTTCGGTGTCCAGCCGTTTTCACTCTCACGTCAGGCAGTCACATCCGGTTTAGCTTGGTGCTGTCGCCCATGGTGACTCGCCCTGCGATCTGAGGTCCGGTCTGGACAAACTCTAGGGCCACTGGCTCCACCGCTAAGTGAGCCATGAGCTAATATGTTATGATTGTAGCAAAAGAAAAGACCCAAATGCAGACTCCAAGCAGGCAAATGGAGGAAGAAAAAGCAAGCTTTAATGAAAACCTGATATAAAAAAACGAAAAAAACAAGCCGGCAGCAAAAAATAAGAAAATAGCCAGAGGAAAAAGAACAAGAAACAAGGAAATACAAAACATTCAAAAAATCAATCCAAGTACAAACAGTGGGAAACACGCAGGAATGCAGATGAAACGCCAGGAACAAAATAAAGGAACTGACAACAAGAGAGGGAAAGACCCAGACGTACTATACAAGGGAGGGGAGACTAACCAGACAGCTGAAAATAATGGGGTAATTTAAAAAGGCGGGAAAAACTCAAAGGCAGGAAGTGGAAAGTAAAAGATGAAACATAAGGACAAGTCAACCAAAATAAAGCAACTACACCGAAAACCCAAACCATGACATAATTAGCTGATGGTAGCAGTTGTTCATTACTCAGGCGATATGCTGCCGTTTTTGGAGCAACCTGTGCATTCCGACCACATTGTCCTTATTATTAGTCTACTGGAAATTTCTTGGACCCAGAAATTGTATTTCCTATAAACTTTTATGGTTGAAATGTAATATATAGGCCTAATGGATGAAATTCAACTTGGTTGCTAAGAGTTGCATGTTGGGCAATTTGAGTAATTAGCATAAGTAGCTAATTAAGGGGAGACACTGGTGGCGGAGGGGGGGTTATGAAGCATTCGGCGCTTCGGGATTTCTGGATATCACAAACATGGACCTAGACTCTTAGATCACCTTTCGAAGTTAACTAGAAGCAAAATTATAGCCATTTTCAGTTTCTCGCGATTAGGGGAAACATAGTAGGCAAAAACATTGTTTTTCATGCACTGTCAATATTGAGATTTTGGGTTATTTTGCTTTCATAACATGTCTTCGTTTAGACTATTGGAAAGAAAACGTCCAAACTACACATTTAGGTGTTCATTTTACTTCACTTTGTCTATTTCCTTCTATAGATTTCTTATACAATACATATCTTTAAAGGCCGTTTTCTCAAAATGAGTTTTTTCTCATACTCTGAGCCAAAAATTTCCACTTCAGTAGCACTTATATACACCAAACTTTCATTCCTATCTATACTCTGAAGGTTTTACCAGAGGGGCTTGTTCATATATCATTCATAGCCTGATTTATATAACATTTTATTCCTAAAAACAAGGTGAAAATTGTTTGTTTTTTATGACTGTTGACAGTATTTTCTGATTTATGGAGTGATAAAAAGAGATATCCAAAATTCCCTCTTGAAAAACCTTTGGCTATAATATGTCAACAAAATGAAACAAGAATTTTGAACCTGGCTTTATCCAATGTTTAGATTTATGTTCTGTAATTGTATGCAAATTAGTGCATATTTAATAAAATAATGCCTCATTTGCATATTTAAACATACAATTTCAGAAAACTCATAATACAAAAAGTAACTGTCTTAATGCAAGTAATCAACTGGAGATGTTTCATGGTGATATATATTAGTTAAAAAAATGCACCTGTAGTGTCTCCCCTTAATAAGCTCATTATGCTAATTACGCAAATTGCCCAACATACAACTTTTAGCAACCAAGCTCAATGTCATCTGCTAAACCTATAGATGAAATTTGAATAAAAGTTCATAGGAAAGAGCATTTCTGGGTTTAGTATGGGCCATATAGGGGTTTCCAGTAGACTATATGGCTTTGAAGCTGCTATAAACGTCTCATCATTCTAGCTAACTTCCTGTCCGTTTTGTGGTTGGCAATTCCCCTCCCTCTTCTCTACGTCACCATATGAATGTGGAGTGGTAATCGCCAGACATGGCAGCAAACAGGAGGATCCTGCTCTCAGAACAGGGCCGCCTCGTTTCGGAGTTCTCAGTCCTGATTGGATGAAGTGAGCAGGGATACCAAGAACATTGTTTTCTCTTTTACTGCATGAACAGGGGGAGGAGAGACCTGGGTGTCGGTCCCTCTCTGTAACAGTGATTACTGTTGGAATATAGCACTAAAAGCTTTGAGCCTTACGGATATTTGCAAAAGTGGTCTACTTATAAATTGATGTAATATAGACAAAGAAGGAAAATACTCTACTTTGTTCGCCTTCGCCCTGTGCTTGTACTTTGCATAAAAGTATCTGGTGCAGAAGCAACCTGTGACCCTGAGGACAGCAAGGAGACAGTCAGATTAGGCTCTCAGAAGCTGCTTCAAAGAGGAGGATGTTGCAGACAGCCTGACAAACTGCATCATGCATAATCTTTGAAAAACGTGTCCAGCAGGGAGGTGCAGCGTTTTCCCCAACAAGTCCTGGGACCCACAACTGAAGGCTCTGCCGAATGACAAAAAGAGGAATTCTATGTCAGGGAACAAAGAGGACCTGAGGGGGGTACAGAGGAAGCAGAAGAGGTAGATCATCGAGGTCAAAAAAAAAGAAAGAAGCTGTAACAGGAAGAAAACTGAGGACAGGCTGCAGTAGAGGAATATGAGCGAGTTTGTAGGGGCAGGGAAAACATCTTCGGATACAAGAAATCTAACAGCAGGCAGTCGGAGAACATGCCTCCTAGGGTATCTGCAGCCTCCCTCCAGGAGGTGGGGGGAGAAAAAGATGATGGCCACATTATCAGCCATCATGGACAACACCTCTCACCCCCCACATGGATCCCTGTGCCCAGGGCGGCTCTCTCTATGGCATGCAGCTCCATAAATAAAGGCACATGGAACATGTTTTTCATCTCTGCTGCCACAAGGTTCTGCAGTCTCCACCATAATAACCTCCAGACAATAAGATGTAATTTTATATAATCATTTCGGAGCTATTAAGTGTCCACTATCTGCTCAAACATATACAATGCTGTCATTCATATGCAAATTTTAAAATCAAATTATATTCATTACGCATTGTTTATCTAACGTAGTCTGTTATCTATGAACACTTTTACCCTTTATTTCACAATACTCTATTATATCTTTAATTCTTTTCATGCACTGTGTGACACACTGTGTGATAGTGTGACTTTATATTGTGTATTAAACATATGCAAATAAAGAAATTGCAACAATAACATTTATTTAATTTAATATTGAGTCTGTATATATTTACTTAAAGGCTAACTCCACCAATCTAAAACATTGCAAACATTGTGTTTGCAGGTCTTGAGGAGCACTGCTGCATATGTGGAAAAACAAGTTGTTAAAACCTACTGTGGCTTCAGAGGGAGCTGGAAGTAATCTGATAAATTGCCTCCAGTGATGTCACTCGATGGCTAAATTGCATTGTGGGTAATGCAGGCGCCAGGTTTTAAAAGCAGTCCACTCATCTAGCATTGTGTTCCTACAACACTGCTGGACTCATTATGGACAGTTTTAAAGCAAAATGTCAAAATACATACATTTTTTTATGTAAGAATTATTATCCTGTTAATAATAATACTTTTTTTTTTTAACCATATCTGTAATTTGCGGAATATATCTATCTATCTATATCTATCTATCTATATCTATATCCATATCTATCTATTTTTTAGTTGTTTTTTTTTTATCCTTATTGCGTAATCCCGTTACATGTATTCTGTTACTCCTAGAGCCTGCAAATAATGTGCATATGACATTAAAACCTTTCAGACCTTCTTTATCTTTATCTTTTAAGAACATAGTGGGAAATACCCAGTAATACCACCAACCTGGCGTCCTGGACTTTTGAAGAACTAATATTAAACTGGACCTAATTCATTTGACCTGCAGAGGACTTTTATATAATTGGTATTTTCCCAGCTACACCCCAATCACCTGAGGGGGGAGGGGGGGAGGGCGTCTGTCTGAATTTGTGCTCCTGTGGTCTGTTTTTTCTTTCCAAAATTTCTCCAACTGAGATTTTGATGTCGGATTAGCAGCAATAAATAAAGTTGTCGACAGTGGAAAAGTGCTGCTTGATTCAGTTTTTCTATTATGGCACAGTGTTGTGATATATTTGTATACGATATATTTTTTGCCATATATGACATTACTCTTAGTCTTTTCCTCAACTAGCCCTGCTGCAGAGTCACTTTAACTTTCCCTTGTGAGATCTATAACGTTAACGATGCCATAATTCCACATTCTCAAGATCATAACATTTTTTTATATCAAGGGCCCATTGACAGATACTCCTGGAACTGCTGACGCCCCGTTTATGCCTTTGGATTGTTTTATGTTTCATACTGTTTGTTTATGATGCAAGTGCTGATGCTGTCTTTGAAAGTGCTTTGTTCTTCTTCCCCTGTCAGTGAAATTAAAGCAAAAATCACCCAGTGGCTTCATCACATCTTGCCTGACACCTCCTGGAAACGTTTCAAGGACTGCTGGTGGTCCATCAACGCCGGTGTGGACACAACAGCTCATAACAAGGAGCAGGATCAGAGCCCTCTGTGTTGTTTTTTATGTTTGTTTTTTTTTTTTTTGTTAGCTGCCGTGACGCCACCTGTTGGTTAAAATTAAGAACTACAAAAGCAGCAGGCGACAAAAGACAAAGTGAGGATTAAACTATATCTAAGGGGATGACGGTGCTGTCTCCATACTGTGTCTGAGACAAGCAGAGTAAAACTGGCAGGCAGAGTTTCTTCTCATTTCCCTCTCTTGCCTGTAAAGAGACATAGTTTTGTGCCCTGTAGGACATCATGAATACATTTATCTTTAAAACACATCTTGACCAATAAATTAGTCATACGTTTAGGGGACCTGTATAGATGACATGGACGTGGCAGTCAGCTGGTGCTGCATCGCTGCGTATTTGGTTGGAAATAAAGAGAATAAGATGGAAATACATTTTTCCCCAAGACTCGACTGAAACGGCACTTTATGTGGCTGGAAAGATCAGAAACCGACAAAAGCAAAACTTGATTTCTTTAAACTTGCCTGGTCATGTTAACACTTGAAGAGCGACCTCAAAAAAGCTGAAGAGAGCTGCGTGTTGAAGATGTGAGTAGACGTCTGAAGCACCAGGGTCAAGAACTAGAATTATTACCAACAGTCGCTGCCCCCCCACCCCAAAAAAAAGAAAAGCTATTGGTATCCTTGAGTGTGACTGCTTCATTTCTATGACATGCGGTAAAAGAGATCAAACCAAAGCAAATGGAAGTAACTGCAAGCAATTTCACTCCAGTTACGTCCATTTGCTTCAGTCTGATCTCTGACAAGAACTCAGAGCAGTGAGCGCTTCACTCTGACGGCTGCGGGTTTATGGTGACTGAGAGGAACATTTGAGTGAAATAGGAAAAGTTTATCTTCACGAAAAAATACACGTATCAAATGCAGTGATGAAATATAACTAAGAACATGCACTCAAGTACTGTGTTGCAGTACAGTACAGTAGTACATGTGTTTTCCATTGTATGGTGCTTTCCATTTCTACTCTATTACATTTGAGATGGAGATAATGTCAATTTTACCCTACATGTGTTGAAGGCATTAGTTACCAGTTACCTTTCAGATTCAGATCATTAATACAAGATAAAAATCAATGAATAAATTATAATGCATTAATACTTCCAACAAGGAGGTTGTGTTTGTTCGTCTGCGTCCGTTTGCTGGTTGGTTTGTTAGCAGGATTTCTAACTACTGAACGGATTACCACACAATTTGTATGGAGGATGAGTCTCAACCCCAGAATACACCCCATTAACTTTTGGTGCCAATCCAGGGATTTCTTCTTGCTCTCTATGACATTGAGGGAGGTTGAGAGGACGTTTTTTTTTTCAACATTTTAGTTAATTTCTCAGAGAATAACTCATGAATCTTGATGAGAGAAATCTGGCGGATTTTGGCGACTGGTGTCTAGGAGTGAGTACAACCTGAAGTGGATCCTAGGCCTGATTGGATTAAAGTGGACTGTTGGGCCTTAATGGAGGTATGCACTCACCTGATTACCTGATATAGCGGTATATGAAGTAAGCAAAATAGCCCCACTTTAATGTACCTGTCTAAAACTAAAGTGATAATTGGGCGGCTGTGGCTCAGGGGTAGAGCCAGGGTCTTGTTCTATGGTTCGATTCCCCCTGGTCTGCATGTTGAAGTGTCTTTGGGCAAGATACTGAACCCCAAACTGCTCCTGATGTGCTGGTCGGCACCTTGCATGGCAGCCACCGACATCAGTGTATGAATGTATGTATGAATTACTATATGTCGCTTTGGACCAATGCGTCTTATGAGTGATAAACTTTTTCCTCCCTTAATCAAATCTATCAAGTCTATTTTTGTTGTTTTCTTGTCCCTTTCATATTTTCTTAATGTTCTTCTTCTATTTTTCATTCTCATCCCTGTTCTTTCACCTTTTCTCACTCTCTCCCTAACTCCTGCAGATGCTGAAATTATATGATTGGGCAATTATCTTTTCGTTAACCTGCACCAACCCATGCAATCTAGCAAATTAGGTGTAATTCTGCCTCAAACCTCAAGGTGTCACTGCTGGCTTAGGAAAGAATCTTGTTGGTTTACCCTCCCTACTCCTTCCTTTGTTGTCTCTTTTCTGTGTTTAGGGTCAGGATCATTTACTGGCTCACGGCTGGAAAATACATTTAAATGATTTGAACTGAATATGAAGCAGATCCACCAATCAAATGAAGATGGACCAACTCAGAATCTGTCATGTGGTTAAATGTTCAATCCCAAATCTCGATGCTTTTTCATCTGAAGCATATTGTTCAAAAGTAGCACATTGTAGATCCTGTTTCTGAGTTAAGTCTGTCATAAACTTGCAGCACAGCTCGGGGGGGAAACGTTCTCTCTTAAAACTGATGGCAGTTTCTGTGCAATTTGTTTCCTCCTGTCACACATATTTTGAAGCCAGAAAAGAGCAAAGAGTTAATTTGCTTGCACGGAGAAAAACACGACATGCATTAATTAGCATTTAGAAAGACTAAGCATGAAACAATGTTGCCTCTCTTCGATGAAATATAACACCTAAAACACCGTGAGCCACCGCTTGAAAAAAAAAAAAGCTAGACGCTCTGGTCGAGGAAATCAAAAGGCTGTCTCTATTTACAGTCTTCACAACTCGGGCTCGGGGCTGATTGGAGCAAGATAAAGTCTTGACATGATCACTAAGGTCAATTGCTGCTGTGGAGTCTGTATGTAGCCAGATACCAGGAGGGCTCGTTTCCCCTCTTAATTAAATACTAGATTCACCTTATCTCAGTTTCCCTCGTGCTGTCAAGACTCTCCTGTAAACTAAAGACATCTATTCTTTGGCTGACAGATCGAATGCTAATGAACAAACAAACAAGCAGAAATCACAGTGCAGGTCCAGAATGAGCAACGGCGCCGCAGCCCTCTGAGGACTGCAAAAACCACACTGCTAATCTGATGCAGGAGGATCTCTGCGGGCTTTATCTCTGACTCCAATGACTCAAGAGCCGAGGTAATTACCTTGGTCAGAGAGGTTGTTGCCGAACATAATGGAAAAGTAACTGCGTGGGGAGTTGGACTTAGTTACATTTAACCAAGGACACTAAATGAAAGAATATTGTCAGCCGTGTGATTGTGACAAATGAGTGAGGAAGAGGAAGAGGAAGAGAACAGAGACGCAGCTGTTGAATCACCACGACCTACATGCGTGACAATCAAAAATCGGACAGTTTTGTCGCTTCTGTCTTCGGAGTAATTGTTTTTAAATTAAATTTCTGGCTAACGCGGAGCCACCTCGTCGATCGTCAAGTGTTTATACTTTGCCTACTTTTACCCCGCTGGAACAGGTTGCTACAGAATTCCCCGCGGAGAAGAGACAAACAGCGGATGGTAATGGTGAGGCAGCAGGGTACTTGAGCTTTATTTAGCTATGTGCCTTTAATTCACAGGGGGATTGGGTGCAACGCTGATTGTTCACAACCACGGCATTAAAAAAAAATGGGGGCCTCTATGATGTTGCCACGGTAACACACATTGTGCCTTTAATGACAGCCTCTGCTCACATCTTTTGGGTGATCATTTGCAGCCATGATAGCATCCAACCTGCGCCGCACTGATTCTGCTGCTGTGTGCTCAAAAAGTTATGTGGCTGCACATGTTCTACCCCTCAATTATGTTTTTTTTTTTTTTACAATGGGCAGCATATTGTGTCATGCATTTGTTTACACTTGATAATGAGCTCACAGTGTGTACATTGGCATGCATGCTGTGTCATGTTGTCTGTAAGCCCTGCGCGTGTTTGCATGCATGTCTTGACATGTGTTGCCTTGCTCGCTCGCTGTTGTGCCCCTGTTCCGCACCGGTGATGATCATTCAGCTGACCATCACCTCTCTCCCTGCTCTCTTGTGGATTTAGTTATAAAGCAGGGTAGGGTGGGTGGGGAGAGCGCCAGCTCAGACGACATAAACAGCTTGAGTATTTCTCTCACGTCGATCAGAACCATCCACCATCCAAACAGTTATGGACTCGCTTTCATTTTCAGCTCGTATTTGTATAGCCCAAGGCTGTAACCCGGAGTAATACCTAGTGGCAGGCAGGACTCAGATATGTGTACATCCCTGACGTACTAATGTCTCTACTCAATTAAGGTGAGAGTGCATGTTTGTGAAACGTCAGTCCACCTAATAGCCCAGGTTTCTAGCTGCCATTCATGATCAATATTTCATCTGGATATGCATAGAAACAGGAACACATGCCGGTATATTCATTTCGCCTGGATTCTCTGTACAAGATGGCAGTCTGCGCTGCATACTTGATTGCAAATTCAAAAGGATGAGGGGATAATAACTTGCGTCTAGCACATGTGTGAATGTGTGAGACTCCGCAGCCGGCAGTACATCCCGTCCTAAAATAGAGACAAATTCTCATTTTAAAACATTAGCGCCCTATTAAGCCATTTAGAAATCAGTATCCGAACGCCCTCTCCAAAAGCTCAGCCTGTTCATCTCTGCACTGAGCTCTATAGACATTAGACTTTATCTTGAGGCATCTGTGTGTGCGTGTGTTTGTGCGGTCTCTTTTTTTTTTTTTTTTAAAAAGTGAGCAATGGCGGCGTAATGAGGATTCAATAGGCTGCCATGGGTTCAGAGATAATCTTCGGAAGTTGAATTCTGGCCCCCAGTGCACACCTTTGCTCAAGGAAAAGGTTTGTGTATCGTTAAAGCTCCTGGATGCCTTTTCTCATCCTGAAGACAGTGTTCTTTCGGGGGTTTATTTTGACCTGTTGGATTTTCAAAGACAGAGTGTTCCAGCTGTGGGCAACCATGTAGGACCCCCAATACTTAAAAGGAGCGTGTATTCACATGTTTGGGGATTGTTTTTGGGGCCTTGGATTTTATTTTTTACGAAGACTTCAAAGAATAATGGGATAATTATTGCACTTACCACCAGAGGGAAAGAGGAAGGGAGAGAGGGAGACAGACAGGATGAGGGAGGGAGGGTGTAATGAGTGTTCAAAATAGACAATAAATCTAATAGCGTGCACATTGAATGGAAATACGCTTTCACAGGAACATCAAATCTGTGATTATTATTATCAGATTTGATGCTGTGATCTTGTTTTTTTTTTCCCTTAAATGAGAGTTTCATACAGTCAGAGTTTGAAATTGCAGTTAATGTTGTTTTTTTTCTCTTCTTTCTTCACCCATGGAAAAGCTCAGCCCAGGTAACACGGAGGAGAAAACAGCTGGCGCGAGCGTGGCTGATAGCAGCACGCACACACACTGATTAAATTGCAATCGATTTCCGCAAAATGTCAGGAAACGCTGGGGTCCAGTGCCATTTAATGTGCGTCAGATGAGACCTGAAGGTAGGGGTCTGTGTTATCACTCATATGTCACAGAATGTGGAGAATGACAGGGTGGCGCCAGGAGTTTAATTGGCGTTAACACTGGTGGTGCAGAGCGCGGGGCTGAGTCTCCCAGGCAGTGCCCAGTCTATGCGAGTCAAGAGAGGCGCTCAACAGGCTTTGAAGGGAAGCAGTTATATTTACTTACTGAGATGGATTTTTTTTCTTCTTTTTTTTGGGGGGGGGGGATTTTTATAAAGCCTTACAACAGGCTGGAGAGTGATGGGAGGCATGAAGTTCAGAAGAAATAAAAAAAAAAACTGAAAACAATAACTTGAGCACACACAAATCAGGATCAGCCAACACAGAGACTCTCAGGAGAGAAACGAAAATCCTGAGCTGATAAAAACTGATTTTATTGACTAATAAAACAGAGCCTGTGATCAATAAGCCTGTGAATTGCCTTTGTTGGATAAGACGCCACTAAAACTGAATAAACATCATCATGCAAAACACCCGTCCTGGATCTATCGGGTAGCTAAAGACCTATCCATACCGTATATGCGGCGGGAGAAAAATGCAAATGCGAACACGAATGAAGAGCAACGAGACAAAAGCAATTGACTTAAAAACATCTTAGTTGACAAAAACCATTAATACCAATTAGCCCACTAATTGACCAGGACGGGACGGCCCAGCCCGGGTCGACCTGCCCTGCTAAAGGTTTCAAAGACATGAGAAGATTATTCTTTTGGATTACCTAAATGGCTTTGCAGCGAAAAAGCCATTAATCAAAGGCACCCTCTGGTCAGGAAATAGCTCCATAGAAAATATCTACAACCTTCTCATTTCAGCGCCGAGATTTCTGGCAAAGCTATAAAGCACAGTGTCATGAATGACTGGCCCCACTCCAAAGCCATTAATGATGTGATGATTGAACTCTCGTTCGCTGAATAACCTAAGACACTCAAAATGTCACACCACGCTTGTCAGCAAAGGTTGTGCTGGCGAGCCAAGGTCACACACAGGAGATGTGGTCTCGATGCTGCTTGTTAACTTTTTGACTCTTTGAGTTACACAACGGCGTTCACGCAGTAACATCTTTTCAAAGCGAACGATGACATACACCTTAAAGACAGGCACCTTTAATGATTAAGTCCATACGTAATCATTTCTAGAGTGCATAAAGTTGTCCAGGAAACAAAACCTGACTGATACTTGACGTTGGTCCATTAACTGCTGTCAAACTTGAATAACTTTGACATATATAAAGAATACACCTCCTCCACAGCATCAATCTGCAGACAAATGAATCCATTTCCCTCGAGAATTTGTTGTCATGATTTCATGGTCGCATGAATCTCCCTGATGATAAGTCACTCTCTCTGCCTTCTCCAGTGAGGCTGTGTTTCATTCATGTAAAACGCTTTCCTCTGGATGCTGTCCTCCTCTAGTCGACTGGGGGGGGATCTCCCAAAAATTCCCACATGAAGCATGACAGATTAATTCAGTTAGAAGTTGTCTCATTGTATAATTTATTCTTCTATAGTTTCTTTGTTCTAGTTCCTTTCCACAAGGGGTGGGAAATGCAAACGTGTGAAGAAATACACAGCAACAGAAATAATTATCTGGTGGAAAGGATGCATACAGTATGATGTATCATGCCAGTTATAGACTTTTACTTCTTACTGTATATATGTTAATCACGCAAATTCTTTGAGTGATGAGCGAGGTGGCGTTGGAGGATGAGCGAGCCAACTGGACGTAGGCGGCCCGGGCGCCAGAATGAAATGTTGTCTTTGTATTATATCAACATTTCTGCATTACATGTCGAATCACGTCCAGTTTGTATGTATATGAGCTGATTTGCACACCAAGAGGAGGAGGGGATGGAGGCGACCACAGACAGCTACATGACATGGTTTCCAACCCCTGTTCCAGTCGCGTTGATGGCGTCAGAACCAGGTGAGCCAAAAAGAATTTCAAGCATTGTCGCAACATAAAAACTGAATTGAAACGTCAAGTCTGAACATATCTGTGGCTTGTATATACTTGGGGATTTGGATGAAGTCTAAGGTGTTTTTTGTGTTATTTCAGACTTTGTAATAGACCTGCTGGTCAAATGTGTCACTGCGCTTCTGGCCTCTTGCTATCAAATATCGCAGCCTGTGGCTTTAGGCTTCAGAGTTTCACACAGTTTTTGAAGCAACCCTCTATGCAGTCGTATGAAGAGTGAGAAAAGTCAGAGGCAGGGGGTCGGATGGGTCATACTGTCGACCTTCCCTCGAGTTTGAGTTTAAAGCTCCTGGATGCCTTTTTTTTTGCAGTTTGCATCCTCTCTGTGAGTGATTTGTTATTAAAGTGAAACTTTCGCCAAAATGCAACTGAGGCTTTTTTTGTGAAGGTATATGAGTCAAACCTTTGTGTAAAAGCATAATATCGACGAAAGAGGCACTTTTATAAATTTTAACATATTTTCGTTTTTGGCTCAAAATTATTTACAATGGGAGTGCATGGGGCAAGTTAATGCTAGCATCAAAATGGCTATTTTTAAAACATTAAGAAGGCTCGACACAACATAAAAGTTTGCTCGTAGTATAACCAGGGTCTCTACACATGAACACGAACATTGAGAACTTGTTTGTGTACACAGAGTTTACTAAAAAGATTGTTTTGAACAACTCACGTTAGCAGTAGCTTCTTCCTCTGGCCGTCGTCATGGCAGCCCAGGTGTACTAGGGGATCGACACGTCTGGGTAGAGTGTATGTGGTTCAGTTGAGCTATGTGTAGGAACCCTGGTGATACTACAAGCAAAGTTTCATGTTTTGTCGAGCCTTCTTAGTGTTTTAAAAATAGCGATTTTGATGCTAGCGTAAAAGTGCCCCCTGCACTCCCATTGAAAATAAGTTTGAGCCAAAAACGAAAATGTGTTAAAAGTGCCTCTTTCGTCGTAATTATGCTTTTACACAAAGGTTTGACTCATATACATTCACAAAAAAAGCCTCAGTTGCATTTTGGCGAGAGTTTCACTTTAAGTTATGTTATTTATTTAATTGATTTTATATTCGCCATATGTGAGCAGAATGTAACAAGAATTTAAAAAATGAGACTTTTTCTTTGTCTCTCAGTTGCCTATATAAGCCTGTGGACGATTTGTTAAAGTTGTTTAATGCTGCTGGACTAGGGTTGCCAACTCCCTGAAAAATAAATAAGGGACACCTAGTTGGCACGGCTTATTATTCAACAATTTATTTTTTTGTGCAAAATAAAAAATATTTGTAACAGAAATCTGTCCTGCTAAACTTGACAGAATAGAATAAATATTTATTTAACAGAAATGTCCTGCTTAACTGAAAACAGTATAATATAACAGAAAACAATAGAAAATTGTCACTTTCTTACTGATACATAGTTCATGAGTAGTATATCAACTGTCTGTGCAGTGTAAATTGTGCACGTTACATCTATCTATCAATGGACTGTTTGAACTGACATGTGTAAAGTTGCATATATGTATGTATACAGTATAGTGTGTAGTCTTTATCTGCTATTCATCTATGTATTACTTTTATGTATTATTGATCTATTTTATGTATTCATCTATTAATTGCATGTGTCATTTATTGGCCTTAAAAAACATTCTTATTTTTTGTACATACCATATCT
The DNA here is from genome assembly GCA_963678695.2 of Diplodus puntazzo. Lineage (NCBI taxonomy): Eukaryota > Metazoa > Chordata > Actinopteri > Spariformes > Sparidae > Diplodus > Diplodus puntazzo. The sequence continues at coordinate 16,739,108 of OZ023164.1, read as the reverse complement.
GCCTCTGGTGTTGCCTGGTGGACAACAAACCGGTCGAGGGTCCACCTGGTTGTCCCTCACGTTTTTTAATGTGTCGACCACTAGAAGCGTCGAACAGTCCACCATGTGCTACAGAAAAAGTGCGCCGGCAGACAGTGCAGTGCACCTTGTAGACATTATCTACACTCCAGCCACATGTTTTCTTTTTCCCATTCAAGTCTGTATTTTTGCAGCCTTTCCTTTTTTTTTCTCGGAGGAGTAACGTTACTGCTCGTGGTGGGCGGCGTACCATCTGCAGTGTCCTGTGAATCTGTGTCATCCGTGTTAGCCATGCTGGTATGTTTTCCCAGTTGCCCCAGTCTCTTGTCTTCCGGTATCTTCTTGCAAGCAACAGTACCTCGACCAATGAGAAGAGCCGGATTCTGCATTGTTATTCTCGTGTGTGAGTGTGCTGTCAGCTCATTGGTCACAGAGCTAGGAGAGGGCTGGCAATAAGATTACCGCAAATTTTCATATAAAACGCCCTGTCATTCATTGATTCCATTGACATTTTAAAGACCATTTTGATTTTCACGGAAATACGGGACAAAGTGTGTCCCTTTTCAGTTCAATACGGGACGCGTAACTATTGTTCTAAATACAGGACGATTCCGTTTTTCAAGGGACGGTTGGCAACCCTATGCTGGACTGTGGATTTCTTTGTTGGGCCAGGTCTTCAGCAACAGTTCAAAGAATATGACTTTATGCACGTTCCTCATTAAGTGCCTCTCTCTGCTTTGCTAACAGAGTGCAACAGTGGCTAATGTTAGTTTAGAAATGTCCACTGTCTTAAACTAACAACCGGCTTTCAGCACAACACAGAAATTCCACTCAGCCCCTTTAGGTTACCGTACGTAAATTATGTATGTTATGCTATGCTGCGTTGGGCTACGTTTTGTTACGTGACGCACTTAAGACATTTATGTTTTGAGACAGTTGTTGCGTCACTTAAGTTAAATTTTGATGCTCATGTGTGGTAAGCAAAGTTTCTTTTGAAGGTTTAACCAGATGTTGCATGCGTTTTATTACCAAGTTGACCATGAAGCCCTGTACATGGCACGGGTAGGTAGGAGTTTTAGTTTGAAACCTAAAGGTGCACTCTGAAGAGAAATATCTTCACTTGGTGATTGAAACAAACTAAATAGACAAACTCTTTTTGTTTTCATGACATAACAAACTGACTAAACAAACTGACCTTAAAGGACAACACAATTTCGTACTCTTTTGCTTTGTATATATTTGTACTTTCCTTTCCTTGGCAAGTCCAAACCGCCATCATCACGCGCTGACCCTTGAATCGGTGGGTCTATTACACTCTGTGCAGTGAGGCAGATTTTTTCCCCCTTTCTTGTCTGTAAGCTCCATAAACGTGACCGTACCATTCTTGCGAATGCAACGAGAAGCGGATAAAAAGCCGTTCGCACAAAAAGACATTACTCATCTCCTGTAAGTTAATTTGCAGCTGTAAGCTATACATTTAATCTAGAACATAATAGTACATTCTTAGCTTTAAATTCTCTATAATGCTGCGGAGATGCAATATTATTACATTCGTTTTCTCCCTGTGAAATGGCCAATTACCCCCTCTGCGCCGTGGTGCTGATTTCTATCAGTTTCCAGCCTGGGGAGGGTGAGGACGGCCATAACTTTTTAGGGATCCGTGTGCCATCAGAGCCTTATGGGACCGGTAGTTGTTGAAAGCTGACAAAATAATTGCTGTTTTATTTTATCGCCGGAAAGACGAGGTGAGTACGGGACTAACTTTAGCTTTAGCATACTGGACTGAAAAAAAAAAGAAAGAAAAAACTAAGTTATCATATTATAGCTTTTCAGAGAGGCTACAAAAGAAACTGTGTGAGAAAATGTAGTGTGGCGTTGAGGGCCAGTAGAACAAAGGCTAGCTCAGAAAAGGGGTGAGACATCTGCACTCTATGCAAAACTGCCTTAAGATAAAGTCCTTAAGGCGGCTGGCTGTCAGATGCGGCAGTGAAGTCCCTAGTAAAAGCCTCATATACTGTAAGGTTCTCCACTGCTCCCTTTTATTTCCCTGAGAAAAAAAAAAAAAACAGCCCTGTCTTGAAAGGAAGGATATATTGCTGTCCCCACATGTCCCCTCTCCTGCAATATTTTAAAGAAGTCACTCCATTCAGGTGTCAGTTACCACCATTGTCACTTCATTATATGCCAACTTTTCTTTTAGCCGAATTATGTCAGCACTGTGCTGGCGGATTGTTCCCAACTTACGATTCCTCCCGCCGCACATTATCTCGACTGTGACGTGTTTCCATCAAGGTCGCGGAAAAGTGGTTGTGAGGGGAAGAAGAAAAACAACTTAAGAGTATTCAGATCCAGCTCTAATCTCCTTTCTCAAGATGACGGAGGGAAAGGATCACATATGATGGAAGAGTCTTTATAACGGATTGGGGGGGGGGAGAAGATGACGAGAGCCCACGCAATCACTCCACCCTCTGGTGCAAGAACTAAATCCCCAAAGGAAACTCCTCATAAACATTCAATTTGTTCAAGGCTGCTCAAAGTGTGTTCAGTTTCTCATTTATTGTACCTTTGGTGCATATCCAGCGGAGTGCTGTGGTAGCATGTCGACCACTCCAATAACCTGGAAGCGGGTTTGCTGCCTGTGCCTTGGCTCTCATAATTTCGTCTCCTCTGACAGGCCTTCTCATTTAAATCTCAGACTAGATAAATAATACATTAAATTAACTTTATATTAATTCGATTTGGGTTTAATCACTGACATGATTTGTTTGTCTAGATGAGCGGGAGGGGTTCATAGAGCCGCGGGATTGTGGGATTTAAACGTCATGCTGGATGGTTACGTTTCATATCCCTCACTAAAGGGAGAAAAAATAAGGGATCAAGGGAATGTAAATGCTCCCTTACCTCATCTAAGCCAGAATGAAACTCCACTTTGGCTGCCATTTTCATCCACACATGTGGAGTTTTCAGGAAAGGGACTAGTGAAAGGAACACATTTGGCTTCACAAATTGCATGAAATCCTGCCCGGGATTTGGCGATAAGAGTTCAGGACTTGAAGAGACCCACACTTCACTGCCGGTGAGGCTTTTGATAGATGCCATTAATGTATTTTTAGCAGCAGTGAAAATGGGTGACCTTGAGGAGGTAGTTGTCGTACCAAGGTTATATTATTCGGAATGATTAGAATTATATTGCTTGGGCTTCTTTTGTTTGTCTTCTCCGGGTTAGACGTTGTGTCCTTGTTGCAGACAGGCTGCAATGAGAATTAAAATGAGAGTGGTTTGGACAGGAGGTATTGCATCACAGCCTAATGCGGAGTCTACAGTCGGTGCCAGTTAAAGCGTGCAGGCTTGAAACGGGGACGTGTCTCATTTTTAGTCGAGCTGCCTCCATTTTTGGTTTCGTTCAGACTTCAGGTAAACGGTAAACAGGCCTCCCGCGATGTGCCGCTGGATGTTTGACAAGGTAATTATTCCGCGAAAGAGCCATTTGCAAAAAACCTAATTGAAGAATGTCACATATCACTGTGACAGACTCTGCGAGGGGAGCAGGGCCAGATGGACAAGAAGCAGCACTGTCAGAGCCGAATCACACCGTAGTCACCACTCTGGGGTCAATATTGCAAACAGTGTTTCGACTCCAACACAAACAAGTTTGATCCGAGTGCTCCCCCTGATCCAAACATTTACTTATCCAAATTTACTTCCAGTTATAGCCCGAAAAGACAAAGCCGGCCTTTGTCCAACAGAATGTGTACGCTGTTTAAAGATGTGCCAAGTGATTGATGACTTGACATTTGGCATGGTTTGCTTGTCAACTGGTTCTTTGATTGTGTTTTACTGCTTATACACTGACGCCAACTTAAGATTCAGGTCAACATTTTGACCTTTTTAACCTCTAATCAGCATAGATGTAGCTCCAAGCAAGCGCCGAGGTTTCTGACTTTAATTATGGACTATTATTATCGCTGTGGGATAAACACAGAGGTCGGTGAATCTCTGCGAATCGACCCTTACAGTTCTGCTTTTGTTCTCGGCTCAGGCTGATATTCTTCTTGAGAATTCTGTGGCATATAGAAAGACATGGAAGCATGAAGAGCGGAGGCATCTCTCAGTCCGACATCTTTTGATTATCTGCACTGAGCAAGCTGTAGCTAAGTATGCTGTAAAAGTTGAGAAAAGGGCAGAAAAGAGCAGAAACGCTCAATGAAAGGGTTTATTGTCCATCAATAGACATGTCCAAGGGCGCTCAGGCTTTTACAGAATACTCGTGTCTTCATCGTTTTAGTTTGGTCTTCAGACGGCATAGTGGTGATGAACAGGATTGAGGAGAGAGATATAACACCATTGAATGCAATTAGATTCAGACCCATGCAAGAGCTGAAAATGGATGATTTCCCAGGGGGTTGTTCTAATCCACTCAACTGCCATGGCACCTTGTCATGCACTTCTTTAAACAAATCATATTTTTATCCCGGTTTAAGGTCACACTATTTACATGCATTTACTCCGCTGCCAAAATTATTAGAGGTTGGCATGACTTCTTAAAATGCTAAAGACAGTTCTGGGTGGAAATTTACCTTAACTGGGCATTCATAATGAATCCACTACACGGCTATAAATGCACAGTGCGTATGGAACAACAGCACCATAGGATGTCCTCGCCGCACCGTCTGTTGCTCTCAAAATTGCATTTTTGGTCCATGAATGCCAGCGAGACCTCATCATCAAGCCGTTGCTGCTGGAAATGAAAGGACTGGGAACATTCATCGATACTTCAAGTGTGTAGTGTACATGGTTACACATCATCATGGACATCTCATTGATGTGATCCACTGTAATAGCACCACGTGCTAACTCGGTGACTGTACGTACCACATTCCCATTCCTGTTCCTTTTTGCTCAAGCAATATGACCTTTGGGTCAACGTATGGAGCTGCCATAACCGCCTCGATATGGAAGGATTCTCTAAGGCTAAGAGGCTTGGCTGGCTGTAATATTTACCCGACTTGCACAGCGTTATGGTTAACCTACTTTTGCTCGTTCAAAGAGGGTGGGGGTAGCTGGCAGCTGCTTTTCATACTTTTATGCCAACGGACTGATCTATCTGTGAGTGCCATGATAGATGGATATTCTCTTAAATCCTTTATTTATGATGACAGGGCTTCTCACTTGAGGGGGGAAATTAAAGTTGCATTGAAACAGCTTAACCTATGTACCCCTACCAGGCTAATAGCCAAAATCTCAGTGCATAAAAAGCGAAGACCATATCCATCCCTGTATTTGGAGTGTCCAAGTCTACCAGTGGCTGCAACCACCTTAAAGGAGCTATATACTCGAGTTTTAAAAGATTCTCATTAATATTCATCTGTAAGCATAGATAACAGCCATCTAAATAAGCCTTTTTGCATCAAGATCCATGGATTATTACCCGAGAAAGTAACAAAAATGTCTTATCTTGCAATGTTAAAGAAAAGGAAAAATAAAAAAAATGCCTGGATCTGTCCAGAGGGGTCTATTCTGGGCTGAGACCCATCTTCCATCTTTCCAAGTTTCATTGAAATCCGTTCTGTTGTTTTTGTGGAATCCTTCTCATGAACACTAATAATCAAGAGAATGTGAAGAAATGTCAAACACGTCTATGTAGTGTGTTGCAGATATCTTAAGTTCGACCTGTCTTGTCTCCTAATATCTCTTTTCACCTTGAGAGGCAATAGTTAGTAAATGCAGCATCCAGCCTGCTGTAATTGCCACATCAGACATCAAGTTTCACATCCAGCCTGCAGAATTATTAGGTCAAATGCCTGCATCTAATGTTACTCACCAGCGGAAAAAGCCCCGTCTGTCCTGAGATTGATCATTAATTAGCTTGCCGACCTCTGACAATGAGCCAAACATTGCTTAATTCATAGTTCACCCTTCAGAACTGGATTATTCTCTGATTCCATACTCCTCTGTGGACCCACCGTCAAACCACTCACCTCCCAGGCTGGGCCCTCCCCGACAGGAGGTAAACTACGGAGTTGTTGCAGAATCGCTAACTTTGTCCACTACAAGCAAGAGGTGTCACTTGAGTTTATTTTGTTGCGCGGCATTTGTATTGAGACTCAAACTGAGTATTTCTGTTCGCTTCCTGCAAATGACTTTGTTGAGACATGGACTCATTCATTGGTAGTTGAACTGTCAGTTTCACATTGAGCACTGTCTGCATCCTTGGCCCGGGTCTGAGGACATTTTCTAGTTAAGTAGGCTGTCTGGTTTTTATTATGGATTTCCCATGTTCTATTACGAGTCTGTTCACACTGATATAGGCCTCTGGAAATAACATTAATGGTGCGAGAAAGTGAAAACATTAAACAATAATTGGCTTAATAGGCTGAAATATTGGACAAATAGATAATATTCTAAACTTCTCTTGGTTTATTTAGTTATTTATTCATTTATTTGACAGGGACAATACATATAGGCAATGTTACATATACTTATAATACAACCAATGCATTGTACTGTATATAGGGCTTCTAGCTGTGGCTAATTTGCAGTCCTTGTCGCTGGTTAGCCTGTTGAGGGAAAAAAAAAAACACTCTAATACAAACATAAAAACCAACAATATAACAGCAGTAAACAAGCAGCCACTACAGACAGTGAGTGTAACATTCATAAACGAAAAAAAATGTAATAACATGTAACTCAGTGTTGTTTAAGCTACAGTGTTGCCTTAATATTGAAAGCTTTGAGATTGATTATGTTGAAGGTAATGCCCCCAGTTAGACCATGTAAGGACAGGTAGTCAATGAATGAAACAGTAAATGCAACACGGTTGAAGCTCTTGGCAAGCCTCGATTATCACCACCACCACCCTGCTCTTGCCAAAAAGGCTCGTTTGGCAGCAAAGAAAAGAAGTTATAGAGATAGAAGCAGAACAAGAGTTGGCATCGGTGAGTAAAGAGATGAAGTTTGATACTAAACTCACTTTACTCCATTGAACAGATGTTAACGCAAACGTTTCTCACAATGGGGTTGGACAGCCCAACTGTTTGGTGACACACTGCACCCGGTTTGTTTGATTTCAGTATGAATTCAACAGGTGGCCAATTCTGACACGCAGCACCTTTAAAAGTCCATTGCTGTTCCGTAAGTTTGCCGATTTGTAACCAACAGATGGCCCAGAAAACTTTCATTATAGTCACAGTTTGACGTATTTAATGCTTTTATTGACTGAGTTGTGTAGTCTAATAATAAAACTATGGCTTACTCATCCTTAAAAAACAAAACAAAACAAAAAAAAGGCTGTCATTCCTCAAGCGTTACAATGCACCAAAAACTTTAGCACATCAGTGAAATAGAAAATCCATATGTACTAATGATAAACAAATCAAAATAGCCCATTACTGTAAACACTGCACCACAGCAGAAAGCTGCTTGTTAAGGACAGTAGAAGAAGAAAAAGGCGACTCAGGGATAAATTAGAGCTCCAGCGCTAATTCAAGGGTCGAAAACTTAATAAGAAAACAATCATTCCGGTGATAAATGATTACTGAGTGTTCAGTTACCCGTAACAGTACTGACACATATTTAATCTGCACATACTTTATATAAAATATGAAACAAGTCTGAGACAGGTGATCGATTCAAGTGAACTTTCATCTCTGTTACAAATTTTGCTTATTTGTATGTATAAATGATGCATTCAATGTTCAGTGATGCATGCCAGACATCCCAGGCCCCGCACAGCTGTTTCTTCTTTAAATCTAACGTGTCAGAGCTCTGTTTGGTGGACCTTTGTTGGGAATTATGTAACTCCATGCACTAATAATCATAAAGGTGCAAATTGACTGAGCTGAGCAGCTGCCATAAAACTAACCCGAGAGTGGGGGGCGATGTCGTTGAGCCCTCTTCTCTGCACACCCACGCAGCCCTCGCCAAGTTAAGTGAAAACACCTGGATGGTCCATGAGTGTATAATGGCTTTAATGTCAGTGGGACTGCTTCAGACTGCAGAGAACCACCTCCTGATTATACTTTTCATCCATGTTTGCTTACAAATGTGAGGTTTTTTCTGGACTTGACTCAAATCAAGGGTGTTCAAGGTAGTTTGACACGTTCTGTACAGTCACAACTTCAGTACAACACAGTGATAAGTTACTCATACAAAAGAAAAGTTACTAAATGATTAGTCACTGATCATCTTAATACATGCCTTCAGCCTGTTGAGGTATTTCCACTGATATAGCCCACAGTTAAAGGGGGTTGTTTTGGTGAAGAAATTCAAAATCAGAATTTTCATACTTACAATATTAATGAGGTAATAACACAAACTCAGAATTATGCATTTTCCACAGCTGAATAAACATGCTGTTCCTTAGAGGAGAATAAGGTCCCAGAACAATGTTGGAATCTAGAAAGGTGGCAGGGTCCGCCACATATAAAGTTTAACAGTATGAAACTGTTTTGTCCTTCAAGGACAGTTTGTTCATTCAGTTTATACAGTCACGAAAACGAAGGGAGTTTGTTAATTCAGGTTAGTTCGGCATTCAAAAAAATCAGTCTATGAACCTTAGATACGGACACAGTGGTGGTGAAGTAAAAACGGGGGTCCTTGAGAGACTCTGAGTGGCGCCCTGTAGTGGTTGTATTGTTTAACATCCATGCCAACGTGAATCATCTGAAACAGATGCATTTTTTTTCTTCCGCAAAGGGAGCGTACATTTAAGATGTTGATTGTGATTTTGCCTAATGAATCGGAATATATAGACACCGAGCTGCCTATATGAATCCAAATACAAATGTGCAAATGTATGCAGACTCATGCAGACTTTGGAAATGCCCAACCAACATGCCGAAGCCACCTCCAATCAACGATGCCGCATTATATTATTACCTGCACAGCTAAGTCGAATGAAAGCTGGAAAAGCTATACAAGATGTAAAAGCTTTACATCAAACACGCTGCGCACAAGCTCTGTGGTGTCTTTACCTTCGCAGAGACGAAAGCGCTGTACCTTGTGGCGGCCTGCTGTGTCTGAAGAGCCCAAGGTTGGTGTCTGCAAGACACTTAATCGGGCCATCCTATTCAACATGTACCATTTTAGCCAGACAGACGTTTCACACTATACCAAACCGTGTATTGATTCAATAAACTGTCCATCGATTCTAAAAGGCCGGCCACGTTTCTACTCTCTGTCTCTCTCTCTGTCGAGTGCTCCCTTTCTCTCTCCGTCTGCGCTTTAAATTTCCAGCTTATTTGTGATGGCAGACAAAGCACTTAAAGGGTGAAGCTTTTTAGACTCAGGACTTTTGAGCATATGACAGAGCGCATTAGCTTTTCCACTTTATGCAGATATTGGCCCACTTTGTCACTAAAAAGGCGTGTAGAGGACTATTTTTGCCCGATTCAAAGCGAGGAAAGTGTGTCATGACCCAGTAACACGTAGTGAAACCTGTGTGAAGTCCTGCCGGATCGCTCCCTCATGCTATATCCTTTCTTGGCATTTGACATGAATCGTGATTGACAGACTGGAGCGCATTTGAACTCCTCCCAGAGGAGAATGCCATAAGTAACATCTTTTCAACAAGCGCTCAAAATGAGGCGCGTGTGTGTAGTCGGGAATCTTTCTGTCAGATGGGGTCAATGAAAGGAGTGTTAATTCCTGTGGGTCTGGATGAAAAAAACTAAATGCAGTCAACAGTGTCATGCTGCTCTAAGAACGGAAGCAAAACAATGTTTAAAGGACAGTATTTTTGTAAAAAAAAAATTAAAAAAAGCCTCCCAGACTGCCCTGTCAAGTCTGTCTACACTCACAAAGGGAAAATAAACGGTGGAAGTGCAGCTGCCTCACCACTTGCATATCTTACTGCTCTACTTTGAATCCAAATTAAGGAAATCATTAGTGAAAAGTGAAAGCTGGCATTTACATTTATTTCCATGTCACTGTGCGCGGTGGAAATATAACAACACATTAATCAATTTGGTTAACTGCTTTTTTTCTCTGTTTGTTTTCAGAAGGTGACCTCCTTTGTGTACTTTTAAGTTTGATATTATAACAGCTTTATTTTCTTTATGAGGAAAACTGGTGTGTCTCTGGGTTTCCACCCAGGCATGAGGATGAGAAGCTACTGCAAAGAGACATAAGCTATATTTCAGTGTCACTGAGTAGCATAGTGCTCAATATTTGTGTTGATTTTTTATGTTAACCTCAATAAGATCTTGCATGGTTGAAATGTGGTACTGTTCTCTTATGAGTTTACAATATACATCACATAATCTACTGATGTATACGCAGACGGCTGGGCTGGATGAAGGAAAAGGCATTCTAGGCACATGCCTGAAGGGCATCCTTACCACTAGGGGGCTCATACCGAGGGGCAAAGATCATAAACTGCATACATTAAATACTGTTGAACATATATTTTAGAAGATCTTCAAAATATAAAAATAAAAATCAGTTGTGTAAAACTTTAAGTAAAAGATTGTTTCTGTTGTTTTTGCAAAAAAAAAAACACATATAGATACTAACAACAGATAAGAAAATCAATTATATAAATGAGAGACCATGCTTATATATTGTTACTACAAACTTCTGAAACACTATAAATTGGAATAAATGTCTAATTCAATATATAGTCTCTCTCGCAAAATCAGAGTAATAAGAACATGTAAAACAACATTACCTGTCCTGATTAAAAGGACACCAGTCTGTTCCTAATATTCAGATAAATGCTGGTTACTATAATCTCAGTCATCTAAGTTTAACAATGCAATCTCTAGGAACATGTATACGTGTGTTTGTGTAGTATGTGTGTATGCTCTTATAAAGGTTTGAGTGTGGGCAGAAGAATGGGCAGGTATATATATATATATATATATATATATATATATATATATATATATATATATATATATATATATATATAAATATATATATATATTTGTTTATGTATGCATACATATACACACACACACACACACACGCACATATATATATATATATCAGGGTCGTCAATGAGAGTGGAGCAGGCTCTGCCTTTCACTGTCACCACCCAGATTTATCTTGCCAGTCCGGGGATTTGAACCAGAGACCATTTGGTCGCAAGATTGCTGCTCTAACTTTAAGGCCACCTTTTTCTTCATATTTTAATCTTTTTTTTCTGTTGTTGTATACATTTTTTTTCCTGTCCTTGACATGATTCTATATACAGCTTTGAAAGCTGAACCTTGTCCCTGAGCATGAAAAAAATAAAAATAAATGTATGATGTAATCTTTTTTTAAAAAAAGAAAATACACCTTAGTCAATGTGAGGATAAAAGTAACAACTCCAGTTGGTTCACCCCATTGAAAGTGAGGAGAAAGAATCTGTAAATGTAATTTACAAATGGGGGGGATGTAGTCTGTCCTGGTGTAATCTATGTTTTTTTGGAAGTCAGAGAATTTAATTGGTATTCCACTAACTCAAGTAACCTACAAGCATTCTGTACATTCTTGTCTAAAAATGTGAAACAGGTTTAAACCCAACGTTCCCACGTATTAAAAAGAATACTTTGACATCTTGGCATTCGTGTTTATCTGCTTTCTCACCGACAGTTAGATGAGAAGATTGATTCCATGCTCTTATGTGAGAGTGGTGTCAGCCTTCTCATCTCACTCCTGGCACAGAAAGCACTTTTCACAAAATGTCGCAACACTTTTAAAAACACGGATTTCTAACTACAGCAAACTGCTATTCATAAACCCTATTAGTGCCATCATTTGTATCTGGTGATATCGAGGCATTCTGCGTCTCAGTGACACTTTTGGGAGAAAAAGCGGTCTGACAAAGGTTTGCACCAATGAGTGCCTCTAGTGCACTTGAAATTCTTTCATAAAAAATGAATGCACGTGTTAATGAATCGCTGAATGATGGAACTGTGTGTGTGTCATACAAAGCGATTCTTAAAGTAACATTAAACTCAGAGGCGTCACATTTACATTACCTAATTGGGTACAGTTTGAGCTATTTGTGCGCTAGTTTGTTTTCCCTACGTTTTATAACAAATATGCAAATAAACCGAGAGGCAGCATTTTAATATTGTCGCCCTAAAGGCATGCACGCTGTGTTCAATGACATCTCTCAGCTAAAATGAAAACTACACTCGCAATATTGTTTATGTGTTGTGTTTCACTGTTGTTTCCCCACCAACAGTTCTCAGCCAAGTGGAACCATCTCCCATAGCATTTGGTGGAGGTGGAAGACAAGCTCTTAATCTGCTGTGTTATTGAATTATTGAATTAAAAGCTTAAGTACTCAGGGTGAGCATGTCAATTTTTCACAACTGAATGGTACACTGCTCATTCCATTTTCATCTGAATAGATCATTTGTGTATGTAAAATGTAGAAGAATGGAGGTATTACACAGATCAGTTTCATTGTCTGTAATTCCCTTTCACTGTGACTGTAATCATTCTGAGAGACAAGTCATATTCATCCAGCACTGCATGCTAGTCCTTAATCTGCATTCAGCTCCCCTCAACAACATAGCACTTCTTTGTCAAGCAGCTGTACTGTAGTACAGTGTTAATTAAGAAAAGGGTTTGCTTCAAAGTAAATGTTACATAATTACGTCAGAAGTGGAAGTTTAACCTGCTTTACATCCCTGTGATGTAAAACAATGATATAGTGTTAAGGAAAATTGGAGGAGTAAGTGTCGCAGCAAATGGTTCAACCCTTTTCTACTTGACATTCTGCTCACCTGTCTTCATCCCCCGTGTTCTGAAACCCGGGGACTGATACAGATAAAATGATGTGATGTTTCTGTCTGTATTTCAATGGGATGAGTTGCTGTGACCCACGCAATCTCCCTCTCAAAGAGTATTTCAACTTATGCAGATGAGCTCATCAGAGCTGCCTGCTGAGATGAGACATCTAGGTCTGGAATTGTGTCAATACCGGCACCAAAACAAATGCAAATCAAAATCAAAATTAATGTGTTTTCCCCGAGGAGAAACTGAGTCGTACTTATAGTCAGCTCTCAGTAGATGACAGGATTCTGTTATCCCGGGCTCATGAAAAACAAGGCATTCTCAAACCGCTCACCGAGCAGGGGTACAAAAGTCAGTGTCTCCAGATGGAGAAACTAAACTAAACTAAGTAAGAAGAAGAGAAGAAAAAAACTCGAGGCTTTTGTGTGATTGTTTTACAGATGAAAAGCAGAAAACATTTCTACATTTCAAGGATTCCGAAGTAAAAATGATTCTCGGTAAATACATCCACGTCCGTACTTAATTGTTCCACGGACTATACTTGGAGCAGATATAGTGCATATAAGAACTCTGCAATAGCATTACACAGGTCACGGCAACATTGATGTGCCTGTCTTTAAGTGGAATGAATAAGAAGTATACAAAAAAATAAATAAAATACAGGTCATGTTCGAAAGAAATGAGCGACTGGACGGAGAGGACAGGACTTGACCTCGTGTCACTATGACTACCCTCCCAGCATTTGATTGAGTAGTATACAACGTATATAAACAGCTTTCATCACACATGCGCTTTTGTCTGCATATGAGGAGGAGAGCAGAAGATTACATTTTGTGTATTGCAGTGAAGAGGATGAAATTCCAGATATCAAAACGCCTCCTAACCTTGAAATTTCTTCAGCGAAGATGCTGTATTTTTTTATTATTTGTTGTATAATTCTCTTTTTTGTATCTACTTTTGATAACCTTTAACACACTATTTGTTCAATGCTTTGCCTGCTGCAATGACCCACTTTCCCCCACAGTGATCATTAAAATTTCATTCCGTCTAATCAAAGAATTTCAAAAAACTCTTTGCTTGTAACCGACAGCCGCAGACGAATGTTAACTTTAACATTTTTTGTTAGCCTTGTGTCTCGTCATTTTGTCAGACACGCTCATAAATAAACCTATAATCACGAGCAGCGATTAACTGACAGCCACTCTGATGACTTGGAGAGTACAAAAGCGCGAGTGAGGGGGGGGTTTCCAGCGCTGACATATGATGCCTATGTAAGCATTGAGCGAAGGAAGTCCAACTCGTCTTCTGTTGGGTGCACCAACATACAGTGCCTGATTTTATTGGAGTCGTTAAATATAAATAGTTGTGTAAAATGTTGATTGAGACTTTTTATTTGAAGTCATCTAGGACCTAGACTACTGCCGATAACACGATGCTGGTATACAGGATATAGCTACAGTTCGCAGAGTCGCGAGAGCTTTTAGTCTTTAACACGTATTAAGCACCTTGTGTGACATGAATGCACTCCTCGCACACAAATAACATGACGGCTTCAGAATTCCTCGCCAGTCAAAAATAACTGCCTTCCGTGCACACAGTGTATACAAATTTAATAAAATACACAACAAGTACAGTAGCCCACATTCACGTGTAAGCTCAGCTTATTTTCACATAAACTGCAGAGGACGACAATAAAATTACAAATACATTCTTAAAAAACTGTTTTTATAAGGAACCTTAAATGGTTTTATGAAAAGGGACATTCCCCTGTTGCACCACCATTAACAGTTCATAAGACACTTCACTTTTTGTATTTAACGTCACTGATATGTATTTCAGTTGCCTGTGATATTCAAAGAGATGTTCCTTAAACACTAAATGGAGACAGAAAGCTTCACCGTACAAAAGCAGACAGGACTCAATAGCTTAACAGTAGCAATTTGTTCAACAGCCTCACAAAATTGGAGCTTGAAATGTGTAAAATACAGACATCTAAATTGACAGGTACAGTACACTGTGAAAACACTTTAAGTCATGTAAGCACTGATTCCCCCCTCCCTCCCTCCCTCCCCCCAAAACCTTCACAGCAGTCAAGGACACATATTTCACTTTAACACAACAAGTCACAAAACTCAAAAAAAAAAAAAAAAAGGAGAAACATACAAAGCGGATGGTTTTTGGTTATACAATGCGTGTCTGGACACCTGTGTGGGTCAAAATAAATCGCCTCCTGGTCATTAATCTGTGATATCATCATCGCGCCCCTGGCAGGTGAGAGCGAAGCGGGATCATCTGACCTGTCAGTTGGCGGAGTCCAGCGGGTCGAGGGCACAATCCGACCCCCCGCACTCCTGGCTGATGACAGAGCTGTGAATGAGGCTGCTGGACAGGGACTTGGGCCTGAGCTCGCAGGTCAGGTAGGAGGGCTCCTCCAATTCAGTGTGCAGCGGGGAGCACTGGCCATCCGGAGGTCCATAGGCACTGATGTCTGAACCACCCTCCCTCTCTTCTGCGGACTCCTGGTTGGACAAGTCCAGGGGCATACTGCTCTTGGTGGGACTGCTGGACGCAGATGGACTCTCCTGCAGCGGTGGGCTCAGTGCACGCTGCGATTTTAAGTAAGGTTTGACATTGGCCACGAGGATTGTACTGTCCCGCTGTTCTTTTCCAAACGTGCTGAGGGTTTTTCTGCTGCTGCAGCTGATGGTGCCATAAATCTCTGTCTCTACCATGGCGTCCATTCCCACAGGGATGAAAAGGTTGGTGCGATTATCGGCGCTGTCTGCTTGGCTTCCTACCCGTAACTTTGGCATCCAGCATCTGTCAGAATGTCCCAGTGCACGACATTCATCGGTGCAGTGGACTGATTTGTCTTGCTCTGCAAAAAACAGTTAAACATTTGTTATTGGACCCTGCTGTGGTGAGAGTAAACAACCTAGAAAAATGTAGATGACATTTTGAAGGATGAGCAGCAACAGTAAAACACAATTCCGGTGCTATTTTTTTTTTCTTTTTTTACAATCCTACTCCAAACTATAGGATCCCTCTTGATATGTTATTCATGCATCACTCAGATTTTCAGAAGAAAGAAACAGTCGCCTGTTCCAACAGCTTGGAAACAGCCGAAGTGGTTTTGATTGACTCAAGTACAAGCGTTTCTCTTCTAGACATCACCCACAATGCAAGCTCAAAATAACAGCATCATGCAAAGGGAAAAAAAGTTAATAATCCTTTTTCTCTCGCCGGTCAGCGTAGCAAATGAGTCAACCTATTCATGAAACCTTTTTCCCTCTGCTATTCTCTACAGCGTGTGTAGGTGTTTCCTGGAAAATATCATCTGGTGCAGAGGAAGTGATGTGTTTCTCATTTACATTTCCAGCAGCAGCACTTTGAGTGGAATTAACAGAAAAACAACTGTGGAAATTTGCATGAGCAATTTGCATGAGAATGAGTGGTAAGAAATCCTGTAGTCGGTAGACCATTGTTGGTTATAACACTGTCTATAACGATGAAGATTTTTAAAAAAAGAAACAGCCCAGAAACCAAGAGGATGAAACCAAAATAAAAAAAATAATCTTGCAAGGCCGAAATGGATAGATCCGCACACCATGTGGCTCCAGTTAAAAGGATTTTTATTGCTGTTTCGAGAGCAACGACTTCTGATAAATATAGTCACCATCTGTTGTACCTATAAACACACAGAACACGCCTCACCTATTGCCCGTTGCCATCACTCATCACTATAAGAGTATAAGATTTACATGTCTTGGCAACACATCATCGCTGTCCAGCGAAAACCACTGGATAAATGTGATGTTTTTGAATTTTTCGATCAAACTGAGATAGGGAGTGCTCCTTTGTGAGTTGAGACAATTCTCCGATTACTTTAGCCAAACAAACCATTTCTAAAAGCCACTGCATTGTCTGGAAAATGCCTCGCCACAAAGTTGAAAACAGGTTGACATTCTGGAGATAAGTGTTTTTCACTGGACAGTAACGAATACTGTATACAAAAAGCTACATAAAGAAAAACCCAAGTGCATTCATTCATCTACCTCCAACAGTTTGTACTCCAAAAAAGACTCGGGCTAAATAGTCGTCATATTCTTAAGGTGCCTATGTCTATTTATCTATCATATGGAAAACAAGCAACACCATATGTTAAGAAGATGAAGAACACAACGTGTATTTATCAGAAGTCTGGGGAAGAGCCTTGCACTCACACATCACAGCATCACAGCAGTGGAGAGCTCAGTATTTGCAATTTTTTTTTTTTGTAAGAAAGTATAGGTGTTTATTTTTGGATATTCAGAGAGCTGTGAAAATCAGATGAAAATCTAACATTACAAAATCAAGGTGAACTTGCATTTTGGGAATACCATTTGTAGCACAAACACTCATTAGTTTGACCTTTGGTAATTTTTCTAATTACTGTGAGGGAGTCTGGTGCATTCTCAGCAGCTCATTTGCATCTCCTGCCCATTTTTCATTTCAGCTCTTATTAGTGGACGTATATTGTGACGTGTCCTTGCTACAGGAGGACGTTGTTCACCGTGAGTGGTCGGTGACAGTTTACTCTTGCAGCAAAAGAAACACAGCTACTTTTGGGATGTGTGGAAACTGGAACCCGGACAATACTCGATTTGGGGGGCTGATGACGATACCGATATTAGGAAGCAACACATTCAATCGTACCATTTTCTGCAGTGATCCCTCAAATGCGATTATCAAACACGTGTGACTAAGAACGAAGGCAGGATATGTAACAGTTTGACAAACAACTTAATGGCCAAAAATGGCATCAGTGCCATGAAATTGCTCTTGTATGTTCTTACCCTCAGCACTTTAACCATAGCACTTATGTACTTAAGGTATCCTTGATAAATAGCAGCTACAATGCTCAGATGAGGGCTTGAAAATTGTTTCTATTTTTCCTTTTTTACTCTGGCGACGGTGACATGTTGTGGTTTCTTTCTTGTGACAAATGTACTTATACTAAGTCGCTTTGGACAAAAGCATCTGCTCAAAGCCCTAAATGTTAATGTCAAAATGTAAATTAAAAAGACATTTTTTCTTGGAATTTAATGATCATAAATGACCCTAAGCATCTAATTCTGCATTATAATATCTTAAAAAATTTAGTTTTCATATCAGCTCATATGATGCCGACATTTACGTTGATACCGATGCATCTGTGGGAGGCAATATATATATATATATGTATATATATATATATATATATATATATATATATATATATATATATAGCTCTAGTGGAAACATTAAAAAGTGAAAGTCACTTCAACTGATATGCCTCTGACAAACTCCGGCTGTGCTTTGGAGAGAATTGGCTAAACTAGACATACAGTGTAAGTATCACCTCGGTGCCACTAGATTAAAACCACTAGAAGCTGAATTTCAAATTGAGGGGCGACTATTTATGTCCCTAAAACACGCAACCTTCATCCTCGACAACATATTCTTGATGGAGTGGTTGGCTGATTACCCTCTGACTGAGCTAGCATGAGCTGCATTAGCTGACGCCGAACACAAAGCCAAACGCCACAGGACTGTGCAACATGTGTGAGAGACTGCGTATTAGTGTCACTGGTAAAAAGTGGAGCAACGGTTAAGGCTCTGTGTTTGTGTCGTCTTTTAGCATTTCACATCACTTCTAACCCTGGTAGACGTAAAATAAGCGCAGACAGAGAGAGTGACACCAGGAGGGAGCCAATTTCCAGAGTGTTATGATGTAGAAGGTTTCTGTGTTTTTTTTTCTCTTCTGTAGCCATTACATTCCGCTATCAAAATTAATTTGACAATGATACATGGAAGTGTTTTGCATGTGGCAGCATGAAGCCAAATGTCAAACTTGTTTTTGTAAATTGGTGGTAAATGACGGTTTTCCTTCATTTCTAGTGAGGCAGCAATTCAAATTGTAAAAGTATAAATTTACTCTTCGTGCTGCTTTGATGCCTTGACTTTATAAAATGTCTTTTCATTGCTCTGATGTCTCGACATCTGTTACACAACATATGCAAACAAATTAAAGTAATGACAGCTGAGTCGGTCCGATTTTTGGTTATTCATTTCGAGGTTTTGTTGCGGTGTGTTTCCTGTCAAAAGATCTCCAACTATATGAAATGACTGAATGAGCTGGTGGAACACAGAAAGACAACGCACACCACATCTGCACAATCTCCTTCTCTGTGTAGGAGGAACCGAACGTGCCCAGTGAAATATAATGATGGAAAGTAAAAAAGAAAAAAGAAAATCACACATCTAGATCCAGTCTCACATTAACATTCCACATGCCGTCTCTCACATAATTCCATCTCCTCCTCCTCCCGTGGAAACCAAAAAACTCTCACCAAAACATTAAACCTGTCGGCTTGACACTACACTGTTCAGCACTCACAGCTTTGGTCTATTAATATGGCTTCTCCATCTTGCTCACATGCCATTAATGTTATATCAAAGACAATGAGCAGCAAGTGACTAACTGTGAAGGAGCCACTTGATCTAATTTTCAAACCTGGCCCTGATGAGGATGCAAGTACCAGCCTGGAACAAGGGGAAGCAACACACGATGATGGGCTCTTCCTAGGAGAGGTGGGGGGATCCTCTTGTTCAAAGGCAACACCTTCTATGAGCGCCGCCAACGACCAGTTTGCTGGAGGACGCGCAAACCACCCGTTGCCTGGGGGGGTTTCAAAACCAGACGAGAAGATACCGCAAACCCCGAGAGATGTGTGGCACACTGCAAGCTCATTTGCAAAGTACAGGCCACCACTATCAAGTAGTCCATGAACACCCACGCAAACACACCCCCACACACAGTAGCTGCCATAGGACAAAATGAAAGTGTTAATTACTCCGTGGCTGGACGAGGATTTGAAACAGTAAACAGGGCTCTCGATGTTGAAAATGTTAAAGAAAAAAGGCCAAAATTTTCTTTTAGGACGTGACGTGTTTTTATTTGAGTTTCAGTGATACTGGGTTTCATTCTGTATCATGCTGTAGGTGGAGCTGTTGCCTGAGAAAGCTTGAAAACGTTGCATACATACATAAATACATACATACATTTTCTCTGTGTGGAAAAGCCTCTTCTTTTTCCCTTTGTATGCAGTGTTTTCATTGTGCAGCTGGAACTCAACTGGGGTTGGATGTGCACGCTGTCCGCCTTCTTTGGGATTACACAAAGAAGGCTCACATGGGGGCCAATGCGGTTTCTCTCTCTGTAGAGTCAAGTCGGTGGGTTTTGACCACGAACACATCAGATGCCGATGCAATTGAAAATTCTTGACCTTGGAGCCTTTATTAGTGTAAGGGCAAAGTGGTGAAATTCGTCTGAGTTCAATAAACTACACATTCAGTAATCTGCGCTGAATGTTGGTGGATTCCAATCCGTGTCAAGGATCTGGATAACAGGAGTCTTTCCTTTTTTTTTTACAATTACAACTTTTACTCTATTTAAGCGGTGAAAATCACGAGGTGGCAACCAAATGCAGGGTGTGGGTGGGGTGGCTACACATTTCTTATCACCATTATTGATTTACTGTAAATAAATAGGACCTCATTTGGAATATATAGAAGCCAGATATCATGTGTACAAAGATTTTTATTGCTGCATCATGCATATTCACAGGGTGCAGGGGACTCGTGACTGGGCAAGCCAGTGGGGTGGCCAGCGATTGTATCAGGAACTCTGTGAAATTCATCTCTGCTTACACACTTGGATATCTACTATACTCTTTTCTTGCATCTTGATTGGATATTGTGTATAATTTGTGTATAAACTATTGTTTTTACAATGCTTTCAGGCTGCCCTCTTGGCCAGGTCTCTCTTAAAAAGGAGATTTTAAAGGTACATCTTGTAGTTTTGGGGATAGGGAGGAAGACAGAAGGTCACTGATAGATTTTTATGACTGAATTAACTGAATACACAAACTGTCCTCAAGGGAAAATGCAATTTCATACTGTTTAACTTTGTTTATATCTGCAGGACCTTTGCGAGTAGCTACCTTTCGAGCTACGAGCAGTGCTGTGGGGATCTCATTTCCCTTCACTGATGGCTTGTTTGAATGGGAACACATCAAATGACTTTTCCCGGGTCTGTAATATTATCTTTTTTATTAATGTTTATTAATTAATTATACGAAACAACATAGTGCACCTTTAATCTCAATCATACGTGGAATAAAGGAGACTGAAAGGAAATAACTGAGAATGTGTCATGGGGTATGAAAGAAGTTGGTTTAAGGGTTTCAAATGAAATTGGATCACAGTACGATCATGATCATGTTTTTTTGTTTTTTTAAAGTGATTTCAAGTGGGACTTGTGCTTACTAACCAACAGCAGAAGCATGATAATTACAGTTACAGTCTGCAGTAAAGTAGTCTGTGTTTGCAACAAACGGTAATTGTGCCCATTCAAACACAACTACTAAGTTTTAACAAGCCGCTTTTACTCTTTTCCGAAACAGATTAAGTTTCTAGGCCACATACTGGGATTTTATGTTTTTTTTTTTCCCCGTCATGTTACATATTATGTGAACTCACACTGTTACATTCAAAGCACAGACCATTTTGGTGCCGTCTTTGTCAGGACTAAGATCAAGAGACAATACGCATTTTGAGTTCAAAATGCATTTTACATCAAAAGGAAGAACTAAATGATGGCTTTGATATGGCAAAACCGCAGCAAAGATCCTGCATATTATAAGTGCTACGCTTTGAAGCATGTACACCCTAGATTGCAGTTCTGCGCCCCGTGCATTTGTGTTCCCTCCGTCTTCTTTTTCAGCGCCACAGTGGAAAAGTATTTTTTAGGCACAGATACGCGAGGCCAGAACAATAAGCATAAGCAAGGAGAAGCAGAGGGATGCTGAATTCATTTCCATGGTACCTATCACCACTGCAGAGGAGCTAGCAGATGATGCTGATGCAAAGGGATGTATGTGCTTAAAAGGTTGGGCAGGAGGGTATTTTTGTGGTTGTTGTTATTGTGCTATTTGTCTCGCTATATAACCAGAAGAAATTTAGGGATATAAGATTTATATTTTCTTATAAGATTAAATGCTTACACCGTTCTGATCAAATTATAGTTTTTTTTTTGTTTTTATTAAACGGCTATTAACTACAATTTGGAAGAAGAAAAATTATGAATAACAGTACTGTTAGTAGGTTTATAATTTTTGATCATTAAAAAAAACAAGAATACAGAGTGAAGAGGATGAGGAAGTAAGGGTGCTTTCATCTATTGTGCCTGTCATCTGCCTTCCATTTTCATTTCCCATTCCATCAGTGAATAAC
Organism: Diplodus puntazzo; assembly: GCA_963678695.2. Lineage (NCBI taxonomy): Eukaryota > Metazoa > Chordata > Actinopteri > Spariformes > Sparidae > Diplodus > Diplodus puntazzo. The sequence continues at coordinate 16,717,043 of OZ023164.1, read as the reverse complement.
AATTTTTTGAATAATAGCTCCAAAAAAATGACTGCGTTATAAAATGGTCTCATATAGTCCACTGCATTAACATGGCTACATAAGAATAGAGTCATGACAAAGTGGCAAAGTAGCTGTGATCTTATGGGCGACTGTGAATGGAACAATAACATGTACTCAAAAACAAAGAAAGCGCCTGCCCATTATAAATAGAATCAGAAGAAAGCCTAGCAACATACCCACTGTGCATCTGGTGTCTGTGAGAGTGAATAAATATTCAGAGTGCATGATAGTGGAAGCTGCACAGGTGCATATATTACCTGTATCAAAGCAGCCAGGGAGACTAGAGGGATGGTAAAGGTAAAGACATAAAAGCAATACTACTTAACCCGCAAGCTTTTGTGTTGGTGCATTTAGAACAAAAATTCTGCGGTGTATCCATTTCGGATAATAGCACTACCTTGTCAGAAATCTGCACGGCAGTGGCTTTGTTGTTCAATAAATGTACCTGCATGTATGTAGCTGAGCAGGAAACAGAAGGAGCGTGTGGGTTGACGGTTGAGGGTGATGGGTTTTCTTTTTGCGTGATCAGGTCTAGCGCATACTGCAGATCTTCCGTCGAGGAGTGTGCAGACAGTGACACCATTTAATGTTCAACTGACCGACCCGACGGGAGGAAAAAACCATTTAATCGCTTCGCTTTTTAACTAGATTTCTCGCAGGCAAACAGGGGAGGCATTAGCAAAAAAAGAAGAGAGAAAAAAAACCCTATTAATATTAAAAGCAACACCGCACTTCTTTGCATTTCTCTTATCTTACATATGCAGGTCTATAAATTAACTGCCATTCTTGTCAGTGCTGCTCATGTAAATATTCAGTCATGTACAAAACGTCTCTTTCAATATGTGTCTATTTGATTGGCCTTAGAACTTGGGCTGAATCAGATTCAGAAATGTGCGGCAGGAAGAGAAAAAAATTGTGATTGAATTTACACCTCCCACAGAGTCAAGTTTGGTCTGCCATAATTCCTCACACACACACATGCACGAAAACACACACACACACACACACACACACACACACACACACACACACATACACACAAAAGTGAGACGGATAGAGACAGAGGGAGAGAGAGAGATTCACACATCCTTCTGGCAGCCACAAGAGTGTTTCCATCTCTGCCCTCCTGAGCACGCCACAAACAAACAGTTCATAGCAATGTAAATGGTGTGGAAAGTGCTGCATAGGGACCTGATGACCACAGCCATTCCCACTTCCAAGGCTCGCACGAGGAAATGGGAAACATCACCACTCCACTCGAGTCCCCCATTATCTTTTATCTTACCAGTGAGAGCAGCTTTCATATTTTCAGTTTATAGCTAAATATATCAGTCCCTATCAGGTCAGCTGGGTTGCAACAGATTGACAATCATCCACGATTATACTCCTGGCGCTGAGGATCGCTTCAGATTTGCGAAATAAAATTTAACATTTCTATTTTGAGTCGCAAAAAGCAAAGCCCCCCCACCCCACCCCACCCACCCCGAAACAGTGTAACCACCTCAAACCTGATAATAACTGAGAAAATCTTCCCGAGCAGAAGGTGGAAAGACTCTGTCATGTTGCACCAGAAACAACTGTCATTGCACATTGCAAGTGTCTATCATGCTTTCTTGTCTCCGTCGTGTTATTCAAGGCATGCATGCAGTGAATCTGTGTTCAAATAATGACATGATCAAAAGAGACACGGGTGGAGGTACACTTTGCCATGCATATGAGCTCCTTTTGATGGCAAAATCAGACAGAAGATGTTTGAACATTCTACCTTCAGCCAATGGACTCTTTTATCCTTTCAAACTACCATCTACCTTCCACTCTGGTGCCTCCATGTCATCTTTGAAACACAGCTCAGGCTGTCTGCAATGTAAAGCGGAGCAAAATAACACTACCTGCATCCAATAACAGTGCGGAATTACCTCTTCCGTGACTTGTTTGGCTGCATTCTGTGGGCTGCCACTTGAAAAACACCATGCATGTTCTCGGTGCATAAAGTATAAACAATGTCTGGTACAAGAGTCAGTTAGGCATCTTCAAGATGTCAGGAAGAGAGTGCATCCACTCACCCTGTTCAAAAGGCTGGCCATTAACTGCTGTTGCTTTCATCTTGAGGGCCTCCCTAGCAGACGTGTCGCAGTGTGAGCCTTTATTAGTATCCTGGTCACTATCAGCCTGGTCACTATCACCATGGCCACTGTCTCGGAGGCTTGCTCGTTCTGCATCCTTAAATGTTGAGCTGCAGCAGAATAGAGGGGGGGGGGGGAACACATAACTTGCCATTACCTCTGCGTGAGCACTTCTATTTGATAGTCATAGTCAGCTGGCTTGATACAAGGATGGAGAGGCTAAATCAGGAAGCTTTTGGATAGAGCTCTTACCTTTGAACAAATGGCTGCCTGCTGCCAGCATAATTGGGTTCTGAGGGGAAATTTTCCGTCTGGAAATGAGAGAAAAAACATATTTTGCATTGGCCACGTTAAAAGTTTAATGCAGTTTTCAGCAATCAACTTCGTAACATGAGATTCAGACTGGAAAAGAATTGGACTTGTCTGTTTTATTTAGATTCTCATATCTTGATTTTAGCACCTGAGAGATGTCAATAAAAGCCACTGAGTGGCTGCCAGTATTGACGGCATGATAAGAGCAAATATCTATTGTGACCATATGTGACTCTTTGGCAAGGCAAAGGAGTAAAGCATTAGCCACTGTCATCAGCCTCCTATTTCCCCTATCCTGAGATTGATGTGTTTGTGTTGATCACACCCACATACCCTAGTGGCTGGTGACAGTGCCAGGCCTTGTCATCTGTGTTATCATCTCCAAATGAGACTGTCTGTGAGACTGTCCTAGATATTTACATCGTTTACAACAGATAATTCTGCTGTGCTAAACGTCACGACAAGCCCATGCTGTCAAATTAGCATGCTAGCTGGCTCGTGTGCGCAACCCCGCCATCTCTACAAGACAAGGCTGGACCCCATTAATGGCCTTATCGTGCCAACTTTAGACGCGGATGGGTGGATCTGGCCCATATTTGTGGGGAGCGAGAAATGCGATTGTAAGGTTATGCTGTGTGCATCTAGCTGTCTGCTGCACATTGGTTCAGTAATGTGATCGGACAAGCTGCTCAAACACCTGTCCAATCCCACATTTCAGGCAGGGTTTTGTTTTCACTCTATAGCAGTGGATCTGGCAGGGTCACAGCAGCCTTGTTCAAGACTCAAACTGTTTGCATGTCTAACTGAGAGGAGCTCTCTGATTATGCAGACCACCTGTACCGTTTTGCAAGAGACGACTCACAATGGAGGCACTTTCTGAAGTGATTCTGGTTTCCTCAAATGTGGCTCTCTTTAGCGAAACGCCATTTACAACACATTATTACATCCCAGCACTAAGTTACCAGATCATGTGGTGAATATTTTACAGTGTCATAACAGGGAAAGAAAAAGCAATGATAATGATGTCTGCTCCCAGTGACAGAGTTTCTCTCTTTCAGTCGATTACTTTTCTTTTGTCAGATTTGTATGGCAAAGCAGCGTGTGCAGATAAGCGAGAATAAAGGGCAGATAAAGAATATGGTGCAGCAGCATCCTTACCTGTATCACTGACATCCTATTCGCTGGAGTGTCTGTGCTAAGCCCGGCAAAGCTGGAGTGGCAGCCTGCCCTGGGGACTGTCAGGCTGTTCGGGGTGGTTTTCAGGTACATGACCTCTGACCTGGGCAGTGTGAGTGGCAGAGGGCTCTGGTAGTCAAAACATATTGGTGAGGTGATGAGTGAAGGGCTGCTCACCACGTTCATTCTGCTTGCAGAATCTCTCTCCTCCATCTCACTCTGCACCAGCATGATGTCACTCTTGTTGATCCTTTTCTTTTTGCCTTTCCCCACTGGAGGATTGGAGTACTCAGCCATGCGGCAGTTATAATTCCCAGTCTCCTTATCTTGATGCTTGGACTTGACAGCGATGGCGGTCATGACTGCTAAGAGCATGACAGAGATAATGCAGAGGGTAACTATGAGGGGCAGGGATACATCCCAGTGCTGCTGCTCCCCGCTCGCGCTGGAACCCCCTCCTGCCGCCGTCTCTGTGTTCGCCTTAATGATCAGCTTAGCCACGGCAGATAAGGGGGGCTTGCCATGGTCAGTTACCTTCACCACCAGCTCAACCACCGGGGCAACCTCTTCCCAAAGAGCATGGGCAGTTCTCACCTCCCCTCCCACAGGATCCATCTCAAACAAGTGGTCGTCGTTTCCCTCGGTAATCTCGTAGGTCAGATGGCCACTCTCTCCGTGGTCGTGGTCCACCGCTTTCACCGTGGCCACGATGTATCCGATCCCTACGTTTCTAGGCACTGGGATTTCTGCTGTGTCATTCAGTAGAAGCGGTAAAATAATAACCGGGAGATTGTCGTTGACGTCAAGGACGTTGACCCTGACTGTAGAAGTGCTCTCCATGTGAGGGGACCCTCCGTCTTTAGCTTGAACTTTAAACTCAAAGGACTTTGTTTGCTCGTAATTGAAAGACCGCGAGGCATATATGGCTCCATTGGTGGGATTTACAGACACGTAGGTGTACACGGAAACATCTCCGATATGTGACGGCAGAATGGAGTACGACACTGTTCCATTGCGACCTACATCTGGGTCGTGGGCCAGAACAGAGCCCAGATACTCCCCCGGGATGTTGTTCTCAGGCACCTGTAGCACGTAGACCGTCTTTGTAAAGCGTGGCGCATTGTCGTTCTCGTCAAGGATTTTCACGGTGAACGACTTAGTGTAGTTTAAGGAAGGTATCCCATTGTCTCTCGCCACTATTGTTACATTGTATTCATCTTTCATTTCTCTGTCCAGAGGTCTGTCTGTGAGCAGCGTGTAAAAATTATCATTGTTTTCCTGCAGTCTGAAGGGGACGTTTCCCAACACCCTGCACTGAAGTTGACCGTTTCGTCCAGAATCTTTATCTGTCACTCTCACCAGAGCGATGACAGACTCTGGAGGTGCCGCCTCGCTGATGGCTCCCTGCCGGACGGACACGAAACTTATGATTGGAGAGTTGTCATTTTTGTCAAGCACTTTCACAGTTATTTTGCAGTGGCCTGGTATCGGGTTGGGCCCCAGATCCTTAGCTTGCACGTCAAACTCTATGATTGGATTCTCTTCATAGTCAATCTCTCCCTGGACCTTGATGACGCCAGTATTGGGGTCAATGGAGAACAGATCTTGGATTCTCTCAGATGCATATCCAGTGAAGGAATAGACCACCTGCCCGTTGCTCCCTTCATCTTGGTCAGTGGCGTTCAAATCTATAAGCACTTTCCCCGGAGGAGAATTCTCTGGAATCTCAATCACATAAGAGGATTTTTCAAAAACTGGGCTATTGTCATTCGAATCAGTCACCCTGACGTTGATTTGCATGGAGCCTGATCTCGGATACTCCCCACCGTCTATTGCTGTGAGGAGAAGGGTGTGATGGCTCTGATCCTCCCTATCCAGAGGTCTCTGAACCACCAGCTCTGGATATATAGTCCCATCGCCTCTCACTTTTAAATCCAGGGAAAACGTATTGTAATCATCTCTCGTGACCTGGTACGTCTTTATCCCATTTTCCCCCGAATCGGAGTCATGTGCAATAGTAAGAGGGAAGCGTGTCCCAGCAGCTGCGTTCTCTGAAATATCAATATTAACATGATCTGAGGGAAAGCTGGGCGAGTTGTCATTTATGTCCTGTATGTCAATCTTGATCATGCATATCTCCTTGTCATTGGCAAACACCTCCATGGAGAGCTGACACTTGGGGTTGCGCCTGCATAACGTTTCCCTGTCAATCCTTTGTTTGGTGAAGATTAGTCCACTCTCCGGGTCAACATCCACCAGATGTGGTGCAGAATTCTCTAGCACCCTGAAGTTAGATTTCTTCCCCCTCTCCATGGTCCCATATCCGGCATCTTTTGCTATATTACCTATAACAGTGCCGGGTCCTTGCTCCTCCGGGACGGAATAATTGAGATTTTTCAATGTCAGGGCTTTAACCCACAGCAGAAAGAAAATGGTTACAGAGAGACGCATCCCTTCAACTGGATATGCGGGTAGTGGCAGACAAGAAAAAAAAAAAAAAGAAGAAGAAGAAGAAAAAGAAGAGAATCCTCGTTGACTTTCAACCTGTTGATTACGGCAAACCTAGAGGACTAAACCCACAGCAGGCATGCGGTCGACGCCGATCCCACACTAATTAGGTATTAAATCGATCCGTGGAGCGTTATCGCCTTCTGATTTGTGTTTTAACCTCTCCGGCACATTGCCGTTTCGGCTATGATGAACTCTTTCTGTAAACAAAGATGACCGCCCGACGACACCTTAGGCATGAATTAAACATCAAATTAAACATAGTGTGCGAGAATGGAAATGCTTTGTTTTTTTTTTCTCCTCACAGGTGGTGGTGGCGGTGGTGGTGTGGGGGGTGCTGGGTTAATGAATAATCGATGACTATAAAGTATTAATATTCCCTACTGCATCCAAGGTTAAAGCGTTTTTTTTTGGATCTCCGTGGTGAAGGTTAGACCCGGAGCTCACAAAAGCGCATTGCCCTCATGCGACATCTACACCTAGGCTACGGCGGATACTGACATGCCCGTCTCGAAAATGCAGCATTGTCCGATGTTACCATTCACGATGCATTTACTTTTTCCCCCCTGTGCGGCACACTGTTGCATATGGGCTCTGCTCGCTCGGCACACGCAGCCTGCCCATGCCACCAAAAGTAGAAGAGGAAAAAAGAGCAGGATCCGGCAGCTTTGTTAATCCAACCTTTTCGCGTTCCCGTCATTCAAGAGGCATCTATAGCGCGGCTGCGACTTTTGCCCGATGATTGTCCTATAATCAGTCCAGTGATCCTATAATCCAGTCCAATTGGACCCAGTGCTCTATCATCCTTCATTCGGACAAATGCTCGTCTGCCGCTGGAACCCCCCGCGTGAAAGATGCCCCCCGAAAAAAAAGAAAAGAAAGAAAAAAAAACCCAGAAAGATTTCAGATAATCAGAATGAATCGCTTCTCCTGCGCTCAGTTTCTCTCCGCGTCAACTGTTGAAACCCGCTCCCCTCGCAGTGAGATCTGACCGGAATCCTCTCGACGCCTTTATAACAGACTCCAGTGTCTTTCTTGGTGCATTTAACATAGTTTCTGATCGTCTTCCAGCAAATGAGTGAACAGTGACAGATCTTGCCTTGGGGTTTTTTTTTTTCCTCCAATAGGTCTGGCAAGATCGCATGAAGAAGGGCTGTTCTAGTGCTACGTGATTCATTTACTGATGTGCGCGCACCGAGCAGCAGCATCAGAGAGGGAGAGAGTGTGTGTGTGGGGGGGGGGAGATGGGGATGGGGTGTGTGGTGGTGGTGGGGTGGGGGGAGAGGGAAACGTGCTGGTTGGATGTTGCTTCTAATACATGTGGATGTGAACTAGGGGATTATGAATAGATCGATGAAATGTGTTTGGCTGTGGACGCGGGAAGGAAGCTGACAAGTGGTCAGTCCGAGGACGGAGTGGATCAGATGGGCATCAGGGAGGTGGGGAGGGGGGGTGAAAAATGTGAAATGAAAGATAGGTTAAATGAACTGGGTTTTCTTCCCCTTTTCCTCTAGAGTGGCGTGCTCTCAGCATCAGTGGGGGCTCTTTGGGTATTCAGGACTAAAAGATTCTTATCAATATTTGAAAACAATACCACCTGTCTCCTTGTTATCTTTATGAGCCAGGGAGATGAAATACAGACAGACCGTGGGTGTTTTCAGGATAATCTCAGTAAAGGACATAAGAGAATTACTTATGCTTGTGAAAAAAAAAACAGAAAAAAAACAAGGCTTATTTCACAGCTCAAATATCACAGCTGTTGGTATAACCTGCCTTCTGCAGCGCTCGCTCTTGCCTCCAATAGCCTCCTATCCGCATCAATCTCATATCTCATATTGAAAAAGATGGACTGACATTTAGTTCACTCAGCGTTTCAACAATATGACATTTGCATTTTTATTCTCACTTGACCAGATCTGAGAGACACACGCTCGCTCCTACGCCGCTGCAGGTAGCTTATATGTGAGTGATTCTGTGAGGAGGCTGAGTCAACACTAGGGTAAGAACTGTGTGGCCCCAGTAGCTCATTTGAGTCCATGTTGCCCGGGATCTAAATCAACCTTGAGTTGTCCCCGAGTTCATTTCCATTGTCTGAAACATGGCTGCTTTCCTCCTCTGGGGAGCATCAACTTTGGCTGGCCGGGGTGCAGCCTGCATAAATTGGCCATTTCTGCAGGTAAGAGATAAGGACAACAAAGGGAAACTAATTATCATTCACTCTATGTTAAAACCTCAGGAAAGGACTGCTATTGACAACTGTGTCTGCATTGTCACAGTCATACCATTTAATATGATCTGAGCTCTGAATGAGAGGGTGGTTCATATCCATAATAAATAGGCCACATCCTAATGTGTGGCTTCCACTGCCTTGTTTCTGTCGACACTGACGACTTTGTCATGGATAACTTTTGCTTTAATGAGACCACAGCCACCTGCCCCGGAATGAAACGCAATCTCTGCAGCTTTGCGTAGGCAGTAAAAAGAAGAAAGAAAAAAAGCCCGGATTGCGTCGGTTGCTTCATGACGAATGGGTTTTTACTTGAAAGCACATTATTCTGGTGGTGTAAAAATCCTACCTGTTGTAATCCACACAGAGGTTGAAGTGACTAAACAGTGGCGACGAGCATTCAAGCACACGCGCTGTATCTCGGCATCTCTTTAATGTGACTCACTTTACCACTGTGTACGAGCATGATTAGAGGTGAGATTAAGTTGTTTATCATTCTGGGTTGTTTTTTTTGCGACCGTTGATGGGTGCACCACACCTCGAGCGGCACGCTGGAATACTGATGGTGGTGAGTGGGAACGCTCATCAACACAAGTCGCTGGATTTTCTTCTCTTTTTTTTCTTCTGTCTTTTGCCGCAGAGTAGACGCATGGGAGAGCAAGTTCTGTGCGGAATACATCTCTCCGTGAGACACAGTGTAAACACGTTTATTTCACACATAAAGCAACACGTGCAGCAAGGTTTCTGAGCACCAAAACAGGGATTTTTGATAACGTTCTGTTGATCAGTCACAGGGAAAAGGAGTGAGATGGTGAAACAACAACACAACCTCCCTGGGATTGCCAAAAGCAAACACAAGTAAAAGTCAGTTGATTTCAAACTAATCCTCCTAGCACCACTATACTTATATGGTAAATAAACAGTGCAAGGCAGTTTTGTGAATCGTTGCCATGTGTTTTTCTCTCTCGTGACAATAATCCATAACCCTGCATCATTCATGTCCTCCTCAGGACCAAATTTAAAGGGTCAGTTCCCACGTGAGCCATGGTTTGGAGAAATCCATCTCCGAAACTTTCCGCAGCCATGGGGGAAGTATATTTAAAATCTCACTAGCAGGAACCATTTATTCAGTGATAATATTAGCTAGAATGGCACTCAATAGAGAGCATACCTCCACCAAGGCCCAACAATCCCCGGTAATTCAATCAAACCTTATTTATTATCAAATAAATAAAGATTAAAATCCGCAATCTGGATTTTGATTTTGATCTGGATCAAATTGTGCTCACTCACAGATACCAGCCACCAATATGCTTGATTTTTTTCATCATGATTCCTCCATTAAACCCTCAGGAATTGACCAAAAAAATGCCCCAAAATAATCTCACAATGTTAAAATAAGTAAGAAACAATTCCTGGATCCACAACGAAATTTGATGGGGTCTATTCTCGGCCGAGACTTATCCTCTATCCAAGTTTCTTGGAAATCCGTTGAGATTTTGTGTCATCCTGCTCACAAACAACTAACGGATATGGGCAAAAACATAACCTTGTTGGTTATGTTGCAGTAATAAGGGTGTCACTAGGGTCACTGGTGCGATTCCCAGGTGGGGCCTTTCTATGTGCATGTTCTCCCTATCTGTGCATGTGTTCCCCCTGGATCCTCCTGCTTCCTCCTGCAACCCAAAGATGTGCAGGTGAGGTTAATTAGTGAGTCTAAATTGCCCGAAGGTGTGAATGGTTGTTTGTTCCTGTATATACTCCCTGTGTTCGGCTCCAGTCACCCCTCGTCCCTGTAACATATAGTGATGAACAAAAATGACAATGACTTATTTACGAATAATCCACAAAACATACTGTGAATACTCCCAGAGGGACCAGGACATTGTTTCTAGAAAGATTTCATTTTCAGATGCTCTGACCACCCGAAACAAAATTCAATTTTCAATTTCAATTCTCTTCTGTCGGCGTGGCAGCAGAATGGGACACCTTGTAAGTACAGCAGATAGAGCTGACACTATATGCATGGCTCAATATCACTGGGGCAAGAGGGGAAATGTTTATTTTGTGAACAGACTGTTGAAATTGGTATTTCATCCAGTGCGGAGCTGTCCAATTTAGTCAGTGTTTGTGATTCAAATTGTGCGTTTTTTCTTAAAATTGAGGATAAGTCTTGTGATATTTTTCTTATTGTCAACAACACCCAACTTGGAAAAAGATAACAATGAAGACATTTATTAACAAGTTTGGCCTCTGTTGTCAAAGCCTTTATTTCTCTGAGCTTCCAAAAACTACTAACATTGTGTCATAGAGCTACATCGTCTCTTTGAAATGACCTTCATATAGGACTAAATCGTTCCATTTGTGCTACTTGTACAGACTCTTATGGTGTTAGCATTGATGTTTTTAATATACTTTATATAAACCTACTTTCTTTGCACATGCTACTGTACAATAGTGCAGAGAATTTTTCATTCTTTACCTTATTTGTTCAGGTCTTGGTGTCCTTGTTCTCAGATGTATGTCAATTTCTGTGTAAGCACACTGAGAACACTGTAAAGTCAGGTCATATTCATTGAACGCGTACACCTACTTGATCAATAAAGATTACTCTTATTCAAACGTAATCGCCGCCTGGATTATGCTCAAAGGCAAATATTTTTTAATAAATGACTTTTAAAGCGCCGTAAAAAAAAAAGTAAACATTTTATTGATGTGGTAGTGACATTATTGCATGACGAACAAAACTGTTTGTTAAAAGTGCAATATGTAAGAATTGGCCAACAATCAAATTCATACTCAAAACAAATAGGGAGCAGCATATCGGCAAAGTTACCGCTGACTGCTGCTTACTGTGGCTGTCATTAGCTTATTAGCTTAGGTAGCCATGCAGCTAGCACTTTGGAGTAGAGCTTAGATCGGGCCCAAAATATCAAGCCCGACCCGACACGAGCCCGTGCACGTTGTGTCCGAGCCCGGCCCGGCCCGGCACATCAACTGTAATTATGAGCCCGAACCCGATTTAAACCCGACATTTTTTTAATACATGGGTTGTTATAACTGACGTTCTCAAACTCCATGTTGCACTAAAACTACACAATCAGTGACGCCGGTAACGCGTTCCTCTAATCTGACTACTCTTTTCAGTAATGAGTAATTTAACGCGGTAATATTTCCAAACCAGAAATCAGATTAAAGTATTCAAGTCACTGTGCGTTACTATTATTTTCGTCATTTTCCTTGTAAAAATATATATTTTGCTTTCTTCTTGCGTCTCGAGGAGTGACGTGACGTGCGGGAGAAGTCACATTTTCAGCACGAGGACAACTCACATGTAACACCACGCAGCGACACGAGCAACATGGAGGGAGGAGAGAGATGCGCGTTTTCTAGCTGGAAACACAGTCATTATTTAGAGTTATTAAAACATACACACACACACACACACACACACACACACACACACACACACACACACACACACACACAAATGCTTGATCAAGGGCCCGGCCCGGCCCGGCCCGGCCCGAGGAAAGTGACGGGAAATATCGGCCCGGCCCGGCCCACGGGCCGGGTCGGGTCAGGGTCGGGCTCGGGCTCGGGCAGAGAATCTAAACTCTACTTTGGAGTGGGAGCTCAGGGACCGGGATTTTTTTGGACCAGGACTAGTTAGCATGCTAGCTCCAGTAGATATCTCTGCGTCACAATATATAAACATCACAATGTCAAAAGTGCTGTTTCTCGACATTCAGTTGACAATTCTAATCAATTTCTGACTGATTCAAGTAAAATTCGCACACATTGCCCCTTTAATTAACAACATTCTCTCATTAGGTACATAGAAGAGGTAATCCAGCCTGGCATTCCTTCAAAACCTATTAAGTGTAGCATATAAATGTAATTTCTCTGAGAGGGGGATGTCACCGTTGCACTGGGTGGCGTGTTACTTCAATAAGATGATCATGGGATGCTGTAGTTTATTTTCAGTAGATCCCAGCATCCTGCTGTCACAACACACTAGCGTACCAAATGTGTATTAATCCACGGCTGAAAATAGCCCCCCCCAACAAATGCCCTATTTACTCCTGCAGGAGCAGCGTGCGCTAAAAACTACAGAGCCCTGCTGTTTCAGGAACTTATTTAGCTTTTTTTATTTTTCAGACACTGACAGTGACTTCCTGAGTGGCGCACTCCCGAGGCTGTGTTAAATGGCAGATACAATTTATAAGAGGCATAAAAAGAAAACAAATGTCATAAAAATTCAATGATTTTGTGAGCTGTTCCAAATAACAGGACGTGGAATTTCACCCACCTTATCCTCGAAGTCTGTTTTCCATATATTGGTGGACTGATTTGTCTTATTTGTCCTCTCAAAATACCTGAAATGATATGTGCTAAAATTCTAATCAGACTCAACAGGCAGAATGTTTTCACTTGTTAAATTGCTGGGGCATCATTATAGCCGAGTGGTCTCAGGTGCATATCATATCGCATCACACCTCATTTGATAGCAGCTGGAGACCTCTAACAGGACTTTTTTGAGATTCTTCTGTCAACTATATAATAAATGTCAACAACTTAAATCCCATTTGATTGAAATAATAAATGTAGAAATACAGTAATGTACAAGGACAGAGATGTTATTTTTTTTTCACTACTTTCTTCTTTACACAGTATTACCAGACCTTGGCCTTTCACTAGTGGCCATTATTCCTGCGTTCCTGAACGTTGACACTTGTCATAAGAGTCTTCTTCCACATCCACCTTGGCAGACAGTGCAGATTGTATGTGCAACAAAAGCAGCCTTACGCATTTCCCAAGCCTTCTTATCACGATACATGCCGAATAAATTATTTTTGTTGCAGTCCATCTGTGGATTTGCATGTGAATGCAAATTCTCGGGGGTCAACGTGCCAATTCTCCAACATTTCAATTCTGTATCAAAACTCAGGAGTGAAGCCCTGCTCTCCAGAGCGTGTGGGTTAAAGAGTTGATGTTTTTGCATTAGATTTGCGAAGAAACTCTCTGGGGCTCCAGGAGCTCAGTCAACCTTCTGCCAAACTATCAGAACTGAAAGTCTGACTTGGAGGCATTTTTGGATTCTTCATAGCATCAAGTGGAGCTTCGGTTGGTGGTCGGTAAGATGGGTTTAATAAATTCTGAACCTAATCTGCATTTGTGGGGGAAGGAGCTAAAAGTGTGACTGTCTGTTGAGAATATGCCTTTTAAAGGGTTTATGCAAATGTGCGCCTAAAAAACTCTCAAATTACCTGCTCATCAATCAGTCTGGAAAACAAGCATGTAATACACTGCTCTGATCCAAACACAAAACACATTAGGATTGTAGAACTAACGGCGCACTTTCTGGAACAAAATTCACAGTCAATTCACATCAAACATTCGCGACTGGACTCATGAATACAATTTTTGAGAAACGGGAAAAGTAAACAGCAAAACCTGCGATGCACCAACAGACAATCCTATGAGTTTATGCACCGACAATGAATGAAAGGCAGCCCTGGAATATACAGTGATGTTTACCAGCAGGCAACTTAAATGAGCAGAACACGTTTCAATATTTGACATTTTCGAGTTAAAAAACGGTTAACTATAATCTAAAATACAATCACTTACAGTCAGATATATCTATAAGTCTCGTGTCAAGTTGTTACCGAGATGTGCGCAAGATATTGCAGCAGTGACCAAACGCATGCATTGTGAATTCTGGCCGATCCATACTACTTACCATTTAATCAAGCAAGTTTTTATTAAGGAATGTGGATTTGTATTACAAATTAGTCAGGTAATTGCAAATAACCTGAGCTGGAAAGACTACAGTATTGCAGTTGTCAGGAAGAATCATCCTCACAGAAATACATTGATTATTCATCCCCGTAATGACCTCATGTCCCAACTCGTTAGACTTCAGTAATCTACAACCTACCGTGTAGCTCGGGGGGCTCCTCCAACAATTTGCAGCTCACATTTCAAAACAGGCTTAAAAGCGCACGCACAATTACTGAAGGAGTCTTTGATCAGCATATGAGCATCATGTAATATTCTTAAATCTGAGATTTGATTCAGGCTTTCAGCTGGAGTTGGCAGCTCAGTTTATGTCAGACAAGCCCATTGTGCTTGTCAGAACATCCAGCCACAAGACTCAGTGAGTCAGCACTTACCGCAAATCATTCGACACCTTAAGATCTGTGCTGGTACACCCTAAAGACACCCCCCTGGAGTGAGGAAGTGGAGTGTACGACACCACGTCAGACAGCTGGGGGGTGGCATCGTGCTGATGAAATGGAGACCAGCAACAGACATCAGCGGTGCCAGATCAAAACCGGTCACAGTATCGACTGGTAAGGGGTCAAAGGTTATTGGAAGACAAGCGGTGGGGACCAGGGGTGGAGTTTGCTTGAGGCAAGGGTGGCAATGTCCCCCCAGTGGCTGAAAAAGTAACTACATTGAGTCTTATAATAACATTTCTTGTTTATATAGCTCCAATAAAACACACATTTATTGTAAGAAAAAAAACTAATTTATTCTCTGTTTTTTATGTCATTTGTAATGGGACACAGCCCGTTGCGATGCGAGCTCCCTCTGTTTTGCAGGCAGTGATTCAGCTAACTACCTTTCTATTATACAATGAGCAGTTATCTATGAGTGAGTGAATGAGTGAACGAGTGAGTGAGTACAAAGTGAAAATTTAGTGAAATTTATTTCAATTTCATGTGTACGCCTACACTCAGTGGTTTTAAAGGGTACATGGAAAACAAAAGCTGGTATAACGGTATTACATAGGCCCAAACAGATTGATATATGAATTTAAAAAAAAGATAAAAAAATAAAGACTACTGTTGTGCCCTGTTGTTTGGCTTTATGGCATGGCTGGCACTGTTGTCTTCTGTTACTGAATGCGCAACAATCCATTAATTTTTTGGACTGTGTGCTCACATCAGTTCAAAAAATGTTCGCCGCCCACCCCAGCGCAAATGTCAAACTCCTATGGTGGGAAAAAAATGATAAATTGCATAACAGTAAAGCCACAGCCAGGCTACTACTGAGTTGTCAATTGTTACAAAGTAAGAGTCATCCATATGCATGAGATCCACAACTTCAACTCCATTTCGGTTGAACAATGCCAGTATAACACCTACTGCAGAAAACATCAGTGCATGTCAGTCAGACGTTTTCATTTGTTAGTTTCTTGGTGCGAGCTAGTTTTCAGAACATTTTTAATACATTTTGCTTTTAAAGGTGCGACATGTACGAATTGGCCCGCAAACAAATTTACACACAGAGCAAATCAGAGGCAGCATATCACCAGAGTAAGCACCAACTGCTGCTAAGTGTAACTGCCGTTCGTTATTGTTAGCTCAGTTCGACATGCAGCTAGCGATCCAAACTGTTGGCTCGGAGTGGTATTATGAAAAAAGGACTGGCCAGGGGTGAGCCAGTTCACATGCTAATTTCCGTGGATATCTCTGCAGCACAATACGTACGTTTTTTTTACATTCTGTTCATAATTTTAGTACATTTTAGACTGAGAAATGTACATATTACAACTTGTAGCCTAAAAAAGTGATGGGAACAAAATAGACATGTCCCCAGTGTAAATAACAGCTTTGTTGGAAGAAGACAACAGATGCAGCTGAAAGCTCTGCAGAATGGGCCTACAGTTTATATTTGAGGGCCTTCACAAGAGCCATTGAAACATCCTCAAAAAATAGCGAACCATAAATATGCTGTTAAATGTAGCATTTGAATTTCAAAGACAGCATCCAGTCACAGACCTATTTGCTATGGACCGTTGCTCGGACATTCTCTGAGTCATCTCACTTTTTCATTGTGTAATATTTTAAAGAAGTTTGACATTTTGGAAAATACATTTTATTTGCTTTTGTTGAAGGTACATTATATTGTATGACCTCCATGTCTTGGCATTAAGTTTGGAGCTGCGGTTGAGTGAAAAGCTTTGCATACAGACTGGGCACAACGGGAAGCAGGTAGTCTTCTTTACAGGATTCACACAAGAGACCTGAGTTTGTGTCCTGCCAAGATGTTTACTTTTTATTGTCAGACTTACTTGATTTATTATTCCAAGACTTGGCCGAATCCTTACTTTTTTATGTTCTGTCGCAGTTTGGTTTCACCTTGTGAGGCAGCTGGATTTCTGTGATCAAGTGACTTCACCATTCCAACTTCCCAGGCTTCAAGCTATGTGCTTGTGTCCGAATGATAGCTGTTTGGACCAATCAATATCCTGTCATGAATTACAGTAGGCTACAGGTGGTTTAGATATGACATCCACTGAGAGAAACAACCGTTCGTTTGGAGAACAACAATGGCAGCTCCTCAAGCGGTTAGCGTAGATGCTGCTATAGACCAAATCAACATTCATTCCTCTGAAGCCAAAATGTTGCACTGCTGTGTTCTAGGTTGCAAGTCATATCTGACATATCTTTATCATGTCACCAATTCCTGATTCCTCAGCAACTGAAAAGACAATAGATAGTGAAAATACAGAAGGACATCTGGCCATATTTCAAAGTAAAAAAACAACAACACATATTTTACAACCCATTAGACAAAACAGCTAATGTTAGCATTAAATAACTTCCTAGCTAACATTACCATTTGATAGTGGTATTCTCAAACATCACTGCACATTTGATTTATTGAGTTTATTTAAACTAGTAATCAAATGCAAATGTTAACTAGTAAGTGGTTGAACACTGACATTAGCCAATAGACTGTCAACTATGCAGTTTTACTTAAAATTATGGCCCGATGTCCCTGCAGATTTTCACTTTCCATTTGCTTTTGTTTGTACATCTTGCAGCCTGGAGAACAGCAGTGTAACATTATCCCAGCATTTTAGCTTCCCATCATTCTGCGAGTGGCGTCAGAGGACAATGGCCACCATGTGACATTGGTTTATAGCATCAGTTATATCAGAACCGGAGAATATGTTTCATTGAACGAAGAGAAAGAGAACGGCACTGAAGGTTTTTCTCACATTTTGAGGTTAAACTCACATTTTGAGGTTAAACTAAGCATGTTTGACAGTGCCATGAGCTAAACTTAGCTTTCCACCACTTCCTTGTTAAGGCTTCTGTTTGATTACATCCAGTGAGTTCTACTTCCAGGCTTATGTGTGAATCAAGCTATGCATTCCCTATCGTATCTGTAACACCATCAGCCGGTAATGTTACTAAAGAAGTGTGGGGTGCAAATAACACTGTTGGCTCCCAACACCTCAGTGCTAATAGCACCTCCCTTTGTTTATCCGTTCACCCAGCACTTCTGTGCAGCATCCTCACTTGCTCCCTGGTGGCCTCAATGTGATGACAAGACTCCAGGTAGCCAAGATGTACCAATTGTTACTTTTACATTCATGATTGCATTTTGGATTAAAGCATCATGACACACAGAGCTTTTTGTTGTTGTTGTTGTTGTTGTTGTTTTTACAGATTTAGGTATAGCTGTTTTCCCAAGTCTTTTCCCCTGGCTTCAGCTCCGCACTTTAAGTACAGACATTAGAGAGTTGTCAATATTCTCATCTAGCTCTCAGAAAGAAGGGGCATTTCTCAAAATATTGAACTATCTTTGTATGAATCGTAAGTAGAGTATAAAGCCTGTGGAATCATTTAATGCGATTATGGCAGTACACAAGTTCCAAATAAACAGAACAAAAACATATAAGTGCTTAAATCTATTTTTAAGTCTGCTGCTCCGTATCGAAGAGTGAGTTTGTTTGCACCACAGAAGATCCATATATTATCAAGATAAATATAACATGTGTGCCACTTTATTTCTGGGGCCTCTGTCTAAATTTTCACTGAGCCGGATCCAGTGCGCAGTCTCACCGAGGTTTGTGCCAGATGCCTCGTCTCACTCTTAGCTCAAGTGTCCCACATACAGTGTAAGAGAATTGCTGGTAACACCGCTCTTAGGACTGGCAGAGAAGCAGCAGGTTAGAAAAAAAACACCTCCCAGGAGAAATGATTCAAGGTATTGGAGAGCCGCAGAGGCGAATAAAGTGAATGCAATTTCAAAGGGGAAATAATGGAGGTCATGGTGTTTGATGTTCCTATGCCGGCCACGAAAATGACTCGGCTGATGATGGAATCAATCACACCTCCATGGTACTGAATGTTAATGAAGATATGTTTGGTTGTTTTTTTTTGTTTTTGTTTTTTTTTTGCATTTTTAATAACTGCGTTAACATCAAACCTAGCCATCCATTGCTCCAGACAGAATGAAGTGCAGTTATCTGCAGACGTGCAGGGTGATATCAGCTGACTGAGGCAATAAAATTTGAAATGTGACGGGTGCCTTTTTTTTCCCTTTTTCTTTTTTTTCTTGCTGCTGTTCTTCTCTTGTGTTTTTGTTGTGATGAGTGAGCACAAGGTCAAAACGGAGTTTATCCTCTGATATCACCTGCCAGTCCAGACAAGAGAGACGCTCACTCAAGGTGACATTACTTTGGTGTCTGTACTCTGCACGCCACTACAGCTTTCATTTCCTGTGAGCTAAAATTTACAACTTATCCTTTGACAGGAGGAGTAAACATCTCTAGCATGACCCAAGTGGTGATCTTCCAGGGTAAACAAAAGAAAACCTGCTGCAGCCTCTACGATCCTTGACAATCCCAAAGAAAACAATAAACAAAGGATTTTTTGGTTTTGATATATTTTTGAATATTAGTCGAGTCAGAAGCCCTTGAAAAATGCCTTGAAAAGTGCTAAAGATTCAAAATAAATGTAATATAAGCTTTTTAATCTTGACAATGACTGGATTTCTGTACTCTGTGCAGGATTACTGGAAGGTGAGAGCTGCCCTACGAACGGCGCTTACATAATTAGATGGAAACAATGATAGCAGATAGTCACAATAGCAGTGTGATTTAGAAGAGCTCATGACATTTCCTTATTCTTCCTGCAGTGGCACTTTATCTCAGGCGGGGGAAAGTTATTTAGTATGCAATGGATCAATCACCATCCTCAAAAAGTCATTTAAATTAACTTCTCGGGCAGATATCTATCCGGCAAAGTGGTCGACTGAGGCAAGGGACTATCAGAAAATTAAAAAGGACATAACATTTTTTTTCTTTTTTTCGTCCACTTTGTGCAATAGAAATGGAACAAAACTGAGCAAAGCATCGACTACGCAAACATCCCAAGATGTTCCCTAACAGATTGCTTTTTTTTTTTTAGTCTTTGCGTGTTTTTCTTTTCACAAATTCAAACAAGGAGGAGCAGACTCTTTCTAACATGCAGGGCTCAGACTCTCCACTGACAATAGACCCAGCCGCCTGGTGATTGCCTCCTATGGTCACGGTATAGTCATCAAAACCATGACAGCTAAATTCATTTTTCAGTGAAACACTGTCCAGCTTATTAATTCTTAATAAAAACTGAGGGTTAACACCCTTGCACCTATTCCGCCTCAGTCTCTCCTTTTAAATTAAGAGGAGTCCAAAGTGAATGTTTGATTCTCACTAAATAAAAATAAGCCAATGGCCATGCAGTGCATGTCTAATTGCAGATGAAGCATCAAATTAAAATGTCAGGGCCTAGTTGGAGGAGCGGTGGCTGCGGAGTTACTGTTTAAAATTTATGTTAGAGATTATGCTGTTTTCAAGGGAAGGTGTAATTTGTGCGGCGGCATTACCAGAGCAACACCATGTTATTAGTTTTGACAACTCTCAGTCATGTAAATGTCGAGGAAGGAAGGAAGGCAGCGTGCCACCTAGTGGGTTGTGAATAACCAATATATCTCACCACCAATTAGTATTAGGCTGTACTGTAAAGTGACAGGAAACTAATTCATAAATACTGTAGCGACATGAAAGAGGAGGGAAGCCATCCACAGAAGAAAAATAAACTGTCAATCCCGTACAGATAGAGGAACATCAACAGAGCCTTTCCAATTACTTCAAGGTTAACTGTGAGCCACTAATAACTTCAGGGAAGCGGAGAAACAAAACATTGTTAGCTAATTACGTAAGCAAGTCATTTAGACTGATTGATGCAACATATTATTCTGTGCTCCCTCCCTCCCTCTCTCTCTCTTTCTTTCTCTCTCCCTGCCTCTGTTTCCCTTCCTCTCCTTCTCCCTAATTTTCCCTTTCATATAGCAGAAACAAGCATAAAGGCTGTGTTTCCTTTGGCAGCTGTCTCCATGACGGCCCACACTGACACAATGAGACACTCTCCCGGCTCAGCAGCAAACCACAATCAACTGGTGAACAACTGGCACAGATTTATCATCATCAGCTCGGGAAACCAAAGCTCTATGTGTGAGCTGACACACGCCGCAGATAGAGAACTGCAGGCGCTGCCATTACTGTTTAAGACGGAGGTCAACCCGTGTGCTACTGAGGTGGGAGTGCAGCACTCTACTCCCCGCCTGCATTAATGCAACGATGAATGGAATTAATATTCCTGATGAGATGAAACACCCTGTTGGCTGAATGGGTTTATATAGACGCCATATAACAAAAGAGGCTTAAAGGGAGAGGTGTTTATGACCATTGTTGTCTTTTGTTCCCTCTCTCTGTCACTGAGGTAACATTCAGAGCGCTCTGTTCGCCCATGCATACAATAATAGTTGTTATTTATAAAGATGCATAATAAGAGCTAATCCCGCGTCTTGAGCAGTGTTGATGTGAATTGGTTATCTCCAGTGTTTCTATGGAATCGTGAATGTGATTTACACGGAAGGCAAAAAAAAAAAACGCAAGCGTCGAGTTGTTTTCATCCTGCATGTGTGGGTTTATGTTCTTGGTTTTTATAAAAGATCAAAGATCAGAATATGGGATTCGTGGCACTGAATGGCTCACAGATGTGCTTCAGCTGAAAATGAGCACTCGATGCTCTGATTGCCGAAGCCCCTCTCAGAGCGCACTCGTCCTTTGTTTGTTCACCAGACTTGAATGCAACATGTCCTTAACCCTCCAGCTGATGCCACCTCCAACTGAACAAATTAAAATCACTGGTAGTCCTCAGACAGGACAATGCTGCTGAACCTGACATTGAAAGCAGCAGATATACAATGAAAGAAATGGCACTGACACACTGACTGAGATTTTTTGATAGCATAGCAAGAGCTCGGAATTAAACTTCACCGCCTCAGCAGAAAAAAAAAAAGAATGTTTGAGGTCTGTTAAAGGATAGAACAGTGGAGCTTAATTACATATGCTATTTTTTTTTTCTTAATATCATATACCCATTCCATTTTAGCCAGGTGTCTGTGTATGAAACAGTGGTCCACACATGTAAATGATGTGGTTTCCAGTAATGTTTGGAGGTTGCATAGCATGATGTTTCCCCCTAGTGGTATAAGACCTAAAATAGAACAGTTAGACATTAATAATGTTCAGCGGTGCTATAGGTCAAATACAGCAGTGATTAATGAGGGAGGAATGTTATTTAGTTATCTATAGTTCACGTGTTTGTTCTGCACAGAAACAACACACAGTGAAAGATCAGAGCTTTTAGGACCGATGCTGTGACCTACTGTTGCTCAGCTTTCACTAAGATCACCTGGAGAATTAAGTAAAAAATAATGAGCAGATTCTTGCCATTTTCACTTGTTTGGGTCTGTTTTTGATCATTACAAATGTGGTAAATGTCAACAATAATGCTGTAAAAACAGTAATGATTGATGGGGCAGCTGAAATGGCCAGAAGACTCTGCATCGTATCTTACAACGTCTTTTTTTTTATTTTTATGATGAAGTGATGTTAGTGTCCTTCTCCCTCTTGGTCGTTATCTGTGTCGGACTTTTGAGACACAAGAGAAATCTAGCACATCATATTAAAGCAGGAAATATATGGACTCAATCAAATCGAATGGCTACGTTGAAACCCAGAGGGCAAATATTGTTGGATTCCAGAGAGGAGATGCAGAAACAGAATTGTTTGTGTTTAATGTGTCTTACATCTTATTTTTTTTTTTCAAATGTCTATTTGTGGCTGCAAAGTGTTTGGCTGCAGTCTACTCTAAGTTCTAAGAATAGTTAAAGGTGCAATATGTTAGAATTGGCCGTCTGTCAAAAATCATACTCCAGACAAATAGGGGGCAGTGTATCACCAGAGTACCCGCTAACTGCTGCTGCTAACTAAAGCTACCATCAGCTAGTTAGCTCAGTTAGCCATGCAGTAGCAGTCCAGACTGGGAGTGTAGGACCAGGGTATTGTTAGTGTTCACACTGGTAACACAGGGGCTTTGGATCGGGAAGGGCCTGGGCTATCTGGTTAGCATGCTAACTTCGGTAGTTATCTCTGCAACACAGTACACATGCATCATAAAGTCAAAGATACCAGTCAATCACATTCTGCTAATAATTAATTTCATTTTTTAACGTTTTGACCTAAAATCATACATATTGCCCCTTTAATGTAATATAAATGCAGTACTGTGTTTGATTATGATTCACATTGGGTTGTATTCTGGTACCAAACATCCACAGTCATGAGAAAAGACCTGAATGACACCTGTCTCCACATTTCTGTAAAAAAAAAAAAAAACATTACAGCTGAAAGAAAAAGCTTCTATAAAGATAAAGTGAGCAGTTCATTTGTCCATCCATATTCTCCATGGCACATATTTCTTAATGTTTCTGACTGAATTAGAAAAGTTATTGCAATTTACCAAACTCCTCCTCACTTTACGTTTACTCTAATCTAGCTTTTGCAATTACTACAAATGTAGCCTCACATTTTGAGTCTCAAAAATGATATAAAGCAGTCTGTCTTTAGCATACCAAAATTCACGTGTGAGAAGGGAGCTGCTGTAAAGATAAAATAATACATAAAAAGCACCTTGAATTAATTTAAATGTGAGAGTAAAGATGCAGGAGGAGCAGCAGTGCAGCTGAGGGCAGCGTCCTGTGACCACAGACTGATGCTCTGACATGTCTGATACCAATGATGTCTGTGATCCAGCACCACTGACCTGAACTTCCATTTGAACAGCTTTGTATTATCAACGGCACAAGTATATGAAATTATTTGGCAAAGACAGAAAAGTGTTTGCAGATCAGATCTGAATATAAAGAATCAATATTTATCGAGTGATTTGAGTGAGCACCAAAACAGAGTAAAGGGTGTCCTTGATAGGTGGATTGGAGGTTAAAGGAATAATTTGACATTTGGGGAATTGGACTTATTTGCCGTCTTGCCAAGAGTTAGATGATAAGATCAAAACCACTCTCATGTCTGTCCTTCAGTAATGCTACAGCCAGCAGCCGGTTAGCTAAATTCAGCATAGAGATTGGAAGCAGGGGAAAACAGCTAGCCTTGCTTTGTTCAAAGGTAGCAAAAAAAATAAAAATCACCAACCAGCACCTCGAGAGCTCACTAATGACACACTGTATCCTGTTTGCCTAATTAAATAAATTAAAAAAAAACACAAAGTGTAAAAACAACAATTCTCTGAGGGTGATGTGTAGTGACTTCCTGAAGTCTCAGCTGTTTGCCTGGCAACCCCTGTGACCTACAGAGCCAGACGTGCTGTTTTCCCCCCTCTCTCCTAGTCTCTATGCTAAGCTAAGCTAACCTACTGTTGGCTGCAGCTTTGTATTGAATGGACAAATATGAGAGTGGTATCGACCCTCTCATCCAACTCTTGGCAAGAAAACAAATGAGCTTACTGTATTTTCCATAATATGGAACTATTCCTCTGTCACACTTTATTATAACCAACATTAATAATGGAAAATACATTTATAGCTAATTTAACTTTAGTTTATTGTTATCTGACTTCTAACAAACAGTGAAATGCTTCATAAAATTGGTTAATTGGCAATTGGTTATTGTAAACTTGCAACTGATGTTTACAAACATTTACAATTTAGCGCTAAACAACCAACAGATTAATGGTATGCATAAAGAAATTAGCATTAGCATTAGCATTCACAACCCTACTCGCCCATTGGAGAATTCTGTTGCACTGTTTCAATCCCCTGAACATCTCCCTATGGATGAGTGATATCATGCTCTATTTAAGGCTTGAAAAGATCAAATACACACTTAGGGGATCCATGCAACCCTTTTGTGTTTTATCTCAGCGACCTAAAACAAACCTCCCTGATAGCTCACGAGTGTGTTCGCTTGATTGATGACCTGCAACAACACTCAGCCAAACATAAACAATCATTTACCCTCTCCGAAACCTCAACCTGACACTAACTCTGCTTCCCTTTTGTTTAATTGCTTATGTTTATGTCTGTTGTTACTTTTTATTTATCATCGCTAATTTAATGATCTTTGTTTTTCATTTTTCTTCAGTCAAGTGGCACCTAATACCTGAGAATCGTACGGAGGACCAAAACTGCTGAAATAAAAACTGAATGATAAATAAACAGAAATACCATTAAATTCAGCTACATTTATATTAAAAATACATTTAGTTTATGCATTTTTAAATGTATTTATTTATGTATGTATTACTTTCTGGAGAGTCTGTGACTGTCTCTGATGGCCACCAGTGTGTGAGAGCAATAGTTGATGTACGCACTCTAATGTGAATCAACTAATTTGAAAAGTTAACCCCATTATAATATATAGAATAATCAATTGCTTAATTAAAGGGGCAATATGAAATAATTTTGAGTGCAAAACATTATAAAAGATGAACTAAAACTATCATCAGAATGTGAAGAAATAAATGTTTGACAGTATGTCTATGTGTTGTGTTAAAGAGATATCTACTGAAATTAGCATGCTAACCAGCTAGCCCTGGCCCGTCCCAGTCTAAAGGGGTGTAAACACCAAGACTCTGGTTCCAGCTGCATGGCTAACTGAGCTAAGGGCAACTACAGTAAGCAGCAGTTAGCCATTACTCTGGTGATATGCTTCCCCCTATTTGTTTTGAGTATGAATTTAACAGGTGGCCAATTCTTACTTATAGCACCTTTGAATGAGAAAGCAAATAAATAGTAGTAGTATTTGGCAGTCTTGGTCCTCCGTAGCTTGGGTGGGTTGCGGGTATGTTTTCAGAAAAATCTATAAAGGTATTGTTCTCTATATGTCTGTCACCTCTGCCTTGCTCTTAATAAAAAGAAGGTGAAATGACTCTGACTGGAAAACGTTTAATTAAAGCAAGTTCTCTGCCTCTCAGTGATCAAACAGTGCTGAAAATCTAATCTTTATTTCACAATGTGTGCCTGTGTAGAGGTGACAAAAGACTGAAGTTCGAGTCCTTCCCAGGCTATGGATAGGTTTTATCTAGACGTACTGTAGGTTTCGACAGTAATTACAGAGTGATGACAAAGACCAAGTGATAACATCCCATTATACAGCAGAAATGACTGCTTTTGCCTTTGGTTTAATGTTTTTAACTTTCCCAAAATGTCAGACGTTGATGATGTGGGAGTGAACTTGGTTTGATATAACCTATTGTAAATGAAGCAGACAACATCTTAATGGTAAGGGAAACGCAGATGAAACTTCTCCTCGGAGACGAACTGTCAGGCGGAAAACAAATGGTGTTGTTTTTTTCACACACCAGCCCCACAATTCAAAGCATCCAAAAGTCAATACCCACACTTGGCAGTTGAGACAAAGATGAAGATGAGGTGCGAGCAGAACAAAACATTGCAATGCGGGACGGGCCTCAAGCACCAAATGACATCGATTCAGAGAGGCTCCGTCTTCACACACTGCGGTACACTTGTGTCTTTAAGATGAGATGCTAAGAGGCCGTAACAGCATAATCACAGTCATACAGCTCGCCATTCGTCAAAAATAAACCTAACAGGTGCAGAGGCTAGGGATGACGTGCGCATATCTGACACATTTGTCGGTGGACTACTGATGAGCTGAAACACCGGCTCTAAAACACTCATTTTCTATTACCTGGGGAGATTTCAAATGTGCTGCGAGAGCTGCTGCAGGACATTAATGTGAAGTCCATTTGGATGAGAATGAACACAGCGTCCGCCAGCGATGGCTTTTCAAACAGACACACATTTTTCCCAAACTGCGCGGATGGATATAGCTTGTGGCACAAATTGTCAGGTCAATGCACAACTATTTGACCTACAAGGAGCATATAAAGCAATGATGAAGAGAATCATATTGTATTGATTGATAAATGCATTTTCCCTCTCTGTGCAATTGGCTATCTGTCAGACCAGTGCACATCACTGGGGGCACAAATATGACCTTCTTTCTTATTGCTTGCCTTTTTGTGCCGCGTGGCCTTGAATCCTCGGCGGACAAGCCGCACAAGACAATAAAGTTATTAACTTTGCAATTTCCAAAGTGTGGTGACTTTGCAGACTGGCGGCATTAAATGAAAGGTGATCAGGACACCTTCAATGAGGAATGTGGGTTTTTTTTTAACAATGTTCTCCGTTAATGAGGCATATTGTGGTAATGTGTGAGAACTCTTTTTGGTGCTCCACAGTTATGTAAAAAGGCATCTAATCCACTCTATTCCAGCTTTTATCACAGCAATCAAAAAGCAGAAAAGCAGGTATTTATGCCTATGCAAATGAGTGCTGCTCTTAGCCCTCTTTTTTCCTGCAGATGAACAGAAGAGAGAGAGAGACAGACAGAGAGAGAGACAGACAGAGAGAGAGAGAGATGGAAAAAAAATAATGGTTCAGTCTGCCATCAGCTCCTACTGATAGCCCTTCCTTGGCAGCAGTTCTGGAAACTATTTATTTTCTCCTCAGGACCGGCCCTCAGATGGCTATTATATACTTTGTAACAGCCCTTTACTCTTGTCTCATTTGCTTTCATACATCACTGGCTCATTCAAAGTGACCTCAAAAATAATGAGGACAGAATAGTGTGACAAACTCGTGCGCCAGCAGATGAAAATCAGCAGGTGTCAAACATTGTTTTAAAACGTATGTTTTTTTTTTCAGTTTGCTTTCAACTAAGGGGATCTGATTTTAAAAACGTTTATGAAAAGTGATGTTAAAAGCAGGGCTGTACATTTTGAGTTGTTGATGAAAAACACATGTACTTCCCCGCGGACACCGTCCCCTTGATTGAGGGACGTGTTTGATTAATTTCATCTTGAAAAATTCAGGATTCCTGGGAATTCTTTTTGTGTGTCCTGGTTCTTTACGCGCATAAAATCCCGTCGCTGCTCTATTCTGGGAGATGTAACCAAGAAAAATAATGCAAATGTCATACAATTGGTATGCTACGTATAAAAGAGCTCAACAGCTAATAACCAGTGTTCAGGGTTGGTGTGTGTCAGCGTTTGTTATGATTTTTAAACTCATCAATGTCTCATCAATAAATCATCTGGGACCAGAGACAGCTCGCCCTCACCCTACATATTCATGGCTGCATTGAACTTAATAATAGTGACCAGTTTGGAAAATGTGAGGCGTGCACGTGCCTCATAAATGTCAGAGCACTCACAGGAGGAGTCACATGAGGTTATTCCATCCCCTGTATGTTTTGTCCCATTTTTCTGTCTTGGCAGTCGTGTTTGAAGCGAACACTTGCAAAAATGACAGTCAGGGACTTTGTCAGGCAACCCCAATGTGTGCTGTAATGTACTATGTGCTTACAGTGATGTAAATTATTTAGGGGAGTTGGAGCAGGTGTGACAGCAACCCGCCACGATTTTGTAGGAATAATGGTTTTTATATTTTTATATTTTGCCTCACTTGAGCACCCGGCTCTCAGCTCGCTCATTTGCATGCAAGAAGCTCAACAGAGCATCCACGAGTCTTCAAAGCCAGCCTCCCAGGTAATGCAGCAGCTTGAGATTTTTACATCTGATCATCGCTGACTGGAGTCTTGATCATGTAGATTCAAACTGGGGGAAGAGTTCTACATGTTTACAAATCAGACCGGAGTTTGAGCCAGGAAGGGAATAATGTTCCATATTCAAAACACAGCGTCTCTCAGTTGAATTTCTGTGTTTTTTTCTGATCTCCCTGTGTTCGACCCCGTTGTCACATTTGAGAAAAATTTGCTGAATGAATGACAGTTTTTGTTATTTTTGATCACACATTTATTGGAAAGGAAACAGCAGTGTGCGTCATTGAATACATTTAGAGCGGAGCTAACATGAATAAACATTATATACAGTGCTTTTATAATAATTTCTTTCACCTAAAAAAAATATGTACACCTCTTAAAGGTGCACTATGTAGTTTTGGGGAAGAAATCATTGACTGAGCAAACAAACAAACTCTATTTGTTTTCCTGACTAAATAAACAAACTGACCTTACAGGACAACACAGTTTCATACTGTTTTACTTTGTTTATATGAGGCGGACCCTGCCACCTTGCTGGCTTCAAACAATGTCCTTGGGATCTTATTTTCCTCCGAGAACAGCTTGTTTATTCAGTTATGAAATAAATAAATATCACTGAGTTTGTATTATCACCTCATTTATATTGTAAATATTAAAATTCTGAGTTTGAATTTCTTCTCCAAAACTACATAGTGCCCCTTTAAAAATCTAGGAATCACCATTTTTGTGATTTCATTTCCTAAAACATAGTCGCGACCTCTAATGCCGTGGCCACAGTTACAATATTGGGACTCTGCTTGTGGATCTCGGCTCCTCCAACAGCGGCCTCACGCTGCTGCTGGGGGAAGTAAGAAGGGAGGGTGCCCGTCCTGGAGAAGCTCTGCATGCCGCTCCTTGATTTCGGGCGATTGGTGCCGTAGCCAGAATCCTTCCAGGAGTGGTGACACCCGTGAGGATTGTTGAAGACCGGCGCGGGGGAGAAGCCTATTGTGTATGCATTATCTCTTGGGGCCCTGAAGCTCTGTGGTACCACCGCACAGTAGGTGGCCTGGCAGTCCGAAGATAAGCTGTTAGCGGTGCTGGATGAACCTGAAATGCAAGAAATAGATCAAAATAAATAAATAAATACATAAGGTTGAGAAGTTGCTGTTGCAGATGTTACATTTGTGTCACCCTGGTGAATATGTGTGTTTAGTTCGCTCACTCTTTAGCCTCGGGTGGAAGGTTGTAAAATTCTTCTTGCCTCCGTCGCCGCTGACATCAGAGTCGCTGTCATTGAAGTCACTGTCCCCTTTGCCACTGTCCTTCACGCTCAGCTGGTCAGTGTTCCCGATGCCACTGCGGATACAATCAACAGATACAGAGTGAGCCACCACTGTATGCACATTAGCTTGATTATTGATGCCTTCTTTTGTCATGCGAGGCCTGCCTGTCTCCACCCAGACCCATCTAACCTCATTCCACAGGAACAGCCACGAGCAAAAAAAACAATAACTACATGTGCCAACTGTTAATCACGCTCTGAGAGTTCAGAGAGACGCCACTGTGTGACAAAAGAGCACATTCTTATCTGGAGAGGAAAAAAAGGGGAGTTATAGAGTTGTCTTTACCTCACTTGCAAGCAGTATTTGTCGCCTTGCCACACAGATGTTGCTTGGAAATGCTTCGAGGGCAGGAACATCTGAGGGAGAGGAACACAAAACGACAGCAGAGAAGCTTTAGTTTCCATTCCTGGCACCGAGATCAAGGGAACGTCGTATGCATATGAAAATACAAAGATGAAAAAGAATACACTCTTGTAAGTTGGCTCACCTTTGCCTCAGAGTCCCCGCTCCTCTCCTCATACAGGCAGGAGTCATCTAAGGAGGAGGTTCTCTGGTGGAAGAAGCCTCTCTGGCCGGTGTATATGTTGGGTTCTGTTGAGCCCAGCATGGAAATGGGCCCGCCGTCGAACAGGCTGTGGCACACTTCCCTCTTGGAGCCACGGCTTCTTCTCCCCCTGCGGCTGAGCTTGCACGTGACGACAACCACCACGATTGCAATCAGCAACAGCGCGCACCCCCCTCCGAGCATGATAATGACAATTAGTGAGCCATCCAGGCCCGAGCCTCCTTCCTCGCTCGACCGCAGCACAATGACGACCTGGTCCTCAGAGGGCTCCGTCTCTGTGATCACAAACCTAACGGTGGCACTGCTGGAGAGCGGGGACCTGCCACTGTCACTCACGGTGATTTTCATTTCCAGCACGTCACCAATTTCAGCCGTCAGCTTTTGTTTCGTGGCGATCTCTCCCGTGTCTTTGTTGATCGCGAAGATCTTCAGGTCGCCCTGCACGATTTGGTAGGAGAGCTCGGCGTTCATTCCTTCGTCCTCGTCTTCGGCCGAGACTCTCAGGGCCAGGTAGCCGGCAGGCGCGTTGAAAGGCAGGGGGATGTCAGCGGAGTCGTTCACCAGGACGGGGAAGGTGAAGTAGGGATAGTTGTCGTTCTGATCCACCACTCTGATCCTGATGGTGGAGGTGCTTGAGAGGGAGGGGGAGCCTCTGTCTTCAGCCTGGATCACCAGGTCGATGTGCTGAAGGGTCTCGTAGTCAAAAGACCTCAAAGTGTACAGAGAGCCTGAGAGTGAATCCACAGAGACATAAGTGGACACCGGAGATCCTCCTGGCACCTCCGAGTCTATGACTTTGTAAGACACTTTGGCATTCTTCCCCACATCTGGATCTCGTGCTACAACAGTGGTGACATATGAGCCTGGTATATTATTCTCCAGGACTGAAACTTCATACAGAGACTTGCTGAAGAGGGGGGGGTTGTCGTTCTCATCCGTCACACGAATGGTGTACTGCCTGACTGTTTTAAAAGGGGGGGTTCCTAAATCTTCAGCCACTACTGTGAGGTTATACTCAGGGATCCTCTCTCTGTCTAAAGCGGTGCTGGATATAATCATGAAAGAGTCGCCATAGGCTTGCTGGAGGGTGAAGTGCTCGTGCCCGAGCAGGCTGATGCGCACGTACCCGTTGGAGCCCGAGTCTCTGTCCGAGGTGCTGATCAGAGCCACGAAGCTCTCCGCGGCCGCAGCCTCCGTGATGTAGGCGACCCCGTCGCTGCTGGAGGTCATGGGCTTGATGCTGATCTCCGGCGCGTTGTCGTTCACGTCCACGACATCGATCAGAACTTTGCAGCCGGACGGGACGGAGTTGGCGCCCAGATCTGACGCTTCGACGCTCAGCTCGTACGACCTCCTCTTCTCGAAGTCCACCAGCGCCTTCAAGGTGACGTCCCCGGAATACGGGTCGATGTGGAAGAGGCGTGCGACATCTGGAGAGAGCCCGTCCGCGAACGCGTACACCACCTCGCCGTTGACGCCGTCATCCGGGTCAAACGCGTGCACCCTGAGCACCCTGTGACCCACGGGGGAGTCTTCGTTCAGCTCAACTTTCAGAGCGCTGTGCTCAAACGTCGGGCTGTTGTCGTTAAAGTCCAGCACTCTGATGTTTACACGCATGGAGCCAGACTTTGCTCCTCCGTCAGTCGCAGTCACCTCGATGGTGTAGGTGTCCTCCACCTCCCTGTCCAGCTCCCTCACCAGCACCAGCTCCGCAAACTTCACTCCGTCCTCCCGATCGCGCACCTCCACTGCGAAGTGAGCGGACGGGGAGATGTTGTAGCTCTGGATGTAGTTCTCCCCCACGTCCTGGTCGAGGGCGATCTGCAGCGGGAACCTGGAGTCCAGCGGGACGTTCTCCACGATCTCCAAACTCGTCTCGTTGCGCGGGAAGTGGGGAGAGTGGTCGTTGATGTCTCTCACCTCGATCTCCACGTGGATGAGCTGGAACTTTTCCTTGGAGTGGGCCACGATGTCGAAGCTGACGAAGCAGCGCGGGGACCTGGGGCACAGTTGCTCCCGATCGATGGTCTCCGCGACGCTCAGCAGCCCGTCGGTCTCCCTCATTTCAATCACAGAAGAGTTGTTTTCCTGCATGAAGCGGAACGAGGTGTCGGGGTCATCGGCCGGATCGATCTTTAAATCTTGGGACAAATTCCCAATCTCCGTCCCGGGCGCGTCCTCCTCGTAGGTGACGTACCTGGTGGTTGTACACCGAGCTGTGTGAAATAAAGCGAGCAGCACGCATAGTCCAACAGAAGTGCAAAATCCCATGACGAGGAGTTACACAGCAGCGTTCAAAGAAATCATAAATGGCAATGCAAAGGAGTCCTTCAGCTCGTGTTGTGTCAGCTCGATTCACAACTGTGTCAAACTCTGACTTTGCTGTGGGTCTATAAGCCCCGGTCTATGCAAATGGCCTGCCCCATCGACCAATGGCCTTCCAGTGGACCACCAACAGGGCGACGTTTGGCCCCTGCAGCAAACTGCTGCTGCTGCGGCTGCGGCTCACTTTTGTGTGTGTGCAAATGGTTTATTAGATAAACTGATTGTGGGGCTTTAATCAGCCCGCTAACCGCGTTACTTAAATAAATCTGCACCTGGTAATTAATTAGCTAACTAAATCACTTAAGGGACGACTGTAGTTGATAGGACTAAGAGCCATCAGATGGAGTTGGAGCCTACCTGTTGAAAAGCCTGACGGGCCGACCGGCTGTTAAGGAATTATGCAGAAGCTGAGAGCGGAGAGAGATTTGAAAATAGATAAATAAATAAAATAATATCTCACATGTCAATGAGATTATAATTGCTGATTGCTGCTGCAAAAGTAAACGAGGGCTCACAGCACCAGAAAGGATGAGCATCAATAACCCTGAATGTAGTTTTGCTCTACTTTTATTTAAGTAGATAGCAGCGGTGGAGGAAGTTCTGAGATCATTTTGCACTGTGTGGTTTTGGGGATTATAGTTTAATCAGTAGAGGCCTTACGGACATCACAGCAAAATGTCATGCTGTTATACTTTGTTGATATGTGGCAGACCCTGCCACCTTTCTAGCTACAAACAGCGTGTCAGGGACCTTATTTTCCTCTGAGAACAGCTTGTTTATTCTGTTATAGTAAAGATGAATATTTGTGAGTTTACCTCATTTATATAGTAAATAATAGAATTTTGAGTTTGAAGAGTATGAATTTCTCCCAAACCACATAGTGCCCCTTTAAAGCATCAGCAAGTTAAGTACTCTATAGTCTTTACAACAGATGTAGTTGAGTATGTGTATATGAATATATGTCTGACAGGCTCTTTATTTTTTATTCACTCTTGTTAGTTTGCGGTTGTCCTGCTGGTGTGCCATGCAGGGTGGGGGAAGGAAAGGAAGGATGAGAAACTCTCAGTGCTGAAGGGGCACATAAGAGCCCTTTTGTCAGGTAGCTGATGAATCTCCTATTATACATGGATTAACAAGAGTACTGTACTTGTATAGTTCAAAATTATTAATGTCAAGTATTATACATACATTTAAAGGCTGACCCCCCCTCGGTGTTGAGAAAAATGAAAATTTGGTCCCCCTAAGGCTTAGCTACATGATGATTTAATGCATGAAATAATACATGATGCATCAGGAATCCCTGTTGCTCACTATTGACACATGATCAATGAACTATGACTTCTGTAATACATCAGCTAAGGAACAGTAGGGACACAAGCCCGTGTTTTATCAAGCTGGTTGTCAGATACAAACATTTACATACTAAATGTATAATACAGTCAGATAAATCAGCTTTAACGCAACTTAAAATGGTGCCGAATCCACAGCATATCAGTTCACGTTTGTTGTGACTGTGAATTAACATTCATTTACTGACGATCTGTTAAGTATGAACTAATGGCACAAAGTCATAGCGACTCGATCGTTTGTTAACGTGAG
The DNA here is from genome assembly GCA_963678695.2 of Diplodus puntazzo. Lineage (NCBI taxonomy): Eukaryota > Metazoa > Chordata > Actinopteri > Spariformes > Sparidae > Diplodus > Diplodus puntazzo. The sequence goes on along the minus strand of OZ023164.1, from coordinate 16,683,100 downwards.
GTATTTATGATTCATCTTGCATTAATAGATGCATTAAATCATCATGAGTCATGCATTAGATAAGCAGCACTTTATCCGTATGTGAGCATCTCTGGCTACACTCTGTCGAATTCTGAGTGGAGCTTGAGTTCATGCTAAAAACACCACATGTTCACAAATCTTGTCTCGGATACCTGAGTGTGGAGAAGTGTCACCGCTGTGCCTCAAACTCAAGTTAATAAACAACAATAACAGTCACCTTCCACTCACTTTGTTTTTGGTAAATATCTTATTTTTTCTGTTTGTTTCCTATTTACCTTTATGCGTATTTTTTTCTGATTCTTTTTCCTGGACTTGTTGTATTTAGAACTGTTATCACAAGTGAATTTCCTTTTGCTAGATAAATAAAGCTAATCTAATGTGATCTAATCTAAAGTGCAGTGAATGAGCACCGGGGTCCTGTCCAATGCCTTCTGACCGATGCAGCGGGGCGAATCTCCGTCCTATAAGTACCTTCCTTCAATATGATTTGCACCATTTGTTTTAAAGTGCTAGCTGAACCGCGTATTAAGGTACTGTTTATCCTCAAGTTGCAACTGGCGTTTACAAATCTTCGCAATTGCAACATTCCTCGTTTGTTAACATTGAAATTGAAGTTCAATTAACTATGAATTTTCCATTTGTTAATGACGGCTACTATAAAGTACCATGTCAGCCATTCACACATAAGCATCATTTTAAATGTTGTTGTTGTTGGAGGTGGAGCTAGGTTTTAATCATGTTATATCTTGACGGGTCGTTTAATCCACAACAACACACCAATTTTCAGGTTAATCATGCAACTAGTTAACAGTAATCAGGTAATGTGTAACTTTAGCTTTCAGGTAAGTGTAGTTCAGTTAAAAGTACAATATTTTACCCAAAAATATACATAGATACACTTTCTAATTTAAAGTACTCATTTCTTTCAACCAATAGATAAAAGCAGTGGGTAATGTAAGTATGAAACTGGATAAAGGACTGAATAAAAGAGGAGAGAGAGCTGGATACATTTCATTGTTATTCATACACACCTATGTATTATGATCACACGGTGTCATCAAACACATCCCACTGACATTTAAGCTTAATAAAACCCAAACAGAATCTATAAATATTTATTTCAATGTTCATTTTTCTCTCAATCACTCTCATTCGTGTAGACACAGCCCATCAATAATCTGCATAATAAAGCAGAAGCTAGACATCTATCTTTCTGCTGCGCGGCCGTAGACAAGGTCTCGCCCGCTCACACAGCAGAGGAGGAATTTCAATGCGATGCTGTAAATAAAACAGCCCCGTGAAGTCAAACAAGTGTCGTTTGATTGGTGTTGCGTGTTGGGACACTGTTGATAACACATAATGCATAGAGCGTCATTGCGAGAAGAAAAAAAAGCAGCATGCACAATCACAACCGTCTGTAGTATGATAAACAATTAAATCCACCTAATTTAACCTTTTCAACTTTAGTTCTAAAACAAGAGCCTTGGAAGTTGGAAGACAAAAGAAGTTCTGGCTACACTGAGCGATTCCTCCTCCCACTTAAGACACATAAACACACACACACACACACAAAGACAAACATCCATACACCAGAAACAGCTCCCATAGTGGTAACAAAAGCGCATGAGTCAACCAGACCTTTGTCAACCATATGGGTGATTAGCTTTTGCTGATTAAAAGGGCGTCTGCAGCTCTTCAAAGGGCTCCTGACACCTCACAAAAGTTTGGCTGAGAGCAGTCTGAGCCCCCGAGAGGGCACCTACAGGGAGGTGTGAGAAATCACACAATAAACAGCCACACAGACCTGAGATAGTTGTGATACTGTGTCAGCGGGAGGTGATAAGGAGCGCCGTGCTGCCATATGTGTTACACAAGCGCAGTTTTTGCTTGTATAAATGTTCATCCACCCTTCTGTCCATCTACTCATCTGTCCATCCATCCATCTTAAAAGTGTTGAACAAGTCTGGTTTTACTTATATACTGAATGTCAAACCACAAATACATCATTTTCTGCCATTTATTCAGGAAGGGGAAGGGTCGCAGCAGGCTAAACAGGTTCATTTGTCAGTCTCCCCCGCAACGTTTTCTAGTTCCTCCCCAGGGATCCCAAGGCAGCTGAGATAAATAATCTTCCCATCATCTTCCGGGGTCTACCTCGAGGTCTCCTAAAGGGCCGGACATGCCTCGAAAACCTCGCCCACGACAGGCATTGAGGACCTTCTGACCATAACTCGGAGCAGCCGCCTCCACAACGAAGGCTTTGAACATGCATGAGAAATTCTTCCACAGATGAGCGATTAAGACCCTCTGACTGGAGCCTCAGATCCCCGGTTCAAACTCATAACAAGTTCTCTTCCCTCAGATCTAATGATACCACCACAGAGTCGATTGTTTTTTTGGGTACTAAAGTACACTTATGAATCACCCTCGAACACGGTGTTTGATATGGCCAACGCATGACTAGTAGAGAAGTCCAATAACAAAGCACCAGCGAGGTTCAGATTGGGCATGCCCTGTTTAATAAATGTGATAAATGTGAAAATTGATTTTTCTTTTTTCAGATAATGTTGCCTGCTTTTCTTGGCAAGAATACCAAGCAGCGTGAACAAAAAAACACACGCCAACACACACACACACACACACACACACACACACACACACACACACACACACTCACACACACAAAAAAAGTGAAAACACTTTCCAGCAGAGTAAGCCCATTCATAATGCATGCTATTGAAAGTTGCAGTATTTACATATTGAACTTGGAACGTGCTCCAGTCAGATCACATTACGGCTGAAGCGGATGTGAGGAGTTTGTTCTCAAATCCGCAAGACACTAAACCAACGAGTGGTTTCCCCAGATGCTGATGCCCTGCATTATGCCACAAATCATTTAATTGAGTGTTGTTTTGTTCTATACGCTCAGGCTGGCCAATACGAAAAATCAAACACAAATCATTAATCCTGTAAAAGCAACAGAATCGGGCATAAATATTGTGATGTCGAGTGTAAACATGAAAAGGTTTTGCCTCTATCTCTCATAATCTACTACTTTGTTGGTCATATTTATTCGCTCGCTATCTCTATTTTCATCCTTCATTAAAAACAAGATCAGGCTGAACGTGGAGGGGGATCAAACATAAGATACTTTGCTGCCATTACCAGACGCACAAAGCCTTCAGCACAATAGTCCCATGCTGGCTGGGTGTTGAAATCCAGGATTTTATGGCTGCGAGGAGTCAGAAGGTAAGGCAGAATTATTAGCCAAATTAGTTGTTTGCCACTAAGAGGATTACACTTTAATCTTATCAAATGCCTCACGCACTTACCACTTTGTGTTGCAACGGTTTCAAGGTAACAGCTGAGCAGCTGTAGATGAAAATATTCCGGTCTCGAATAAAGAGCACAGACATGATGATTTAAACAGGGAGTGACGACTTGCTCATTTGTGATTTCCTCTACGTGCCCGAGGTTGTGTCTGAGCTAAATGCCTCAATATTTAACAGCACCTACTCATATCTTGAGTATTTTTCTGATCAATACATCAGTACAAGGTCACCAGAGGTCCAACCACAAACAAAGCCTGGCTAACACAGGAGTGATACTTGTTTGTCACTTAAGTCAGGTGATTAATGCAGCTCACGGCTTGATTAAGAAGTGTGTGGTGACGGTAAGAGCATCAGAGCAGATTAATGGCTTCGGCCATCTGCTCTTCTCACCGAGGTGATTTCAAATAATGGTAAGAATATTGTTGATCTCGCCTTGGCAGTGCGACATCACAGTGATCTTGATGATGATCAGAAATCAGTCTGATGTCAGCCAACCCTTTTACATGATTTGAAATTCCGTGTGAAGATTGTGTCTGCTCCCCCTCGCACGCCACCAGGTAGGAAGGCAGGAAAAGCATTTGGTGACACCGGGAGCAGTAATCCTGGCATATGCCACTGGGAACAAATGTCTCAAAGGCCCACCTTTTGGATAACAGCCACCATGTCACCCACTGCTAGAAAATTGTCAGCCAAGTTTTTTTCTTTTTTTGTTTTAGAGTTTCTAGGTTTCTAGTTTTCAGCCAAACACTTTCAAGATGCAGGAAAATGCTTATGAAAGGCTCCATGAAAATGATATTTTTGATATGTTAACTGTCATCTATCGCAGTCTAATTTTGTCTGTCTCTCTGAGATTACTGTGTTTTTTTAACAATGCCAAAATAGATAGTTGCAGCGATCAACATGTGAGCTGGGATCGTTGGAGTTTTATTTATAAGTTTTGGTTTGTTTGGGTTTTTTTTTTTTTTTACGCTGTCATGAAACTATATGAATCACATCCCTGCAGATATATACACCACGCACAAAAAGACAGAGTGGCACAGATACAGCGTGGGGCAGCATACGGCACAGGGGTGTGCATATAATGGTAAATTAGCGTGAAGCACAAACGAGCTGCACAAAACTTTGTGACACAAAGGAGAAACACTCAGCAGCTTTGTTTCCGTAATTGGCCTGAGCTCATGAAAACAACAAACTGCTGTGATACATCTCTGAATGCTTGAATGAAAGCTGTGACATGCAAATTCAGTAACCATGGGTGTCGTATGCTGTCGAAGATACATTCAAGATTAAACGTTAAAGAAATCCACTAATCTAAATTGCATTGTTAAAAAGGTGGGTTTTTTTTTACACTTTGATGGATTACATTGTCCTATTAACTGTTTCAAAAAGACTTTATAATAGGAGTATAAATAATATACCTAAGTGACTCTTAACTAATGCTTGACTTATGATGACTTAAAGGTGCACTGTGTAGTTTTTGGGAGGAAATTTTAATCAGGAGAGAGAGCTCTTCATTAAAGGACACCACAATCTCATACTGTTTAACTTTGTTTGTATGTGGCGGACTCTGCCACCTTTCAAGCTTCAAACAGTGTTCTGGGAACAATATTTACCTCCGAGAACAGCTAGTCTATTCAGCTATGGAAAAAAAATATATTATTTCTGAGTTTGTATTGTAAACTCATTATTGTAAATACTGTAAATACTGCCCTTTAATGTATTAATTATCCCCACAGAAACCTCAGGCAGTTTCCAGGTGTCTGTGGCTCTCTGTAGACTTGCACTGAAATATATAAGCCCCATACCTCAATGGACATGGCACTCAATCAAGGCTAGGAGCAGGAGAATATGTCTTTCGTGCAGTGCAACACAGTGATAATGCTATAATTCAAGAAAAGAGAAATCGTGAGTTGAATTCCTTTAATAATTTATTTACGATTGATGATTTAATGCGTTAAATAATGGAGGATGTATCATGGATTCCTGTTGCTCACCGTTTCGACTTTATGTGCCTGGAGTTCAAATCTTAATGGCTCTTCACTTAATGAATGTTATTTCCCATATACTTCATGCATTAATTGATATGAATACAAATTAGCTGGATTCCATTTGCACCAAACTTTATTTCAGACCCGTGTGTTTGTTCAGAATTTTTCTTTTCTTTTTTTTTCTTTTTTTTTTATAAAACTGGTCATCAGATATAAACATTAACATAATAACCAGAAATATATAATTAAGCTTACATAAAACTGGCATAAACTAACTTACCAATGACCTACTAAGTGTGAACTACTTGCATAAAGCCAGAGTGATTTGATAATTGTTTTAATGCCGAGCAACAGGAATTAATGCCACATCCTGCATTAATTAATGCACAAACTCATCATGAGTCATGCCTCAGTTAATAATTACTTAAATAAATGATTCATACTCTTTTTGCAAAGTGTTGCCTTCAAAGCTGACTTCTGCTAAGACCAAAAGGATTTTCAATACAAACTGTTCCACAGTCTGATTAGTAGTTGAACGCACGACGGTAGCTGTGCCGAACTCTGTAAATCATCTCATCTCTGCCCACTTAACAATTTACACACAATCCCTGCCACTAACTGCCTAAATGAGCTCCTCTGATAACAATGCAACCTTGAAGAGAGATAGACTTGTATTCATGACGCAGCGTTTATTAAATTTAGACAGGCACAGACCCTTTATATATATATATATATATTTATATATATATATATATATATATATATATATATATATATATATATATATATATATATATAAAGCAGGCTGGAAACTCCATCCAGCCATTTTTTCAGTGGCCAGGCCCTTATCAGTTTCCTCATCTCACTTTAACCTTAGGTGCTCTAATAAACTGGGGGTATACATGTCACCGCTCTGGCCGTGAGGGTCATGTGGAAGGTTTAATCTCGACCATTTGGGCTGTCTGAAAGGCAGATAAAACAAGATTATCCTGTGCTTGGTATTGGCTCTCGGTGTGACGAGAGGGTGGAAGCATGTGAGCAGCAGCTGTGGAGGTGCCAAATACTCAGACTGGCTAGTGGTCTCTGTTGCTTTTGGCACCTCCTGCGGCGCTACAGGCACAGATAACCCCCCAACCACAGCTCATCCTCGCAGCTCTCCAACTGATTACAACTGGCCAAATGTTTAACATACTGTCCCTAATCACACTTAACATTCTGTCACAATATGCTCCTAAATAGCTTTTAGGGCCATATAAATCACATAGGTACTTGTAGCCTTGATGTTATTAGGTCTAATTGTTTTTTGCTTCCTGTGTAGCTCTGTAACTAATGCGTTCAGATCTTTTCAGCAGGGAGGAAATCTCTTTTGCACACCGACAGAAATTTAGAACATATGAGGGGCCAACTTAAAAAGATGCATTTGTAAAAACAAAGATCCATTATGGAAATAAATGCATAACATAAGAAAATCATAAAAAAATGCGTGACTATTTTATGATAAATTAATTAGTCTATTAGGGCCAAGCATGAATAATGAAAGGGCTTTCCTGTAATAAGATCTCAGCGGACTCTACATGTTTTAAACAAATTCAGAACATTAATATGGATGCCGTGTAAACATGTTTCGAGGATTTTTTCATGTTGGCCACAAAAGACTGAGTCTATTAAGAAATTTGGAAGGACAGATTTTGTTGTTTAAATCTCCTAAAAGCCGAGGCAGATCAAAAGAGGCATTAGTATTCAGAGACAAACCATGTTTGGCTGAGGTTCCTCTACCCCCACTCAACTCCAACCATTCCCCACTGTGTAACTAATGCCCGCTGCCTGCAAACGATTGGAACAACAGTTGCTAGCTGCACTTCATTATGCATAAGCATTTTTGAATAAGCTTTGGCCATATGCACAAACAGGTATGCTACCGCTGCAGCACAACAATATCTGTCATGATGATCTAAGCGCCGGGTGAGAAATTACGGAATCCTGCCTCGGCGCCGTTGACAAAATACCTGCTAAAGGATCATAATGACAAACAAAGAAAGACAGGTTTTTGGAATTGAGGCCAGTCATTTCAAAATGGGGAGTCGACCCTAAAGGTTTGGATTAAAACCAGGAGTGAGAGTGCCATCTACAGGTGGAAACTTTGCCATGGAAAACATCAGATGCAAAGCGAGCCAGAACAAATCCTGAAAGCGTGTGCATCTCCTCACACAGACACAGATCATTAACTCTCTCGCTAGAAAAAAAAAATAACAATAATCCAATATTTTGAACCACTTTGAGAGAACATGTTGTCCTGACAGGCTAATTAGAGTCTGGCAACCTCAAAATACTGCACCGACCAACTGGATTCTTCTTGAAATCAGCTCCCCTCCCCTTGTGGCCTTGGTGGCGTGCTTTATACTTCCTGTTGGTAAAGGCTCCACTATGGGTTTTCAGTCCAATTATGATGACTACTTCACATTTCATGCTTCATATTGAATTCCACTGCCTTAAGCTACGCGGATGAGGGGCCTCCAAAAGATCAGCAGGCCTGCACATTAACCTCCAGCGCGCGCTGATATACGAGCGCATATTTGACTTGACATAACCATAACCAACTTTCACTTTGATTTTCATTTTCCACGTCACTGCTGAACTGGTCATTGTAGATACTAAGAGGGCTTGAAAAAAATGCCCTTGTTTCAGCGCGTCCGCAGCCGGGATGTACACACTTGCAAATCCATATTCCCGTGACTCCTTGGCTGTTACTATATCAGGTGAGGTAAATAAGCATTTGCTTGGTAGTCCTGGCTGCGAATAAATTTGATTCTCCTTTGGACGGTTATATTATTCAAAGCGGGGAAGATTAAGTATAGCCTCCTTGCTGGTGTGTGCGCGCGCACATGTAAAAATGTCTGTGCATGAGTATATTTATATGTGCCTCTGTGTGTGTGTGTGTGTGTGTGTGTGTGTGTGTGTGTGTGTGTGTGTGTGTGTGTGTGAGTGGATGTGTATGTCAATGCTAATTTGCCTTTTCAAGGACCAGGTCCCTCTCCTCCTCCTCCTTGAATATATTTCACATCTCCATATTGCCATCCTAGAATGTCGCCTCCTTGAAGCAATTTCCTCTCAGCCATTATCTGATGGGTGAGAACTGCTTCCCATTGGCAGGTGCAGATGACACTTGGGCTGGGCAGGAGCTGGCTGTTAAACGTGGGACTGGCTCCTTACCAAGCTCCAGTCTGCCTGGTCCTGACAGCCCCCACAGGGCTGGCCACTGGGGGCGGACTGTTGGGCCAACTGGCCACTGAGGGGTGTAATCACTCCCTCTGACATATTTGGCACAGGCTATCCATTTGCTCCACAACAGAGAGGGCTGTGTGAGTGTCTTGCTTAATCCTGTTAGGCCAGGAGATGGCAACATTGAGGTGGGTGATGCACATTCGAAGCAACCCAGTAATGTCTCATATCATCTAAGAAAGCAAGAAAGGACTATATACTCATGACAATTTATGTAGAATTGTTTCACTTGATAGCCCCCCTATTAAGCTTTACTATTTTGCTTACGAGGAGAACAAAATAACGGGGATACAATGTAATACATGATAAATGTAATATGATAACCCGAAAATTACACATTATAAGCCTCATAAATATAGTATATAGCCTGTTTGAGGGCTATTTACATGTAATTGCATTATATTTAACAGCAGCTTGACACACAAACACACACACTGTGGACACGTTTAATAAAGGTACATTTTCACAGACAAAAGCTTCAAAGATGTGGAATAGAGCAAGAGTTTACAATTAGGAATGCAAAATTGCAACAAAGGCACTCGAGAGGACGCCTATGGTGCATAATGTGTGTGTGTGTGCACGAGTGGAGCAGGGAGATAGATTAATGTTGAGGGGCATCAGCTTAGAGGATGTTTTGTTTCCCCACTGTGTGCCGAGTGCAGAGGGGAGTTAAGGGATTCCAATCTGGTCGTCGAGTCCTGCGGTGCGAAGAATGTTTGGAGTGCGCTTGGTGATAGCGGACTCCATTACGGGGCTGAGTCTCAGGGTAGCCTGCCATTGTGCCGGCAAGCGAGGAGGTTAATCAGATCCCGGCTCTATTATGAATGCTTGCTATTTCTAAAGGGCTCTATGAATAGAATACTGTAAGCTCTCATAAAAATGAATCCGGGGCTGTGTGCTTTTACAGAACAAGGCCCGATAAAGAATAGTGTCGGTGTACATTTGAGGAGATTTCATGTTCTCCAGAGCAAAAAAAAAAAGCAAATGAGTGTTTTAATGGAGGCCTAGTTATTAATTATCTGAGATTAAGAAATTCTCTCTCCAGCTCCTCAGCCATGTTTCCCATGTCTGCTTTGTTTGCTGTTGGGGGCAGATTATCTTAATTGATTTTTTTAAAGTATTAAATTAATTTCATATTGCGATTCAATGACATCCACTCGCGCAAATTGGCTCATGTGTTATCAGCCTCTGCTCATTAAACACTTTGTGAAACACACTTTTCAAGGCTTTTCTTTTGTTTTAGCTAATGAACGACTATTTTTGTATTTCACCCTGTACATTACATTTTTAAAGTCTCGTAGCAGCTCACTTAATAGCTTCGTTGATAACCCGGGGATCCGCACACATCCAGGAGACAGGCGGTTTGCCAGAGTCAGTGGATGGTCTTGCACCGTTTGGTTTTTCTCGGGCTGCTGTGAGCCAAACTCAACAAAGCATCCATAAAGGGAGGCACCTACTTGACAACACCGCTGATGTGACTCAACTCAAACATTCAGCCGTAAATCTTATAGATTAGGAGGCTGGTGAGCTGTGCTGCTTGTCTGATGGGTCCTGCGGATTTACGGCACCTGATGTCCTGCGCTCCAGCCATCTGAGAGGTCGAAACCACAAAAAGGGACCCAAAAGCAAGGCATGGAGGCAGGCAGGCAACAGAACAAGAACAAAAAGCAAGCTTCTTTTCTTTTTCACATAAAGCTGAAATAAAAGTCCAAACTAGCAAGAAACAAAAAAGGTAGGTGGCAAAATACACGAGGAGCAGGCAGACTAACTGAAAAACGAACCGAAGAAGCATTTTGAACACAGACAGGAACACAAGGAACACAGGGGACATGAGGAACACAGGGACTGAAGTGGGAAAACATAACAGATCAACTGACAAAAAGAGAGTGGGAAGACAAGGACTTCAATACACAGGGAGTGGTAAATAATTGAACACATGTAAGAAGGGAAAACAGTGGGAACAGACAAACAGAGGAGGAAATCATGTAGACCAAACACACAGGAGGATAATCAGGGACAAGTGAAACTGATCTGGACAATCACAAGGCAGGGAAAACAAGACTGAGGACAGGAAGTCACACAACATGACACATAAGGATGAACCTTACAAAATAAAACAAGAAGCAATGACTAAACCAGAAACCCAAACCACACCACTGGACTGTGGCAGAAGAAAAGGATACGACAGACATTCCAATGTTTTCTTTGTTTACTAATTTGTTTCTGTCCATTTTCGTCATCTCTGCTATTGTCTTTTTGTCTAATTCATCTGGCAAATCACTCTCAAGTACAGCCCGAAGGGTGCACTATGAATAAAAGGGCTACAGTTACATAATGTGCTTTTCGGGATCGAAGATGTTTACCATGAATCAGCTCACAGCGCAGCATGTCTGAGCAGAAAAGTGAATGAAGACCACAATAAGACACGACTTCTGGGAATAATACAAGCGGGAGATTCAGCAGCCTGCCATCAGGACAACATACACTAACTGTGATTTAGAGGGCAATAAACGTACGCCTAATAGGACAGTTCACATTTCACACAATTTGTAGGAAATCTAATTTCTCTGTGAAGGCACAGAAGCTGAGATTCAACTAAGCTTTTGCAGAACAACAGAGCACTTATATGGGAGGAAACGTGTTAACAGGCCAGACAGCCCTATTCTCAGCAAAGAGGTATTTAAGCACTGAAGATGAAGTGAGATGGAAAATCTCATTTCCATAACAGAACAGGAAAAAACAGTCTGGCAGAAGGTGTTTTCTTTTTTTTTCCTTTTTTTTTTTTTTTTTTTTTACCCCTCTCTCTCTCTCTCTCTCTCTCTCTCTGTTGAATTGTCAGAGCAATCATGGTCGAGCCACAGCCAGGGCAGCAGACTAAAATGAGTGGGGGTGGTGGTGCGGGGGGGTGGGAGGAGAGTGGAGGGGGAGGAGGGTTGAGCCCTCTTTCCCCAAAAACACATACAAATGAACTTGAGCAATCTCATGCTTGCACACACACACACACACACACACACACACACACACACAGACACACAGAGCAGTAGATACACATAGATGCAGGGATGTGCAAACAGTGCTTAGTCTCAGAGGAGCAGACAGTGAGCACATTATGCAAACAGAGGCTTTGTGTGTGTGTGGCGCCGAACGTGCCTGTGTGTTGGAGAGAGAAATTAGACTGATTAAAAATCAGGAAAGGAAAAAAAAAAAAAAAAAAAAAAACATCACAAACTGTTAGACGGATCTCCTAGGGGCTAATTAGTATGTTGAATCTTGTGCCAGAAACACACTGTTCAACAAATCTGAAAATGTAGGTGTGTTCCATGATTTGTTTTCTGCAACCTATTTTAAACACCCTACATGTTTACATTTGAAATGCAAACCGTCGCTGGTGTACGAGCAATATGGAGGAAATAAGGTATATGCAATGCATTTCAGCAGCATCGCTTTTTTTCTTCCACTCCGCACAATCAATTTCCTTGCAATACCGAAGCTGAATGTGTAATGCAAGGCTTCTCCTTTGGGTTACGAGTTCGAAAAAGTTTCTGTGGTGTGTGGTGAAAGAGCAGGGGTCGGCCAGTCCGCGAGAAGGAGATCAAACTTCCACGTTGAAACCCAGGTATGAAAGCGAGAGAGCACATTTTGGTGCTTCAGGAGCAGGAAATGAACTATTGTTAGAGTTTCCATTGTGAGTTATGTAATAGAACGACTGGAGGAGCCTGCAGGAGCAAAATTGAAATGACCCTTCTCAAAACAGAATAAATATTTAATTCGAGCTGAAGAATAGACCATCCCTGAATGTTTTGTCCTTGACCACGAGCGGAGACCTGCAGATATTAGTTCAAGGGAGAGAACAATAATCAGTGCACGAGCCCATTCTGCTAACCTTATAAAAGGGAAATCGGAACAGTTCCCTGCTCTCCAATGTATCATTCATAAACTTTATATTTTTAATGCACCTGCTATCAGCGCAGTCAGACAGGCCCATATGAATATATTCAACAACACACAGCGAGAGACAGCGAACAGAGGGAGATCTGTTTAATGTTTTGAGTACGGGCGGACTTCATTGTGGCTGGTCGATTCTTCCTTGTACTCCTCGTGTTAACAGAGCAATGGTGCCCAATAGGTTCAGTGGCCATGACATGACAATCAGTTGCAGAGACGTACTAGAAAGGCTCATCGACTTCCATACATAATGCATTCAAACTCACTGTTTCAAACATCCAGTACTTTAGACTAAAAGTGAAATACATGCTTGATAGAATTTATAATACCACTTCATTCTAGTTTAGCTGAGATTCAGTGTAGATTTTACTCCAGTGACCCTGACTGGAGCTCAGGGGACGGGTCCACAGCAGCATGCATGAGCAGAAGTAAGCTATATGTTTTAGAGCACCATCGGTTCGCTGGTGGAAGATGGAGGTTTGTGTTTCTGGAGTAAAGCTGGTGTTTGGCAGTGAGCTATTTCATTGGCCGCCTCAACCTTTGCTGGGAGTTGGTGTCTCTGTTTTAAGCTGTATGACCGGCAGGGCACACACTGAGCTACAGAAACAGCCACGAGCAATCCAGTGGGTCAACGAAGCACACCTGTGCCTAATTAACCTTTGTGAGTGTGTGTGTGTGTGTGTGTGTGAGAGAGAGAGAGAGAGACTTGTGGTAGAGAGAAAGCTGACACGGGACACACAGTATATCACAACAACACAGTATCACATCAGTTTGTGAAGTAGGAAGGTCCACAAATGGAAACTCATGTTCATGTACACAAATCTTAACGATTACATTTCATCAGTGTTTCAAGGGCAAACACGGTGTATAACCAAATTAGCGATTTTCAGTAAATCTTAACCAAAGTGAATCATAAAAGTATTATTGTGTGATTTATGGCTGTTGGCATATCAGATTTCCCCCTCATGATTATCTTGCCCAAACAGAGTCATGATAACAACATTATCTCAATATCTATAGAATGTTTGGAAAAGAAATAATTATATCAGTCTAAGTCATCTTTTACATTGTTAAAGGTGAATTTTCACAGAATAAAAGATATATTTTCCGAACGTCAACCAAAGTGTTTTTGTTGCCTTGCCTAAATTTCGAGTCCATGTACATCAATCCAATCCAGCTTATATTTTGGGAGTATAGATCGAATCACCGTGATGTCGCACTATCAACATCAGTCACTACCTGGTAGGCAGCTGGTGGTTGATTTGCATTTCAGAGTAAAGTATAATCTGTCAACTTGTTTGATTCAGTTGAATTTTACATTTTGTGACTGAGTTCCTCTGTCACAGGTAAATGTACTCAATTTGTGTCAGGCAGCCTGTGGCCTGATGAGGCTGGCTGCTAACACTAACGTTAGCATCAGGGGCTGAGCTTAGTCTGACCTCATAGCCCGCTGTCATGTGGTGGAGGTGATATTTTAAGCTTGAAGAAGTCTGATGGTACAAAAACTGCACAGAATCCTGTCTACAGTTCCATTTGGGCGTTTTTTAAAAGGTTTTTGCATTCAGTTAGCTGAGCAGCATTTTATCATCTGCTTCCATCTTTTCACAAAGCCACTGTGGAAGGTGAAGGAAATGTGTTCAGTGACATATAGGAGTCAATTAAATTAAGTCAACCTATGTAGAGGATGAGTAATTTAAACAGTACCCTGGCCCTAATACCACCTCATCGTATACATTCATTTATAAATCAATATAGCAGTCGTATTATCAACATATGTGCTGTCACACAGTTCGATTGATTTGATGAGAGTGATAAGACGAGCGAAGACAAGAAAAGCGCCAAAAAAAAGAGAAAACAGGAACAGACAGGAGGTTTACTGACTGTCAAAACACTCCTGCGATGTGACCCAAATTTGCCACCACACACCTCTTCTCGGTAAATGCCATGTGCCACACCTAAATGGAAACTGTCCCCAGTTGCAACCCGCAGTCTGCCACCATGGAAACCCATCAGCAGAACCAGCCTTGAAATATTAAAAAACCCACGGTGCTGAAAAACAATCTAGTAGATAGTAATCTGTTCTTCACTGGAAATAAAAAGACAGTGACAGTTAGACAGGCATACAGCGTAAAAGTAAATTATTTCACATGCCCTCTGGCTTGTACATACTGTCTGTTTCACAGATATTCACCCTGACCAGCTACAGGCCGGCATGTCCTTGAGGCACAGCTCCAGTCTCCACGAATCACAACAAAGAAGCAAAAACAATAATGCTTTACATTTGCGACACATAAACAAACAAAATGCATTTTAGCGAGGTTATAAAGTTTCACCTTCACAATTTTTTCCTTGAGGGTATACTCTGAAGGATTTCCTTAAAACATGTACAGACCCAAACAAAATGAATCCCTGTTAATCGTCACCTGTCCGGAACTGACATTTAATTTCTCTGATTCGCTGCTTGGTTCTCGCTCTCTGCATTAACACTTTGAGCTGGTTGGGGGTCAACTCTGAGTGCTGTGATTACAAATGCTGAATCTTACACAGTATGCCTTATGGAACGTAAAAAGATTTGATTCCACAAACCTGACATTGCCCTCCAGCTTTACATGCCATCACTTTACAGTGTTTGAATTTCACACAGTGAGGGTCCTTCACAAATGTCTTGAATTGCATGAAAAGAGGTCTGCTTCCTTTCTCATTTCACCTTTTGCAAATGCAAGTGTACCTGCACAGCCACTTGACCATGCAGATCTTGGGTCAAATTGAAAGAACAGATTTTCACAAGCGCAAATGCATGCATTCAGTCATGCAGATAGTTTTGAGTGTCTTCAGACAGATTATCCAGAGAAACATAGGCACTGTCTTTAGAAAGACCTGTTTCTGTTGAGTTTTTCGAAATGTCGTTTTTCAGTGTAGTAAGCACCACAACAGAAAATCCATTGATCTCAATTGTATTCATGTGCAGGCAGGAGTTAAAGGGATGAATGTGTCAAAACCTTGGCTAATGAAGCCAGCGCTGGCTGGAATCCCTGGAGGTTGAAAAATAAGTCTGGTGATGATATATATTTCTCTTATTGTGAACAAATCCCTTCCAACTTTTGTCTCTGTAGCCAAAAGCCTGATAAATCCTGTTTCTCCGTGCCATATTTCTCCATTTATATCCAAAAAAAACACACCAGTGTGCAACACCATTGTGCTCATAGACTGTTAAAACATGAATGCAGTCTCTGTGATGTCACCCACAGGATTCTGAAGAGCCATTGTTAAGCTCAGTGTGTTGGCTCGGGCAGTGCCTGATGCCAACTCACATATCCAAATAAAGGTATCTTGGTATCTTGCATATGGGTCCTTTTTTGCCTAACCGTAACAGCTGTGTTTGCTTTTTCTTTGTTCAAAATGTATTAATATTGAACGTATAATGTGTCAAAATTGAACCAAATTTGACACTGCACTTTCTTGGGTCCTTAGCAGCAAAACTACCAACTGTGAAGTATACCAGATGAACACGTCTCGAGATATGCAAATCACAGACAGACAGACAGACAGACAGACAGACAGACATATTCCTCGCTTCATGGATGACAATGTGTGCTATCCCACAAATTGTCTCTCAGAGGATACCTTTTCCAAGTCTTAGTCTACCGCATGATATTTTCTATTATTACATTAAACAAGGGCACTAATTTCGTCGTGGTGCCATAAATACTCGCTGGTGCACCAAAGCCACGTATAAAAATGGTCCAGAACAAATTCGATATTTCCTGTGGTTTGAATAGTTCTCTAAAGGCTGCACTATGCAGCTGCTTTAGGAAATCATTTGGCCTATAATGGCCTTATGATAATGTTGACCTGTTTTTGTCTTCGCTAGGAACAAATGGGCTCGGGGGCTGAGAGCCACATAATCCCTTCACGTTATGTTCGGCGACAAGTATATTTTGTACAAACACTCTGAGCAAAATCCTCCACTGTTGTTCCCTACCTGTACTCTCTGAGCACTGTCACAGCCTGTCGCCACAAAAATCAAGCGGAGAACTCTGTTGTCAGCCTAAATCACTTTCTCTGATGCTCCCTCATGTTCGGCATCTCTCGCTTGGTTCCATGTTTCCATGCAAACTGCTGTGCACAGCGAGATACCATGGAATCTGTGCGGTTTCGCTCCGGCTATGTGGACGCACTGTCAAAAGTGATGTGTTGAATCAAACTGACAATTAAAGACAAGCAAAAAAAAAAATAAAAAAATAAAATAAAAACACTAACACCGAGAGATTTTGTGGATGAAGGACTGATCATCTTCAATATGGGTTGGTGTATGTGTTGATAAAGCACTCAGGCCAGGCTGGAGGAACGGTTGTGTAAACTCCTATCTGTGCACCCTCTGATGGTTTCCCTTGTAGCTTTTTGAAGAGCACGCAAATCTTCTCAACACCACAAGACATTTCAAATAAATTCTTCATTGGCCTGTCAAAATGCTTTTCCTCTCCCTTCAACACCAGCAAGAGACTACCGTGATTTACTATGAAATGGCCTCATTGTGCAGGGCATCAAGGATCTCTACGGCTCCATCTCCGGGTGTGCTCTGAACTGTGAATTTCAGATTCAGACAGCCCGGGACCTGAGGCCATGAGCCGCCGGCGCTGCCGAAGCACTCTGTTGCTTCACACGTCTGAAATTGGCTGACATGTTTAAGTTTGCCGCACCTTTGCTCAATCTTTGTGCGATTGCTCTCTGGAAACCAAGCAAAGCCGAGCGACTGAAGACCTACATGTGTCAGGGCAATGAAGTTGTCCCCTTCTCTAATTTTAGCGTGCATTTCCAGAACTGCCATATATGCACATTCTGATGAGATTTATGGTACACGCAAAGAAGGGGCTGTTAGACGCATCAGCATGTAACGTGGTAATCTGAGGGAGGATGTTTGACAGATAGTTTTTCCATTCGGTCTCAGTATCCTATGGTGCTGTAATCCCTTAATATCTTACCAATAACTATTAAGGATTTAATGTCACTCGTACTCAGTCGGGGGTTTGACTTGATTCTCTCACAGTTTCCCTGAACCCAGGACACAGCTGAGACTGACTGAGCCCAGAAAATCTTTAAAGTCTCCACTCACAGGTCGCAGAATCAGCCATGCGGAGACAGGATGTTCAGAGGCTGTGTAACAGGAAGACAAGGTGACCATTTCGACCTGAGTCAGTTCAGTATATCCGTGTTGAGTTAACCTCCTTTGACTCGCCTCTGTGGAATATGAGAATAATAATCACGAGCTGTCACGTAGCAAATAAAAAAATCGGAAAAGGAGGGGCACTATCTCGTCTGAAATAAAGAGCTTTTAAATTCACTTTGTTCTGAATGTCACCCAAACTGTTTGTATTCAAGCTCAGACTAAAGTCAGTCACTGTGCGGGGAAAAAAAAAAATTGTAGATCACGCCAGCCGAGACGGATGAAAAAAAAAAAAAAAGAGCTACTCCACACATTTTAAGTCTCCTTAAAAATCCCCCAGTTAATTTTTCATGGCTGTACCTTTTAAGAGACTTGTCAGTTTGATTTAACGTTCGGCTGACAGTTATTGGTTTTTGGTGTTTACCTCTTATCACTTCAGAAAACTGGGGAGGCCAATTTACACTCCGAATGCACATAAAGCGGCATCAAAAATTAAGATCTTGACGCCCCGGAAACATTATAAAAGCTTTCTATAATGCCGCTCCGTGTGTAATTGCTTATGCTGTGTGTGCGCGCGTGTGTGTGTGTGGAAGGGAGGCTGGCAGGCGTTTCAAATTTTATCAGTATTTTCTGTGTTTAGACTGACATATTTTTGGGAGAGCCATTTCTAATGCTCCACTTTTCTTCCTCTGCAGCTTCACTCACTCACTCACAACTGGACCTCTGAATGATGGGAGCGCAGCCTGGATGTTTGTTTGGTTTTTTTTCGTTGTTGTTTTTTTATTTCAACTCCCATTACTGATGCCCAGAGCTCACTTTTGTCAAGTATGAATTTTAACATAATAAACAACCAAGCAGCAAGTGCTCATTGACACATACAGTACGCTGGCACGCTTGATAAAGAAAATCTTTAAAATTGAAATGAAATTGTCTCAAGTGGTTCAAAGGATTTGAAGTGGAAGAAGAGAGGATTGATGTTTGCGCTCCGAGCCCCTGAGTAGAACTGGCCCAGGGTCTAATCAGAGACCCAACAACGCATCCCCACCCCCCCTCCCCTTTGCCTCCCTCCCCCTCCCCTCTCCTCCCCTCCCTCCACACAGCCACAGGATTTTCTCTCACTATTCAGGGGCTGATAGATGAGCCTCTCTTTGTATTTCAGCCATGCACTTTCTTAAATCTGAAAAGCCAATTCATCTTGGGCAAACGCAAGAGGAGGGGAGCAAAAAAGAAAAACTTCAAAACTCCTTTTTTTTTCACTCCTCGCCGGCGCCCAAGTGTCATTCACGAGCTCTCCGAGCACTTTGTCTCTCCTTCATTAATTGTCTCAGTGCTTCACCCACGTCACGTGCCTTGACTACAGCCAGTGCTGTAACTCAGGCTATTCCCCTGTGTCTTGTTCACGTTGATAAGTTCAGAGAAAGATAAGGTCTGCGCAGACTGGTTCATCAGGGGGAGAGATATCGTATAAGAAAAAGAAAAAAAAAAAAAAACGAGGAAAATGTGTTTTTGTTTCGTGATGGACCGAATTAATCTTTGCTTTTCAGGTACGCCGCTTTTCAGAAATTCAGGCGCAGGAGTTTATCTATGCTCGCTGTCAAATAGATTTCAAGCATTTAGCATGCCAGACAAATAAGCAGTGTAATAAATCATCCCTTTTTGTGTTGTTGTAGGGCATCATGGCGGCTGCTGTGCTGTGCGGACAGGCTGTTTGAAGTTTAGGCACTTTCATTACACACATGTCAACAACATGTACAAAGTTTAATGGTCCTGCAGTGAACTCGAGGGCGAATTCTCTACACTTCCACTGGCAAAATGAAAGCCTATTTTTTTTTTTTTTCGAGGAGATTATTTTTTCGCCCAGCAACACGATACACACCACGGTATTATTATCATTTTCTTTAAATCCTACTGTGCCCATGTGTCGAGAGAGAAACGGTGTCATGTTTAATTAGCAAATTCTCACAGCGAATGCGGACACCTTGTTGACACATCCATTCCACATGAGCTATTGCTGATTCCTTTGAATACAATTTACATAATTACACCTCATCCAGTCCTGTGAAGCACATGCCTCAAACACCGTGTTGCTCGCAGCAAAACAGCGTGAGCAGAAACAGCCATATTAACGCTCGTGGCAAGAAAACACTAAATGCTGGAAGCCGCCTCCTCCATCTGCATTGTATGAGACGTGATGGTCTCGCTGCGTTTACAGATATGACCCCCAACCCCCCATGTGTGCTCACACACACACACACACACACACGCGTACACACATAACACCGCCTCCTCTTAAATATACACACAAAAAGAGAAAATCTCACTGCCTGTGAAAGATGACCTAAATTTCTACAATGCTTTGCACTTACTGTACATATTTAAGTTGATCTGCCTTCAATATGCAAAACCCGGGGAGTACCACCTCATTGCAAAACATAAATTCTCATTTACATGCACAGTAATGCAAGGCGAGACTCACCGCCGGTGAGTCTATTAGCTCGATGGTAACATTCAAAGTCAAACAACACACGTCCCCCCCCAAAGAACAATGAAGCATGACAGTCTGAATTGCCAGAACGTACTGTCAGAGGGCTCCTCCAAAGCTCCGAGCATTGAATTTCCCTCAGAATCTTGTCTTGCTCATCTAATAACTTTGTTTATGTCTGCTGTGGGACATGTCTGGAGAGACACCTTGAACACTGGGATACAGCTCTCAGTCCAAACATAAAGCGAGAAATGAAATATTCACCCGCATGATTGTCTCCGAACTCCAGAAGAAGAATCAATAAAACATAACATTGGCTTCTCTCTGAGTTTAAGGCCTCCGATGGGGTTTGAAACCCCCATGTGACGTCGGAGGCTTTACTCTCGCATATGAAAACACCAGAGTTTTATTTTGATGTTTGAATTAATCAGCGGAGAGCATCCTCAGAACAAAAAGATCTGATGTTGCCTGTGGGATCTGTGGCCATCTGAGATTTCACAGCCTGTATTTAAAAGCATGTTTTGAAGAATGCATTTTCAACAGCCTATAATAAGCTAAGACGATCCATAATGCCTCTCATATTCGCTCTACAAAACTCGTCCTTTTTCTCCTCACACACCACATATTTTTAATGTCCCGATCCTTCCCTTTGGTGAGTTAAATTGACTTCAAAGAGTACGTGTTGAAAATAAGTGTTGACTCAAATAACCTCAGTGGAGAGCGTGTTAACTTTCATGTGAAGGGTGAACCCCTCTGAAGTGTGTCACCACTGGCAATACAATGAGGCAATTATGCGGACCAGGTCAACATATGTAGGTACCAATGGAAGACAAAGGAAACAGCTAGATAGGAGGGGAGTGTGACCCCATTACCATCTTATCTCCGAGTTGAAAGAAATCCTTTCAGCCCCGACTCTGTAAATAACAGGTTAACAAACACAGAAGCAAACAGTTCTCTGCCTTTGTTCACATTAACTGCAGAAATACTTACTTTTAATGTGAAATGTCTCATTACGTGTATGTTAAACGAATTGCCTGGAGTAAGATGAAAACATCAATACTGCTGTCATGACTGTTTGATAAACATCAACTGACAGCCAGCAGGTGATTAGCTGTGCATAGCACAGTGACTGGGAACAGAGGGAAATAGCTAACCTAGCTCAGCCCAAGGGTAACAGTATCCACCTACTAGATCCTCTGAAGCTCACTAATAATCATGTTCTTTGTTAGACACACAAAACCAAAGTGCCAAACCCTCTGTGAAACAATTAGATATTAAGCTGCAGGCAGTCTGTTAGCTTAGCTTAGCTTAGCTTAGCACAATGACTGAAAATAGGGTGAAAGAGTGTCTTTTGTTTGTTTTACACTGTGGTCATTTTGGTGCGGATGAAACAAAAGATAATTATATGTTCATTTTTTGTGTTTAGGGGGAGGAGCTGGTGGGCAGATTATGCTATTTCCCAGTTACAGTGCTAAAATAAGCTAGCTAACATCAGATGTAGCATACAAATATGAGAAGGGTGTAACTCCTCTAATCCAACTTTGGGCAATGGAGCATGCATATGTTAAAATATTAACATATTTTTCAAAACGTCAAACCTTTCCTTTAACAGTTAACATCTAACACTTTAGATTACAGCCTGCAGTGAATAGCGTAGGCTTACAGGGTTTTCTCGACCCTTACATGACTTAGGCACAGCACCCAAGCCGTTCTGGGCACCACGTAAGCTGAATAATTATAAAATCAAAGTGATCTAATGGTTGTATTTACTCACCAGTGGACTTCTCTAGCATGATTAGTCATTCAGCTTCTTGTTTGTTGTTCGTTTACTATCTACTTAATTATTTAAATTCAATAAAAAAAAACAAAATAACTGAAATTCCATGTTTTTTTTAATCGAAAATAGAATACACAAACCTATGGAAAACACTGAACGGAATTTTTCCTACAACAATGTTGGAACTTAATGTAGAAACTGGCATTTTGTGTGATTTGGCTCAGTTTCTGAGTGCAACACCACTGTCACGAATACAAATCCCAGATCTGTAACAATTTGTCGGATGTAACGTAGGTAAGTAAAGAGTAAACATTCAGCCTATTAAAAGACACTATACCATCTAACAATGTTGAAGCTGTTTATTCTAAGGTACAAAAGTTACATAGCATTGCTTTAAAAAAGATGTATACTTTAGGTAACAGAAGTATACTTGTCTACCTTACATGTATACTTTAGGTAACAGAAGATATTGTAATTTTAGAAGGTAGAGTTTTACCTACTGCCTGCAACACGGCGTTTGGGAAGAATTCACAAATGCCAGAACTTACATTGTCAGTACTTTTTTTGTTGCAGGATGCCCATTTCAATATGAGCTCATAAAGACTCATGTAGATATTTAGGAACTATGTTATTCACCTATACTTATTTTGTTACCATCTGTCCCACTCTAATGTAGGTCAGTAGTATAAGGTAATTTTGGAATAAATCACTGCGGATTCACAAAGTGCTACATGGAACTAATTACTCTGTCTTCCCCCAACATCTAGCTTTGTTGCTCAGTGAAGGTCACACCGTACCTCATAATAATAGAAGAGGTGCAGTAGTTAAAATACCACCTACTCTGTAAACTGTTCTTTCTTTATTCCTCACATCTCGTTCCATTCTACCTGCATGTATGTAACAGTACAGGCTATAGTGCTGCACAAATGACTCTGTAAATTGTACAGTTCCTACTGAGCGGTGAGTACATTTGATTGATCTGTAACATAACAATTAAGCTCACACTTCACATAGCCAGAACTATGTGTTAATAGCCTTTGCTGATGTGTCAGATGGACCACTTAAACCAAAATGTAACTGAAATGCCACATTTTAATGTCAAGTTGAGCACAGGCAGAATAACTGACATGAAACATTAAGAGTTGGAGAGACATAAAACGAGTCTGGCTTCTCAAAGACGTTGAATATTGAGTTCTTTAAGGCAAGCGATCTCCCGCTACAGCAATATTCAGGCGAGCTGAGCTCCACCATATTATAATTTGCCTCTGATTTCTAATCTTTGCGAGAGAATGCGAAGCCAAGTGCCTTCCACAAATGCAGACTATCATGGCATTTCTTAAGGCACATTATGGACCAGAGTGATTAGAGAACTAAAAAGGCATCCCTTGAAACTGAATGCATTTACAATCCCATTAAATATGGAATTGTGTCTGTGGGCCAACAGTAAATTTGAAATATCTTTTTTCCCTGCAACAGTTCTCTCTCTCTCTCTTTTTTTTCCTTCTCATACATTTTCTGTTTGCCGCCTGCTTCCTTCACTCTCTTGCTGAATCTGTTTGAGGCTGTGAATAATTTGCCAGTAACTTTCATGGAAATAGCTACACTCGACACAATTATATAGCATTAATCATGAAAATGCTATCATGACTTTCCATCAGCATCATGCAGACACTTTTTATTACAAATGAGAGTTGATTGCTTTCACCGCGAATAAAAAACAGTTATATAAATTGCTACAAAGACATAAAAATGAAATATTAATACGATATGTAGCTTGAATTCAGAGCCTGCAGGATGCTGTATAAAGTCTCCTTGCAGAAGTGACCTTGAGCTCATGTAGATGTAAGTGTCAAATTCTGCTCTCCGTGTTATTATCATTTTCACCTGTAGAGCATTGCTTATTTGGACCACATAGCTCGAAAATCTGACAGGTCATAATGAGCAGAAAAATCCGCTGCCGCAGAAAACATTCCATGTATTTCACATGTTTTGCGATCGCCACACAAAACAATTAAATGTGATATGTAAATGAAGCGACAACAAACTGTGGAAGTTGCACGCCACAATAAAGCACCCATCTGCTAAATAACCTTCTCGGTCATAAACAACCATTTACTTATCATAAATTCACATAAACTCCTCCGTGTCCCAGTTCAAACTAATGCTGCATTGTAGTCTAATAATCCATCTATCACCGCAGCCGTTTGACCTGGTTTAATGTAATCCAAAGAAAATCACCCACACTGGATCCATGATCACCTCTGTTCTCATTAAAGCACAAATCAGCCTACATTATAATATGTGGCCTTTAATTAAGCTGAAAGAAGAAATACGGTTTTAAAAAAAGGTTTAATTAATTGTCCAGAATGGTGTCTACTCAATTTTACTCTTCAGCATTGACACTATGACACCAGTCTGAAAAATATTTCACAGGGAGAAAGTGTCTCCACTTTCCTTAAGTTTGATAAAGATGATAGTAATCTATCTTTTATCTGTTGCGATATTAACTCCACTAATCAATGTGAAATGTTCTTCAACCATGAAAGGTGAGTTTTGGGCTATTTTCCAAGCTGTAAACAAACCCTAACATGTTATCACTTTACAAAGTTCATGGTGACAATTATTATAACCATTGTTGATAAATGGTTAATGTTAAGGTAATAACACTTAAGTTATTTCACTTTTATCAAAAACTTAAATGCTTAATAAACCATGTATAAATCAGTTACGTATTGTTAAGTTGCAACTGATTAATATATATTAATTTGTAAATACTGTGGGGTTTTTTTCATCTCTATTATAAAGGTTCAACTAATGTTGAGAAACCTTTTATTGCTTAATAAATAGTTCATAAAACATTTCATTGTTTAACAGTCAAATAACTATTGGATGCAGTATTTAAGTTTTTTGTTGAAAACATTCACAATTCTACAACTAAAATTATCACTGGAATGTGAAGAAAGAGCAGTTTTGACATTATGATGCACTGTAAACACCAACACCCCCCTGGCCCCTGAGCTCCCAGTCTGAACTGCTAGCTGCATGGCTAACTGAGCTCACTAGCTAAGGGCAGCTGCAGTTTGTGGCAGTTATTGATTACTGGTGATGTGCCGCCCCCTCTTTGTTTTGCGTATGTATACAACAGGTGGCCAATTCTTACATACTGCACCCTTAACCCAGCTAAAGTCTAATCAAATGATAATTTACATTTATTAATGGTGGTTATTATTAAGTGTTACAGAGTTCATTTGGCTAACTTGTTTGCAAACGCTTGCTTATAGTACCTACACATGCAGCACCAGTGGTGGAGGAAGTATCCAGATCATTTTCTTTAGTGAAGGTATCAAAACCACTGTGAAACACTCCACTTAAGTAAAAGCATGTGTTATAAGCAAAATGTTCTAAAAGTATCAAAGGTTAAAAAACCCTGCCAGTGTTTTACAAGTTATTTTATATCTGTTACTTTTGGATAAACATGACTGCTGTATGTTTCATTTCACTGCTGTCGATGTTAAAGTTTGAGCCACTATTCTATGAACTGTTGAGTAATTTAATCTACATTGATACGTCATATTGTATGAGAGCTATGAGCATCACGTATCTATAAAAGGTTCGATTTTCACAGTCTCAGAAAAACAGCTTTCAGCTTTATGACGGTTCGTTTTCAAGTTAACCCAAGAGGGTTTTAAATAGTTTATTTAGCTTATAAATGAGGGAGACTTTATTCAGCCATAAAGGAACACGTCATCCTTCATCTTATCACAAACATTCAAATTGAAAATGATAAAATATTTAAGGAGATACAAGGTTTTTCGCCCGGAATGAAGGAAATGTAAAATTATAATCTGAAAAGGAGCCTGTGATGAAAGAGTAAGAAGCATTTGCCTCTGAGATAAAGTAGAGCCATGCAGTTGACCAGTGCAGATAAAGTGCAGCATTTAAGTTCATTTGGAGTTGTGTTTGTGTCCAGCTAATGAATGAAAAGTCCAGAATTCACTCTCCTTTTTGCTCCGTTTTGGTCTCCTCCAACTTCTGACAAAAATAGTATCAGGCTCTTTGGCTTCTGAATGCTCAACTATGTCCACAAGCTAGTGTCTAGCTCCGTCGTTATCCTGGTTGGAGGCAAGGCCTTTCTTTCCTCTGGGGACTCCAGTTTCCCTGCACCATCAAAACGTGTACATTAGGTTAATTCTCCAGACAGTTCCCTTGACCAAGGCACTGGTGTAGAATCTGGAGTAGGTCCCCAGGCGCTATATGTTAGCTGCCCACTGCTCCCTCGGTATGAGTTAAATTCAGAGAACAAGTTTCCCTACATTGTACATTGCACATTGTGTGATTGTATATGATTAATTCTTCTTCTTCTTCTTCTTCTTCTTCTTCTTCTTCTTCTTCTTCTTCTTCTTTAAATAACTGTCTGCTGTGCTCGAAATGATACTGATGACAGCAGTCTGAGTGAATCAATACTACGGACCATATAACAAAAAACAGAGCCATAAAATGCTAAAAATGCTCCATAAAGCTGATGGAAATGGAGAGCGCGGTGGTAATCCTCCGTGGGTTTGTCACTGCTAACAAGCACATGGTCATTTCATCCATTGTTTCTATGAAAATACTGATTAGTGCTGCTTTTATTGTAACCAGTCTTCTTACAAAATCCCCCTGAGTGTGGTGCCAACGCCGCCATTTTTCTCAATTTCATCCCCAGTGGAGCACCTCCAAATTTAGCCTCTTGTTGACAGCACAAGTTAAAGAAAACATCAGACATCCACATGGACCCGGTGTGAATTGGGACCATCACAAAAAAACACAGTTAAGAAACCCAGTGACAGAAGAACAGAATATTTTTACCTTCAGACTGGTGGTACTACACACTGAACGCTTGTGTCTTTTAGTATTGGAAGAAATTAATTTGAGGATGAGACGGAGGCAGGTGAAAATGAATTTTCTGCATTTGCATCGGAATAAACGTACCGTGCATTGCCCAAATTTGTTATCTCTGCCGGATTTCAGCTTGAAGGGATCTTCATTTTCCTTATCAACATAAAACCTCTGCACACTAATCACACTGATAATGCAGTGAGTAAATAACTCAGGAAACTTGCTTCTATATTTCTATTAAGTGGATGATTTCGACAATGTGCTTCAAGAAACATTGTCAGCCTTAGCGTAACCCAAATAAACAGGAAAATGATCAATGATTGCCTGTATTTGTAGCAGTTTTGATATATGATCTTATTCCAAAACATGATTTTAACACTGTTTGCTCCCTCATACGATAACCTCTGCTTTAATAAAGTACATACAATCTGCCAAAGTTGTTTTTCTCCATTAGCTGGAAACTTTTAACTGTAAAATTGCCTTCCTACCTTTGTTGTTTACTGCAGCCGTTTCTCCTTTCAATGTGCCTCTGTGGGCTTTTTCACAATGTTTCAGATTATTATTGCTATTGTTAGTGTTATTGTATCAGATTATTGTCTGCGCTTCAACAGCAGCACGCCGTGGACTCTGGCTGACTAATGAATCATTCCCAGCAAAACACACACAAGCTGTCAACTTAAACAGCGCTTTTCCACACCTCATTTATAAACACAGTAAATGGAGAAGCTAGAAGTAAATAGTCAGAGATGAACAGTGAGCAGATGCCCCGAACAAGTGATTTCTATCCAGATTTTGGGTAGTAGAACAGTTATACTCCAGGGTTTCTCTGCTGTATTGTGCAGTCTCCACAGCAGCAGAACAAAGAAGCGCAACAAACATAATTATGGTGGGGGAAAAAAAAAATCACTCCATCAAATTTAATAACCTCCAGTAGAGGTTGGAAAGAGTATTTGGAAATAAAGAATGGGCATGCAAACAAGAATGTGGGAAATAAGCTTAACAAGTGTTGACATACTACACCTGTACAACAAAACAGGAGCATGTGTGCAATCCAGTACAGTACTCAAATGAGCCAGAGAACTGTCGATCAGTGCAGTTGTGGAATATTGAAGTTATAGATCGTGGTGGTGTTATATTATTGTCTGATACATGTTGTGGTAACACTCACAAGAAGGTACAAAATCAGTAACTAATGATTAAATAACTAGTATTAAAGGAATCTGTTGGGTAACTAATCAATATGATGATTCACTTAACTAAACATGCCAAAAAAGAAAAAGTAATTAATGATTAATCAAAAAGTAATTAATGCGTCCTTACTACATCCTGCCAATCAGCAAGTTGATGATAGTTTATAGGGACAACACATCAAGAAAGTGGTCAGTATGACGATTCATAGGTATTAATGATGTTATCATTACCCAATGATTCATTAATGTAGTATCTCCTGTAACTTATCAGTCTGTTCTCAAGTCGTTCCTGATTCATTCCTTACTCGTTCTTCAGTAGCTACTAATCAGTCCTCATCCTGCTGTCTTCTCTCGTTACAGTTTCCAAAAAGTGCGATATCCAAAGTTAACTTGAGTCATTCTGCTGTTCTCTGCTGCTACCCAAGTAAGGTTGTGTCTCTATGTCATGTTAAAGGCTTCATATATGTATCTTTGAATAAAAATCTCAACATATTTTCCCTCACCAGTGATAAAGTCTTCCCTGCTGTATTGAAAATGGTATTGAATATTGGTATTTCTCAATATATTGTATCCAAGCAAGAAATTCCAGTATTGCGACATCTCTACATTGTACTGTGCCCGATTAGAGCACTTTGGAATATGTACTACATGGCCAAAAGTATGTGAACAGCCAAACATCAATAAGTCATTAATGAACCATAAGCATTGGTGTTCTGCTACAACATCCTCTGCCCTGCTAGGAAGAATCTACAATCTTCTGGATCCTGGTAACAGGGATTTGCATTTTTAGTCACAGGAGCTTTACTGAGATTGGCTACTGATGATGTTTGGAGACCTGGCTCAAAATCATCATCCAATTCAACCCAAAGATGTGTGATGGGGCTCTGTGCAGGCAAGTCAAGTTCTTCAACAGAAAACTTTAAAAACCATTTCTTCATGGGTTTTTAGCTTTTTGAATATTGGCACGGTCATGTTGAAGCAAGGAATCACTGCCAGAAAGTTTGAGGCACGCTATTGTCTTAAAGATCACTGTATGCTCCGGCGTTAAGATTTCCCTCAGCTGGAACTACAGAGCTTATAGCCCCAAACTGCCACAA
Organism: Diplodus puntazzo; assembly: GCA_963678695.2. Classification (NCBI taxonomy): domain Eukaryota; kingdom Metazoa; phylum Chordata; class Actinopteri; order Spariformes; family Sparidae; genus Diplodus; species Diplodus puntazzo. The sequence continues at coordinate 16,653,947 of OZ023164.1, read as the reverse complement.
ACCAAAAGCACACAAAAGTAAATGATATAATGGGCGCTTGCATAGTGTAGTTCTCATTAAACCGCTATGTAAAGGTGCTAAAGTGAATGGCTCATCCTCATCATGCACTGAATGTTAGTTGAATCAGATGCAATTGGAAATTCATGACATAGGAAGTATTTTTAGAGTGGGGGGTTGCAGCCTAAACCCAGGAGATATATCTATGTATGTATATTAATAATTATATATATATTTTCTTCTTTTCTATTCTAAATCTAATTACCTGTATGTGTGCAGCATGAGGGGGACTACAAACTGTCATTTCAGTGTGCAACCCAGTTTTGTACAAAGACAACGACCCGGAGAGGAGAAGGATGTAAGATTTGGTAATTATAGATAAGGCTCTTATATGGATAAGTTCATCCACAGTTTTTAAAATACTGTCATCACTGTCATGTCAAAGGAAAGCTGGGTGAAGTGTTGCAGTCCACAAAACATTTCTGAACCTTCACAGCAAAACGGCGTTGCAGCATTCTCCTAAACAATTTATGTAGATGGGGACTTGTTTTGAAACATAAAAAAGGCTCTATTATGTTGTGTAATTATGTCTCCAGCAGCCTTGAGATCAAAACTTAATTTGAGACAGAAGTGGGTGCATGAGTTCAAATGCTGGGCTACTGAGTAAATAATGTTTTTTAAACTCAATTTGGGATCTCAGGGCTTCAGCAGACTTTGATTACACTGGCCGAGCTGTCAGGAGCCAATTTTTTCGGTTGTGTCTTTGTGTGTTTTTGTCTTTTGTTCGTCTGACTTGAATAGACAACGACTGCATTTTTCATTTTTAGGTGACCTTATCCTTTAACCTCAAAAATGAGAATATATCCTCAGGTAAACCATTGAAAGCACCCCTTTGTATTCACGCGCTATTCTTCCATTCAAACACATCGGGGTGTGTGACATTGTTCATCTATTCATACATTTCAAATAACTGGAATATATATAAAAAAAATAAAAAAATTAAATAAAAAAAAAAACACTGTGAGGTGATGGAGAGGTTGTGGAGGCTCTCTCGCCGAATGCGTCTCCAGATAATAGAAGCTGTTCTCAGATGAGATGCACCCCTGAATCAAACCTCTGCTCAGCTCTCCAGAAAAAGACAATGGAGCTGGCCTTGCGAGAGTGAGTACGTGCGCACTCTCGCTCGCGCGCACACGCAGCTGCTAGCGCGCGCCCATTTACGCACCTTAACTCGCTCCATGGACAATAAAGCGAACATCAAAAGGAGAAGAAAACGGGCTTCTTGCTAAATAAAACCATCACTCGGTAATGGCTGCAATAAGACGATAAACAGAGCAGGAACTATCTTCAAGCAATGGAATATCTATTCTTTTCTTTTTTTCTTTTCTGCAACTTCCCTCAATGTTTACTCTGAAAACAGGCTTAGAGCTTTTTTCTTCTTTCTTTTTTTTTTTTTTCTTTTTTCACAAGGGGGTATTTTTAATTCTAGAGCGAGGGATTGGTCACACTTCGTCTCATTAGCATGAGGAGCCGTATAAACCCCGCCACTGCAGAATTTTGAGCTGTGTTGAAGGCGAGGCAACAAGCGTATCTGACTGGCTGCGCGCAAAGGAGCAAGTAACTTTCACTTCCAGCCACTGTTCAGTTCATAAACGCGGGAGCTGCATGGAGAGCTCAGCACTCCAGAGGTGAACCGCTCTCATCTGTTCTGCGCGCAATGAGGCTGCTTACCGAGGGGAAAATCACCACGAAGATGATACGGGGCCAGTTTATAACTTATTGGCACCGGTGGATTTTAATATTCTCCATCCATCAGTTTTTATTTGCCTCTCCGGCTCGGTCCGAGGGAAATACTATTCGATACCAGACCAATGAGGAGGGCGCACCAGGTACAGTCATCGGAAACCTTGCCAAGGACATGTCCTTGAGTCTGTCTCATTCCTCCAAGACCAATTTCAGGATGATGAAACAATTCAACGCTTCATTCATCAGGGTGAGAGAAAGCGACGGGGAGCTCGCTGTCGGGGAGCGAATTGACAGGGAGCGAATCTGCAGACACACTCCACAGTGTCTCATTACTTTTGACGTGGTGAATTTCTCCAAAGATCGCTACAAATTGATTCACGTCGAGGTGGAAATAAAGGACATCAACGACAACTCTCCGGAGTTTCCAAACAGGGAATCTATAGTGGAGATCTCGGAGAACGCGGCCGTGGGCTCCCGGATCCCCTTGGACCCGGCTGCGGACGCAGACGTCGGGTCAAACTACATCCAGAGCTATCAGATTTCTGTCAACAGTCATTTCACCATTGATGTGCTCCTGAGAGCGGATGGGGTTAAATATGCGGAATTGGTGCTAATGAAGGAGCTAGACAGGGAGACTCAGTCATCATACACTGTGGACCTGGTGGCCACAGACGGCGGGAATCCATTTAGATCGGGGTCAACCAAGATCACCATTAAAGTGACCGACTTTAACGACAACAGTCCGGTTTTTGACCAGAATAGTTTCTCCGTCAGTTTGCCAGAGGACGCGCCGGTCGGCGCTGTCATCCTGGACCTGAACGCAGTTGATGCTGATGAGGGCTTGAACGGGGAGGTCGTCTACGGCTTCGGAAAACAGGTTTCTCACGAGATAAGAGAACTTTTCCAAGTGGATCACAGGTCGGGCCGCCTGACGCTCAGGAGCGCGGTGGACTTCGAGGACAAAAGCACCTACGAGCTGGACGTGCAGGCGACCGATCTGGGACCCAACCCGAGTCCCTCAGTGTGCAAAATCATCATTCACGTCACGGACGTTAATGACAATGCCCCAGAAATCAGCATCACCCCGATGACCTCCATCACCACGGGCATCGCTTACATCAGCGAGGCTGCAGACAAGGACAGTCTGGTGGCGCTGATCAGCACCCTGGACAGAGACTCGGGTGTGAACGGCCAGGTCCACTGCACGCTGTACGGCCACGACCATTTCAAACTCCGCCAGGCTTACGAGGACAGCTACATGATCGTGACGGCGGCCAATCTGGACAGGGAGAGGATTAGTGAGTACAACTTGACGGTCATGGCTGAGGATTTTGGGTCACCCCCGCTGAGAAAGATCACTCAGTACACCATCAGACTCAGCGACGAGAACGACAACGCCCCTCACTTCAGCAAAGCTGTCACCGAAGTTTCAGTGGTGGAAAACAACGCCCCGGGGGCCTACATCACCACGGTCCAGGCCACAGACGCGGACCTGGGCAATAACGGCAAGATCACGTACAGATTGGTGGACAGCCTCATCATGGGCTCCCCCGTGAACACCTTTGTGTCTCTGAACTCGGTGTCTGGCTCCATATACGCCCTGAGAAGTTTTAATTACGAAGTGATGAAACAGCTAGACATACACATCCAGGCGAGTGATGGGGGGTCACCACAGCTGCAGAGCACAGCTGTCATCAGGCTAAAAATAGTTGATCAGAATGACAACCAGCCTTCCATCATCGAGCCACCACTTTACAAGGGGTCTGCTGAGGTTTTCCTGCCCAAAGATGCACCTGCGGGTTATGTGGTAACCCAGATAAAGGCCACAGATGCTGACGAGGGCGTAAACGCACAGCTGTCCTTTAAAATCACAGAGGGGGGACACCTGGGCTTCTCCGTCAACAAAGACACAGGGAAGGTGCATGTGAGCCGGCAGCTGACGTATGATCTGGCAGACAATGTCAAAGTCACAGTGGCGGTCAGCGACCGCGGGTCCCCCTCGCTCAGCTCCACGGCAGTCATTCACTTGAGCTTCACAGAGGGAGCCCTGCCCAGCATGCCCTCCTCGTCTCAAAATGGCAGCGAGGAGCTCTTTGAGTGGGACATGTCCATAGCCATCATCATCGTCCTGGCAGGGAGCTGCTCCCTCCTCCTGCTGGCCATCATCCTCATCACAACCATTTGCAACCACAGGAGAAAGGAGACCAGGGAGGGGGGCTACGAGGAGAAAGAAGACGCGCCGAATGTGGAGCAAGTGGAAAGTGGTCACATCGATTCATTGATTGCCAGCCACAAAGGCAAAGCGTTTGATGCCCATCCATTTCCAGAGAAGCCTCCATTGGCCAGCAGCAACACAACAGAGGCAGCCTGCGAGGATGGCAGGCAGACAGCAGGCATCTTTGAGTCAAACAGCCGAGTGATGGAGGGCAAATTAAAGGCAAGTATTTTTATTTTCTTTTAAAGTGTGCGCCACACTGTCTTTTCTGGCTTCCTAACTCAAAATCTGCGTGGGATGTGTTTGTGCATTCGCAGGGTTACTCCACGCTGCCGGGGTACGGGAAAGAGACGGTCAGGCCCATAACGATATGGAAGGGCAACTCATTCACGACCATCTCAGCCAGAGATCCCCACATCAGCGGCAAGGACAGTGGAAAAGGGGACAGCGACTTCAATGACAGCGACTCCGACATAAGTGGAGACGTGCACAAGAAAGAGTCGCCGCCGACGAACAGTGAGTGTCACGAAAAACAGAACTGAAGCCACAAGAAATTCGGAGGGAAGATGAGAAGGTTTGGGAAGATGAGAGCCTCTCTTTCTTATAGTGTGGGTTGTACTTTAATCCAAGACATGCTCCACGCAGATTGCACCCAGTTACAACAATGTAGCAAAAGATCTGACAGTGACTTCTGACGATTTATCGATTAATCATTTAGTCAAAAAGGTATCCCAAAGAATTTGAAAAATGCTGATCAAAAACCCCAAATTGATGTCTTCAAACTGCCTCTTTTGTCCAACCGAGTCTAAAACCCCCAAACACAAAAGTGACAAAGAAAAGCAACAAATCTTTACATCCAGCCAGCATTAGCTGGCAATTCATTTTCTCTCGATCAATCAATCATCTGATTACCTGTGATCACTTTTTTTTTTTAAGCTCAACAGGTGATCCAGCAAATGTGTCAGTTCTCCGCCCTGATAGCTCTACTGTTTCCCCCTCCCACAGGTCTCTGGGCTTGCACGAGCGAGTGCAAGGTGCTGGGACACTCGGACCGGTGCTGGAGCCCCTCAGCGACGCGGCCCAACACAAGCATGGCCTGTGGACCGCATCTGTCAACTTTCTCCAAGACAGCTTCACTTCCCCGGGACACCAGGAGGGAAAACTACTACCCGGCCCACTTGCCTAAAACCAACGGTCTGCAAAGCGTGTATGAAAAAGTCCAACACCAGGAGTTTGATTACATTCTTGTTGGTCCGCCCACGCCAGCCCGAATACAGGAAACGGATGAGATCTCCATCCCGGAGTACACAAACTCTTAAAGCTCCAAAAAAAAGGGGGGAATTTGTCTTTCTACTGTACAGTTATTTGATCTTAATTGACTCTATGTTGGGTTGTTGCTGTGTTTTTGTAGTATGTTGTGTCCTTTTGGCTCATATAAGACTGTTCATTGTATCATTGTGTAATATGCAAGATTTTTGTACATCAATAATATATTTTTCATAATGATTCAATGTAAAGAAGAATTTTATTATACATTTTCAAGAGCATGTGTTGCTATTTAAGGGGCATGACCAATGGACAACGGGACTGCGAGGGGGGGGGCCTTCCTGCTGTGGAAAACAATCAATATGAAAGATTACCATGTGCGTGGTAGAGTTTTGTCACATTGTTGCACAAATAAAGAGTTAAAAAAGTGGAAACTGTTTTTGCTGTCGAGCTATCTTGAAGCTTACAGGACTTAAATATAATCTCATAGTAAGTGTTCAACCTATTGTCCCGAGGAGACATTCAGAAAGCACGCAGACTAACCTCAATTAGCCAACTGAATGCATTTAATTTGCCTTAAAGGCTTATAAGCTGCGGTAAATAAAATGTGCTCCTCCAACGATCACAGCCACGTTGATAGCAAGTGTAGGCCAATGTCATATACTTTCTATTCTACACAATGTAGTTACTGTGCCGCCTCCATTTGCATTCAAATAATTCCACGCTGATCAAATGCTCTTACAATTACATATTTTTCTCGAAGGTCAAAGAATCCCCTCACCTTTTCTGATTGCCTTCCCAGCTTACCAATTATCCAGAAAATGTGGTTCAATCTGTTTCCAAGCAACGGCAGCACTGCACATTTGAATCACACTTTTCTTACTGTGTTTTCTTCTTTTTCTGAGTTACAACAAGGACGGAGTAACCTTGACCACGAGACTACCTTTTCCGCCGTTGTCAAATCACAAAACTCATAATTAAGCAGAGGTTGCACCTGTGTGTGTGTGTGTGTGTGTGTCTGCGATCGCGTGCGGTTTTGCAAGTTAGTGCTGTCTTAGCATACCGCGGGAAGATAAAGACCTAGTTTGACTACAGGGAGCGCAATCTGTTCACTCCAACTGACACCTGTAACTGGCCAGGAACTGGAGCAGATCTGCATTATTCATACTCGCTCATAACGTAATTGACATCAGATCATTAGAGGTGGGCGATTCAAAGACAGATGTACAAGTTTTGTCTGAAAAGCGTGGCCGGCTTATTTGTGAGTACTGACATGTGGCGAGAGAAGTACTCAGACTGTGGAAATACTCCACTACAAGCAAAAGTCCTACAATTCAAAACCAAAACCAGCCAAATGTATTTAAATGATCAGAGTTAAGTGACTCATTGTGAAGTAAGATATGCACAGTATGATTATGTACAATAACTTAATACAGTTTGAAGGTACTGGCACTTTACTGGAGTGTTTCCATTTACTTCACACTTCCACTCCACGAAATTTTGGAGGCAGACATTGTACTTATACGCTGTGAAAATAGTCCACTTCAACCTTCATTAAGTACCTTACATGCTGCATTAATATGTATGTTGCATTTATGTTGCATTGTATTCCGCTGTAGATGTAAAAGGTTGGTCTCATTTTAACAACCTACAGTATAAACTGTTGTTTACTCTCCTGCAATGCATCGTATTCTATCAAATCTATGAGAAGAAGCTGTCTTTGAAAAGTCTAAAAAATGTTCAAGACGTCAGAAAAACTATGCATTTTCCAGCTACTCCACGGGGGGTCTGAAATAGTTCATTTAGTCGAAGAAGTAGGATTGTGTTCTCAGCCCGCAAAGGAACGCTTAGTCAGTCAGTTTATCACAAACAGATATGTGGTTTTCATGCACAGGAAGAGTATGAATACCTGTAATACTTTGTTATGTACAGAAGTAGATTTTTAAGGTATCTGTACTTTACCTGATTATCTAGTTTTCTGACAATTTTATGCTTTTACTCCCTAAATGTTTTGCACAAATATCTGTACTTGCTCCTCCTTACATTTTCAAAACAGGCTTGATACTTGATACTGCATTCGAAGGGGAAATATCAATTATTCACAACGCTTAACCGACCCCGAGTTTTGGATTTAACTTCCTGGGAATGAGATTCAACAATCAACAATCTTTGTGGTGGATTTTGGGTACCGCTCAGACAAAATCCTCCTGAATCTATCTTTAAGTTTAATACTCTTTCAATGACATGAGCATCAGTTAGCTTTGCACAGAAATGGCCGTTTGAAATGTCCTTCAGAGGGACACTTTTATCCTTTGAGTACATTTCAGAGTCGGGTCTTTCTCACTTTTATGTGAGTAAAGACGTTGAATCAGTACTTGTACTTTTACCAGAGTCTGTGTCCACACGAGTATCTGTCCTTCTGCTTGAGTAAAGAATGTGTGGACTTTTTTGCCACCTCTGCAACCACAGTAATTAAAGCTCTGAGAAAAATGTTGCTGAGCAAAAAGTACAATATATACCTCTGAGATGGAGTAAAAGTTGCATGAAATGGCAATTTTTTGTATTGTTATTCACATTCCAGCAGAGCACTTCTATGTTTTTCTTCTGACGCTGACTGAAAGGTCAGTTCATGACCTTTCTCCCAACCATTACATCACCGCCTTCAACCCAGGACGTTCTTTGCTGAGCTGCTTCAAAAGTCTGAAGTATTAGTTTGGTGCCGCAGGATGGCCACCTTGCTTTAGGTACAACCTCGACCAACATTCAGACGAAGAATTTGGCTCAAAGAATATTTATCAACTGTACGTCATTCACACTGAGGCGTCAAAAAGCCTCCTGCTGGATAACCTGATTCTCCACAGAGAGGCAGCAGCATTAGTGGAGGAATTATAGAGGACATCATGAGAGAGGGTATGGAAAAAGTCCAAAATACCACTCATGGATCCGGCTGTTTCGAACACTGCACGCCTCCGGTAAGACGGGCTTAAAAACTATTTGATTAGAAACGTAAATGACACCCATGATGCGTGAATAAAACTCTTTAAAGGTTTTCCAGTAATGTAATCAGTCGGCCTGGTTATCGTCGAGTGTGTCTTACTCTGCATCGTCTGAATGTGAACTTTGTTCAGGAACAAAGCGCGCCGACCTCTGCTGCAGTCAGTCGCCTCCTGAGATTCGGAGCCGTGGCTCTTATTGTCGGCGCCGTGTTGATGCTGTGTGCATCCATGGCTGCTCTCTACCTGTGGAAAGCCAGCGATAAAAACGTAAGTGTTGACTGAGGATTACGCTTGCAGTGCCCCCTTTCAACAACAGATATGCGGAGTGAAAACGGGGAGGCTTTAGGATGCTTTTTGGCGGGAAATGGAAAGTAGATTACAAAATCCTCTAATCCTATCAATAATCATATTCATCATCACAACTCAGGCCGTGAAATTGCATCTAATGCTGCCGACAATGCATGCAAACTTAATAAATTGCTGCTGCTGCTGCTCTCCTCCGTCTTCTGTGCGGCAGCGTAATGTTTATTTGTGTCTTATTGAGCTCACCTGTAGGGCAGACATTCCTTTCAAGGTCTGCAAAAGCATCCCCCGTGGTGTTTTGCTCAATTCTCGGTGTGCTTAAACTACACAGGATTTCTGCAGGAGAAGCAACACCGACAATTACGGGCGCAGGGGAAGCTTGTTTTTCTCTGTCTCACTTCTATTGTGTCTGCCACAGTGCGATTTACATAACTTGACTAATCAGTCATTCCAACGTTCCACTCTGCTGCCAGGTTTATAATGTTCGATACAGTATGAACATCAATGGGGAGGTGAGGGACGGTTCCGTGGAAATTGATTCTGACAACAACCTGGAGCGATTTAAGACTGGGAGTGGAGCTGAGGAGGCTGTGGAGATTCATGACTTTCAAATTGTGAGTGAGTTTGTCCTTGTTCTCTCTTCCTGAGGTAGTTCAGCGGAGACTTTGTGTGTGCTTAGCAAAGTAGCAAAGCTGTGAGTGTAAACATGGCATCTCTGTGATTTGGTGCAGGGAATAACCGGAATCCGCTTCTTTGGAGGAGACAAGTGCTATATAAAATCCCAAATCAAAGCCAGCCTTCCACACATGGGAGCTCACAACAAAGCCTCGTTGATGTTTGACCTGGTATATGCACACTACTTGACAGAGAACGTTGAGAATTGGGGGGGGGGGAAGAAAGAAATTACAGAGGATCTGCTGCTTGCTTTTAACACTGTCATTTCTCTGTGAATCAAGGACATTATCTGTTTCTTCCTGCCAGACAGATGAAACCATGCCAGTGAGGTTTGATGAGGAGCTCCTCATATGGGTTGCAGCGGAGCAGCCGCTGAAGGACACAAGCTTCCTGAGCAACAAAATTCTGGGTCTTTGCGGGGAACTTCCCATTTACTGGCTCCAACCTATCTATCCTAAAGGTTGATTTCTTCTCTTCTTTCTTGCAATTATTGATTCACCCCCGTCTACAAATCTAGCCTGCTGTCAAAGAGCGTGGTCCACTCAAGTGATTCCCAGCCAGGGGTACTTGTATTTCAGAGGGAAGCCAAGAAGTTCTTGGAAAGATTGAAGCGAAGCTCAGCTAATCTGTGTGTATATACCTACTTAATGAGTCAGCTGTAGCACGTGAACACTGCATTGCTCACTTTATGCAAGCGGGGAGGTTTAAAGGTGCAGTATGCAGTTTTGGGGAAATCAAAGTCAGAAACATAATATTTACTACATTAATTGGGTAATAATACAAACTTAATAATATGTATTTATTTCCATAACTGAAGAAACACACTGTTCTCAGAGGAAAATACGGTCAATATAACGCTGTTTGAAGCTAAATATAAACAAAGTAAAACAGTTGTGTTATCCCTAGAGGAAAGTTTTTTTTATTGATATCAATAAAATTAAACAGCACCAACACTCCCCTGGCACTCTGAGCTCCCAGTCCGGACCACTAGCTACATGGCTAATTGAGCTAACTAGCTAACTGCAGCAAACAGTTAGCATCAGCAGTTATTCCAGGTGATATGCTACATTTGTTTGATTTTGAATTATAGAGGTGTCCAATTCTTCCATGTTACACCTTTATTACACCGGTACTTGTGCTCAGTATATCAGCAACTACCACAACTGCTGCTTACCGTGGCTGTCGTTAGCTAATAAGCTCAGTTAGCCATGCAGCTAACAGTTCAGACTTAAAGCTCCGAGACCAGAGGAGCATTAGTGTTTACGCCAGTAGCACAGGATTTCTGGACTGGAACGCCTGGGGCTAGCTATTCAGCATGCTAACTTCTGTAGATAGTACCTCTGCGATACAATACATAGACTGCACAACGTCAAAACTGCCGTTTCATCACATTCTGTCAACAATTTTTTTTTCTAAATTTTGACCGATTCAATGAACATATTGCTCCTTCAATTCCAGGTTATGTCCAATGTTTCAAGTCTTGAGGTATCTGAGTATCTGTTGACAGCATCCTTCACTTAATCTGACAGGGTTGGATACATCAGAGAAAAAAGGGTTGTGAGCTACAGTACAAGTCTATTTCATTTGAATCACTGTCCATTCTTTCATAGTTTATTCATATCTCGGTTGCCCTGCTTATCTGCTGACACACTTGTAAAATCCAGATTCTGAGAAGTTGTCGAAACACTCGAACATCTCGAAACACACACTCCATTTAGAACCGTACACCAAAAACAGCTCCGGCTCTTGTATCAAAAGAGAATGATCTTGAAATATGCAAGACTGCCTGAAATCACTGCTGCTAATTTAATAATTCAGGACATGCGAGACAGCCCCAGCTATGTAGGATTGAGCTCTGAGGACATGTATGGCGCCTTGTGGATGTTGACCCAATACTCCTGCCTCTCGTGGCTGCTGTAACAGATGGGGAGAGGAGGAAGAGAGACACACAGCGAGCCAAACGGCAGTTTAACATGGAGGAGTTGGAGGCAGCGGCTGAGGAGAGGGACCCGGTGAGTCAGGCAGAGGAGGGCACCTCCAGATCTGTGGAGGAAGAGGAGGGAGGACAGTCCACCGCGGGGTCAGCGTACAATCCTGAAAACCCCTACCACGTGAGTGCCAGCTTCAGCAACAATGCCGTTGATGATAAACAAGCTCCAGAGCTGGTGAATTTTTGATTAACTAGCAAGAGGTATACACTGAGCCCCGAAGCAACCCTCAAAGTAACATTATGAAGTGAAGTTGTTCTGTTTGTCAACACTTTTCCTGCATAACACCCCACACCAGCCTTGTTAAAACATGTGCTCTCACAGAAATAGAAGTGTTAACCTGGATTTAGTCAGCTGTGAGTTTACTGTATACTGCTGCTGCTGTTGCTGTTGCTGTTGAGTGGGTGTCATATTAGTTGCTATAATTACAGGTCACAGGGGTAACAGCTGCCATTCCATATTGATGAACTTCTGAACTGAAGTGAAAATTCCCATTGGTTATAAAAATTCATGCTGCCTTCGAGAAGCGTAGTCACATGTTTGGAAGGATGAGAGGATTTTTTATTTTTTTTTTTTTGAAAAACATCTGACTTGCAAATGAGTGTAAATTTAGAAAAGAAAAAAAAAAGATCCTCTCCGAAAAATTAACATTGCTTCCAAACTGCAGCGCAGCGGAGCGGCCAGAGAGGAAGGTACCATGACCTTTGACACCATGTTGGACCACCAGGGGATCTGCTGCTCAGAATGCCGGCGCAGCTACACTCACTGCCAGAGAATCTGCGAGCCTCTGCGCGGCTACTGGCCCTGGCCTTACAACTACAGAGGGTGCCAGGTAGCCTGCCGCGTCATTATGCCCTGTCGCTGGTGGGTGGCACGCATTTTGGGTGTTGTGTAAGAAACCACGCTACACTTGTGAGAAATCATATCTTTTTTCTTTTTTTTTTTCTTTCCTCCAAAAGACCCCGAGGTCTCTTATCTTATTATGCATGCGGATATTTATTTTCTGAGTTTGACTAGTGGAGAGCTCATGCCTGTTAGCATGAAATGGATATCGTGATTTTCTGATATGACAAATATATTTTGCATTTCCTTTCTTTTTGCATTCATGCACCATTTCTTCTCATACAGTAAAACTAGAACACATAGATGGCATGTCCTTGTTCGCAGCAAAAGACTCACAAATGAGCCCGTTCGTGTTTTTTGTTTTTTTTTTCATCATGTAATACCCAGGCTTAATGCACTGTACTGTGTTTAATGGAAGGTATGGGACTGAATCCAAAGGCTGAGCAGATCATGTACTTTTTCTGACTGAGTAGGCTTCAATAAATTCTAATTACAGTATATGCTGGCTTTGATGTAGATGTTTTTTTTGTGTCACATCTTGTTTCCATGGTTCCACGGGGTGCTTTTCTGATAAAACTGAAGTGACAGCAGTGGTTGCCATAACTTCCATTCACAGCTCAGAATCAGTTTTTGAGGGCAATGCAATTTGTGCATACTGACATCTGCATTGATGTGGACTAATGCGAGATGGGTGTCATGGCGATGATGGAAAATATTTCCATAGAAGTGACATTTTTCTGTTAAATAAATAAATCAATATTTTTCTTCAGTGAAAAGAACGGAGAGTAGATGCTAAGCTACCAAATGACATGATCACAGAGACGGGCTTTTTTTTTTCTTTCTTTTTTTTCTTCCTCCGCGCAGCTGTTACTGGGGCTCGTGGCGTAAGCCATTCTCAATACCTCAAAATCAAAAGAAATCAGATTACTATCTCTAAAGCCATATGCCAACTTCCTAAATAATTGAAAGGAGCCATGTTGCGATCAAGACGATTTCACAGAGGGTGATCCAGGCACATCAAATTACAACAGATGTGAAATTGCACCATATCTGCCACTAAAGCCGCATTGGAAACTCTGAAGCAGTGTGAGGGAACAACACAAAGAGATGCTTGTCTCTTTGCTTGGAGATCTTTCCTGGGTTTTTTTTCTTTTTTTCGTGGGGGTAGAGGTGCTTATCACATCTGCAGCGCTGATAAGACGGCCTCTGTGCTTCCGTAGGCTATATAATATTAATCCCTCTCCCACGTCTGCAGATGCACTTAAAGGAAGGTGACAAGCATGACATATCCAGGACCTCCTGATGGCTCGTGCTCTGGAGTGCAGCCGCTAAAAGAGCCCCAAGTACCCTCAAGTGATGTAAATTTGCAGGGGGAGTCCAATTTCCATCACAGCACTGTCACTGCCATGGTCATTAAACTAAATCATCCCGCTGTGTGTCACACAGCTCCCATTTTAAAGTCCCCTCAATAATGGAGTTATACTTGGACTGCAGATTGCAGCACAACAGTGAACGTCTGACCTGACAGCAGCCGTGAGAGCACCCTGCACTTTATTTCATCCTTAGAAATATCACGAGCAGACATACGGATGCGTGAGATACCTTGGAATTAATTGATACACCTTTTGGTATCTTAGTTGCACCAGACGCGGTCCAAGGGGGCTTTATATAATATCTCTAAAGTTAGCAACTGCGGCTGAAATGTAAATACGACGTGTTATGTGCCTGTTGCTGGTGGCGGTTTCCTTGGGTTTCACTCGGAATATGTTGATACAGCAGCACAAGACAAAGGGCTCAGAGTCTGAGCAAGACAAAAGGAGATGAAAAACACAAAGCAAAAGGGGGGGAAAAAAAAACACATCACCACAAGCAACAACTCAAAATGGCATTTAAACTGAGAAAAAATACATAGCTCAGAACAACAGCAGTTTTGTTATCCCGAGGCCCTGTTTCTAAAAAACTTGTTTCCTTTTGCCATTCCTCTCCTAAGAAGAGAAATGTACCCCCATTGAGCAGAAAAGACGAATGTGTTGGGGAGCAGCTTCAGTGTGTGAGACAGTGGTGCCTTTTTGTTTGTCTCCCCTCTGGAGCCAAGCTTACCCTGGGAGCCCTGCAGGCCAGGGAACAAACAGAGCTTTGTGAGCACTGACCCACTGCGCCCAGCAGCCAGACTGCAAACCTCCTCTCCCACGCTAATAGGAAACCACAGAGGAGGAGTCCACGGCAGCCGAGGGAGGGGAGCTTTTCTCGCATCCACCTGTGCTTTCATCATCGCCCATCAAAACAAGCAGTCAGGCGGGGTGCGGCGGTGCTCCGGTGACCGACGAATCAAAAGCTTTTGCACCGATATCCTCTTGGCACCAACACTCAGCACAATACATTTGGGACACAGTAGCTGGTGATTTATCCTGTGCTACTGATTTGCGCTAATCAAGCTCATGCACTCACTGTAGCTCCTCTATAAATACGTCAATACCCCGTCATAAATTTGCCTGTTGTTGCCCGAGGGGCATTAGAAGTGTGAATAGGAGTGTGAAGCGAACCACTCTGGCAAACGTGTCCTACATTTGATTGCATGTTTTCCATTACATCCGGACATGAATGAAATAAACAGTAGTGACAGTCCATTTTGCACCTTAACCAGAACACAGAAACCCTTTTAGCCCGGCTCATTATGTCTTTCTACAAGAAAGCACCGCGGTACACTCATAGATGCTGGCGTGGTGAAAAAAAAAAAACCTGTAACCCCGCAGTTTTGCACCAGCAATAACAACCCGGGCTCTGAACATTTGTCTCCTCTGTTCTCCTGAATGGTCAGAAATAACATAGCTGGACGAAAGGCGTGGAGGGGGGCAAGGGGTGGGGGGGCGGCTGCTGGTACAAGGCTTAAATGCTTTTTAATCCCATGGTTGAGTGACCACTTGCAGCTCTGCCCAGTAGTCTGGCTCTGCCTGCTATTTGCAGGTCTCTCAGAAGTTTCTTTGCCATTGGCTGCTGTGCCCTCATGGCTCTTTCTCTCTCTCTCTCTCTCTCTCTCTCTCTCTCTCCCTCTCCCTCTCTGTCTCCTATTTAGTATGCAGGCCCCAAATGGCCATTAATTAAATGCCTGCTGGTATTGTGTGAGGAAGTCTGTCTTGTTTACTTCACTTAGTTAAAACTGTAAATATGTCTACAGACCTACCTGCATTTCATTAGTCACACTTTCTCGGTCATGAAACATTATAGCGATTGTCCTCAGTGACTCAATTACTCGGCACACACTGCAGGGATTTTTTTTTTTTTTTCACTGCGTATTGCACTTGGTTGCGTGGTGTCCTTGTTACACTCAAATAGAAAAACCTGTAGTGCGGTGTAGGTCTAAATTGGACACAGCGCTAGAATTTGCACCATTGTTTTTCCCGGGGACAGGCTGTATGTGTGACAGTTAGTGTGGCGGAGGCCTCCAACCTGCGGAAGGGTGTCAAGAGGTCCTCACAAGAGGTGGGCTCCCTCAGAGGACACTGTCTACCCACCGACACATCATTACACCTCATTTTTTTATGTAGTTTTGGAGAAGAAATTCAAACTCAGAATTTAAGTATAACTATCACTAATACAAATTCAGAAATGTTTATTATTAACTGAATAAACAAGTTGTTTGAAGCTAGAAAGGTGGCAGGGTCCGCCACATATAAACAAAGTAAAACAGCACGACATTTTGCTGTCCTTTAACGTCACGAAAACATATCAAGTTAGTTTTTTTAGTGTGTTTATGGTGTAGAAAATCAAGTCAATGGAGACATTTCGCATTCGGTTAAAATTCCCTCCCCAAAAACTACATAGTGCACCTTTAATCCTGTCACTCAGCTCTAACTAGAAAGCCTTGCCAATTGGGATCGATATTAAAAAGATTCTCTATCACAATGTGGCATTTGTCAAAACTTCAGTCACCTTATGTTGTACCACAGAACATACACCTACTCTAGTGGGTGTGCATAAAAAGGAGCTATAGATAGCTCAAAGCAGAATCAAATCAAGACTTCACATCCACACACTGTGTACAAAAAAAAATCGTGCTCCTCCACAAAGCAATGTCAAGAGGCTTGCCACATGAAAGCAGAAGTTGTCCAAAGAGTTGTGGGAAGTACAGACAAAGTTTATGAGAAAAAAGTAAATGTGTTTTTAATCCTCTGCTGCACGTGCAACAGTGAGGGAGCCTGAGCCCTTGGATATGCCACCCCGGGGGCAGGTTCTATACTTAAGGCTTACAACAGCCTCATTATCTCCCTCAACTCACATCAGATCCGAGCAGCAGTTTGTCACAGGCAGGCTCCTCTCTGCCAGTAGGCATCAGACCAATCCTCCTGCAACACTACTGTACATAATTGCCATATGGACAGCATTTTGAGCCAGACTGAAGACTAAAAAGCCCTCCAGGCAGATTCCCCAGATAACTAAATGAATATTTTATCTCATTTCCATCTAATTTGCACCATATTATTATACAGAACTGAAATTTTTTAATTAATTGATAGAACAGATCAAACACAGGTTTACACTTTGATTTTCAGGGGCTGTTATTTTGATAATTTGCATGGCTTTTTTCCCATGCCAAGCTTTTTAATCTCCCAGAATTTCAGCATCTCTACGTCGAAACACTCGTAGAAAATATACAGCAAATTAATAACTGTCAGCGCACATGAAATGCTTGTCTTGGTTGCGTGAGCAGTTCCACCGAGGAGTCCTTTTACCTGCCACCCCACTGATTAATTAATTTCACACTGTTTAATTAAATCCACAGTCTGGGGAGTCTGGGCAGCACCGTGGGGAGCCCTATCTGAGCAGTGTGTGTAGAGAGATTACTAAAAAGGTCTGAGACACCCGCTCTCGCCGATGTCGACACTGACGTCACCCGTCTCTGAATACCAGAGTGTGATTGTGTCAGTGTCATCTGGCAGTTGTGAGCTTTTACTGCTGGGGACATGATAGCACTGCACCATTTGTTGATTATCTGCTGGCATTTACAATGATGAAGGAGACTGGAGCATTTGACAGCATTTGACACAAATTAGGATTTGACAGAAGGGTCTGATGGAGTGTGCTACGGCAACGCGCAAACCTCAGTTATCCATAACATCAGCTACCAGCTGATAAGTTAGTCTTGAAGCATTTTGTTATATTTATAGAAAATATCTTAACATCCAGACAGCCAAACTTCTGTCATATTAACATTCATTTTGACAGCTAACATTAGGTTGTTTCTTACGTGAGTGAGACATGACGTAACTGGATGTGGTTACCCATGACATCAATGTGCTGTGCTCACAGCACACAGCCCCTCAGCCTGCTGTTTAGCAGCTAGCTAACTCTTGCCAAAACAAGTGAGCCACATCGGAAGTGACAAACGGGTCGATAACCAAATAGCACAAATAGTTACAGAGATTTTAACAGAGTTTCAAGAAAGAAAATATTTCCTTACCGAGCAATGGGCAGGCCAATCGCTTCATTACCTCCTTGTACAACTCATTCAAAATCAACAGAAACAAAGTAAAGACTCACCAAAACCACCTTGGTTTGTCTTTTCCACAGCCACCTCTGGTTTTGTGAAAAATAAATCCTTCAGTAAGATGTGAAAAAGCTCCAGCTGTACACATTGTTGTTCGACTCTCAGCAGACAGATACTCTGCTGATATGCAGCGCCTCACTTGTTTGGAGCGACCTTCAAATTATGCCAATATTTTACATTTTAATCATAGTAATGAGTTATCTTTAAAAGAAATTAAAAAAAAAAAAAGTTTTAACAGTTATAATACAGTTTTTGGGTTGTTTTTTTTTGTAGTTATAAAATGTACCTAAAAATAGGCTTCTTAAAGTTTAAACAAAAAGGGACCAAAACACAAGACAGGCAGGTAGAAGCAAAAAGCAAGCTTTAATAACACGCTGATCCAAAACGCAAGATATGGAAAAAACAGGGCAAGTAGGCAGGGGCAAAAAAAGGAATGAAAAGTCCTTAGAACAGATGAACTGACAAAGCAAGAAAGGAAGACGAGGACTTAAATACACACAGGTTTATTACTAACAGGTGAGAAGCAAAAAGGGCAGCAAAACAGACAAAGGGAGGAAATGAAAAGCAAAACATGACACAAGAGTACAGAACAGGAAATGACAAAACCAAAAACTCAAGCCATAACAAGGCTACGTGACTTGTGATTTAAGTGTAATGATCTTTTTCTTTCTCGTTGTCCTTTCTTATCATTGACAAAATGATTATATATTGGCATCTGTATTGGCATTGTATCAAAAAAGTTTGGTCTGGAGGGAGTCCTGAAGGGAGCGGGTGGGGTGTTTTTATGTAGATACTTATCTTGCTCTTACTGGTTTATCCAATCTTACCAGCCCCACTTTAAATTGCACAAATAAAAAAAGTAAAGCTGTCAAAAGTGCCATTAAAATGTAATGTGATTTTATTTTTTTAAAGTCTTTTCTTAAGCACCATCATCTGAAGAAGAATCCAGCAGGACAGATTGCAAAATACATGTATACCTATACATAAGTACATAAAATACATGGGCCATGTTGTGCTAAATTGAAAAAGGAAAGACTGGCTCCAGCGTAAATTAGCATATCGAACTCTCATCTCCTGTCCAACGCTGTTGTATCTAGCAGTCAAAGCGTCAGAGACAAGGAGACACGGTTTCTTGTGTCAGAACAGGGAGAGGTGCACGAGTGTGTCGCACAGCGTGCAACAACAATATGACTGTGTGGGCTGAAGCACATGTTGCCTTCTCTGTTGTAATCGAAACATATTTCTGGCATCTCTAATCACAAACAAACACATTTTAGAGTCAGATGCCTCCAATTTGCACTTAATATCCAAGATGGTCATAAAATGTTGCGTGTTTTACACGATTTTGAATGTACACACTAACATCTGAAAGGATTACATTGGTACTTGCTCATCTGTCATAATAAACATCCTAAACCTGATTCTAATTGCTTAATCTAGCGTTTATACGTGGAGGATGCAAGGATAATCGATTAGGTGCATAAAGATAGCAGCCTGCTGGTTTGATGTGATGTGGAACCAACGTTTCCGTGTGCTCGTTATTTGATGTGCCAAGAGCTATTAGAGCGACAAATACTTTGTACAATGGCACTGACAAGGAGAAGTCATAATATAAAACAAGGTTGCCACTTTCATAAGGTTTCAATACAAAGTTTTATCTTGTATTTTTTTTATCTAAAAAAAGACACAGAAATGCGTGTCAGAAGTGATTTTCCATGTACATGTGCCTGTCGTGGCAACTGAAAATCGTCGCTTGTCTAGCGCAGATAAGAGTTGGTCAAAACACCAAGTATGACACAAAATCTCTTTTCTAGAAGTTCTTTATTGCTTGCAGGCAAAGTGACACATCAGCAGCACATAGATGATGACTGAAGAGAGGCGGTCTCTCCTCATCCTTTGTAATAACTCAAAACAATAAAGCATTATTCCAATCATCTCCACCTCTGCCTCATGATGCACACAAGACTTCTTAAACACTTCAATCATTGTTGTGTGTCACACGCCAATCTAAAGTCAAAACACACAGAAGAGGCTTCATCAACCCCGTTCAGGATGAACTCCTTACCTAAGTTCCTTCATGTTAATTTTTAAGGCACATTATACCAAAAACAACACATGAATACATCCATTCATACTCTACAGCCACATAACTATCACAAGACAGAGCTCATGTCTGAAGCTAACACACACAAGGTTTAACTTTACATGCATAATAATGTTACATCTGCAATTGATGACAACATTTGATAATTTCCCTCACACACCCCCCAAAAACAATGAAAACCATAATGAAAAAGATGCAAGCTAGATTTATGCTTTAATAGAGAGATTAATGGCTTGAACATGACAAAGTTGTGTCTTTATTACACAATGTTTTCTATAAAGCAACGCAAACATCTCAAGCATTCAAACGCTCATATTCAAACATACTGAGTCTTTACAAACAGTCGAGTGCTCTGCTCTTTGCTCAGACAAGATAAACTTTTAATAGGCATTCCAGCGCACAGCGTCGAGGCAGTTTCACCAGCTGATACAGCATTAGCTGGGAGAACAGCGCTCTATTTGTGCTTGCCTTGTCCTGTGACAGGAAGACCTATCAGGTGCTCATCTCTACAACCCCCCCTCCCTCCCTCCCTCCCTCCCTCCCCCTCCTCCCACCCTCTCTCCTCCTGACCTCATTCTGTCATCTTCGTTTTCCTTCTTCGCCACTCTCAGGTCTTTTATAAAGTGTCTCCATGCATTACACATTTAACAATGCATTAAAAATAGGCCACCATCAATCAGTCATTCAGCGACGGAGACAGGATCTACTGGTGGCACCAATTTGATATGTTTCTCTCAAGGTTCGAGGACGAAAGGAACGCTGTAAACTCCTCGGCTGCTGCGTATGGGGAACTTAATAGAGATGAAAACACACATTTTATGTGCTAATAATACACGGAACCCCATAAAAACCCACCATAATAATTCTGAATTCCCATTTGCTTGATTTCCTACAGCACAGAAACGTCTTTCCAGAATCCAGAATCAAAATAATATACATGCAGGCAGTAAGCCGTGACAAGATTTCTGTTGATGGCTGCCAGGTTAACATCGTGCCCAAAACAGTGATTTGAGGACTGTGATGCATGATACAGGATAGGTACTAGGTAGAATCTGATGTAATGGTTGGGAGTGAGTCAAGCCCCAGGGGCAAATATTCTGAACAGTCTGACTCCAGGTTGCTCATGCCAAAGCAGATGTTCAACTGACGACAGCAGTACAAAAGACACAGCTGCATGTTAGTCACAAGGTATTTCACATTGCATTTAATCTGATAGAGCTACACTGATAGCCACATCTATATATATATATATTTATAAAGAAATACTTAAGAACTCTCACAAAGGATTTACACACGCGTTTGGTGAACACGGTAAAGTGTTTTCCTGCTCAGGTGGAAGGTGTGGAAGTCTGCTTGTGAGCTTTGATGTTGCAGCTCTGCTCCGAGGCCTGATCCTGCATTCTGGACTTCAAAACAGACCCTGCCTCGTCACGAGTAACAGGTTGACGAGGTAGACACCAACTGCACAGGCATGCCTGGAGGACCACACGCACAGAGACATTCGGTCAGAGGCAAACCCATCAGCTTCACATGGAGGAAAAAAGGCACATTATGAGCATTATTTATGTGTGGGATGCAGTCTTAAGAAGCGGCTCTGTTTGATTTCTCTGTGGAGAGACGTGCCAGCAGCAGTATTAAATTTGGGTTCTTTTAATTAAAGAGAAGAAATGTATATTAAAAGGGAGGTGCATGAAGCATTTTTTAAAAAGGATGTGATTATCATATCATTTGCAATATTCAGTGGTGGTATATCATGAAGTACATGTACTCCACTTCTTTACTTAAAGGGTAACTCCACCAATTGTATATACTAATGTCTGTTCACAGGTCTTGGGGAGTGCGACTGCATATGTGAAAAAAGTAGCAAAAAACCTTTTGTGCCTTCAGAGGAAGCTGCATGTAATCTGATAAACTGCCTCCAGCGCCAATCACTCAGCCAGTGGCTAAATTGCATTGCGGGCGATGTAGGAACCCAGTTTTGAAAAAAGAGAAGAAGACGAAGAAGAATGCATGGAACAGAAAAGGTTTTGTTGCTGGTTCTGCTGTATCAGTTTTGATCATGTGTTTTTCTAAACTGTCCATGTTGAGTCCAACAGTGTTATAGGACTGCTTGGCACCTATAGCACTGTTGGCACCTACGAGGCAATGAAATCCAGCTACTGTGTGACATCACTGGAGGAACTCTATCAGATTACATGCAGCCACAAAAGGCTTTATACTATTTTTTTACGCGAGTTACCCTTAAAGTGCAATTATGAGGTATTTCTACTTTAATTGATTATTTTAATTCCATGCCACTTTCTACTTCTACCCCTTGTTTGATGAATTGTTACATCACAAATTAAGATTTTTGCACAAAAACACATATAAAGTACTTTTGAAATATGATGTTTTGTTATAAATGAAATGACCAAGAGTTCATCCAAGTACAGCTAAAGCGATCAGTCTAACATTTCATGGCATTAGCTTCTGAATTTGCTGCTTTATTATGAAGTTATTTTCATTATTCTAATTTATTTATTGATTTGTTTGTTTAAATGTGACGGCATTTCTCACGACTAACAATTATTGGATAAATGGAGAATATATTCAGCAGATTAATCATTAATGAACATCATTAGCTGCAGTCTGCTCCACCCCAACCAACTGCAACCGTAAAATCCTGCTTATATATAAATGCTTCAGTGGCGACAATCAAACGATGAAATATATAACTGTGTAAGAGTCAGACCGGCTGTTTGTACTTTTACTTAACATTTTTAATGCAGGACGGTAACAGAGTATTTATACAGTTAGATATTTTGTATTATTACACAAGTAAAGGCTCTGTACGATTCTTCTACCACATTTCTTCATGCACTGTAGTGTGCATAAAACCTGATGACAGCCCAAACAAATCAAAGTATGTTTTTGGATATATCCTTCTGTGCCTCTAATACAATAAAGGCTTTTAACATATTTTCCCTTGAAAATTGCCTTGAAGCTACGTTTCCCTCCTCCTCATAAGACATCACTCTGATTCAGTGAAAACTGTCTGCTGGATTGCCAAGTGTCTGTCTTTTTTTTTTTTCCTGACGATGTTTTTCCAGACCATTCTCACTTATTATCCCCTCGGGCCATTGCTTTTTTTCACTAGCCATTTCGCAGACATGACTCCATATGTCCTTGATGACACATATGATAGCTCATCCGACTGTGGTTCACACTGTTTTCACCCCCATCACATTTGTCTAAGATTGAACAGCGCCCTACATACACACAACTGAACGAGCAAAAAGGGTGTGACAGCATTTCTTACCTTGAAACATCTTTTAAATCTTTTGCTGACTATGTACAATGCGATGGGGTTGATGCACGAGTTGAGTGATGCCATATTAATGCCAAAATAGTCCAGGACAAGAAAGGCGCTGAAAAAGGAGGATAAACATTATGTATTTACCAGACAAAAGGGCAGACTATATATCTAATTCCTCTTTTTGCTCACCTCAGTAGCTGACACCTTTTTGGATCCCTCTCATCATATATGGTCAATTTCAAGAGCCTGCTCAGGTATAGAGGCAGCCAGCAGAGTGCAAAAACGATCACCAGGCAGAAGACAGTCTTTGCAACTTCTTTTCTCTGAAAAAAGAAAGATGTTATTGATATTAAAGTTGATGCTTGACCAAAATAGGGGTGACACTTAGCAATAAGGTACACAAGAATCTGAGTAGGTACTACACACTCATTAAACATGAATGAATTAATGAATCTTTCTGCATTGTTGAGTAAAATGAAACATAATAGTAGTTGCCCACATTACATACTAATTACTTAATCATTAAGTAATGCTGTAAATAATCATGTTTCGCTTTACCTAAAGGTTCACAAAAAGAGTAACTAATCATTCTGTAATTTATATTTAATGAGTCGTTACTAGTCCCTGCCACTCAGCAGCTGTTTCATAGTTAATCATAAACAACACATGAAGAAAGTCGTCAGTGAGTTGATTCAAAGGAACTCATCAATAATCATTATATAGTCCTCTAATCACAGTTATTCAGGAATTACACATTAACAATTAATCAACTACTCACATTTCTGTGTGTGATCTGAAGATACGTGCAAAACAAGTTGTGAAATACGCTTGAAGGCGCTCACTACTAACCTGCTTGGTGTGGTCGCTTAACGTGTTCTCAGTGTTCCTCAGCATTTTCCTGGCCATGAGCGTGTAGAAGACGGCGGTCCAGGCCAGTGGCATGCAAAAGTAGAAGCCAAACAGCCACCAGTCCTTCACTGATTTATAAAACTGTTGATTAGACATGACAAGAGGCCTACAGTCAGGCGGCGCTGCAGATTACATGATGTTCAGCAGTTGCTACGTAACAGCATGCATCAAATAATATTAAAAACACACACATACACACACGGACACACACAAGAAGTCAATAGAGAAATAGTAGAGCCATTATCAATTCAGCTTCCCGCCAACAGTTGCTGTTGTAAGTTGCGAAAAGACAAAACACATGTTGATCTGTTTGTGTTGTCCTGTTGCATTACCTGCATGAACGGAGTGCTTTGCCTGGGATGAAGCAGACATATTCTCAGATGCTTGTCTTTATAGTCCATTGTTATCATATCAAAGCCGACAACTTCAGGCACAGCCAGCAGGATAGAAATAACCCATATTAGAGTTATTTCGATTGCTGTCCACGCTGAAACTCCGATGCCTTTGATTCGATTCCAGGATACTACAGCTCGGTATCTGCTGAAATCAATGGGAAAATGTTATGGCTTGGGGACTTTTTGTCTGTAACAATGATAAATTATTCAGTTAAAGAACATTTCAAGGGCTAATGCTAAACAAATCTGTCTGCTTGATGAAATACAGATACCGGCTGGCAAACACTATTTCCTTGCAGGGAGCAGGACAGTGCTGCTTATCTCCGTACCTGTCAACACTCAGAGCACATAAGCTCAGCACAGTAATTCCGACGGAGGTTTTCTGTAGGAATGGAACAAGTTTGCACAGCACCACGCCGAATGGCCAATCTTCTGCCATGAGCTGGAGCAAAGACAGGGGGACAATTTCAGTGAGCAGAAACAATTCAAGGGGAGATTGAAATTTTTAAAATGGGCAAAAAGAGAACAGAACGAGGTGCTACATTGTTTTCTCAGCATGAGGTGAATAACTCACCCTGTATGCATTGATTGGGATGTCTACCACAATGTGGATTAGATCCCCCATAGCCAGACTCGCAATGAGAATGTTTGGTCCGCTCCTCATGCTTTTGTTTACATATATGATTTTCAGCAGGGTTGTATTCCCCACTAGCCCAACAACAAACACAACGAGGGAGACCAGAGTATTGACATATTTGAAGGCATCTCTGATTCCAGCCGACTCCGAGCACATGGGAGGGTGTGGTGGTTTTGGTCCTGCTACTCCGGGTGGATGAATTGAGCTATTTGATTTCTGTTTTTCTGGCATTAAAAGACCAGGGGAGGCCGTTTCAGAGCGCTCAATTACGGCGAATGGCTCTGAATGCTGATAGCTGGCCTCAGCGCTGATGAGAATATTTCCCAGACAAAGAACAAGAGCCATGGTCCACATTGTCGATGATTTCCTCAAAGGGCACCTGAAATGTTGTTTTTTTTAGAAAAAAAAAATGAGAGTGAAAGTGTTTAGCACGGCATCAAAGCCTTGAGATTTGCAGCAAAGCGCTCAGGTGAGGAGAAGGATTAATTTAATTTACAGATCAAAAGTAACAATAAATAAACAGTGCTGATACAATATGATACACAGAATTATGCCAGCTTACCTTTAGATGTGTAAAATGTGCATGAAATGAGTCCCTTCAACACAAAGCACAGCTTTACTACCACTCTGCTGCTCAGCCTGCTATTAATATTATAACCCAGCAGACGGAAATCAGGGTTTTATAGACTGAGGTTCTCTGTTGTCAGCCTTAGTCATAAATCTGTCAGTAGTGACTGTAATTTCTTTCTTTGGTGCATCATCCTCAATGAAAGGATGGTGGTGAAGTGTATTGTCTGTTATCACAGAGTGACATCACTGTAAAGGACCCAGTAGGGATATAATGTTCCGATTGTTCCCCTCTCTTTCACTAAAGAAGTTAGCTGTTGACTTGATTGACATAAAAGCTCTGCAAAAAAAAATCTAATTATAAAAATAAAATATCTATTCTAGTGAAGAGATAATGCTTTTGTTTTTGTTTTTTTGCCTAAAGTCAGAGAGCCTCTATGACACTTGGAACAACTCCAAACAAAAACAGTTGACCAAACTTAAAGCGACATTAAGTAACTTTCTGACCTTAAAATTACAGCTTCACAACCATGTTGATGGTACAGTGTCTTGTAATAATGTGAACGGTGTCTCTGTCTCAGATATCACTTGTTTCTGCACTATGTAACTTCAGTGAGAGGGTCGGATCACAGCATTACATACATGTTTACTTCAACATACAAGTTTTCAACACATGACATTGTGATGACGTGATGTGTTGTGTTTGTAGTCAGCACCTACATTATATCTGGCGAACTGTTACAGACCTGGGATCTGTGTTTAACACAGTGGTGTGGCACTCATAAACTGTGGAGGGGGGGTCCATATTCAGCCACTGCATCTAAAAGTATCAAAAGTGCCAAAAACTCTTCAACATGCAAGGAACACAGAAAATGTCATAAGAAAATTGAGAGAAAATTGTGAGCTGGAAGGTAAAGACAGATCTGGTTGTGTTATCTTCTGTTGAGTCGTACAAAAACAGTACTACAGGCTATTTGAAAAGGTAACAACACTTTTACGTCAGAATGATAATTATAGGGCTGAATCTCTTTGGCAACAGGTGAGTGCTACCTACGCACGTCTGATGAGGTCACCGTCCAAATGTGAAACATACTGGCAGACAGGCAATATGAACACTAGGCAAGCACAAGCTGCACACTATATGAGTACTGTCTGCGTAATAGTCTGTTTGAATCATGGCAAATTTAACTTAAAAATGTAAGTTCTAAGATGAACGTTTTAAAAACTAAATGTTCAGTTAACTAAGCTTGATATAAAAACATGTTCAGCAACCTTAATATTCAGGTTTTGAGTTGAATCAACAACTTTTCAGTCATGCTGATGAGTATTACAAATACATTTCCTTAAACATTTTCCCAGTCTTGAGAGTAAGTCCTTAGTTTCACGCAAAGAAAAGCTGCAGCTGCTCCTATTGAAATTATTTTGTTCCAGCAATGGAAAAAAGACGACATGTGAAACCGCTCCCAGTTACTGAATTTAAAAAGAGCAAAGCAGTAAAGACTGAATTCAATCATTACCTTCGTAGTTGATCGCAATGTTAAATGTCACATGTTGTGAAAACAAAGAACGCTGAATTATCTTACAGTGTGACAAAGACACAGCCGATGAATTCTGCACAGTATATTCATACAACTCCTCATTGATTCAAGTTAAAATAAATAAAACGTATGTATTTACGCGAAAGGTCATATTGATTACATTTTTATGTAGACAAATTGTCTACAAGCTCCATAGATTTATTATTAAGGTTTGTGAGCCAATAATATTACTCCATTAGTATCACATGGACCTGTTGTCTGTCAGCGATCAACAGTCTTGATAGTTGCCAGTTTGTGGAAAATGATTTAAGAATGGCAGCTTCCTGTATGTGCCCGACATACAGCACTGCGCTGATGTTAGCGCGCTAGCATGGCCAGTTTGTGAAAACAAACAAAGAATATGAGAATGGCTGAGATCTTCAACGACATTAGTTAGCATTAATAACATTATTTAGTGCACATACTGGCAACCAGTTGAGAGGCAGATATGATTTGTACAACAGCGATGTTGTAACATGAATGTAGTGGAAGGGGGGGAGATGGGATGTCAGTTTTAGTGGCAAAATGTTATTAATTACACCTTTACATTTTTTATACGATTCCCTTAAATCCTTGTGTGATTTTTTAGTTTATCAAACACAGATAAACACAGATTTGACATGTCAAATCGAGCCAAAAATCTCCGAACAGTTCCAAACAAGGACAGACTGCCATGACACACACCAAACAAACATCTGTGTTTGTCTGTTTTTGTTGGAGAATGTTTGATTGGTGTGCCACGGGCTTAGTAGTGGGAACAACAATGCGAATAACTATAAGACTGCCGAGAAACTGCACTTGAACAATAACAAAAGTGATCCAAATGGAACTGTGAAATATTCAGCGAGTGTCCTCTTGAGATTTTGCTTCAGTTGTCATATCGGTCTCCATCCCAGCAGAGAGACACTGCAGCTGCATCTCCTGAGATTCCTGAAGAAGGTGACTTCTCCCCTCGACAGCTGTGTGACAACCCGAGAAGCCTGGAGGAGCACGAGAAATGTGAAGACCAGAGAGACCCCATTGTTAATATTGTACCAGACAACTGCTCCAGCTCTCTTTTGAACGCTCAAATCTGTGCTCCACTAGCGACAAATGACCTTGGGAAACTGTGTGCAGGCGCGCTTCAACAAGAAGACTCGGTTAAGAAAAGTGAGTTGGTTGAGCTAACATATGACGGCGGTTCACAGCCAGGCTGTCTCTACACACACTGCATTATTACAACTGTATTTATCCCCATGTAGGCCATTGGAGAGAACCAGGATGTCTCAGTGCATCGCCTATTAAAGAGAATCTGTAAGTAACATATTAAATTTACAGTAGAAGGAACATGACAAGAACATTCATTCAAGATTAATACTTTGGTGTCTTATTGACAAGGCCGTTTCTAGCATTTTGGGGGCCCTGTGCAAAAACTATGGTGGTGGGTTTCCGATTCCTTTAATTGATTTTTAAATTATAATTTTTCTGGCACATAATTATACATTACGGTGTAAGAAATGGATAAAATAAATACCTAAAAGAGTAAATCCAGTTACTTCCAAAACAACATGACCGTTACTCCATACCAGCAACCGGCATACCAAACCTTTGTTGTACAGTTTCACTTTGGTTAGGCTTAGGAAAACATCATGGTTTGGGTTAAAATAACTAGGTTACTTATGTAGGCTGAATTCAGCTTCAAATATACCCATGTTTGAGGTTAAAAAGATGAATTGAGTCTCACAGCCAGAAGAAAATAGCTTCTCTTTATCATTTATAATGATTGTAACTACTTTAACTTCACCTCATTACTAAGTACAAAATAGCTCAGTTTACTTTAGGTTATACACTGGATTTAACAGGTTTTTTTTACCCCAACCTATAAGGACTTTCTCATTCTCACTACTCTTAACTTCTTTGCCTGACTTCCTCCTTTGCTGCTGTAATAATTACTACAGCCAGTAGAGGTCGCCACCCAACAAGAAACATCAATATGGGTCGTAATAAACTGCTTTTATAGTCGACCTATAAGGTTGTTTATCTAGTGAGGAGGAGTTGATCCGAAATGTCTTAACAAGACAAATGAACCATTATAAAGGTGACTGGTATGTTTAAAAATGTTGGAATGAGATCTGTTATTTAGTCTCATCAGTTTGATAGAAATAAAAAATGAAAACACAACAATAATACTCCTGAAATTAAAGCTCACTTAAGTAACTTGATCAGAATATTTTCATTGATTTAGAGATTGAAAAAGCAATTCATCGACTAATTGATTCAGACTAATTGATTCAGACTAATTGATCATTTTAATGATAGGGTTCTCTTGTTTGGATTTTGAGTTTTACTTACTCAGGTGACAGCAGCAGCTTGTTGTGCCACCATCTCCTTTATGTTATTAATTATTCATGACAGCGTTCTAAAAATATGCTCAGAGCGGCATTTTTTTAATAATACTGTGTCACCAAGTGAGGTCTCAAGTCAAGTCGAGTCTCACAGCACACAGACAGCTCTCGTCTATGCTTTTCTTTTTATCTATAACTCCCAATGTTTGGGACAAACGGGAAAGAATTTGGGATTTGGAACAGCTGCTCTTCATTCAGGAGTGTCCCCAACATTTCAGGATGTCGGGTGATCCTACTGAGCCACTGTAACAAGGTGTAACAACACATCTGTTGTCGGTGCAGTCACAGTTCTATAGCCCATTCATAAGAATATTCAATTACAGCACGGTAACCCCCAGCTGGCCCTGTGTAACCACATACTGTAGTGTGCATACTGTAGGTAGCAAGAAATGGCTATGCCTGCATTACAGCATATATTTAACCTACATTTTTACATTTTACCCACATTTTCATTTGGGTCTATTGTAAAATTGATCTTAAAACAGTTTGTAATGCTTGACTTTTGGTTGCGCTGTTCTTAAAGGTCACATAATAACATAACTGAGGCTGGTCAAAGGCAGTCATTTTTATAATACATGTAAACACTACATAAAAAATGGCCACCGCTGTCTGATTTATGTGTATTGCTTGCTGAAGACACCATTGCTGTGTTGAAACAGTCAAAATGAGTGCCGTTCCCTTTAAAAAAATCTGACTTTATCTCCGATGGATAGATGTGACTATGAAATCAAAGTCAAAACACTAGTCTGAGGCTCGGCTGTGACATTGGTTTTAAGAGAAATCAAATTTTAGGCCAACACAATCAGTTTTGTCCAACCTTTATGAAAACATTAACTAGGTTGTCTTCCTATTCAGACTGGTTTGCTTACAGTTATCAATCAGCTGACTGGCCACCATTTTTTTTATGTCAGGGATACTACAAAGCATTACGCCCCTCAACGTTAGCCTCTTATCTCGTCAGCTAGCCTACTTTTCACCAAAAATCTCAGATAAAATCTCTGTGCGCAACGTACCCAGACTGATATGGTTAGCAACTATATAGCAAAATAAGGAAGTCAACAAATACTAGCTGCTGTGTTGACCAACAATGACACTATCATTTGCCAGCATGTCAGCCAAAACGACTTTAGGAGATAACAAAGTCAGTTACTTTATCAGGTTGTTCTGTGCTCTGCCGTGAGAGGCCAAAACTCTACCAGTTTCTCTCAAAGATGAATAGTTTTGTCGTGAAAGCACTGCTGTCATTTTTTGTCTCCGTCCTCCTCAGCGGTCTGGACTCACCAGAGTTCAATGGAGGCACGCGCGCCGGATGGAAGATTCATTACTTTTGGTGAGCACACGGACCCAGACAGATTGGGAGTGGGTGGAGCAGAGCCTCTCTTTCAGCTGTCAAGGTAAGCCATGTCATCAGTTTGGGTGGCGAGGGGGGTCACCTGTTCCTGCCCCCTCTTGCCTCTCATGACATCTGTCAAGTTTCCCAATTACATTGCGCGGTGCAAAAGGAAATTGACGATCCGTGGTCATTGCAGGCAGAGGTGCTGAGTGTGGACAGTGGCCCTGGTGGCTCCCGGCAAGATGTGTGTTTTATGCCGAGTCAGGCAAAGTCAGTTTTGTTTGAACAGCACAAGATCCGGTGGCAGACAGTATATTTACTTTGGTACTGCGCTAACATCTGCAATTTCGATATGCTTGTAGTTAAATTTTATTCTATTTTGTACTTCTAGTTCACGGCATGTATCTGACAGCTTTAGTTGATAATTTTACAGATTCATATTATTAATATAGATTATAATCAAGAAAATAAATCAATGATTATGTATTAATATTCATAATATCATAGATCAGTGGTTCTCAAACTGTTGGGCATAGAGCCACTGCAGGGGGTACTCAAGAGGAAGAGGGGCTAAATATGAATTTGAATGAATATGACTTTTGTAAGGAAATTAAAAGAGTTTGCTGATGCAGCCATGGTGACCTTTATTTCACTTAAATTCCATTCGTTTCTGATTTATTAGTTGCTTTCCCTATCAGTGTTAATTAATAATAACAATAAAAAAAAGAGAAGTGGGAAGCGAGTACTTTACTTTAGGCATGTTTTGATGACAAAATGTGTATGTAGCTTCACTCAAACAGGGACACTTTGTGAGACATGGAGATCATTTTAGTTTAAAAGAGTCAAAAAATTAACTAAGGTTATCAAACATGTTTATGTGTCCTGTTGCAGAGACAACTACTGAAGCTAGCCCTCTAACCAGCTAGCCTAAATCACGTTACAACACTTTGTACCCCCAAAATGTGTTTATTGGATAGCTCTCTTAGTTTTAGCTGCCAGATATATACAACTGTTAGTGTAATGATTGAACAAAATAAAAAACTTATCTTTTCCTTTCTAAAAAGAAAAATACAACCATACACTGTCTGAATTTAGGTCTCTCTCATTTACCGAACTGAGACAAGCTTAATTGTCTCGTATCTCACTGTAAAACGAACTTGACATAAAATAAATAAAACTGACTGAATCAGTCTTGGTTTGTCTTTTCCACAACTCCTGTGGGCTGGTCATAATTAGTCCTGAACTTTGGGTCAGCAGCCTCCACGGCTAACTGAGCCATGGGCTAACAAGCTAACGGTAACTAGCTAGAGGCGATAGCTGCAGTTTTGTAGCTACAGTACCTCTAAATTCTGGCTATATATTACGAATGACACCTTTAAGTAAATTGCATGACATTTTCCTGTAACTAAATATTTCTACATATTGGTATCACTACTTCTACATATTTAAGAAAGGGCAGAATGATCAATGTTCTTCTGCAACCACGACCAAAATCACTAATTTGTGTCTTTGGCTTTACAGTTGGTGCAATAAACAGATTGTTAAGCCTTCTACACATTCAACATATATAGCTATATTGTATGTACAGTAGTTTATATAAAACAATCTTTACAAGTCCATAGTTGATACAAGTCTTTTCCCATCAGGACATAGAGGATGAGAAGTTGCCAGAGAGGGAACGTGATATACCTTGTGTGGGGCTGCCTCGTCTCTTAGCACACAAGCTGGAGCCAAAACAAACTCCCACCGTTGTAAAGGTACCGTCGACTTACTCCTGTATCTATATTGCCCATAGTGCCTGGAAATGACAGTGATGGCCTTTTTCATTTCCCCAGCAGTAATAGCAGCGAGTGGAGGCTATAATATCAGAGGTGGAGAGGTGATTGTGAATCTGTTTTTTCTGTTTCTTTTCCCGTAGGTTCCAGAGGTTGAATCGAAACAGGATGTGCATCTCGCTCAGTGTGTCTGTTGCCAGCAGCTCTGTCAGCCCCTTCACTTATAGTAGAACTGCTGGAGAGTGAAAGAAGACTCAGAGAGGGTGAGTGAGTGTGGCTTGTTTACCTCACACAAGAAAATTGAAAATTCGTTAGACGTAATGAGTGTTCAGACAGACTTTTCATGGGAGGGAGCAGTGTGAAGAAATAGAAAAACGTATATTGAGAAATTACATTTTCTTTTACTCGGCTCTTTCGTTGGGAGCGAGCAAAAAAACGAGAGGGCTCATCCTGGAAGAGAGAGAGAATTATTTTATATGGTGCTTGGATCTTGAAAATGGCTGCTGAAGGACATACATGTACCTGACCTGCATTACATTTGCCCTGATATTGATTTACTGTAGTGAAGACCATAATAGAGCTCCATTCCATCGCAATCTGAATTTGATCTTCAACATGCCCTTCAGGTTTTGGCATTGTTATGTACATTTCTCCCACTTGCGCAGGAAATAAAATACTTCACTGTAGGTTGAGACATTTGCAACTCCGGAGACAACTTGTACAAGAAAACTCGAATGCAAAAGTTTTGTAAGTATGCAACCTTGGGCCCCTAGTCTAGACTCACAAGTTCACAAGTACAAATGATGGATATATGAAATGTGCATTCTTTTATACTTCTCAATGGCCAACAATCAATAAAGAAGTTTTTCAGTTTTTTCCTGCTCAGACCGCGTTGAGATCAAAACCTCTGGGTTGTTACAAAAGATTTCTTACATCAACAATCACATCCATTATATAGATATCAAAAACTACCACTGGCGTGTTTTCGCTGCAGGAAGAAAAGAATGGAGAGCCGGAGGTATGCTGTCGCCTCACATAAACCCCAAGAAGCGTTTTTTATATTCGGCGTATTAACCAGGAATTTAATAAATAACGTGATTATTTTCTGTCACAGATAAAGGACGTGATGAAGAAAGTTCTACAAAAGTGAGAAATGTTTTCTCACCTCATGTCCAGACGGTGTGGGTGATGTTTTGTATCCTTTTAGGCAGCGCTCAAAGCTGGAGAGATCAAGGACAAGGTGAAAGTACTTAATGAGAGGGTACACGTTTGTTCCCTTTGATAAAAGGTTTGCACAGTGTTAATGATCCTTAATAGACAAAGTTATCCTTCTGGGAAAGTAGCCATTATAATACCCTGCGCAGGAGCGTCTGACTTCACTTACATAATCTTGGAGGACAAGGACGTAGCACCCGGCATCAAAGGCATTTTCACAAATAAAGTCTACTCCACGTGCATCCCAGTGGAATGATATGGTAATTGTTCCTCCATAATAACTGCCATTATACTCATTTAAACAAAAAGAAATCGGGCCTTAAAGTAATGGCTTCACATTTTGGGAAATATGTTAATTATCTTTCCGGAGGAGGGTTAGACGATACCACTCTCATATTGTATTTTATCACATCAGCACGCATGAAGCAACTGCCAGCAGGTGGATAGCGTAGCTTAGCGTCAAGACAAGAAATGATGTGGCGGCAAATAACCCCCTATAAAACATCAAACAGATGTTTTTACACCTTCTTCTTCATATACATTAAACAAATGAGCCTGCCTGGCACCACCAGAATAATTAGTATTTCAGTTATTTTTTATTTTATTTTCAAGGGCCTTAATCAATAATAATTGAATAATCATATTTCCTAAAATGTCAAACTATTCCATTAATTAGTCAATTAGGAATTTAATGTCAATGTTATTAGTTGTGAAAAAACAGCCTTAACTGTACCTTTTGTATCTTGAACACCAAATGGTAAAGAACACCAGAGAAGGCTCTTTGATTAACCTACTGCTGTCCGGCTAAAGGTCAGAACGGGTGTGGTGCTAATCTCCGTGTTGTGTCTGAAGGTTTGATCTGACCCCCATTGGAGTTGTCTGCCTCAGAGAGATGGGAGCTTTGAGGAGGCGCTGGAATTGGTTGTCTATTGACCCGCATGTATGTAAGCTTGCCTTCAAGCCTCTGACCTTTGCCCTTGGCCCACACATCAGCGTGCACGTACAGTCACAAGAACGTCACATTTGCACATCAGAGAAACACTGTGTGCTTCAGCGCTGAAGGTGGGTGATGATAAATGCACCATCAAAGCAAGTATTTCTCTTTGTTTCACACACGACAAATGTAGGAGCTGCACAATGAGGTCCTTAGAATAAGTGTATATCTGTTAACAAAAGCATATCAAACATGTTCATTGTGAAACTGTAAGACATAAATAATGATTAAGTAGTGATGAGAAACTTGATTACAGTTTACAGACGCTTAAAGGTCAAGTTGATGACAATTTTATGTAGACAAATAATTTTATAAAATTACACATCTACACTGCTTTAAGAAAGGTGCAAAAATCTCTTAGAAATGATAATGTAATGTTAGCTAGCTAGCGTAAGCACTGTTAACATTAGTTAGCATTAGCAATGTTAATGTTACACAGTGTTATGGTCTTGCATTTTTATAGATGTTCTTGCATTTTTATAGATGGTCTTACATTTTTATAGCGCGTTTCCAGTCTACTGACCGCTCAAAGCGCTTTACAAAACTTACACACATTCATACACTGATGCGGAGGCTGCCATGCAAGGAGCCAACTGCTCAGGAGCAATTTGAACCCCAATTTGGGGTTCAGTATCTTGCTCAAGGACACTTCGACATGCAGCTGGAGGCTTCGAACCAGTGACCTTCCGATTACTAGACGACCCGCTCTACCGACTGAGCTACAGCCGCCCCGTTATCAACCCTAATGTTAGTCAGCTAGCGTTGGCAATGTTAATGAGAGCTAGCCTTAGCAATGTCAACATTACCTAGTCTTAACAGTAATGTTAGCTAGCTAGCATCAGCAATGTTAAAATTAGCTAGTGTAAGCAATGTTAATATTACCTAGTGTTAGCAACATTTGTGTTAGCTAGCTAGTGTTAGCAATGGTAACGTGAAAGGTAGAATGCCACATTTAGTGGCTGAGTGCATTAATAACAGCTTTGAGTGTCCTAGAATTGTTTACAATAACGTAACAACACTATTAATGAGAGAAACTTACCTATTATGTCAGTGTTAATTGTGTACCAAGCTTTTTTGTTGCTAAACAGATCCTTCATTAACAGTCATTTACAGTTACTATATTGTAAAGTATTATTAACACTAGTAAACTAGTTAACACTAGTTTAATTTATATTAATACTCATCCTATGAGGACCTTATTACCTGTTCACCAAAGCTTATTACAAAGACCTTAATAAAAAGTGGGAGTGTTTCTTTTAACTCAGCTTATTTACCGAGAGAGCCATGACAAGCCGCGGCGAGACATTCTGGAGATACATCCAAAGGAAGAGTTCGGAGATTTACTCTCTCCTTGGCCAGATGCAGACCTGCGTATCCCGCCCTTACAGTTTCATTTTGTAGTTGCAGCGACTGAGCAGACAAAGGGAAAAAGGAGAAGTCACCCCAGAAAATATAAGAACTCATGTAAATTAAGAGAGAAATACAGAAAATTGGCCAAAGCTGATATCATTTATGGCTGTTTCACAGTTTACAGCCTTATATCCGCCTAAACTGGTGCTTATAGTCATTTGCTGTGACATTCCGACTGTACGGAGCTTGAGCTTAATAGAAAGAGATTTATGGAAGATTGGGTCAAATGGTTTGGCAATGCGGACCTCTCAGAAAGCATTAAGATCAGCTTGGAACCTAGCAGCAGGAAATAAAAAGTATCAGGGAGGAAGTGTAGGCTTGTCTGTGATTGGGCCATATTTGCAGTATTCGTGTTGGACTTTCTAACAGCTGCTGTGATGTATGTAGTGCTAAATTGATATTGAAATTGTTTTCATAGAAGAGTATAGCCGAAGTCCAGGATTGAACCATGACTGCAAAAACGTGTGAAATCCAACGAATGCCCAGCATACCAGAGCTGACTAAGACCTCCAACTTTCCAAGTAGGCAGTTCCAGGAAGCAGCTCTTTCAGCTTGACATTGGTTCTTCTTATACAAAAACATGTTGTACATACAGAGAACAGACAGCAAACCATAAACACACGTATTTTAGATGCCCATCATCCATTCAATCCCTCCTCACATCTCCCAAAATTATCCCATACCTATTTTCTCAGTTGAGCTTTTCCCATCCTACCCAACTATTTGGCAAATACATGAAATAAAGCTACCGACAAACCCCAAAATAGTAATCATAACTGCTCATCCAGCCCCATGCAGCAAGTTATGCTAATGTACTGTAACATTAATAAGACTTCCTTTGGGTATTGAATAAAACTGCATGAGTTCAAGTGAGTTTTGTTTTTTTTTAATTGGATGTTCAGGTTGTGTTCGGTAATTTGAATTATTTAAGAAATAAACACAACATCGTGTTTTTGCAAAATGCCAAATTGCGTGCTTTGTTGTGTGAGGCTGTGCGGATCCAGTAGAGTCTGAAGCAGAAGAATGTAATAGGTTGTATTCTTCTCCACTGATTGCACCTTCTTTTCATATCGCAGGCATAACATTCCCTAAATGTAATTATCTCTCAATCACTTTCCTTAACAACTCAATCACCAGTTAGTTGTGGGGCTTTTAATGCTGTCCAGAAGTAGTAAAGTCTGTGAGAGACGGAGAGAGATACGGTATGACAGAAGCTGCAGTGTGTATGCAAAGATTTTTTTTGTGGTATACAAAACGTGAAAAATGAAACCGCTGCATTCGTGGGATAAATAAACCTTGTTGGTGTCACGATGAGAAGTGTTATTCAGGATCACGGCAGGAACAGGGAAACCCTGCAGACTAAACTAACAATTGGAAGTGAATATAAAACTAACTAAACTAAATTAAGACGGGGGTTTCGGTGCAGGTGGAGAAACACGGGCGAGGGGAATGAGTGGAGGAACCACAGAAGAAGAACACTGGGAACAGGGCCGGACTAATGAAGGAGGCGCAGGCTGGCAAGGAGCACAGGGGACAGAAACGGATCAAAAGACAGTAGAACAATCCAGACAACACATACAATGAGACTGATATGACAGGAGCATGACAGTTAGTAGAATCCATTCTTGGAAAAAAAAAAAGAAAAAAAGATTGTTTTTTTGTAGGCCACATATACTTTATACTTCTAGTGTGTTCGATCTTCGTTTAAATGCATTCTCGATCGACTTGCAGCTGATGGCAACGTCAGTTTTGATCCACTGCAACTAGTCTAGACTTCTAGTCAATTGCTGACTACTGTAATAATTCATTTCCATAATCTAGTTACTATATATGGCCTGTTAATTAGTGTTATTCCCAGACCTCTAAATTATTGAGCTCATACAGTCACTGGATGTGGGTATATGGCTGATTTACACTCACGCTGTAGATTTTTATGGAAATTGCAGATGGCACAAACGCACCACTGTGACATGAATATTCTCTTTCACTCCTTTTCTCTTGCTTCCTCCGTGCAAAATGTATCGTCAGTAGAGACCATTCAGAGTTTTTTTTTTTAAAGAAAAGGGACCAGAAATCACAGGCAAATCACTGCAGGTACTCACCACCACGCAGTGCCGGAAGATTACCGGCGTTATCCTCGATGACCTTCAGCACCTGCGTGAAGCGAGGGGCCATCTCAAGGGCGAAGACTATTGTTCTGGACCCTCGACATCCCTCACACATTGAATAATAGATGCAGCCATCGGTGCGGAGGGTCTTCCCAAAGGAAGCACTAACGCACAGATTGTCCTTTTTTTTTTCCCCATCTGCCACAGGCTTTTATTACACAAACGATCACCTCCGTGATCTATGGGAACAGTAGAGGTGATGTTGGATCTTGCGCTGTGTTTGCGTACAATGTAATGTGTTGACTTCATCTACTGTCTGTAAAGAAATCCAGCCCACCAGGCAGGCTTGTAGCAACCGCCGAGGACACTGAGGTCATGTTCTCTCTTTCTTTTTTTTCTCTCCATCCTTTAGTGTAAACTGTAAATCTCTTAACATATTCAATTAAAGTAATAACTGCTAAAACTTACCATCATTTAACATTATAGTACATTGATCAGTAAAAACGACTCTTATTTTTAATTTCATTGCAAATTTACATTTTCTTAGTATGAGTATTCTTGTATTATTTTACTTTAAAGGACATATTGTGCATGTATGTTATATTTTTCATTGAAAGGCATTCTCTATAATGCCCATGTAACAACTGAATACAGCTTCCTCCAGTCTGTGGGACATGTTATCATTTCCCAAGTCAAAGATAAAATTCCATTCTCAGGCAGCAATCAAATTTAAAGTATTTTTGTTCCACCCCTGCCCAGCTAACCCGCACCCATGAGCAAAAAACAAAAACAAAACTGTCCATGTTTGTGACATATCTCGTGCTGGATCCTGGTCCAACTCTCAGCTAAAAGTTGGCACTGACATTCATTTCCTAAGTGATCATAGCTACTCTCAAAATGCACAGATTTATACGATGGTCTTCAGAATCTTCTCGGAGGGGACGTGCCCCTGAGCCCCACAGAGCTACGACTCACGACCTCGGTGTTATTAATATCCCGGCTACGACCCTGCCAGCAGGGACATTAATGTCTGACTCTATTCTAGATTACGATAGGGGCTGAAAAGACTGATGGATATTTAAATTTCTGACGGGTTTTATTGGCATGAAAAGCAGATGTTTACACAGCCAAAGAACAACTAACCACAAGCACTGAACATGCGTGGTAGATGAGTACAGATGACTTCATATGAGTCGAAATAGAAACATAGAGTTGCAGTTAAAAAAAAAAAATGAGGTGGAAGTGTATAAAAAACATTAAGCAACTTTTTCATATGCTGCAGCTGAAAAATTGAGCTCTACTTTAACAGTGTAATGTTTTGAGTCAAATAACTGAATATAATGGAAACAGCGAGAAAGAACATCAAATAAAAGAAGAGGTGGATTTGAAAGAACCTCGGAAGACTTTTTTCTCCCGTTTTCTGTTAACGTGTCAGCCATGAAAACAGTTGCCCATTGTTCTGCAGTTGCCATGGTACGAGAGGAGCAAAACATGCCGTCTCCGTTTGACCACGTTCTTTATCCGATTCAAAAGGTTTTTTTGTTTTTTTTCTTCTTCTTTTTATTTAATTCATGTGAGGTTTGTCTGCTCACATCTGTACGGCGGCGAGTCAGGGACATCACAGAGACGCAGATGCCAACACTTGGCTCACCAGGTAAATCAGCAGGGATGGATCCAACACTACAAATACTGGACTGTTAAACAAAGTGCTGGAGGAAATGCCGTTTCGTGGCAGAGACTAAGCAGCGCAATTAATTGACGTCCAAGGCAGGAAGCAAAATAT
The DNA here is from genome assembly GCA_963678695.2 of Diplodus puntazzo. Classification (NCBI taxonomy): domain Eukaryota; kingdom Metazoa; phylum Chordata; class Actinopteri; order Spariformes; family Sparidae; genus Diplodus; species Diplodus puntazzo. The sequence goes on along the minus strand of OZ023164.1, from coordinate 16,613,887 downwards.
CAACAACAAAAAAAGAAAGGGAAGAAAAGCTGTGTGCGTATCTATTATTCTTTTGATTAAAAACATTTTTTTGTTTAAACACAGTCCAAAATTCAACTTCAAACACGCTTATCTGATTAAAAACCTCCAAAAATGAACTTCATGCTCCCTGTACAGTTTGTACGGTTGTTGCAGGGCAGCTGTATTGGATTGTATTACACTGTATAGGTGCGTGAGTTATTGAATGTAGGCTTATTAAGCTGATACCAGTGTCAGCGCCGCCACACAGCCTGGCGGGAGACACGAGGACGAGTGCAGTCAGGGCACAGTTCCCTTACATCTCATGGCAACTAGGAATCTCTGACGTCCGTTGGCTGCAAATGTCTGAGAGAGGTATTTCCTTTTGCATTTGCAGACTATTAATACCCAGGCAAAGAAACATCACAAGCTCCTCGCAAGACTTTGGGGTTGACATCTGAGGCAGGTGAGTGCGCTAAAGGGACAGTCCACCCTAAAATGAAAAAAAGATTTCCTCTTACCCCTGGTACTTTTTTATACATATTGATTGTTTTGGTGTGAGCTGTCTCGTGTTTGGAGATATCGACAGCAGAGATGCCCGTCTTCTCTCAAAATATAATGGAACGACACTGGATGGCATTCAACTTGTGTTGCTCCAAGCGCCAAAAACATTTAAAGGTCATATTGATAACATTTTTGTGCAGACAAGTCATTTAAAAACATGAAATAACGTATATCTACAGAGCTTGGAGAAAGAGGCAGAATAAAAGTATCTCTGTTCCTAAAAAAAAACGTTATTACGCTTGTAAATCTATACTTTGAAAACATCTGTCGGGTCCAAAGCGATTGCTTTGTTTATCTCTGTGTGAGAATTCACAGTTGGTTCGAGCTTCTGGGGGTTAAACTCAAGCTGTTGTTTGCTTCAGTCTTGGGCCTGACAGGTAAATCAGGAATGCAAACTTACATTAGACAAAATGAGGTATGGAAACATAAAACATGCATTTTGCTGTAAGTCTCCATGATACCGTGCTCCAACACACCTGAACCTCGGATGAATGGGTTGTAATCAGGCATTAGCAGAACTTGATGACGAGCTGATCACCCGAAGCAGGTGGGTTAGAGCCGGGACGCGTCTAAAAACATGCAGGACTGAAGAACACTAGATTCATGTAGATTAATATAATGTATGCACTGTATTTACATCATGCACTAAAATACAATTTAGTTTTCTTTTTTCATGATGGTATTTTTCACAACACTGCGACTGGCTCTGCAGTTCAGCCGAAGGTAAAGAGCTCCTCCACGCTCACAACTAAAGTCTGTAGATTATCGTAAGTAACTGGGTCAGGATTTTTCTTGAGAGGAGACATTGCTTTTGAATTTTCAAATGCGTATTTTTGGCGCTTTGGGCACCACAAGCTGAGCGCCGTCTAGTTCTGTTACATTCCGGGGGAAGGCAGACATCTCTACTGCCGATATCTCCAAAATTCGGCAACTCGAAAACAATCTAGATGGAAAAATGTGTTTGTTACTTTTTACTTTGGGGTGAAGTCAAAATTCAGAAGATGGTTTACAATGACAAATCCACAGTGAAGTTTTCTAACTTGTAAAACCTTCCTCTTTCTCAGCCACAGTGTTGACGTCCTTGACAAAGTGAAAGCTTTGCCGAGCAGGAGAGGATTCTTTGAGCTTGACGGAATATCTCTGTGTCATTAAACCGACCTTTAAAATGCACATTGTAGAGAAGAACCCATACGTGAGGCCCTTTTGTGTTTTTTTTTTTTTTTTTAGAGATAATTTTATAATCGCTGAAGAAATAGTGGATTTGAGTTTGCATTGCTTTTCCTGTCCTTGTCACAGTGTAAGTTTTATCTTGTGAAGGAAAGATGATATGACATGGTGTCTGGAGACACAGTTTTGACTTATTCATGAAGCACAAGTTGAAGACCTCAAAGAATTTAATAAATTATGAAGTGTCTTTGTTTTTTTTTCTCCTCAGAGCGTTTTCCTAAAAACATGAAGTCTGTGTTGGAGATATCCCCAGATAATGAAGTGTTGGATTCGCTCAGCATGGAAACTCCCCAAACTCCCGCAGCCTGCCAAGGAGAAACTGAAGTGTCTTTAAGTAATCTGGACAAGGTGTGGAAGGAAAAATGCCACTTTTGTACGGCTCCTTTCCTCTCTTCTCTTATGAATATAAATTCATTCAGGGAACATGCAATTAGTCTGTATTTGTCTCATATCCGAGCTTGCCTGTGTCCGCTTCTGCTGCTGCTTGTTTTAAAACATGCCAGATAACAACATGCCTCATGAATAGCTCATTAACTGTAATATTTGGATGCCGTATACGTGTTGGTGTCTTTTTAAGAAAGCAAAATGTGCGAAGAAATGTGTCTATCCCACCATGATTCCAACCGCGAGTGAATCAGACTCATCAGAGCCGTCCCCGCAGGCTGTGCTGAATATTTGCTGCGAGGGCTGGCAGCAGCAGCAGCAGGAGTCCCCAGCGACCGGCGATAGGATAGCCAAAGGACTGACCCGAGAGACTGACCCGAGAAGACCCGAGAGACTCGGAGGAGGTGAGCGACCGAGCGTGTAGCATCTAGCACTGTTATTAGTATGGGGAGGCGATCATGTTAAATAAAAAACAAACACGACTGAACTCAAAGTGTGAATTTGCTCGTTTTGCTGTTGGTGAATGAAGCCTCACGTTCAGCTTCAATGTGTGAAGGTTGGAACTGGGATGATCGTGGAAGCCATGATGATTTAAACCTCATCTATGTGAGACATTCAACCAAATTTATGCCTGTTACAGCTAAAGACGTCTGGAATTAGGTAGCTGAATGTCCATGTACAAATGGAACAGCATTTGTGCACAAAGACAAATGTTGATCAGTCAGCCACCTTGGAGCTATTGGGTGACCGCCATGAATTCTTTGGACAGACATTCATGATCTCCAGAGGATGAAGCCGTCTGACTTCAGTGATCCCCTGGCTTTACTCTTTAGTGTGATTTTGAGGTTTACATTTTTGGTTGAGTGTGATTTACTCAGGACGGAGGCAGCGGCTCCAGCCTTCACTTGATCCATGAATTGCCGACACAGACAAGTCGAAAGGCATTATTGTGCTTATACTGTGAAATGGTCATTAGCCAAAGAAATAAACATCAACTTATATGTTCATGCATTCTGTGATCAAAAGCTGGCCTACAGTTTTTTCCACAAGCTCAATTGTGTTTCCCTGGCAACACCTGAGGGTTTGACTAATAGTTGAAACAATCATTACAATCCCATAAGGTCCTTATGCAATGGACACCTTGTTTACTACTCCAGCAAATAGGATGGACCTAAGATACGATTTGGCAAAGCTACCATTACGCCAGCAAGTTTTTTTTTTTTCAATCATAAAATAAAGAAATATGTTAACGTTATTAACCAGCCATTCATTCTCACCCCAATGTTAACATTGTGATTTGTGCTGACATACTCATACCTGCTGAACATCAGTGTTTTATGCTGTTAATGTTTAGTTCAGTACAGTTTTACAGTTACTAGTTGTTCAATGAGTGGTTAAAGTTTTAAGTTCATTCTTTCATAGCAAGAATATATCTAGAGACATTATTCCATGCTATGTCTCTAGCTACCTCGTCATATCATCTCTCACACTGATGAATCTAAGCATCTGATTTGCCTGAAAAACAGATTTTCCAGATTTTCCATTTCTTTTTTTCTTAGATTTTGGTGTTGTGAATTTCACTGACCCAGTTTGAGCAACATGATTATTTTACTTCACTCGGAAACAGTATCTGAGTGGCAGAGCCACTTAAATATTCATTTCTGAATAATGGAACCTCGAATTTTGTCTGAATTTGGGAACTCTTTGTGACATTAATGTTTTTTCAAGAACCATTTGAAATAACAATATGAAAACCAAAGGCATTCAGTTCGATGTCAGTGTTGCAAATGATGTGGCATTTGATTGTTAACACTGTGTTAACAGTTAGATTTCACAGCTATTTTCTCACCTAATTGATGAGTTAGAATACTGTTCTGCTGTGACAAAGCACTGAGGTCATCAGAGATCTTGCTGAAGGGTGAAGCAGTTATCATTGGAAAAAAAAAAACGTGACTGATCGAGACCCAGCGATGTAGAGAGATCAAAGGTCAGGATCGCTCTTGTCCATTATTGGCCTCAACCATTAAATGGTTTTTAAATTAGATTTCCATGCCATTGAATCTCTGAAGCTACAATTTCCACGACACGCAGCAGGTTGAAAGGTTTGGAATTTAAAAAGGAGCTCAGATCGTCAGACCCCTAAAGCAAGTTACACACACACATACACCATCAAGCAGACAGATATCTACAGACAGATTAAATCTACCCATCTTTTACTTGTGTTCATCCGTGCCGTGACACCTTTAACTACATTACAGGACCCAACCAAGAAGTATCTACCCCCCTACACAGTGGACCCTCAGACGAAGCTTCTAAGAAGGCAGTTTTTTTTCCCTGAAATAGAGATCATGGACTCTGAAAACACTTTCCCTTTAAAAGGGAAACGCGGCGGGCAGAGGGTATTGTCATGTGTTGAAACCCCGCCATGCCTACATCTGAGAGTATAGAAGCCAACATTAATTATTCAATCCGTTTGGCTGAACAGAGGACAGCGCCGCTGGTCAAACACTACAACAAACCATCACATTGCTTTGTAATTAAAACCTATTTAATTATCAGCAGCTCTCTCTCTCTAGAAGCATTTCAGGTTTGGTTTAATTATTGATAAAACTGGCAGCAGACAGAACTAACAACCTGTCTGGGTGATACAATGAAACCCCTCAGGGGCTTTTTTTTGTTCACACGCTGCTTCTCTTTATTAGGGTGAATCTGACTCTATGGGGAGGCACCTACTGCAGTGACACAGGGGATTTGAAGAAACACTGGAGCTGCCTGGACACTAAGCATCACCTTCATGCTAAGCTCTACCAACCCCCTCGGCCTGACGCTGAGCCCCTAACCTCAACATCCGCATCCAATCCCAGAAGCGCATCTGCATCACTTCACCTCTGGAGCACACAGCGTAGAGCTTCATGTCAGGGCAAATCCGAAAGTAAGTTAGTGTGGCTGGTGAAATTAATAATCATTTGTAGTGCTAGCAGGAACACAAGCGAAGAGCAGACCCAACAGGCCAAAATCACTCAGTCTGCTTCACTTTATATTTCCTTGCTGTCATAGCCGAATCAAGGCAAAGGTCTAACGCTGTCGGGGCCTGACATGCTTCAGAGGCATCTGCAGCAGAAGAGTGCAGAGATCAATGTCCTATTCCAGAACATCCAGTCCCTCATCACCTATCAAAAGACTGTCAGTCCGCAGAAGGTCAAGCCCCGGCAAAGCCTCATCTCACAGATGGAAAGACGGCGGCTGCCAATGGAGCAGCAACAGTCTGCCAAGAAGACCCCCTAAAGCCGACCATGCCCTTGAATGGCAGTTTCTCATTTGTGTGAAGTGACTCGTACTGTAGCGCTCCGAGAATTTAAATCAGCAACAAAGTGCTTTAGAGAAATAAAACCAAAAGGACGTCATTAACCTTTGTTTTAATCAGAATGTTAATAAATAGAAGAACTGTACAGATCATTTTACAGGGGACACACCAAAGCAAAGGTTACATTGACATTGTCCTGTCACTTTTTCTTACTAGGAAACACACCCATAAATCATACAGTATACAGTGCAAAACTGCCAAGGTCAACAATCCAAAAGTGTATCAGTATTAATCAGCCCATTTATAAAAAAGGAAACGTATAAAACATAAGATTTAATGTATATCTTTTTTACATATTTGCATTTGTTTGCTCCTCAGACAGTTCCACTTCCTGACTTGAAAGGTCTTTCTTCGAAGTTAATCGTGTTCATGTTTGGTTAAGTCAGAATGTGGGAGCAAAAATGGACGATATCTTGCATTTTAACAAACAACACATTGCCGGCTGTTTACGTTTTTTTGAAGCAAATTAAACAGATCATGAAAGCCATGTAATATATTTCACAAATATGCATCTTGTCATTAACACAATGTTTACTTTCGTCGTCCATGTTTTAGTGTCATGTGAAGTCAACTTGGCATCTCCTGTACCAAAATATTCTCTGACTTTCCAAGTTGTTGCTCCAACTTGAGGGGGCGTTCACAGGAATTTTCCCCGTCAGAAATGTTTCTGATTTTTCCAAAGCACTAGAAGTTGCAACCTCACTGCTTGATACCACTAAAATCCTTCAAACTGGACCTCTGAAAACATGTGACAAATGAAGAACAGATGTGTGGATGTGTGCTATGAGGGGGAAACCTGTTGGACCTGAGTGTTGTGTAGCACATCAGGCCACCATTGACTTTTACCAAATGTTCCATTTTAAAATATTTGACTTAAAATATTTTGCAGCATGTTTCTCTTGTTATCCTCTCAAACCCAACGAGGGAGTCTGGGCATCTGAATACGAGCCTCTTTACTGGCCATTAGCTACCTGGCTGATGAACAACGCTTTAGTGCCTCCTGGAGTGTCGTTGTCTGAACACTCTTAATACATTTCGCCCCCTCCTCTCACCCTCACATAGTGCGCAAATTATTTTGATTCAAAACAATTTGGTGTACGAGAGATGCAACTCTGATCACAAACCCACCCTTGTCAAAATGGATTTCTCCTACATGAAACAACCGTAACCACAACATCACCTTCAATTTGACTCAAACAAAATGATCAAGTCAGTACCCAAAAATAACACCCTCCACTTTCCTGTTTGTTATTACCTGAACATCAAAATACTTGACGCTACTGGAGCTTCTGTCAGAGAATCTTTGGCCTTGTGCAGGATTTATTTTTTTTTTTTTTCTGTCAGCGCAGCGCTCCTGGTCCAGCTCACAGCTCAGGAACGGTTCTCTGGTTCAACTCGCCTACTTAGCCGCACAGCTCCTGGTCATGGCTGGAGTTGCAACATCTCATTGCTATCCAGAGAATGCGCACCAGCATCGCCGAACGCTGAACTCAGACATTACTTATTCACAGACAGCAGCAGGTTAATCTGAAAGAGAGTCGTAAAAAAAACGATGAGTGCTCACCGTGACTTAGCCAGCGTACGTTATCAAGCGTTTCCGTGCTGAAGTGGCTCTCAGCATTTTTTGATGTTGGGGCGGTATTATTAAAACTATGTCAGGCGCCTTTGGGGTGTGCTAATCCTTGCTGTGCTGTACCTGCTCCGTAGATGGGCATGCGATGATTTGAAGGTCTTCTCCGCTGTACTCCTCCTGAAGCAAGGCGTGCAGTCTTTGGAATACCTGCTGGATGTTAGTCTGTGGAAAAAAGCCGTCCTATTACTGAGTGCTGGGGGGAAATTAATACTACATTTCCATTTGGCCTACGTCCCCCTTGCTATCTTGTTTCCATGTCAACCACTAGAATTTTGTTTCGCTCTCATTCAGCTACACCTGGCTTGATGAACAGTACACAGGCAGCACAAAGATTTCTCTATTAGAGTTCAATCATACAGATAATTTATAGTTAAAGGCCCAATCTCAAAGCCAAAGACTAGAATTAAATCACAGGATTGTACTGTATATCTCCCTGTAATCGACTGACAGGCATTGACGCCAATAACTTATTATCATAATAACTAATTGGACCTTTGAGTGCAAACACATGGCATCCCCGCTTTGTAAATACTGTATGAAGAATTCTGTGAGCTTTAACAATGACTTGAAAAGAAATTGCCTCATGCAGTGCATGCGACTAACAAGCGTTTCTGCCACCCACCCGGACAGGCTTGAAAAGGATGAACTCTGTGTCTCTGTTGGCTAAGTACAAGGACATGCTCTGTAAAGTGCTTGGCAGCTTGCTCTTCATCACCCGGTAGGTAGCCATCACAATATCGTTGATCTTTGCTGAAAAGAGGAAAAGAAAGTACTGAGGAAAAAGAGAAAAAAAAAAACACACTGACATGCCCTCTAGCATTCGCTATACAAGATTTGATGAATTACAGTATGATGCCAGTGGCGTTTTCTGAGACAAATCTCACCTGGCTGTGCCCAAGGTTGCTGAGACAGACTGTATGTGGGACCACCTTGGATAGCCATTGTTTTAAGCGCTGCAACCTGAGTGCACACAGTCAAAACAAAACATTATAATTTGAAAAGACTTAATTGTGAGGTTGTTACTGTATGCAGTGCAAAACAAGCACAAGAATAAAATCAATTCTACTGAGTCTTTAATTAGACAAAGAATAATATTTACTTGAATGATAATAAAACAATGAGTGAGGTGAGTAGAAAGAAAACAGCAACTAATTATTGCAGCACAATTACAGCATTTAAAGCATTCAGAACACAATAAAACACATGCATACGCACACTAACACCTAGCAACATAATCACATGTCCGAGATGAAAAACAGACGTCTTATCTGTAGTAAACTGCTGAGACCTTCAGTGATCAGTGAAAAGCAAATTATTTTTAAAAGGATTTTTAAAAAGGTGAAAGCTGAAAAACAAAACAAAACAAAACAAAACAGATGAAGGTCAGGATGAGCTGCCGCTGCCTGGGGCTAAATCTGCCTTTGCTCCAACACTAACCTTGTTGAGAAACTCCTCAAGGTTCCCCACAAAGATCTGAGTCTGCTGCTGGATAAACTGCTCACAGCTGAACTTCAGGTGTCGGTCCACGTCCTTCTTAGAGTCAATGTAGTGCTCCTTTATCTCCGGTGTTCCCTGGGGGCCACAGAGACAAAGGGTTTAGCACGGAAGTGACACTTCCCTTAAGGCAGGGTGCTATCAAAGTATATAACATGTATGGTATGTTTAATAAAACAAGCAAAAAATAAATAAAAACACTACCTCCAACAGGAATTCAAGTATGGCGTTGTGACTGTTAAATCGGAAGAATTTGGGAACAGCCTTAGGGTTCAGGATTTTGAAAGCAGCATCTGAGCACAAAAAGATTAAATCTGAGCTGTGTAGAATTAGAGTGCCCTCTAGTGCTACAAATTTAATATGACCTTGACTGAGATGAGGGTGATAGGAGGGGCAAATCTGCCCTATGAGCCATCAGTTAATGTACATTATGGTGTTTGATTACACTGTAATTTCCACATTAATTGTTGCCACTGGTGCATGTGATAGGCACAAGTTGCTTAATAAGCATGAGAATGTAATGACTGGCTTTATGGAGCTGAACACCAATGCTCCCACCGCCTTTAATTATGTTACCTCGCGTTTTCTTCAGGTCCAGTGAGATTTCCTTGATGGCGAAGTCGGTGTGAAACGGGGCAATCTGTTCACGCATTATCAGCAGGTGCTTGATCAGGAATAGTTGCCCATCTATTTGCGTCTACAGAAAGTGATAGCACACTGTTAAATCCACACTGCAGGCTGCCAATACAAAAAGGGCATCTGCTGACTAGCCAAGCCACAGAGAACACAGAAAGCACAGGCTCCAAGACGATAAGGGAATATGTCTAATTAATAACTGCTGATTAACCATGGCTGGAGAGAGACGTATTACTGTGACAAAAAAGCCAGCTGAAACCATTTATTGCTCAGCGAGCGACTAAAAACACTGGAAATAGACATCATCAAAACTGGGTGGGAACATGTCCTCTGAGGATTGATGCTGCTGCTTCAATTTGAAGTGTTAGGTTGAAACGGGCCAGTTAGCACAGATAGACAGCAAATCTGAAGGTGAGAGAGGCCCATAAATAAAGAATGGTCTGCTGAACACTCTGTGGAGCATAATAAAGCAGCCATTAAAATAAACCTTAAATGACATCCCAGCTGCTTTAGTTAACTATCCTGTAGCAGGAATGACTTTGAATAACAGAGCACATTTTATCTTAGAGGAAACTGATCTTATTCACCAGGTCGAAAAAAGGCCCATTTCTTGCTTTTTTGATAATAATGAAAAAGTTGGAAACATTTACAACAAATACAAAACTATACGCTATTTTTAACTGTGTGTGCCAACCTTGTTTTTAAGGATGATATCTGAAGCTTTAAGCAGGGACTGGATGCAGGCAGATAAGGCCTCTTGAGATAAACCCTGGAAGACTGCTCTCTGGAAAAAGACCAAATCACAGTAAGACACACAAAGAATAGAGATGCAAAAGTGGAAAGAACTATCTTCTACATATCCTGCCATATTTTAGGTTAAAAAAACATAAACTAGAGAAACAGAAATTGAAGACTCACATCTATACATCGGTACAGTTTGGACAGACAGACCAGCGTTCGCCTGACTGTAGGGTACCACATGCCATGCAGATCAGCAGGAGAGATCGTCGTCTGTAGGCTTGATGCTTCCACATTCCCTATATTCATTGAGCGAAAGGGAGGAAGAGCCATCAGGCAAATGACAATAACATCAAAAGTAGAGAAAAGACAAGCGTCGCAATCTGGAAACACACACCAGCATTACTGTTTCTTCTACCATCCGGGTCCTCAAGCTGAACATCAGAAAACACGGACTCCTGTGACGTCTGCTTCATCTGCTCTTCCTTCAAGCTCTGAGCAATTCTCTATTGATGACAATAAAAAGAAAAGCAGACAAAAGTTTAAAGTTTGACATAAAATGAAGTTAATCTTGCAGAAAGAAAGCAAATAAAATAAATCAATACTGCTTCACATTCTGGTGATAATTTTTGTTTATTTGGTTTATGTTTTTTTTGTAATGTTTTTAACTAAAATTTCTATATACTGTACCTTCAACTTCAGTGTTCACATATTCACAAGCTAAGTGACCTTACAAGTCTTCAATTAACATATAATCCAAGTTAAAACATGAACAGTATTCACAAACCTGCAGATGCTCGTTTGATCAGACAGACACATTTTAAGAAACATTATCTTACACTCTGTGACCTGTTGATGGGCATTCTTCCCAGTTTTGGGCATTTTATAGACTAACTTTTTATCAGAATAATCAATTAATTAATAACTAATGAAAACATTCATTACATACACGAAAAAGATAATGAAAAATTCAATTAGTTGCAGCAGACAAAACATCTATATTGTGCAAAATGGGTTGAGTACACGCTGTAAAAACCACATCCTGTTCAGCACACAAAACTTGCCTCCATCATCTCCAGCTTCTCGGGGTAGGCAAGATCCCCCGGAGCTGGGTTGTAGCCCGTGATATCAGTCTGGATGTAAATGTGAGTCCTGTAGACCAGCCTCTCCTGGACATCCTCCAGCATCTGCTTCACCACTGCATCAAAGGCCCCCAACTGAGCGGCTACATAAAAGCACACAAGAGGCCGAATTACAGTCGAACCAAAAGGAAAATCACGACAAACTTTGCCCTGTGGTCAAACACTTTGTTGTTAACAAATACATCTGATACAAGTCCCTTCAGGCTATTCAGTATAAAGTTAATGTATATCAAAGTGAAATCTCAACAGCGGGGTGAGAAGTGAATAAGAACCAAAAAGCAAGGTACTGTGCCATCAGACAAATCATCCCTTAAATGTTGGATTAACAACCCAGAAACCAGTGAATTTATCTTAGCGCCAACACTGGTAAAAGGGAGAAACAGACCAAGAAGTAGTCCTGCACACACAGTAAACCCCAATGCAACTGGAAAGATTCAGAGGACATTTCAAATTAAGAGAAAATATCCCAATTTAAAACACAGATCCAAACTCCAGCACAAGTTATATTCAGTAACTCAAAATCTAACACACTATGTGACAAGTGAGAAGCTTTGATGAGAACAAAAGGCTCCACTTTACCGTTGTTATGAACATGGTCTTCCAGCATCTCATTCTTGAGGATACTGCAGAGCTCCGACAGGGTCTCCAGGTGGATGATGTGGATGATGAGAGGCCGGAGGACATCATACAGGGACAAACATAACTTCTCCAGCAGCTCGCTGTCGGAGATTAAACACCATTAAATTGCTTTGTACAACTGAAGGGATTCTAAAATTACACTTTATGCTCATTTCAAGCTTCAAGTTAAGGGATAAGTAAAGCCTAAAAATAATTATGCAAAAAAACGCTCTCAAATCATGATACGAGTTGTCTACCCAAGCTGTTTAAGCTGGTAATTCAAACACTTAACATATTAAGTGAAACTTGAAATGCATATTGAAGTGCCATGCCTTAAGCAAACACACTGTCTCTGTGTGTGTGTGTCTCTGTGTGTTCAGTGCTTATTTTACGAGTGAGGCAGGTGATACTCACTCTAGTTTAAGCGTGGGTTTAGAGAAGAACTCATTGTACAGTTGGTGTTCATCCTGGCACACGTGAACCATGAAGGCACAGCCACTGCGAACCTGTACAAATACACATAATGATCACCCGCTGGAGTGACTTCCAATACTTTGCTTTGGCCCCACTTCAAACGAGCAAACACATCCTCCCACATAAAGCATAGAGGCACCCATTACAGCAATCATTAACGAGATGCAGTTTCATTAAAAGAAAAAATCTCAGATAGATGGTGCCGCCGTGATGACGTTTGTTGCATGAATTTCTGACCTTTAATTATAGGATCCCCATCAAGCCAATTACTGAAGTGTTATTAAATGCCAGCACAGCGTCAGAATACACACGCTGTCCAGGTGGCAATATTGGATCAGTTATTTCAGAAATATCAAACTAGAATAAAATATTTTACAGTGAATCATTGTGCCAACCTTTAGGTCAGATACAATTTTGCATGCTGGAGGAGAACAGCACAGAAGTCACAGCTTTACAGATGAGGTATGACAGAGCATAAAAACAGCCCTCTGAGCAGCAATTCACTTGTGAACAAAACAGGAGTAAGCTTTGGACGCCCGCTGTACACAATCTCAGATTACACTCATTTATCACGTGCACAGCTTTATGTCTGCACCAACCACTCTAGAAAATATCCCAGAGGGAGCACGATGTCCGTTCTCTGCAAGCTCAAATGTCACCTCACGGTATTCTAAGGGCAGTTCTGCTTAGAACAGGATGAATCTTACCAGAGCACAGTGGTCTTTGCTGTTTTGGTTGGTCAGGTCAGTAATGGTGGATGTAATGCTGGGACTGAGGAGCTGCTCCCTCTGGTCAAGGTAGCACTGATGGATTTCATCTAGGAGTTGATGGTATCTGCTCACATCGATAGGAGGGATGAGTTCATTAAAAGGGTTACCTCACCAGTTTGACACAAACCAAGTTATTTTATATACTACATTTGCTAGTGTGTTTACAGGACTTGGGGAGTTCTACTGCATATGTGAAAAAATAGAATAAAGCCTTTTGTGGCTCTGGAGGAAGCTGCGTGTAATCTGATAAATCGCCTCCAGTGATGTCACTCAGTGACTTAGCTGCATTGTGGGTAATGTAGGTAACACATTTTGAAAAGCAGTCCACTGGTGTAGCATCACACTCATACAATATTTGTATATTCATTATGTACAGTTTAAAAATAAATTAGAAAGGAGGTAGAAATGCTACAGCAAATCCAGAAATATTGTCTTTTTTAATCCACGCATTTTTGAAAACCTGGTGCCTACATTATCCACAGTGCAGTTTAGCTACTGAGTGACATCACTTTTTCCACATATGGAGTAGTACTTCCTAAGACTTGTAAACAAACTTTCTTGTGTAATACTGGTGGAGTTACCCATTAAGCACAATAAAAAATTAGGGATGCGCATTTTTTACCTTAACCAATAATTACCTGCTTCTCAAGGCAGATACAGATTATTTCACATTTTTATTTCAGAACTTGTAGTTTATGCTTAAGAAAGGGAAACTTGGTTTCTTCTTCTTCTTCTTCTTCTAGTTTATTGGCAGATCGCAACCCAACTTTTAAAAAGGTGCATATACACCACCAACTGTACTGGAGTGTAGATAAAAAAATGTTACAATGTCTGGCTGATCATTTATCTGTGCTAAAGAAGAAAAAGTGCTGATACTCACTCTGGAATCTTCTCTGTTCGTTGCTCTATCTGTTCAATCAATGACTGAAAGAAAACAAATTTATTAGAGAAAATAGTCTATGCATAACTTTAGTGGGTAATTAAAAAGTATATACTCACTCTAACTTTGGGTGCAACTGCTCTAAACTTTACATAGTAAAGTGTAAAGGCATTGTCCGCATTGGCCAGGCCCATTGGATCCTGGGGGAAAAAGATAAATAAATAACTGATCATGGACTGCACAAACAGTATCGATGCCTGTATCTGTCCTCACAGACTGTATGAGAGGGAATGTGACTTTCCTTACCCTTTTTGTTAACTGGCTTGTGAGATTCTGCATAGTGTTTACGATGTGGATCTTCATGAAGTGCATAGCTTTTGAAAGACACTGTTTAAACTTGGCCAAATAAACTGGATAGTCCTTGAAACTGGGCTGCAATCAATCAAAAGAAGCAAGCGTTAGACAGCTTTAATTGTGATCACACAGTACAGATCATAGTACAGGGGTAGCACAAGTCAACAGTATTTTATCTAGATCTTTCATGGCATAAATATGCATTAATTACACAAAAGGCATCCAAACACATTAACTACTGAAAAACATGATAACGTTAAATTATTCCATCACTGGTGCTTAAATGAGATCTGCACATACAGAACAGAAACTGTGTGGAGAGTGCAAACTACTTACATGTGAAGAAACATATTCGATGCAGTCATCCAATTTCGACAGCATCGGTATAAAGCCTTCGCTATTTACAGACAAGGTCGGTGAGTTCAGTTTCTGCAAAGACAAAGAGAAAAGCTTGGTTTGAAATGATTCCAAACATAAACAATTATAATCCTCCTCCTCTTGGTTTTTTGTAATCAAAACATTTCTTTCAGTTGGCAAAGTCAACATTGCCAGAAATGTGTTGCTTTAACTTTGAAACCAGTCCAAAGTAAAATCTATTAAACTACTTTCACAGATTTAACTTTCACATTTGAAAGGTTTAGAAGGTGAAACTCAATTTCATGTTCGTTTTTATGAAACTTTTCAGAAATAATTACGGAGGAACTGGAGCTTACATTAAAACTTCCTCACAATAATTGCCGATCTTCAATCACAATAATTTGGTTAATATCTAATAAGCTCATAAAAAACAATGCATATTCCAAGATCAAGACAACAATAAAACCCATCCTACCGTGTTTATGTTTTCTAGCTCGTTAAAATATGACAGTTTCTGCTGTATGCTCTCTGCCAGGTCAACAAGCTCTGACTGCAAAAGAGAGAGAACAACAAACCACAGTTGACACAATATGAAAAGACAGTTTCATTTCACTTCAGTTCCAAAATGTTCCTTGCAGAGTACAATCTACATACATTTGTGGACGTAAGCAGCTATCTGCATAAAAAAAGAACAAAAAACTGCAGCGTCTATAAGATTTTAAATATGCCACATAAAGAATGAGCAGCAGAGTGATTTTTTTGGCCTGCAGAATGCTTGCTGGTGATTTTATAATCAGACAAGCTTTTATCTGTGTCACGCTGTCCTGAACTAGATAGTATTTCCACTCTCCAATCTCCAGTGACTCCTTTGGGTGTTACCAAAGATGTTTATACACAGCTATACACTGTTTCCTAATTCAGACCAGCTCCAGAGATTACGCCACACAAACATTAAAGCTAATTCTGAGATTTCTTAGTGCAGGAGTGATGTCCCTGTGAGAAAAATACATTCAGTGAAATAACAATTTAAACATTCTCAGCTGATCAAGATCTGCTTATCATGTTACTTGGGTTGATAGATGGATAACACAGCGTGCAGCTTACCTGCTCTTTCAAAAGTCGTTCACAGGAATCATGCAGGGTGCCGGTCTTATTGGACACAAACAGGTACTGTTTCTGAAGGGAGTCCAAGTGTTCAAGAGCAGCACTGACATCTTTCAGAATAGCATCACACTGTTCCTGGTAGCAGTTCAGATCATCTCTGGTTTTCCTGATGGGAAAGTAGACATATTGTTTGTTTACCCAAAGAAAAGATGACCAATTGGTTTGCACAACTATTTGACAGTGCAATTGTTTTAATTTTTTACATTCAATTGTAATTATATACACATATAAATTAAGCTTAAGGGTTTGTATGGGTCTGAATGTTATTTTAAATATTTATTAACAAATGTAAAACAATAGTTTTTCTAGTTTTTTTACTAGGCTGACTTCTCTTTGTATATATTTCACATTCTTATTGCTTTTCATTCACTGGATGCAATGTTGTTAATCTTTGAAGCATGTCATACTGCTGACCGAACACTAAACAGGGATGTAACCGCAGATGTGCTCAACCAGCTTTCAAAAGCAAAAGAAGCAGCTGTGACATTAATAATTTCAGTTTAGAAGAAACGCATTTTTGCCTTGCTTGTTTTCACTTCGGTCCTCCTCTGTAGCGCACACAGCCTGATGACCTGACATCTGTCACAACTGTGGCCACTTTTAAAAACAAACTTGAAAGTTAGCTTATGATTTGCTGTCATATGCTTATCTATGTATGGCAAGCCTTTGTAACATTTATTAGCTAGAATGGATATTCAATACTGACATCTGCAATGTAAATTTGCCTCTAATTCAAAATATCTTTCATTAAGTTTTGACTACTCAAAACTTTAATTTTAATATCTGTATTAATATCTAGACTAGAAATATTCACACTACATTTGGCACTCATGTATATGTTTATCACTACATACATCTGCAACTGAATGATGAGTAGCTGTAATTCCAGTTTAAATATCTACAATTTAACCTTGTTTTGTCATAATACAAATAAGTATAGTGGGAATCACAGAGTACAATACAATTCAATATATGTTGCATATGATAACGACAGTATCACAGTAAAGCAACTTTACAAAAATCAATACTTTACATGACAATTATCTGATGATACATCACAATATCTGTCTAACTGAAGAAGTAAAAACACCTCCTAAAAGGCAAAGACGAAGGAATTGGGTATGTATTGACTTTGTTGTTCAGCCATAAACTAGCAAAAGGCTGAAACTGCTACAAAGCAGAAAAGTTATGAAATTAAAATGTTTAAAGGAAAGATACAACTATGGCTAACTAAATTATTTGCAATATGGTAAGTCAAATTGCCAGAGTAATCTTTTTAGAGCACCAACATGTTTTAATAAAAACAATTTAATATTTGGCGCCAGTGTATGGATTTGTATCACAAGAGGAAGCAATATATTGCCATATCAATATTATGACACACTGCTATGTTTACAGATATCTTAAACTGGTATTAGGAACAGTCATACTTAAATTGCAGGTGATCGTGATCACTGACTGAATATGTACCATGTAATTCAACCTGCTGGCAGCTATTCAGATGTCCGACTGAAACACCAAAGTCTCACCAAATGGTGGTGGGAACCAAAAATAAACATACACCAATGTTATCAGATAACAATTCATATTGTATATATTGTGAGGATTTGAATACAGGTGTGTCGTGAGATTTGGGCTTGACTTTGGTGTAACATGGGCACACAACTTTGAAGACCACTGGTGTTAACAAGCCCGAACATCAGAAAAACAGCATGGTGGAGGTGTAGGGTAATTTAAAAGGTATGCACCTGTACTTGAGGCTGTCATCCTGGTCCATGTTTGCCTGCAACTTGGCAAACCAGGCAAAAAACTGCAACACAAATTGGCTTCGTATTAAAAGCATGCTTCTTACTGCGATATAGTATGTCTGCCTGGCTACAGTGCTGTTTGCTGCTGTCAGAGGCATGTCACCTGTTGTGCTGTTTCTATCCTGTCATTCTCCATGTCAAGCATCTGGAAACCCTTGAGCAGGACGTCCTCTGTTGATGCGGGCACAGTCGCCGTGAAGGGGGACTGCAAGGACCGCGACGAAAGGCTGCACAAGTCCTCGATGGGCAACTGCAAGGAAAGCAGGGCTCACAGTTTTGAACATATCAAACAAGCCCTCAAATGAAGCTAGTTGGACGAGTTGACGTGGCGGAGTGCTAGTGCTAGTTAGCCTATAAGTTAAAATGACGTGCTATATTGACTTTAATGTACAGTTTACATTATATGGAGGTAAACTGAGCTCATACAGAGGAACCTACGTGGTTCACTTAGCATCACTTGACGTTTAAAAAGTAAGTTAGCGTCCCTGTTAGCTCGCTAGCTAGGTAGCTAGCGGTCTGGCTATTCAGTGACATCTCACCTCTGACGGGACAGAGAGCGTCTCGGCGGCGGCTCGCAGCTCCAGGACAGAGTCCATTTGTTTCTCCGTGAGCGGAGCCATGGCGTCGGTGCGGCGGTCCCATAACGACAGTTTATCCCAGGTTTCTTTATCTGTCGGGTCCTGAAGGGACTGGTCTGTGAACGCCATCGCCACTATGTATTAGCAACAACGTCAGCAGCAGCAGGTACTTCCTGTTCCGGGGGTGTGGGCGGGGCTTAGTGATGCGGCTGATCCAGTTTCAGATAGGGTCACACGAAGGTAAATAAACTCAAAAATAGTTTAATCAGACTACTTTTCACGGTCATTTTTACACACAAACTGCTTTTAGTCTGTCCAATGCTTTTGTCCTGTCTTCGTCACCTTGTTTGGTTTCTCTTTATATCATTTTTTTTTAAATCTTTTGTTATATTTTTATTTAGATATGTCGAAATGTCGTTGTATTGTTGTATTGAATTCGTGGTTTTTGTTGTGTCTTTTCTTTTCTTTCCTGCGACCATTTGGACAAGTGTGTTGTGCCTGCCTATGTTATAACAAATTCAAATCAAATCAATCACTTCCTAATTAACTTTCCGTGCATTATAGATTTATGTATGTACCATGGGTTTAAACGCTTCTAAATAAGTACATGAATAAAAGATAGATGTGCATAAACACACCTGTGTCATAATGCTTCATAACATCCATGTGTCTTGAGTCACTTCATGTAAGTCTTCTTTTAATTATTACTCACAGAGTGCTTTTTGTTCTTTATTTTCCTTGAACTAAATTTGCCACACACATCACCCAGATGACAGCTGAATCCCACAATATCATTATTGCAAAGCTAACACCTCATGACTAATAGACCAACGTGATCCATTGGATTTTCTGGGTGGGACAGATATGGCCTCTGGCTCCATAATCATTCATCACAGAAGGTACAGATCCAGCAGGTGGAGCCCTGGGGCACTGTTTTAATCCTTCAAACAGTGATTTTCACTTCTTTTTCATTATGCCTGCAAATGAGTTTCTTTGCTCCAAGTATTCACTCAGAGTAAAGCATTTGATGACACTTTTCAAGCGTCGCAGTCACACAAAGACAATGTTTCTTATCCCACGTCATACAGAGCCTTAAATGTCATGTCTGCCAACTCTATTATGTCTCGTCTCTTTCAACGCAGGCTGAAGATACAGCACAAAGAACAGGAAACAGTGTCTTTGCTGCAAATGTGTTCTCAGTTTTTTTGTTTTAATAAACTGTAAGTGATGAAATCATTATGAACACCTTGCAATTACATGCCCTTTGTCATGGAAAAACATGTATATTTACATCTTTTCTTCAAAATCCGGTGTGATGGTACAAAACAGAAATGTCATTTTGTTTGGCACTATGTTTTTTTATGACTATCTCGTAATGTTGAAGAAAGCTGGAAAAAAATTCCTGGATCAGTCCCGTTATCCGGATCTGCAACATAAGTCAATAGGGTCTGTTCTGGGCAGAGGTCCATCCTCCCGCCAAATTACGTGGAAATCCGTTTAGTAGTTCTTGTGTAATCCTGCTGACAAACCAACAAACCAACAGACAGACACAGGAGAAAACATGATGTCCTTGGAGCATGGATCTCACTGAAGAAAATCAGCCATATCTGTGAGTACAGCTTTATGCAGAGCCTAATGAAAATTGATTAATCTTCACACAATGGAGATTATGATTCAATCTGTATTGTTTTGTTGTCCTGGTGGTTGTTGTTAGTGTTGTTGGCTGTTGTTCTGGTGAGCTTATAATGAAGCAGTTATTGGTGGGTTAAATTGAGAGTGATGCAGGGCTGTCAAGTTTGATATTAGATTAGACTTGATTGGATTAAAGGGGACTGTTCCACTGCGGAGGTAATCCCTGGGTGCTTTTCTATTTTTTGTTTTATTCCCTTCAAAAAAAAGAACTTAAAGGCAAAACCAGAACTATGTAGCAATTAAATATTACACAAAAGGCTCCCACATTTTCTTTACACGCAAGAAAGTACACATCTTAAAATCCACTGAAGTCCTGGTGGCATTACATGGTGGAGGTCTTGTTCATGTATTACAGCTGTCTGCAGGGTGTCTCACAGGGAGGTCACACAGAGTTCAGATTTTTTTTTCTCTCATTTTTGCTCCTGTCTACTTTAGTTGAAAGGAGATGCTGCAGAATTCAAGCCACGTTACTCCCGAACAAAAAGGGATGTCAGAACGGATCTTGTCAGTGGTTGTATTTTGGCTCAGCGTGGGTCAGGGCGAGTCCTGTAAAGCAACACTTTCCTCTGTGCTGGTGGTGTGTTCTTTTCACTGTGGCGTTGTGAGAGCGTGTTCAAGCTTTAATTAGAGATCAAGTATAAATGAGTGTAAACAAGTGTGCAGTGTATTCAATTATTATCCCACTGAGACACTTTTTTTTTTTTACCAGCAGTGCATCTGAACAATAAAGACAACGAGTCACGCGGATAATCAAAAGACAACATTTTTATTACATCTTGTCAGAGTGAAACTTAAATGTGAAAATAGTGATGAGCTCTTGGTACAATAAGGAGATGAATAATCCCATAATGCTGAACTATGCTCAAGAATTTCACAGATAATAAATATTTGAACATTGCTGAACTGACTGAAGTGAAACTGTTGTTAACTATTGTTATTGGATCTATTCAAGTGCCTTTCCTTTACAAAACAGGAAACATTTGCATTACGGTACAAGTGGCTTAAAAATACATATATAGTGACAATTTCTCAAAGTGCTATGTTTAAAAAAATCTTTAAAAACATTTAAAAATAACCTATAATATACAACCTTCCAGAAACATTAAAGTCAGAGAGTCCGCTTGTCACTTTAAGTTTTATCATGACCCTAGCATGACTGGCAAAGCCTGAAATATGAATTTAGAAGTTAAATCAAAATATGAAGACTATCTAAAAAATAACTCAAACTGAAAGCAACCCCTTAAAACCATCCAGCAGTGTAATGTACATAAATGTGCAAAGCAAAGAAAAACATCAACAGATGCTTGTAAATAATTTCTTCAATAAATCCAATTAATTTCATCATACGCCTGATTAGAAATACCCCCTGGGCCGTTTATTGCATGTCGTTCAGTTACTGTTTCATTTTGACAACAGTATGTGGGCATCACAGTAAAGGTGCAGTCTGGTCTCTTTTTCGGTCAACAAACCAAGTCCATTGACACAGGTCTGGTCAGTTGTTGTAGTCCGTTCCTTCTAAGTGATCGGGGATGGGCAGTCCAGTGAGGACTGTTAAACACCTGTTCCACACGTTAAACACGGGGCAGACTGGCTGAGCAAAGGCAATGTCAAACGTATACAAGTGCTGAGAGCCGACGGCGTCGTAGAAGGACAGATATCCAGAGTCATAGTCCAACAGTATTCCAAGACGCCGCAGGTGGGGTGATGGCTCAATGGGCATCTCCTTGCAGTTGTGACGCACCACCCACGAGTTGTTGCATCGGGACAGCACCCAGGACGCAGAATTTTTGCCGACCCACTCATGTTTTGGTGCTGACTTGTATGCAATGCCCACCGCAAACCTGCAAGCCCAAAGGAGAATAAAAAACTTAAATACCTGCAGGTCTCTAGCTTTGTAGCTCCCATATTCAATGGTGTTGATTCTTACAAGCCGAACTAGCAACTTGGTGTAAATTATGCAAATGTGTTAAACGGTGACATCGTGTGATATCAAGAAGTCACAGAATTGAAGGCGGGACTACTGACGAGGCATTTCAAGAGAAGAGAAGAGCTCCTGTTGCCGTGTACTTTGACCTTTTTACTCTCAATACCTTTTGCATGCACAGGAACCTAAATAACACACTGAAGGACAGGAAAAAAAATGATAAGCAGTAAAGTACAGCTGAGGCTGATTAGAATGTTATCATTTTTCTGCATAGTGTTCTTTTTTAGCTGACTGAAGAAGATCTAGCTGATCAAAATATTGCACACCAACAGTAGAAAAATAAAACTAAAAAAAACAAAAAAAAAAACAAAATAACTTAATCCACTGTGGGAGCAAGATACAGTGGGCAGATTCTTGCCATGTACACAACTTCATGGCAATCTATCCAACACTATAATAATACCACATCCATTGAGATAATTCACTCTGGTCCAAAGTAACAGACCAAAGAAAAAAAATACACTGCCATCCTAAGAGCCATGCTGAAAACGTATACTTACCATGTGCTTCCTCCTATAAGAGCTTCCCAGTAATGGCGGCCGCTGTCGATGTAGACGTTCCCTGTGACCCCGTAGCTGCTGTGGCTGGAGAAGCGGTCCTGACTGTGGCTCTTCTTGGAAGACGTCTCGTCCCTCTCTACTGTCAGATTGTCATGGGACACCCTGAGCTTTCGGTGAGCTGACTTTGGGTCCAACTTAAATGGCTGACCTTAAAGAAAGAGAAAAATAAAAGAATATCGCTGTTTTCTAAAATGCATGACAGTATTCCTGGATTATATTTTCAGAATTAATTCTGTGCAGTTGCTAAAGTTGACATACTGTTAGTCTTGAGTTTCCCTGGTTCACTGCTGCGGTTTCCCGCCTGGTTTATGGCCTTCACAATGAAAATGTACTTGGTGCCACACTGGAGCCCGTGCACAGTGTAGTGATTCTGCTTGATGTTTGGTACAATCATCCAGCTGTCAGCAGAGTTACACAGACCTGCAGCCCAGACAGACAGAGAATCATTAATAGAGAACATCACCCTGAGTCACAAATGCTCACTTAGCATTTGAGGCAAAGGAGAGACACAATACAGCATAATTCTATGCAGTGTTTCAATCTATAGCTGCTATTTTGACTCATTTAATAAGTGTGTGCTTGAGCACTGAGGCAGATGAGAATAAATTGCTTGATCGAGCATGTTGTGACCTTGTTAGAGCAATCAATTCAAACAGCCTGCTGCTCATTCCGACCCCGAGATAATATCGAGCTTATGATGTGCATCTGGATGTAAATCCGCTCCGACTGAGATGTTATTTTCTCCCCATATCCCTTCCTAGACACTGCAGTGTATTTTGCTAACATCTCATTACCCATAAGAGCCAGGACAGAGTTCCCCTCTGCTACAGCTATTATGTTTGGATATTGTAACATAGCCCCAAAGCAATTTAAAGTCCTCCATTGAAATCCCTTTCAAATCCCTGCATCGTTGTCATGTTTCCCCATCCCAAACATAATGCCGTACTCCCAATAGAGAGCTGCATATAGACTTACTGACAACGTTAGATTGGCTGGTGAAGATGGCGTACTGAAGTTCATATGATACAACAGCGAATTCGTCTTCTGATGTCCAGTGAACTGTGATTGTGTCGTATGAAGCTGTGCATAATTCCTCACGGATTACTGGTGGATTTGGTGCTGCAATCCCAGAACAAAAGACAGATGCCGTTCTCAGTCAGTAATGAAAGCAAACAACATTAAATAACAAAACAAAAAAAAACACAATATGTTGCAGAGACCATTGGCGGTATAAAGCCCCATTCATTTGTGTTGTTTTTATCCTGACGAGTGTAATTAAGCAGGGTTACAATTCCTCCTGCTATTACAGCTACAAGCCCCTTGCCGAGTTAAATTCACGCTGCACAACGGGCGGCTGAGCATAAACAATCAAACCTGTTCCATTCAGCGGAAAATAAAGCTCAACTGTTTGTGTGCTTTTCTGTTATCTGCCACTTGCTAACAAGCATATACTTTAATAATAATCTATCCATGCAGAAGCCTTTAAATTGTATGAATGTGTAATCGAAGGATAAGGTGAGGACAATTTCAAATGCATTGTCTACCTGACAAGAATTAAAGAGTGCAGGTGAAAAACTGCTCAAATGTCCTCATGTGACGAATGTAACATACATGTTGACCTTGTACATTTCTGCAAACTGCTGACATGTTGAAAAATCTTCTTTACATTCTAATTTTCAATTTCATGTTCTGACAGAGCTTTGCTTGACATCTGGTAAGGTTTAGGCTATAGAAGGAGTTGGTTGGGATTAGGAAAATATACTTTTTTGGTTTAAAGGTCCAGTGTGTGGGATTCAATGGCATCTAACCTTAAGTTTGCAGATTGCAACCATGAAATACCATGAAATAACCCTCACCTCGCCCTCCCCCACACAGGCTAACTAGAATGAAGCCTAATTAAATTTCAAATAAAACATATTTAAATCCACTAGATCCGGATTTTAATTTGAATGTGCATCAAAATGTACTCAATCAGAGACCAGCCTCTTAAATACACCTGTTTTTTGTTTTTTTTATCAAGATCCATGCATTATGCATGACAAAAAACATGAAGTTAAAAAATAAATAACAAAAACAGTCCTTGATCCATCCCTTTATCCAGATCCACACCAAAAGTTGAAGGGGTCTATTCTGGACCAAGACTCATCCTCCATCCAAGTTTCGTGGAAATCCATCCAGTAGTTTTTGTGAAATCCTGCTCACAAAACAACCAAGAAACAAACAAACCGACACATGCGAAAACGTAACCTCCTGGTGGAGGTAATATAAACACAAAAAAATGCTAAAGGACATCTCTAGAGCCAGTGTTTGGTTTGTCCATTCTGGCTGGTGGTGCAACAAAGTGGACAACAAAAGGACCCATTCTAGATCTTCCTAAATCCCCCTAAATCCAACACACTGCACCTTCAAAATACCAGGATTGGTTGCCACAGAGAATACTGGAAAATGTTGCAATGTCTTCCTAAATATATGCAGGTTTTTCAGTTGAAACAGGAAGCAGGAATGGTGGTCTCAACCAGCTGTCTCGTCTAGCTGTCAGCCCACAGCCATCCTGTTCTCCTCATAAGGAAGTCAGCTCATACACATCTGTTTTCTGAACGTTATATGATACATATTCTACAAATGTTGATAAGAAAAAACATTGAAATGTACACATTGAATCTATCTGTGGTTTGCAGAAATGTACAATGCCAACATTTCATTCTGGTCACTGAGCTGCATCTTGCAGTGTACACAGACAGATTAACACAATGCAATATGGTGTGCTTAACTTGTAAAACCAACACTCACCTGTGAGGTAATCCAAGCTTTCTAACATTTTCTTCTCTCTTGTGAAATCCAGAGCAAAAGTATCAAAGGTGTCGTTCAAGTTAATTTCTGGTAACAGGATTTGAGAGGATGCTGTCGCCATTGACACTCTGTAATAAAGAGATACATGTTTAGTTGGTGACAGTTTTATACGCCATATCACTTGTTTGTTCTCAGTTGCTTCCTCACCTCTCACAGATACTTTTAGCCGTTTGAAGGAAACGAGTCTGGTCTGTCTCTTTGAGAGCTACATCGGCCTGAGTGATGAGGGAGGAGGATCTCTCGATGCACTGTTTGCAGCTGGCTATCTGCTGGGCTAGTTTCCTTAGCCGCATAGCCTGTACACGAGAAAAAAAATGCATGTTCATAAATGAAAAGCTTGATAAATATGCACTAGCTATTGTACAAAGCACCACCCTGCCAGACACTTGATTTGATTTGATCTTGCCAATTACAAAATCCCTGCTGAAGAAAATCCGATTTACACCTTCGACAATTGGATTATTGAGTTGTCTAATACCCACAAGACTGCGAGCTTCAACCTGCTCTTAGAGCTATACTGGCATTGAGGGTGTATTTATGAAACATCCCTTATAACACTGCCATAGTAACCAGACCCTCCTGTGTGCCTTGTTGGCTTAGTTGCTGGAAGCAACCTCAGAACCTGACAAGAGGCACAGGGCGAGGAAGGAAAGAGTGCTCCTCCAGAGAGGCTATCACAGGAAGCAGGGCTGATCTTACTCTGACACAGCATGCCATTGCCTCTATAATGGCATCTAACAGGGGAAAAGGAAGGGAAACGATTAGAGGGGCACAGCATATGCACATCAAATGTGTGAACATGGGGTCAAAAGTACTAAAAAACAGTAAACTCTGCAGGCTGGTGAGGATTTCAGTGCAAACAGATTCTTGGCTAAGCTATGTGTTTACTATTGAAGATAGATTAAATAAGTAAACATTTCTGATTAGAATGCCGTGGATTTAGAAATTCATCACTGTCAACTAAGACCTTGCAAGTCTCGATTTGGGAAGTTTGATGTGAGTTCAAAGAATGACATTCTCGCCTCTGTGTGTCAATTAACCATGACAACCACTGGGGCAAAACAATCAGTCAGAAAAACCCAAACATTTATAAAGTTTAAAAGAAAAAGCTTTTGTAGTTGAGGACTTAAAAACCAGACTATGTGGCTTCGATTTTAATTATAGATACATTTTAAAAAATGTGTCAGTAGCTTCAAAGACATCATCGTTTAGGCGGCCAGACTGGGAGTGAACCGAATAAAAAACAGCAAACATGCAATCCAACATATCTACATTTTTGAAGAAGATAATATTTTATTTTTGTGAAACTTTCTAACAGGGATCGGCTATATGGCCTTAAAAATATATATTTTTAGGACATCTTTGGGCTACTTCACAATACACAATATTTATCTTGTTAATATTTTTAAATCGCCTCAGAGGTACTTGATAAATGTTTTGATCAGATGACAAAATCAAAAATCACAATATTTTGGATCAAATACCTTAATATTGATATTGGGAAAATATTGTAGGGATGATGGGTAATATATTAACTCAATTAGATTCTTGATAAATAATCATCAGTGATGTGGATATAATAAATATAAAGGCTAATTTTAGAACAGTTCAAACAGTCTAGTGGGTTCAGAAAATGACATCAGTGGTAGGTCCAAAAACTCATGTTCATCCAAAGTACATAAATAATTGTGCCAAATAAATAATAATAATAAAAAAAAAAAAATAGGATTTGGCAAGACAGAGCATCCTTCAGTTCCGGCTACCATCATTGTTTGGATTATGAAAAGGGTCACTGGTTCGGAAATGGGTTAAACATATTTTGTATCCTTATTTCTTCATCTTGATCATCAGAAGCATCATTGAGGGTTCTTGAATTATCTTCAGAGCAGCAGTAAGTGATGTTGAATGAACAAGGTTTTTCAGAGATCACTGGGCATTTATTTTTAGGAAATCGAATCAAAGCTCAGTGACTCAAATGTAACATTTATACACAAAATTATACACTAATCTGGGGCATGATAAAATGTTGTGTAACAGAAGCCAAAGTGGAGAAGAGAAATAAAGTTAGTGACATGACTTCAGTACTGGCAGGTACACAGTGAGTGAGGCTGTAACAGATAAACCCAGACGGTATGGAACTCAGTAAGCTTGTGATTTATTGCTTATGGATGAAACTTCTCATCTGGAAGAAGAAAGATGTATGATTGATTTTACCAGAAGTTAGAAAGCTTTCACTTTTTAGAGTCACATTTTGTCAACAAGACATACGGCTTTTACTTAACAACAACAAAGATTTGCTACCACTGTATTCTCATAAGAGCAGCAGGCTTTGTTGAGTTGTAAGCTAGCTTGTCGGCTGTGTGGGGCGGGAAGGTTATCAACATGCACAAGGTGATAAACAAACAAACAAAGGTTATCAGGGTAACAAAAGGTGACAAGCAGTACCTTTCCCTCCTTTATCTTGGTCGCTATGATTTGTCTCCGCTGCTGTATGATATTAATCAGAAGGTCACACTCCTCGAGCAGCTTGTTTTCCTGTCGCGATGCGTTTACCTAGACAGGACAGAAATATAGATAAGAGACAGTCGCTAACAGTGTTTTGTAATTCATCCGCTTTTTTTTATGTTTTGCTGCACAACTGCAGGCACATTTGATTGAATTATATTTTTTAAAATACATTACTGTGAGCACAGTTAATTTGATATAAACCCCATGTGACAGGAAAACCACATTAGAGGATAATTCTACCTTCTCGTGTTCGGCAGACAGTTGACCTTGTTTACAGTTTGTTTGTTTGTCTTCTTATCCCAAACACATGCATGATCACAACAAATCTAATAAACCTGTGGCACACAGTCATGAGTCATCTTTATGACAGTAACACTAGGATGTAGACTGCTCAAAACAAGACTGCTTGCTGACTTTTTTCAAATGTCGAGCAAGGACCATTTATAAATGCATAATGAAATGAGATGATGACCCAAATACAAAACATTGTATATTGTTTTTATCCATACAATATTTTCAAAAGATCACTATTGAGGTATTTGGTCAAAACTATCACGGTGGCTGATTTTGTCACCCAGTCCTGGTGTTAACATCCACGAGTGGAGGTCACTGAATGGGTCACAGGGGAGGTTACTGGGGAAATGATAATTAGTGATATTTCTGATGCTTGGTAGATCTGACGTAAGTAACAAAGTATGTTAATAACTGATGCACCTGTAACACATTTGAGGCTTCAGAAGCGTTAGTTTAGTGGGTGAAGCAATATTAATGCTAGAAGTATTCACTCGATAAAGAGTCTAACCTAGATCTTCATGAATGAATGATACCTGATATCAATTGCTCTACGAATGAGGTTTAGCGGCCTGTTACCATGAAATCGGGGGATAGGAATAGGTGGATAGCCTTAACATACTGCCGTAATATTGTTGGACCATATCACTCTGCGCAAGGACAGTTCTTTATGTATTTGGTGTAGTCCAGTTATGTAAAACAGCACTATTAGACAGTCTTGGCTGAACAGTTAAGTGTCTATGGGATCAAATGATATAATTATGATCCTATAGGGATCCAGGCATTGAGCAAAACTTGGAAAGTAAACAAAGGGGGGATGAGATGGCGCCTTTTCCCAAGCTTTGTCTGATTGGAAGCCCATAGTCTTAAAAAACAAAACAAACCTGCTATAACAATTGACCATGAACACGCTTTATCACATTCTACTTTATATGTTTATTTCCAAGTCCATGCATTCGTATCTGGGACTTTGCAGCAAACTGTATGCATATTACAGACATGATTGATCTATAGACTAATGAGCACTTAATCTTGTTGACATGATGAAAAGCAACTCACTGATACTGTAATTCATCACTGTGTTAATAATTTAATGAGTTGTTGCCCATGAAATGCCACAAATGCGAGGAGCCCGCACCTGAAAGGGGACAGATAAACAGCCTCACCTCCACATGTTGGCAGGTTTGGATAAGTTTGCCCATCAGACTTTCCAAATCACTGGTCCTCTTGATTAGACTGCCTAGGTTGGAATCCAAGGCTTGCTGCAAAGCGAAATTGAAAATGAGTTATTTCGTTGCACACTGACCCCCCGCATCCCACCGTAAACAGCTGAATAAATCTTGGAGGGGAGTGAGTTGAATGGGAACCTAAGGAGCATGTCTGGCCCGGGTGTAATGGGCACAGGAGAGGACACACAAGGCTGCCTCTGGATATGACTGGCCACATTTTTGGGCTCTGATGACTGTGGAGCCTCGAGACTCCCAGTGTGCCAGAGATCCCATCATACTGCCTGCTGAGGCCACGGAGCTTAGCAGAGCATCTGCCAGTGATTTGGACAAGTAAACCCTGGCTGTGTTAATCACTGACTCAGATCAAAGGCTTATGTTTCAAACTTAATCTCTAACTGTAATTGGGTAGCATGATGACGGCGTACTGCGGTAGTACAAAATATCTTCTGATAGAAAGTGTTAACTCTCCTCAAATAAAAGATTAACGCGTAATGAGATTTAAGCGTGCTATCCATTACTTAAATTTAAACAAAAGTGTTGTGGTGATAAAATTGACTTTTTCAATGAATCAGAAAAAAACGAAAACATGCTTGTTTGAATTTATAATTAAGAGCCTTAACAATGGACATTATGTGAATGGAAAATCACACATATTTCCTTAATGCTACATCCGATTGCAAAACATGATTTAATAAGGTCATCCACTGCAGGTATAGTACATGGCAAGTAGCAGGGTCTTAGGTGTGAGGAGGTTGATCCAATCTGTGATGTGGACTTTTTTTCTCATATAGATTCATGACTTTATGATCTACCGATATTTACATTTTATCCTCTTAAATCTGTGCTTGTTTCGCGGAAATTTGGGTTTGCACTGGTAATATTGTGATAATCTTTTTCTCACTAATTTATGATTTTAAAGTCTCTGAGAATATAATTAATAACATTTTTTTTCTCCTAAATGTACCAATTCAGTTTCAAAGAACTGTTCTCATAAATTCGTACAAGCTGAGTTTCTGAGTTTTTTTCCTGCATAGTGTGTTTCCATGTAGTTTATTATTGTTTTTACCTGCAACAATACACCTTTGTATGACGGATCTGCACTATTATGGTAAAAAACAATACTGGCACAGCCCTGAAACTGTACTATCCCCTGAAAGATAACACTTGGTTTCAGGAAAATAGAAATAAATAATGTTTGGGAGGTCAACATTGTGAATGTGTTTACTTTTACATGTATTATTAGTGTTTTCTTCTATATTTTATATCGTATTGTTTATCATGTTTGTTGGACAGAGACTGTGGACAGAAAAGTAGAAGCTGAAGGTGAATGGTAAATAATCCAAGGTGATTTAATATTCAATTCTTCTCCATATGTTGAAAGCACAAACTCGCCCCTCGAAAAAGGTTTCACAAATACCAGAAATATAACTGCAAGCGTCATGCCTGAATTCACTTGATCAAAAATAAAACACTGAAAATGGTCAGAAGAAGAGAACAAACAGACAACAAAAGGCCTGTAAGATGCAAGGCTTTTAGCAAATTGTCGGTGGACCTCTTTCAGGTTGGATGTTTCACATTATGATTTCATAGGGTAGGTGCGTCACCGTGTACTAAAATAGCTGAGGCTTTATTTCACCACTCACACAGGTATTATTTATTTATATGGAGAAGGAAAGTGATGAAAGCCATTTCAGATTTGGGGCTGCAGGTACGGCCGAGGTGAGTACAAAACTTTTAAAATGGATGCATGAAACATTAACATATTAATCAAGCTGATACAGCCAAATATATCTGCTGACCTTTCTGTGCGCTGTACTTCTAAATCAGCCTAAAATGTGACTTCTCCTGCAGCATTAATATCCCGCATGTGTTCAGGCAGCTCTCTCTAATGGAAATCTCTTTCCCAGAATCATATAAACTTGATGAGAGGAAAGAATAGCAGCTTCCTTTTGTACATGAATGCTTCTGGTCCCACACCTTTACTTTGGCCAGTCGGCCTTCCTTCCTCTCGCAGTCCTGACAGGTCACTGTCAGGTCTCGGAGTTTTATCCTGTGTCAACATTAGAAATCGGATCCATTGTCAGAGTTTGTCACTTCATCCTGTGGACACCACCGGCCCTCTTACAGGTCTGGGATTCTTTACTTTGTTGGAGGGATTTTCTACTGTGCAAATATACACTGTTATCTACTATCTGTTAAGTAAATTAATTTAATTAAAGACCTAATCAGTAAGTTCTATGTACTTTATAGACGGTATGGTTTGTTTACTTCCCTGTGACGGTCAACTGAATTGTCTTTACATTCTGGACAAACCAAGACATTTGAGGACGACATTCTGGGCTTTAGGAAACACTGATCAATATTTATTTGCCATTTTCTGACATTTTAGGAGACCAAAGAACCAATCAATTAACTGAAAAACAAAATTGACCAATGAAAATAATCATTAGTTGCAGCCCTACTGGGTACTCTCATCTGATCATAATTTCAAGGGTTTGTTTATATAGATCAGTCAGTGTGGGAGTGAAAGCAGGTTTCAAACCTGTTTTACAAATTCAGCCTTCCAACAGGAGACAATGCAGAGGCTAGATTCTATTAAACAGGTTAGCCATATACTGTACAGCAGGTCTACTGACTAGTACATTTTCTTTATAGGTAAATTATAGCAGATGAAGAGGAACCTTCATAGTTGAGGATGTGCTGATCCTGCAGGACAAAGGTGCAGGTCCGAGGGTGTTTGCTGCATTTCAAAGCATTTCAGGTGCCTGTTAGCACTTCTGAACATCTGGAAGCACTTAACAGCTTGATAACAACATGGTAATAGCGATGTAATACTTTAATAATAAAGAGGTAATAATTTAGAGATACCATGTTGCAACTCTGACTCAGGATTATTACAATTAAGTGTTTCAAAGTGATAAATCACAGCATTCCACATGTAAACTGTCCCGTATTACCAAAGAACATGGTTTGAGCATTATGATATGGTACCTCTGAGTTATGAAGTGGTGTTACTAGAGTATTACATCTTTATTTTACACACAATTACCATTTTATTACCATTTATTATGTGTCGTGCTGCTGGATTTTTTCATGAACATTAAATGCAGGATTGTTTTAATAAAAAGTCACATCAAAATATTGTGTCTTACCACATTTTTTATATCAGTTACACAGGAATAAATTTGCAGATAAATGTTTTTCTTCATTTATATTACAGTGCACTCAACAAGAAATTTTGATTAAAAATAAAGTTTCAAATTGTATGACAAACTCAAATTAATAAATCAACCTCAACCTAGAATATGTAGGTTTGGCAGATATTTAATTTATCCATTATCTGTAACCGCTGATCCTTTTCAAGGTCACTGAGGGGCAGCAGCTGATCCCAGCTGACACTGGTCGACAGTGGGATACACCCTGGAAAAGCCAGGTCATGCAAGGCCTGATATATAAGGACAATTTAGTAACCGATTATTCCAATTTTTTTGCATGTCTTTGGATTGTGGGAGGAAGCCGGAGTACCTGAAGAGAACCCACGCAGACAAAGGGAGAACATGCAAACTCTGCACAGAAAGGCCCTGCCCCAGCCAGGCGTCGACTGGTCCTTCTTGCTGTGGGGCAACAGCGCTAACCACTGCACCGCCACACTAACTTAATCATGTTTAAATGTAGTGAACTCTGGGGAGAGACGATAAGCAAAGTTTGTTCAAAGGAGCGCCTAATAAGAATGTTAAGTCACACTTGACAGTTTTTTAGGTGCATGTGCGACCAAAATAGTAGCACCCTGTAGCCCAGGCCTACCTACACATGATACAGTACATCATCAGTATTTTTAAGCGGGGATGTATTTTTTTATTTGATATGACTCTATATTCTTTACTTCAACTGATAGTAGGGGGGTTGTGATGAGCATCTCGTTATAGGAAGGTTTAAAGTCTGAGTTTAACTCCTGGTGTCTTTTGTTGGGAAATGTGCTCGTTCTTTCTGTGTTTACATGAGTTTCTTCCCGCAGCTTAGAGCCATTTGACTCAAATTCAGTTCAAACTTAAAATGTCCTGTGAGTGTTTTTGTCTGTTTACACATAAGCCCTGCGACTGGCAACCTGAGGTTTTTCCTGAGCATGCAATGGGCAAATAGTTATTCTCTCTTGCCTCCACTGCATGTTGGGATATGCTCCGGCCACTCCTCTGACCATAAAAAAGAATAACTTGAGATACATGATGGATAGATACTAACAGATACAATGCCAGAGCAGGATCAGATCACACAGTGCCAGACTGAAGGAATTACTGCATTATACATGTTTGTGCACACATCCACACACACTCAGCCATTTCAATGTCACAATATCCCTTTGTGTGGGAATTTCTGAGAAATGGGAGGCATTGTGACTGTTAACATGTGTTTGGAAAAAAAAACGGCAACTATGAACAAGCTCAGCTGCACGCCACCTGGGTCCTTTCCTCTGTGCCAGGAGAAAAAAAAAACAATTTCTCTCCAAGATGGGAAATGCTGTTTCCTATGTCAGTTCTAACAATGCATTGTACGCAGTATGAGGTCAACAAAAACATGTACTGGTAGAATGAATCCCATTGTAAAATGACATCAAAAGAGAAAACACAGATCAGAGTGAGCAAGACTTTAAGAAGATAAAGGACTCGCTTCATCTCAAGCCCAACACTCTGCTGTCGATTCTGAGATTGTGCTTGTTAAAAGAGAAAGAGCAGTACATAAGCTACTGCACAGAATAATGAAGACACCAAACTGAATACTATAATTTGCTACATGTCTCATTACCATGTGGCTGACCTGTTGCTGAATATATTTCACCCCTCTTTCTGTTGTTTTTCAAAGGATAAATCCTTGGAAAAGCCTCTGAGAGGTTTAGTTTTTTTTTTCCATAACTAAATCTCTCCCTGAATGTGGAATCAAAGAAATGATGCTGATCACCTGGTCGGCCTCCTGGTGTGAACGATCACGCCCCACACAGAGAAAGCGGCCAGGAGATTTCTGCACGACAGCATGATCAAACAAAGGAGACAAGTTAAGACTGGTCCTCGGAGCCATCTTTGCAAAACTGCTTGCATCCACGTTTGCTGTGACTAAGCACTGTGAAAGAGAGGATCGGGTACAAAAGGGTTTCCAGTGTTACCTGTGATACAGTAAACCCTGCCTTTGTGAGTCATGCATGAACACTGTCAGTGTTGGTGAACAACAAAGCAGGGCTTCATTTTTATTTCATGCAGTGGATGCAAGGCTACTCTCAGGATACACTCTCGGGTGAACTCAAAGCTCAATAGAATAAAGACATGTTCCTTAGCTAAAAGAGTGAAGATTTGAGATAACTTACTTTTCCTAAATGCAGCTACACACAGTAGGTCAAAGCTAACTTGCTATTTCCGTGTCAGAGGCATCACAATAAAGCTCCACAATCGCCTTGACGTGGACTATTAAATGATCCCATGAGGTTGCCTGAGACGAGATAGAAACCGACACTGTGACCTCGCTAAGCCAAAATCTCACTCTGATGATAGAAGCCGTTCATGTTTATAAAAGGAAAGAATACAGAGCCACCTTTTTAGATGCTCCAGCTAGCAGCTTCGTCTCATGCCTTATTGATAAGAGCCCATCTGCTGAAAGTGAGCAGTTCCACTTAACCTAAAATAGTGAAAGCAGTCTTTGCATTGGGTGTCATTCTATTTAAGCATAGAGAGGGAGACAGCCTCTTCCTCACTCTGTTTAGATTAGTTGTGGAAAGCTTATGATTAATTTGGTTTCAAGGATACAGCTGGCAGTGTTCTACATTTTTCACTGTAAATAAATCCAGTATTGAGACCAAAATCAAGCACCGAGCCCATACTGAACATCCTGAACAACAAGTCATGATAGATTTACTTTCAAGATACCCTCTTTAAACAAGTGGGCACTGTATTGTTTCTCAAACAGATGTAAATACTGTGTAGATCTGGGACTTCTCAGCGAGTATTTACAGTTTATGTGGGACTGGCTGTGCTAACAGTGCCCGTGCTCATATCAACGAGGCAACATGTCGCCAAGTGCAATGGTGCATATCTCATAGATGTGTTTTTGTTAAACAATGAAGGTCTATGGCAAGGAAGAATAAGCTATATTGGGATGTGGCTTAACAGAATTGTTGAATTGGTTGGTTTGGGTCTTTTCATGGGATTTGTTGACAATAAGAAATATATAGATTTTCAGCAGACGCAGACGTTATTGTAAAATGAAGTCATTTTAGAGGTCGCAGAGTGTAGGTAACTGTTTTATATTGTTTATTGAAGAGAGTTTACAGTATAATGTGTGTGGAAATTCAGTCATTAACTACCCATGCAGATGGAAAGTGAGGTGAAGTAGTCCACCAGACATTTCTGGGGCTTCACAGAAAAGCAGCGATGCAGCTCCTAAACAACTGAGATAATACAACATAAAATGGCTCCATACAGCTCATCAGATGTAATCCAAGTCTCCGGAAATCCCAGTAGTCTCCCAATGTCATTTTTAAAGAATACAATATTTATACCCTGTATGTGCAGTCGAGCTTGTGCAACCACTTCTGACAGGGTGTGTGGAGCTAACACTTTTAGCTCTGCAGCTACAGTGAAGATTTCGGCAAAGAAGAGGCTGTAAATTAGTCTTTTAAAATCAATTTGGGATCTTGGGGCTCCCAGAGACTTGGATTACAATCGATGAGCCTTCCACATCTTCCCATCTACTTAATCTAGTTCAGGAGGATGCTGCTATGCTGTTTTGTTGTGATCTTCAGAAATGTTTTGTGGATATCTTGTGTAACTTGGGTCACTTTAAGCACAAAAAAATTGCCTAATATTAATTTTTTATGAACTGGTATCATAACGGTACTCGTATCAGCCATCACTCAAAGTTCAGGTATCAGGGAAAAATGTATTGAAACATCTCTAATCTGTTTCCTTAGTTCTGGAGAATATGCTTCATTTATGTTGTGACATATTTTACTTTTAATAAAAAAGAAAAATTCAGCCCCTGCTATTTCAATATTAGAACAGCCATATTGCCATTTAATTGCCATTACAATTAACTGACTGTTGATCAACAAAAAG
This sequence comes from Diplodus puntazzo, assembly GCA_963678695.2. Taxonomy (NCBI): domain Eukaryota; kingdom Metazoa; phylum Chordata; class Actinopteri; order Spariformes; family Sparidae; genus Diplodus; species Diplodus puntazzo. The sequence goes on along the minus strand of OZ023164.1, from coordinate 16,577,494 downwards.
ACAGTTTACTCGACGTCGTAGCGTAATGTGACACAATGGTAATTTTAACCACCATAATCTAGAAGCCTGCTAACATTATCTGCATTTTTTCAACAATGGTCTTTGCTAACTTGGAGAAATAAAACATTTGATGTGCTTATTTTACCACCAAGAGGCAGGTTTCCAATAAACTGAAATTTCCTTAACATAATCGATCTCAAAGTTAAAATATTTGCTGATGATTTTTCATCAGTGAAATCAAGTGGCTCACAAGCTCACTTCTGTTTTTGTACAAAATTGAAATCTAATCTGTATCAATAGCTTGTGTACTGTGACACTTTGATACTATACAGGGCAGGTTGAAAAGAGGTTTTGAACAATACTAGAAATAAGCTTTAAATTCTGTGCGCTAAAATCAGAGGGGACAGTTTATCTTTGCTGCATCACAAATCTCCAAGCATTCCTCTGACTCTACATAATTTCTTACCTTGAGTTTGTCGTATCGGTCACCGAGGGCTGCCACTTGGTGGTCACGGTGTCGGCCAACAAGCTTACACAATGCACAGATCAACTGTTCATCTGTCACACAGTACATGTTGACCTTCTCGTCCTCGTGCTCCAGACACATGAGGCCACGCAGATGGGAATCCAGCAAGGGCTCGATTAGACGGTGGCCCGTGAAAGGCTTCTTGTTGGGGTGGGTGGCCTTGAGACACTCGTCGCAGTATGACACCTCGCAGGTGACGCAGGTCTTCACGGCGTCCTGTGGAGGGTCCTGCTCACAGAACTGACACTGCACCCGGTCGCCAGGAGAAGTCATGGCTGCGCTGTCGGACACGGCTCGCTCACGCCGGGTCTCGTTAGGAGAGTTAGGTCCACTGAGAGAGGCCTTCTGGTAGCGGTCAATGATGTTCTGCAATGTAACGTTGCGTTTGAGTCCCTCTAAGCCCCTCTGGTTGAGGCTGATGACATAGCGACAGGTGGGGCACTGAAAGGCGCTGATGGACTGAATTGGCTCGCTGGGCGTGCAGTGTGACACCAGGATACGATGGGCACAGTTGAAACAAAGGCTGTGAGCGCAGGGCAAGAGCAGTGGGTCCTCAAAGAGCTCCAGACAAATTGGGCAGGTCAGCTCCGACTCCAGTGTTTCCATCTTCAGGCAAAACAAAGTGGGGTCGTCAGCGAAATCCAGGGAAGCTGATGAGCTATCTGCAAAGAGACAGGAAAATGAGTTAGAAAATGGTGATGGCTTTGAAAAGAGTGAGGGTTGTATCTGCAACTCAGAATGATAGAATATTATATGAAGTTATTTTTAGTGCAAAAAATACCAAACATTCCAGCTTCAGCTTGGCAGATGTGAGGATTTCCATTTTATGTGATAAGAACACAGAAAAGGGTATTTAAAGACATCATCTTAAGCTTCAGGAAATTGTAACAGGCGTCCTTTTTTATCTTCTGTCATTTAATACAGAGCTGAAATGATTAATTGATTAGATATAAACTGCTAAATTATCGGCCAACTATTTAATCATGTATTACGCAGTTTGATTAAAACATTTATATTATTTCTGATTGCAGCTCATTAAATGTTAATTTTATGTGGTTTCTTTCCTCCTTTGTGACAGTAAATCAACATCTTTGCGGTGTGGACAAAACGAGAGATCTGAGGAAGTCATTGTGAGCTTTGGGAAATGCTGATCCACATTTTTCACAATTTTCAGGACCAAATAATGGACTGATTAATCAGGGACATAATCAGCAATTAAATCAACATTGAAAATAATGATTAATCTAAGCTTTTCAATGAATGATTAATCAATTAATTATGGAAAAATAATTAAATAATTGTCAGTTGCGTCCCCCTTTTCAGGTTTGGACAAGAAGTTGACTTGGGAAGAAGTGAATAAAGTGCTTATGTGCTTAACTAAAATTCCCATTCATGCCTTGAGCTTCATTTGACTTCCATTCCAAACTGAATCCGAAAATGTGAATATAGACTTTACTCTATGTACAGATAATAAGAAATGATACAATCTTCATATATGTAAATAAACCAACATGTGTCTGCATATCACACTCATATCAGACTTCTGTATGGTCCATTTGGCTGAACTTACAACTCTAAGAATGCAGCAAGGTCTCATTTTAATTTGGCTCAGGAATAATCTAGCCTGTCCCCATGTGTTCCTCTCTTTACTGTAGTCCGCCAGCCAGCAGGCCAGCGAGGACTGACAGCTCAGCCAAGCAGAAGTCTATTGGCCTGCTTGCTGATGGCTGGGGCTCCACACTATCACAGACACTAAGCCTTTGTTCCCGGCCAGTCAGACACCCCAGCTGCGAGTGGACACACTGTGCTCACAGCGTCGCTCTTATGTGAACTCCCTACCTCCACTCATTATGTGTGAAGAAGGCAAAAGCTCATTATCAGGACAGTCGGGCACACAAGTAGCCTTTTGAAGTTGTGAGGATACAGCAATTACCTCGGAGCTACAGACCTGGGTTTGTTCTTTCCATTCTATTCAAATCTTCACAGACATTGAGCCATCCCACTCTACTGTATAAGACAAGAGGCGATTGTTGCACTTGTCTCTGGTGACGGCTGGGATGCATCTGTGGGCCTTTGTTTCTCTGCTATTTTGTTCTTCACAGACAAAGCGACGAATGCAGGTGTCTAAAAGTTATCAAAGACGACCTCTTCACTATGCAAACACACAGTCTTAAACAGAAACACCAAGGCACAGACATTTTTAAGTTTGTATTTCATCATTCTTTGACATGTTCTCTTTAAATTTCCGACTTTCTCAATTTTTCTAAACTTATTATTAACTAATTTGCGCATAAATAAGCAGCCAAAACTCAACTCATCTCAACAAAGTAATCAACCTGTGGCAACTATTAAATCGTCCAGTATTGTATCTAGTTGTTTGTCATGTTTTTATCTAAACACACATCACTTTTTTGGCGAATCTACCAGCTACAGCACAACCACTGTACTCGCACAGGTCTGGCCAAATAGGTCGAGTCATTACTTCGACCGGGCTGCCCTAAATACAAGATGAATAAAAGAGCTTTGTATGACAAAACACAATGCGAAGACGCTAATCCTCTGATGTCATCGCCTTTGGTATAAAATACCCCGAAGTTACAGGAACCTTGTGAAACAACACTGTGGCAAAGAGCCACCGCAAACTGCATCACAGCCCCGAGTACATTATGCACTCCTGAAAGCTCTCCCATTCATACACAGTTTTACTTTACCCACCGATGGATTTCGCCCCACTTTGCACTGCCGAGACATTTCTGCTGAAGGAAAACTTCTGACCTAAATCATGAAAACATATTTATGACAACAAGTGCACCAGCCATAAAAACCCAAGCATGCTGTCGAGATGTGGCATCCAGATGGCACGGGTCTTCGCAGCCCCAGTAGTCCTGCAGCGGAGCTGTCATTAAGCAAAGAGATTGAGCAAGAGGTAGCAAGCACAACAGGAAAAGTTGCCCGACAATTCCAGGAAAGCCAGCTCCACCTACAGCTGGAGCGCTGGCCAGTACTGGAAGAAGAGAGAGAGAGCAGACAACAGCGAGAGAGAGAGAGAGAGAGAGAGAGAGAGTGTGTGTATGTGTGTTTGTTCATGAGTGTGTGTGTGTGTGCGAGAGAGAGAGAGAGAGAGAGAGAGAGAGAGAGCTTGAGAAAGGGAGAGAGAGAGAGAGGCACAGGATTGTGTACAGCCCCAGACCACGTCCTCACAGGCAGGTTAGTGTCCTCTCAGCTCTGCTGCCCATTCACAAATTCAAGCAACGGGATGAGTTTCAGGTTTCCTTCTTGTGTGACCGTCCCTTCTGCTTTCTAGCAGCACAATGCTGAGGATGGGGACTTTTTCTTGGCTACGCCACTGGGGATTCAAAGACAGAAGCTAAAGACACAAACACAGCTGAAAGGCTGCCTGATAGGCAGCAGGATTCATTTGTGACAAAGGACCGAGGTCTGCGATTCCCACAGCATCCGAAAAAACGAGTACGGCAATCACATCACAGTGTGTTTCCCCATCAGGGCCACGATTCAGAAAACCATATAGCTTCATAGAAAGTAAAATAAAGTTAAACCCTCCTCAAAAATCCTCATTCAACCACCTGACAGCAAAAATAAAAAGACACTAAGCGTTCTCTCTGACAGACAAGACTACAAATGAAGACAGACACTACGAGACATCATCTGTCACATCCAAGTCTGTCCCGGTTGGCCCTCATGTGGGAATCACCGAGGTACCATCTGCTTACCATGTGCCTCTATTTCCAGACACACCCCCGTCGTGCTCCATTCGAATTCTCCTGTCATTCAAAGGGGTCCCCAGAGTGACTATCCTCTCTGAGCGACGGATACACACTGTAAATATTAAAGACGAGCTAAAGTTCAGACAAAGCGGTGGGTGTGAGCTACACTGCTTGGGAGATGCACAGGGGAATGTTACTGGCATTCCCCAGGTCTCCCATGGCGTCCCCCATCTGGGATGGAATTTAGTACCATGAGATCAATCTTCTGTTTATACTTCCCCTTTTCCATTTGCTCTGCCACATTTACACAATTACATGATCGGTGAAGGGCTGCTTTCCTCATAAATAGCATGAACGTCCATGTAATGCAAGATTTTACATGCAAGGCTTTGTGGAGGTAAAGATGTATTACCTTCAGGGCTATTTTTGGTGATGCTGTGACGTTTTTGCATTGAGAAACAACAAAAGAATTATTAAAATCCCCCGAAGATAGGATACGATGAAAAAGAGAATGATAGTTGAATTACTGCAGATAAGCTCTGAACTATAAAGCAATATTTAAGACAAGAAAATCACAAAAGCTATGACATGGTAAAAATAGCCACAGTCTAGTATCTTAAATAAATTAAAGAATCAATGTTATATCTAAATATGATCTGTTATGGGCAAATAGTTTGAGGAAAACCTGTGTTATTTTCTTTCCTTCAGAGAAAAAAATTGAGTTATATTTCATTGCAGTTTTGCAGATTATGAGATGCACAGAAGATTTGCTTAAAGCGAAAGTTCACCCAAAACTCAAAACCACACATTTGTCCTCTTATCTGTAGTGCGATATCCATAGAGATGTCTGCCTTCTTTGGAATATAATGGCACTAGATGGCACTCGACCTGTGGTGCTCAAAGCAACAAAAGAATACATTTGTCCCTTTCCGGAAATCATGACGAGGTTACACAAGATAATCTACACAGCCTGTTGTGAGCAGTGTCACGTAGGAACTATTTTCTTTTCTACCAAGTGCATCGCCGTACAGACAGAAGCATCCATCTATTCAGGAGAGAAAGGCCAAGGATGCTATATTGAAATGTGGACAGAGTGTTGGAGGCGAAGCTCTGTTCATTCTTATGGATGCTACTCAGTGGCACATAAAGCCAAAATGGCAAAATTACCCGGATCTTCCTCATGGTTGTGGCCCATAGCGCATGCACACTAAAGACTTCGATCGACTCAGCCAGCTTACTTCCAGGTCAGTGCTCGGTTAACTCAAATAGAAAATCAATTATTTAATCTATTCTATGTTATAATATCAAATGGCTTAACCTATGATAGTCAAACAAGTATTTGTGCTGGTTTCGTGAAGCTAAAAAAACTATCCACCGTTTTACAGCAGCTTCTTTCACAGTGTTAGCATAAGGGAAAGCCCCAAGTCTTTTTGGGCTTCAGTGCATCACATGACATTGTAATTACACTGTTTGGCCACCAAGAAAGATGGCTTCCCGAAAGTTTCTTCCTGGATGCTTGTTAAACATCGACAGCGTCCTCCTCAGCTGAACTGTAATGAGCTAGCTTAGTTATCTTGGTTAACTAGCTTCTCGTCCATGAGAAGGTGAACATTTTCCAAAATGATTTCTGAAATCGTTTTTTTTGGTGCTTTGGGTATCCTAAGCCAAATAGCATGTAGTTTAATTAAATTCAAGAAGAAGGCAGCTGTCTGTACTGTTAATATCTCCAAAACTCTGCACCACACACCGACCAGAGGTAAGAGGAAAAATATGCATTTTCGTTTGGTGTTGAACTGTCCCTTCATGCTGTGTACGACAGCTGTGACTCATGCACACTTAACTGTGCGGCGTTTTGTCAAATGATAAACTTGAGCAGCGACTTAACATTTGGGCTTTATTTGATTATGAAAGTAATGGATCATTTAGAGATGAAGCAATTACAATGTCTCCGATAGGACGACAATTACCTGCTCAAGCACTTTCTAATCCTTTTTGTTATGGTCCTTTATCACCTTTAATGACGGCTCTTAACCATGTATTCAGAGCCACTGAAGGAGTGTGATTGCTCTTTGTCTTCCTTCCTGGGGCAGACACCTAACATATTTATCTGTAATCCTGTCTTCACAGCGTGGCTGTGACCAATGTGTGGCCTGTTGCTGCTCCCTAAAGCAGCCGGCTCAGCAGCGGCCCACTCAGGCCTAATGTGATTTACAGCTGGAGCAGCACAAGCCAGCTGATTAGACTGACAAATCTACCTGCTCTGCAGCCACACACTTTAGTGAGATTAGCTGCATGGAGCCTGGCCCTCACCAACACCCTTTTCTTACTGTTATTTATTGAGGGGGGCGATTTAATTACCCAGCTGAACACTGAGGCGACTGAATTAAAAACTCATCTGTCAAACACAGGAAAAGTGTGACTGCTGTAAGCTTTTTTTCTTTCTTTCTTTCTTTCTTTGCATAGACACAAAACTGTTACGAAAGTAAAAGATGACTCCATTAAGAGAGGCTCCAGCTTCCTTCATGAGTGAGCAGGATGTTTTATAATGGAGCACCAGATGAGGAAATGGCGCTAAGAATCAATAATGCGCATGATGTTTGGAGGTAATGAGCTTCTTACAGACTCAGGAGTGGAAACACAGGTTTAAAAGGTCAGTTATTTCTCACACGTCTCTGTCTGTGCTGCTTCAGGTCGTCCTGAAGTTGTACCAAGTCTCATTTCCTCGCCGCGGCTTGGCAGGTGGCATCGGCGGGAAAAAGAAAAAAAAACTATATCCGTCCCACAACCACAGGAACTTTACGGAATGTGACTTTCCAGGCATGAGGCTGCTTAGAAGAAGAAATGTGTAACTGAGCACAAAATAAAGAGTAGGTAAGTATCTCGTATCTACATGTACACACTTTTTAGACGTAGTTATCCGTCGTGACGTGTGAGTTTTTAGCAATTTGTGGACGTGACCCAACAAAAGTGTTGTGTTGTTTTTGGTTTCTGGGGAAGACGGTCAAAGAGCGACATCGTGCGGCGGATGTATGAACTGCAGCGTGTGTCTTACCTCATCACTCAGAGGAGATGAGACCTTTTTCCACCGACACATGTCACCACAATTACATGGAGACATTTTTACAGTTTTAACGTGCAAAAATAAGCCTCGTCACTCAAAGAATAAGAAAAACACGGGGACAACTTCTTCTCTGGAACTTCGTCACTGACCAAGTTGATGCACCCCCCTTCACAATCGTTCATATCACTCCGCCGATATGAACCGATAATGACATCATAGGAAAAGGTACGCCTCAAAATAGTTCCTAGTTTAACTTAAAGAATTGGAAAACAATAAGATATATGAAATTGCCATTAAAGGTGCACTATGTACTGAAAACCAGTGCTCTCCTTTCATAAAGACCTCCACATGCGTTGCCATGGTGACAGCTTGATATCTATTTGTCACACTGGCGATCAAAGGCGGGCGCGCTCTGGTGGGAAGATGTCTAACATTCCATCTCCCAGGAACGAGCTAAGTTACTAATTAATAGGGGAAACCAAAGACCCAACTGCGATGTCCCAGTTTCACTCTTCATTAGCCTCACGTAAGAGTGACTCTTGTGCACGTCACGCACGTGGGCCTGTTGCAAACTGTGTCCAGATGCACTGCCAGGGGAGAAAAGTCTGTTTCGTTTATCTTATCAGTGTTTTAAAATGTTTGGGGTTTTTTTTGTAGGTCACGAGGTTGCCAGATTGTGGATCAAAGGCTGAGTCTATCTCCCTCAATGAAGCTAGTGAAAAACTTTTATGGTGACTCAGAGAAAGGTAAAAAGAGCAGCCTACACTCTTACAACTCGTATTATATTCTTTCACATAGATCCAGTTCAGATGCACATATCTCAGGGAAGCTCCACGCTGAATAGCCACTTTTGACACTGGAAACCTTCTCTGCCAACTCCCACTCTCTTTTGACGCTTTTTAATCACAGAAACCCCCTCGGCCTTCTCACTTAGTCATCTTATCTCTCATGTATTATCCACAGTTCTAAACATGAAAGAATCTGTGAACACAACAAGGCCAAACAGCCTCAGCCTTTCGCACACACACAGCCCTGCCCTGGAGGCTTGGAATCATATGATGACTCAATGTTTTGGTAGCAAAAACACAGAGGCTCACTCAGTAACATGAAATACAGACTTCAGAGTTAAGAATGACCTTCTGACTTACCCGCCACATGATTACATCCATGAACAGGCAAAGAGAGGGGGGAAAAAGCCACCTTTAAAGTCAGTCAGTTTTGATGTTTTGGGCTGTGCCAAAGCTGATCCAGTGCGGAGTCTGAACTTTGAGTTGGAGTGACTCGTCTTAGTTGTGACCCTCCAACCCTGTTCTCTACTGGAAAGCAGCAGGAGGATCGAAACTTTTCCTCCCTTTTCCTCTCCTCTCACTGAGGACTGTACCTATCCCATCTACACACAGTGGGCTGCAAGTTGTCCGCCTGGCCAATCACGTGAAAGGGGCAGGACTTGAGCTGGTTTGGTGTATCACTCAGGGCTATCAGAAGCATGGGGCGTTGCCATAGCTCCCAAAAAGCTTTGTTTCTTATATCATCAAATAAACATCACCCTCACAGCAACATCCAGTGCATTAATTACACGTTCTGTCTTGATTTTTTGCATAATTGGCACGGCGACATTTATAAGTAATTGTCAGCCGCATTCAGGGAAAATGTGAACTGCATGCTGTTATATTTATCCTCAACAAAGTCAGTCTGGATTATCGCAGCTGGAAATGTGTTTCATGCTTAAGGCAAGATTCAATACAGCCAGATGCAATAGTGCATAAGTAAACAGGAATCAATGATGTGCATACTCCCTAGAAATGACAGTGATGCTTTGTGTCAGCGACAGTGGCCCAACACAAACGCACAGATGAGCAAAAAAAATGCATTAACAGACCATGTTTTTTTCACACACGACAAGCATTTTCTTTAACGCAGATGGCGATCAAACAAGCCACGTTACACTCAGCAAACCTTATTTTCTCAGAGCGATCACACACACACCCTTTTGTTTTTCCATGTGAACACACTGAAATGGAAACACACAGGAATGCACTGTGGTTGCGACAGATCGTGTTGAAAGTTGTCTCAGATTGTTTGGCACCGGCCTTTTGGCTGCGTGGAAAATGTTCCCAACACAAACATGTGCTGGCTAAGGCGACTGGCATCGAAACAGTGACGCCGATCACATAAAGTTTGATCAGTCTCTCAACTCTGGACAAGAGCCCACGCTCTGTTTGACTGGTGAGGTTTTTGAGGTATTTAGTGAGAGGCCATTACCTCGGACGACCTTGTCAGCGACATCAAGTCGGTGTTTTTTTAATAGGGTATCTCTGTTTAAAGCAAACGTTTGTGTTATGCGGTGAAACCGCAGCACATACGGCATGGATTGATTTGGATTAGTAGCGATCCAAAAAAGCCCTGCCAGGAGAACTCCTCGTGTTTCAGTTCAGCCTGCAGGGTTCAATAAAATATGGAAAGAAATGTGAGAGCAATGAAAACAAGTTATATTTGAAGGTGTGTTCAGGAAGATAATGACTTTACAGTTGTATAAACAATTGAATGTAGTGATAATCGCAGTGAGACCTAATGTATATGTAGAGGTTACAGCAGTAAGTGTGGAAAGCATAAAGATAATAGAATTCAGTTGCAAAGAAATTTAATAGACAAAAAAAAGCAAAGCAGCAACATCACCATTAAAGGGGCATATGCAGTTTTTGAGAAGAAATTCAAACTCAGAATTTTAATATTTACAGTATTAATAAGCTAATACTGAAAATTCAAAATGTTTTTTTCAATAACTGAACAAACAAGCTGTTCTCAGAGGAAAATAAGGTCCCAGAACACTGTTTGAAGCAAGACAAGTGGCAGGGTCCGCCACATATAAATAAAGTAAAACAGGATTAACTTTTGTTGTCCTTTAAGGTCAATTTGTTTATTCGGTCAACAAAACAAAGAGAGTTTGTTTATTTAGTTTGCTTAGGCATAAAAAAAAATCAGTCAATGAAGATCTTTCTCTTCTGATTAAAATGACTTTCCAAAAAACTACATAGTGTACCTTAATTGATTTGTCATCTTGTGATCTTCACTTTTCTGTAAATCAAAAAATATCTTGCCACATTTCAAACACAGATTAAAAAGGCAGGCAGAATACTGCAAGGCATGTATTTTTAGCATGGCAAAACTTCCCCAAAGCCTCACTTTAAAGTCTAAAAGTAACTTAAATGGGACTTTGCACCACTAAAAGTAGAGACGATCCCTTACCTCTCAGCCTGTTAGTCAGTCAACCAGTGGACCAGACAGTCCATAGTCCAGGTGAGATATGAATACAAAAATAAAGCCTGTGAAGAGATATTTCTAAAAAAAACCACACACTTTCCTCAGAAGCCTCCTTTTTTAGCTCCTACTTTCTGTCTGGGGCTCTGCGGCTTCGTCTGTCTCACCGCTATCTCTGAAATTCTCCTCACACACAGCCTCTTCTTCTCTAATCCTCTCTAAAGGAAGCCGAAACAGCTCCAAATGGTTCAACCAGGCTGCCGACTTCTCAGGCTTTTTCCCTCTTTGTATTATTTTGTTGGCTGGGATCATTAACTTAGTCCCATGAGAACATAAGGAGGTAAATAACCCCCCTCCCTTCCTGTGGGAGGCTGTCAATCACAACTGATGATGAGGTGGTGAGAGGAGGCAGAGGAGGTGGGGGCGGGAGGGGGCTTTTTAGCTGCCAAGGAGGCACTCCTGATTGGTCACCGGGGAACAGAGGTGGCCCTGCATGACAAGCGGGAGCACTGGGATGGATGGGGCCTGGAGAGATGCTCAGCTGAGGTTACGGGCACATTTATAATAGACTTTTATGCAACTCTCTCATTTACATGTCCCTCAAAGGAGAGAAAATGAAAGGAAATGACTAATCAAAGTTGACATAGCAAATGTCTATTCATGGATTTACGTACATGACAAACGAGCTGAATGTTGAAGAATCACAAGATCTTTAAGTGAGTCTTTGGTGCAGTCTGGTCACCCAGTGGGGGGGACTGGGAGGAAGGCATAAAGCTTCCGTTGCCATGGCCGTGCGGCAAGAGCAACGGTGCATCTTGGCGCTTTGAGCCAAATGCCACTCTAATCTTTTCATTGGCAAACCCTCAGCTCTCTCTTCACAGCTTGTTTGTCTCTCAGTCAAGCCTACCGCTGTCTGTCACTCTCCACTTCCCTCCAACATCCCATGCCAATCTGAAGTCTGCTGCATTTTGTTAAGGGAAAAGAAGTGTGTAAAGACACTGTTAGCAGGAGAAACAGTTCCTGAGATGGGTCACTCTGCTCCCAGTGACCATGACTAAACTCAAGAAAGGAGAGACAATGGGCGGATTAAGCATGACTTCCACTGTGATTCCACTAATGGATTTGTAAACAGCACAGCACACATCCATTTCCTGTGCAGCGCTGAATTATTCTCTCATCACTCCTCAGATGTGTGCAACCTCTCCAGTAATTTACAACAGCAAGAAAGTCTACAAGACAGTGTTATTGCCTCAGCCCAAGGCCACACATTGCTGCTGTATGTCCATAAATTGTCTGCGAAAGTAATGAGATCGCCACTTCATTTCGTTTCAATGCGATGAAACACCATAAAACCGGAGACATTTACATGGACTGCAGAGTCACGCTGGCATTTGAGGCCAGCCGCTTTTTAAAGGTGAAAATGGTTTGCCACTCCAGGGTCGATCCAAAGTTGCTCTCCCCTCTCTTGAACTGTCGTAAACATGAAGTGGAAAAAAAGTCTGCGTCTGTTTTAACCATCCCCAAAAAAGACAACTTGTCTGGGCTGCGGTTCGAGCAACTGTTCCCACCTCGCCCACTGGAAACCCCGACCTGACCCTCCACACAGGCTGACGCATAAAGTTTCTGTGGCTCTCGGCCCTGAAAACGGACGGAAACAACGTATGTTTTTGTTTATTCCTCAGACCTCAAAGGATGACACAGTTTAATACTGTTTTACCTTGTTTATACTTGGCAGACCCTGCCACCTTTCTAGCTTCAAGCAGTGTTCTGGGGACCTTATTTATTTAACAGCTTGTTTATTTAGTTATGGAAAACAATTAACATTTCTGAATATTCTTACCTCATTAATATTGTAATGTAAATGTTAAAATTCTGAGGTTGAATTTCCTCTCCAAAACGACATAGTGCCCCTTTAAAAAATACATATTCTATGTCTATTATGTCATAATAAATCAACTTTAACAAAAGAGAAACAGTTCCATTATAGCTATTCGATAAAATAGGACTCAAAGCCACAATTTAATCCAGTCCAGAGGTTGGGATGCTGACAATTACAATTATATATTTTTTTTGTTCATGCGTTTGTATAAGTGGCAATCAAGATGCGGACGTTCTCGGTGTAATCCTTGTAAAATTATTTCCAGAAAACACGCCACATTACACTGTACATATATTCTCTTATCAATAAGTAACAGCACTGTCGAAAAAATAATTATTCAAAACAAATGAATATTCATCCCCACTAAATAAGGCAATTTGCCGCCCAAGGCGCTTCTCTTGGTGGCGGCTGGCACATCAAGCTGTATTAATTGGAAAAAGAACTGAAAGGGGCCAGAAAAGCCCTCCTGAAGGAACAGATAAGAAAGTTGGAACAAAATGGACTGTGAAATCTGATGTCACATAAAAGTTTGATGGGTAAAAAAAGACACAGGATTTCTCTCAGGGACCTTGCAGGAGGAGGCATTTGTTTGAGCTGCATCATCATGTTACAAGGTTATGCTTCACCTTGGTACTCACTGGCAAGTGCAAACTCATTTTGCACTGAACAAAGAAATCCAGAAATCTAACGCGTCCAAATATATGCAGAGAAGAACGCGTGAGGGAAGTCTTTCATACTGGTCAAGACTCTTTGTCCTTGTCATTTCACTGAAGCAAATCATGACAACTTTTCCATCAGATTCAGCGGCCAAAAAGAAAGAAAGTTAGCCTGACTTACATGATCATGTGCAGGGCGATCCAATAAAGGAAAAGAAGATGCAATTCCGATTGACGGCTCAGCCTCCTTTTTCAGTAGCACATGGACGAGGGACTAAACGAAACATACAGTACCATCCCGGCTTGTCTCTTTCCACACTCCCTCCTTCATTGCTTAAGCTCCCCACCCTGCCACAGCCCCAGCCGTATGCTCATGCGAGCGTAAAACATGCCCAGGAAGCGTCACTTCCACTGGGCCATTTCATGGATACTGTCTCCATTAATGCTGTGGCCCATCAACCCCCACCCCTTCCCCATTGGGGTTGCGCTCTCGCCCCCTGGCTCCCCACCCTCACGGCAATAACACAAAGATGTAGCAAATGGAGAGACAAAGGAAGGGGGGGCATGAACCTCGGGGACCCCATTTTGATGAGTTTCTGACTAAACAACCAGGGCCCGAACAGATGGGATCAGTCTCCAGGGCTCTGCTGCATGGCTGCATTTAATACACAGCCCCATACATCCTCACAATAAATGTTGTTCTGCTGCTCACTAAACGGCACTCGTCACATCGCAGACCAAAAACGAGGCGACACAAAAGCAGAATATCGTGTTATGTTTGCCGTTAAGCCCTCAGAAACTACAGTAATTAAAGTCTGAGTGCACATGTCTAATTGAGTTAGCACATGCTTTGGCACTGAGACTGTCTTTTTGAGTGCGAACACCGATCTAAGCAGCCATGATTGTTCTCCTAACTAGGACAGTCCAAAACAGCCACTCCTCGTTCTGCCAATAAACAATAAGATGAAAGCGTATCCTGTCCTCATCGTGGGCAAAGGTTCAGGATTTTAATTGCTTTCATCCCCGAGGCATACTGCCCATAACTAAGCAACGCACAGCCGATCCAAACACCGACCGAATAAATGAACACCAACACCAATTAACACCTCCTCCCCCCCTTCTCTGTTTAACTTTCAGACGTGTTATTTTGGTGCAAATGAGAAGATAACCTTTACGCTATTCATCAGCCGTGCTGGGTGGGAGCCGAGGAGTGTAGAGTATCTTCTGCGTGCATGTCACATTAGCCAGTGTCTCCATGTATTTGCACGGGGGTTTATGATTAGCTGGCAGAACATATAGGACTGCTGTGAGCACTGACCTGGAATTGATTTTTCTCCTCTTTAGTATGCTATAGCACTGTTGGTGCTGTGGTAATGGGTTTGCCAACAACATAATCAATTGTCAGCCTAGTTGTCCCCTCTGATATGATGGAACAAACATACACCAAGAGCTGTGATCTTAAATGGTGCGATTGAATTTCGTATAAAAGACTAGTATAAATGCAATATTGATGCCTCGGGGGTGTCATGGATGAAAGAAACCTGCTCAGTTTAGGTCTCTTAAACTGACAAAAGGCAACTTCGTTTCTTCTACTTATTCTGAAGTAATTTTTGATTGCACTGTGAAACAGCTGTGAAAAAAATGTAATAAAAAAAATGTAAAAATAACACCATCCATGTGTAGTTGCCTATAAGCCTGGCTTTGTTCTGCCTGCCTGGCTCAATTTGTCTTGCAAAAAATGAAGGGCGCGTTATGACTAAAAGGAAGCGTGTCTGCCATTACGCAACTAAAGTGGGAAGAGGCATTGTTTTCCCTGGTTGCTAGCCCCAGGTAATGGTGAAACAACTGGAATAAACTGGTGAATGTGCTGTGTCTGTTCTCTTTTCGATGTGTTTCCTCTCGCCACTGGGACTCGAGACGTTCCAACACTTTCATTTCTTTCTGCCTACTAATTGATAGAACTGGATGTTTTACTCGCCACTTACCAGTACAAAGTGCTATTATGAGACAGGACAGACCGGGCTAGCTGATTAGCGTGCAGACCTCAGTAGAAAGTCTTTGACATTATGTCAACACAGTTCACTTGCTTCAATATCTAAAAATAAATTCTGGCCCATCTTACAAATTGCTCCTTTGATGTAGATGGGTAAGCATGGTGCCAGGCTGCATGCCAAGCTGAACAAGCAGTCAGCCTTTATTTTCAAAGGGGATTTTGTGGCTGGTAGTAGACAGAACAGCATGGTGAAAGCCAGGTTTATAGATGCTGATGGTGTCAGTTTTCTATCCATTTCATTATGAAACCAACATTTTTCTTCATTGTCAGTGGTTTGGGGTTTTTATATTCTATTATGTCCTGTATTTTCTTGTAGGTTCTCTCCTCATGTGACAAGTTTTGCTTTACACTTCCTGTCTTTGTCCTTTTCCCCGCCTTTTTCCTGTTCACCTGTGTCTCATTTCTCTTCCTGGTGTCAGGCTGTGTTTGCTCCTCGCCTGTCCTCAGTGTTCCAGTGTTCCTGCGTCACTTCCTGAATCCTGTTCTTCGTTTTGTATTCTTTGTTTTTGTTTTTTTATTCTCTTTTGCTTGCCTTTTTGTCACAAGCCATGTATTGCCTGCATCTTGGCTTCATAAAATAAAGCTAGCTTTTTGTTTCTAACTGCCTACCTCAATGTCTGCATTAGGGTCTTCACCTTTTTGCCAAACTCGAACACTTCATAATACTTCAGAATTGTTGACAAAAGTTTAAAAGAAGAAGGCCAAAGGAAACATTCAGACATCCCTCATCAAGGAAACAAGTTTAACTTTGTGGTTTAAAAGCAACACTGTGCCGTCTGGCCTTTTCTCACTGAAATTAAACAATGAAGCAGTCTTGGGAAAGTAAGGTCATGTGTTGTGTTCGGTCCACACCACAGCCGCGCAAGCCTGAAAATCTTGGCTTTTATTTTTTCCTGAAAAAAAAAAAATAAAAGTCCTCCTTCAGAAAAGGGTGCGGTGAACGCCTGCTACATACTTCACTGCTCAGAGAGGTCTGTAATTGCTTCCAGCTTCTGAGAGATGCACTGTAGGAAACTAGTGCCACGTCTTTATCAAGAATCTTCCACATCTTTCAGCAACACGGAGCTAATCTTATCAGAGATGGTGCTGGTGAAGCTTTCAACCACTCTCTCATCTGCTGACACCAGCTCCCGAAGTACCGTCTTTTTTTTCCAAGTACAATCTACCATGCACTACAGCTCTTACATCTACAGTAGGACATATATAATTTTACCTCAACACCTGTGTTATTCCTTCATCATGCAATGGGAGACATTGAGTCACTACACAGTTCACTCAGACCTCCTACAACAAGAACTGCTGGAGGAGGTTTGAACATCTGTTGTGTGTGCTGCCTTCATGTGTCCGAGGAGACAAAGTCAGAGCCAGAGGCAGGAGCCCAGCTGGTGGGATCTGGGTCAGCCGCATCCGAGCTGAGGGCCGAGGGGATGTTCTCTAAACTCTCTGCTCAGGGTGAGACACCTCTGACAGTGTTGCCACTGTAACAGTCGGTGCTATCACTGATTACCACGAGTGTAAAAAACCCTTTTAATCAGGCTTCATTGCAGATTAAAAGGTTGAGAGACAGTCAAACTGATCAGTTTTCTGCTTTTGCTGTGAGTCTTGGCTCAGAGAGGACTTATCCTCACTTCATCGACATGTCAACAAAGCATTCCTTTAAGACAGTGTGGGACGCATTCCTCGATTTTGGCCTGTGGAGCACATTCTCTGGAGTTTAAAATGTATTAAACCATGGCTGATAAAAGAATACTCTTCATCGGATATCACACAGACATTCATTTCCATCCGCAGTTACTGGCTCAGACAATGACATAGTGTCAGCTCTCACTCTGTAGCAACAAGCAAGCCAAGAGAACATGCAGTTGCTGATGGAGACAGTTGTGTTTATCACTTGGAAAGAAGAGTGAGATTTTAGAAAGAGAGAAAAATCACGACACATTCATAGCACTCAAGGAAATCACAGCAAATTCTAATTAACAGCCTTCCCTGTCAACTTTGAATATGAAAAAGGACTGTCGGATGAGCACAAATCAATACCAAAGGCACAAAAGATTGATACGCAAAAAGAAGATTTTACTCTTGGTCTCTAAAGGAGAAGGCAGGAGGGCGGTTCAGAGCAGAACCAGATGCCTGCATGGAAGAAAAGTACTGCAAACCAAAAATGAATTCACCAGAGTTCCCTATCCACAGTTATTTGGCACACTTCTGCGTGCTCTTAGAACAACATGCCATCGCTTTTGCTCTCACCAAAACAAAAGCGGGGAGGAGAGTAGAGGTGCTCATTAAAAATCATAAGCTTTCTTGCAAAAATACACAAAACTGAAAGTCTTGGACAAGGCAAGTATGACAACAATCTGTTCCCCGTACACAGGAAATGTTACATTCTTGCCAGTTTGCTAATTTGCCAGCACTTGTTTTAGCTGATATTCAACAGCAGATGTGATGCATGTGCAAACAAGATTGAGCTTGCTGTTGAGGGATGATTTCCAGCTAAATTTTTTTAATTCAAATTCTTATTGAGACACACAAGTGTTTAAAAGAATGGTGCTTTTTCTTGCTCTCTCCTGGGGCTCCATGCATGTGCGTCTCTAATATTTTCCTTGCTGTGCAGACAACAGCGTGAACGAAAGCAACGAGCAGTGATTGATTTATTATTAAAATCTAAAGCATAAGTTGTTTGCAGAGTGTTGGGAAACAAGACAAGAGCCATTGCTCAGCTGCTTAGAGATTCAGGATCAGGTCCAGATCCTCAAGAGAATAAACACCTGGAGACTCTCTGCCTCTGCTCTGAGCTGGAGCCATTTACCAATGGTAGCAGAGCTCAGAGATAACTTTTTAACTTTTGGAATTAAAAAGTGGATTTCTCTTCACTCCCGTTAATCAACCTGACCGCAGCAGCGATCTATGGAGCTGACGTCCGTTTTCTGACACCGCTAGCTAGCTTACGTCAGCTTACGGCAAATGTACAGTAAAGCAAACTGGCTGTTTGGGGCAGACAAACGCTGCAAGAGTAACACAAAGAAACACAAATGTTCCTGCCACCAACTTTTGGGGTTAAAAAGTTGAATTATCTTCAGTCCATGTTGACTGCCAACTGAAGCTGGAGGGGAAATGTGTTTTACTTTGTGAACATAACATTACAGAGAGGAGAAGGGGAAAGAGGAGAGAGTACCAGAGTCTCCTCTGAGTGCTGAATTCACTGAGAATTACCCTGAATAAAACCACACGGACACACACGCTCGTCGGCACGTGCCGTCGCTTCCTAACGTTGGCTTACTGCTAATGTACAGTAAAGTAAACTGGCTGTTTGGTGCAGATAAACACTGATGTTCCTGCCATCAAAAATGCTGCACTGTTGATGTACACAACAATAAACAATCTGATGTGAACCTAACCAACCTAATTTCCCCGTCCTGGGGAAGTAAGAACAGGCGACCCCGTGAAACGACCGTTACCTTGACAAAACTTGTGGATTTCTCTGGGTTTAAACATTATTGGAAACACATACACAACTCTACAAAATATATAACAAAAGTGTGGTCGTTCTTAGCCATCTTAATGAGGAATTGCTGCATAAAATCTACTTATACTGTGACTTTTTCTGACTGAACACAAAGTGCCAATGGTTCCCTCAACTGCTCCCCTACTGCTCAGTCCGAGACGATCGGCACTGCTACCCTGCAACAAAATGTAAGACCTGGCGCCAATTAAACTCCCCTAGCCCGATTGCCACTAAACGTTTTTTTTAGCAGATCTTACCTGCTTCCCCATGGCTGCCATGGTATGTGTCTCTCCCCTGGTGTATAAACACTAGGCTAACACAGAGCGTGACTGTTGGGCAGCTGGTACTTCCCCTGAGGTGAAACAGACAGGAGACAGGAGTTTGAAGGTGTTTCTGTCTGCATGTACACTCCCCTTCGTTGGGGTGTGTGCACACACATATTTCACTGACATACTGCTTCTCATCTGCTGTACAGGTTCACACAGGAGCATTGAAAGCTCCTGAGAAGAGCACTTAACCCTTGCACAAGCTGGCACTAATAGGGGAAGACATTCATTATCCCCATGCATCACCATAAAAATAATTTCTTGTAGCAGTATCACCAGGACCGTCACTGTTAATGAGTAGCTTTTCACATTTCGTGTTGGTGAAAAAAGAAAAAAAAAAATGGGTGAAAAATTGTCGAAGGTTGGACCTGGTACTGATACACTGTAAGACAGCATCAGATAATGGGGATAAAGGGCTTTTTCTTTGTCACTACAGGCAGCTTCGTGGAGTTACCAAGAAGAGAAAAATAAAGCTCAAGGATCCATAGCAGCCAGCAGGCAGAGAGCAGCAAAGAAAGAATGCTTGCTATTAAGCAAGAGAGAATTGGTTTTCTCCACCCTAATGAGAATTCATCCTGCGAGATAGATGAGTCAGTCTGAAAACACAATTCCATACTTGCAATAATGAGATCATATTTGAGGAATTGGGAGTACATCCCTCAAGTGGGAAAGAAAAAAAGTCAAGGTTACCAAGAATTTCAGTGAGATCTAACCTCGCCTTGAGGAAGTTCCCCTTTTCAACTCGGAATTATAGACAGTGACTAAATATTAACATTCAGACTGCATACATGTAAAAGAAAAGAAAAAAAGAAAAGAAAAAGACGCTGTCAGGCTTTAACGGTCACTGCCTCAAAAACCTGCAGGGAGAAAAACAGAAAGAGATTCGTGTCGGCGTCTGGCCAAGCAATAGCCAGGCCTTGCACTGAAAACAAAACTGCAAAATGGATCGGAAAGATGTGGAAATTGAAAAGGCCGCTTGGGGAGAAATCAGAAAGCTGGGACTCAATAGGACAAAGAAAGTAAAAACCACACAGGAGCTCAAGTAAGGTTGTTCTTACCTATACATTACTGGATGGCAGAGCACAGTGAACCCTGCTGGAAGCAATTATGGCCAAGGTATTTACACAGTGCAGCTAAATCCCTGGTCGAGGACTGTTCATCAATATAGTTTCATTCCATATTACCTCAGGGTTAAAGGGTGCCATGATAGTCGAATGGTTAAGACGTATACTGCATAACTTCATTCCAACCCGGGGCCTTTGTTGCATGTCATCACCTCCTCCGTTTGTTAAATGTATGCATCTGTACCGTCCACAATCCAACAATGGCAAAAAGCTCCCGTCAAAAAGTCTTTAACAAGACAAACTGTCTGCAGAGACATGTTTGCAGCCCTGTGAGACTATACTCTGGAAATTGGATCAAAGCACCACTGCTGACTTTGGGTTTTTGAGAGTGTTGTGTGGGCTGAGACAGGGGTGGAGTATGCAGAGATGACTGGGCCAAAGTGGCAAAGGTTGAAGACGGTGCTGACTCAGGAACAGGAACTGGGCAGAGCTCTCAGACTTAGATGGCAGTCCCAAAAAAAAAGGAGGTCCTATTTTATAAACACTCACCCTTGACCTTGATGGAAAACATCGTGAAGTCAGTGAAACCTGTGATGGAGAATTCCAGAAAGACATACGGGTGTTAATCTGACTGCACTCACACTACACCGATCAGCCACATCATTAAAACTGCCTGCTTGATTTTGTGCAGCTTCCCCACCTCTGACCCTTCAAGGCATGGCCATTAGACCCCTGGGGGTGTCTGGGATGTTTACAGTGAGTCCTTTGGGTCCGGTACGTTTGCGGGGGCTGGGATTTTGGAGGCCACCTTGAGCCCTTTGCCACATCCCTCGAGCTGTTCCTGAGCAGCTTTTATGGTGTGTCAGGGTGCATTGTCCTGCTGAGGGTGCCGCTGCCATTGGGGAGAGCATGTCAGATGGCATACACATGAATGCCAGAACCCAAAGTTTCCTGGCAGGTCATTGCATTGTAGCAAGGTGACCAATGTTGTTCACATCACCTGTCAGTGGCTGATCAGTGTAGGGCTGCAACAAGCTGCGGGATGGCATTATCTGAATTCCTTCCATAAAGATTGGTCGAGTGTATCCTATGCTAAAGAAGCAGCAGAAGTACCTCTCCACAACAACATCAACGTCTGTGGTCCAGACAGCTCGGAAAGCAAACATTTGGCTATGTGCTGTAAAATACAATGTATAATAGCAGCTGTTACCTCACGCATCACGCTTCCTCCTCTGTTTCACTTGGAATGTTTGGAGGTCGGAATTTTGACATTTCAGCTGGGAAATTCCGACCTCCAACTCTGACTGGAGTGAAGCTTAAGAGAATTCAACCAGCTCTTATCATGGCTGCCACTTAGATACTTTGGGGAGGAATGCTCTCCGAGTGCAGGCAAATGTGATATCATTTCTTGTGTTGGTGAGTGCAGCTCCAGGTCTGACTACTCTCTCAATCAATTCCTTCATCAGGGCCAGATTATGTGAGGCACCTGCTGGCCTTTGCTCACTCTTTGGCTCGTGTCCTCTCTCTCTGTTTGAGCTGGTTTGTGTTGTGTGTGTTACAGGAATGTAGTTCAAATGAGCTTTTTTGCACAGTATAGCCAACTGCCTTTGATCTGATGCATTGGCTTACATATTGTGTGTTGGAACCCCACTGTTATCTTGCCCACCTTTTTTGAGTGATTAATATTAATATGCAACGTGGTGAGCTTTGATAATTCCTGTTTTCCCTTTGTGTGTTCATCTGCCACTGTTTTCCTCTGTTTGTCATTCGGTTTGGCCTTGTGGTTTGTTTTACTTTTTATTTTTACCTGTATCATTCAACCAATTGTGTTGTTTACCTGTTTCAGATGCTTTTGTATAAGCTCTCTTTCAGTAAAGCAGACTGCCATATTGTTGGGAGGTTAGGTGCCCACAAGGAGTGTTCTTCACTTTACTTCACTTTTCAAGCATTATGTAAATCTTAACGTTGAAAACATCCAAAAATCAACTACAATTGTCACCAAAATGTTAAGAAATAGAAGTTTTGACATTATGATGTATATGTATTGGGTTGCAGAGATGTCTACGGAAGTTAGCATGCTAACCAGTTAGCCCCTGTTTGTAAATGCTAACACTCCTCTTGTCCCTGAGCCCGACTTGAACCGCTAACTGAATGGCTAACTGAGCTAACTAGCTGACGGCAGCTACAGTTAGCAGCCGTCAGCTGTTACTCTGGTAGAAACGCTGCCCTCTATTTGTTTTGCGTTTGAATTTGACAAATAGCCAATTCTCACACATTGCACCTTTAAAAAACAGTTCCTGGTCTGTAGTTTATGCACATCTGAGGGTAAGGAAGGCTAAAATGTAGACCATAATTTATCTGATTTTGCCAAAATGTATAGTGCTAATTGTAGTGCTAAGTAATTATAATAAATCACTGTTTTTATTCCCTTTATTGGTTTCTTTCTAACTTTTCATCATTCATTAATTTTGACTGTTAATATTTCCTCCCACACAGCTCCAGACACTGCCTGTTTGATTTCTTTTAATTATTTCAGACACATCCTTGAGCAGACTCATCCATCTAGTGTCAGTAACGAGTCTGTGTGCACCAAATTGCCACATTAGGGTCATTATTAAGAGTCATAATAATGACTGTTAATCTAAATGATGAAGGTCTTGATTTTTAACGAAGCTAGTAAGCGAGCTGAACTGAATGAAGCAGATATATAAACTGTTTCAGTTCTGCCTTTGCCATCTCCTGAATCACTCCTCACTTACCCATTCTGTATAGACTCTATAAGAAGTTGCTGGGCTTGTATTAAAACTCATTTTGGCTGTAGCAGAACGAGTTTGAGTCTTGCTCCATCTTACTGAGAGTCTGAGGGTTGAGGGGTAATTGGAACTTAAGGGAAATGTTTGAAATTGAGCCGAGTCTTTCCATTGGATTGATCTGATCTGGCTTTAAAAGACTGTTGGAAAACTGGGACTGCCAACTGTTAACTTGCCTATTAGGACAGATCAGCGTGGATTGAGTTCATTTATTGTAATTTAGGAGTAGTTTGGATTGTATTTCGCGCCTTCATACAGTCTAAATCATTTAAGGGAAAAGGTGGCGCCCACATGCAGCCTGCCTCCTTTTATGTTCAGAGAGTTTACAGCAGCTTTCAAGATGCCGGGCTCTGCCAGGAAGGGAAAAAACTCCAGGGATTAGAGGGACTTTTTACACACCTGTTTAGGTGGGATGATTATACCTTAACTGTATGATTCATTTGGGTATATGGAGTTTGATGACTTCAGCAGATTTCCAGTAAAGCCAAACACCAAAATCCACCTCAGCAGAAATCTGATCAGCCACATTTACTGTGGCATCAACTCATGTGCCACAGGGGGCAGAGAGTCTCATATATGTGTTCAGGAGGGTATTAGCATTGATTTTGTCGGCTAAAACAACACAAACAGCACTACTTTGTGCGTGACATTTTGTTTTATCCAGATCTCGATCGGAATTGAGGCCGTCACTGCTGAGAGTGACGAAACTGTGGAACATTTTCAGATCATTAGCTTTGAAGATCACAACAAATGTGCTGCGGGGACTACAGAGAAGATTGTTGGCGCTTTGGTCTTACGGGAACAGAGGGAAAGCTTCGGCAAAACCCCAGAAGGCCACAGAGCCGCTCAAAAGTCACTTAGAAAATCTGAAGCGCGTGCTCACTTCTTGTGGAAACTAATTTCATGCGTCAGAATTGCAAATAATGATATTCAGTTGAGTTTCAAATAATAACGACAATTGATAAATCAAAACACACTTGAGGCCGCGTTCTGTCTTTGTGTACAAACAGGCCGAACCTGTTTGTATTAGGTCGACTTCATAACTGAACCCTCTGTCAGAAAGTCAATACTCCTTCTCAGCTACTCAGTAACAGCCTGAACGTTCTGTCAGAACAAAGAAAGACAGCTTTCAAATCCTTAAACCTGAAAATGAACTTGTAAAGATCTTAACATTGGATGGTGTTATTACAGAGGAATTTTTTAAACACTGTGTTTTGCCTGTTTTGTTTTTTTTTTCATCTTGAGACTAAACGAGAAACAAACATGTGAGAAACCGGCATACTGCAGCTTCAGAACGAGTCATTTCAATTCACTTCAGTTTCAGTTACCTAAGTGGTTTTGCTTGTTAAAGTTCAGTTTTTATTGTTGAAATGAAAATATTGCGGGAGCAATTTTGCATCACTACATTTGGATGGAGGATGGTTCTGTGCTCAGAATAGACCCCATTAACATTTGATGCAGATCCGGATCTAGGATTAGATCTAGGACCCTTTTCTCACATTGAAAGATGGGGCGTTTTTCAACATTTTCCAACATTTTCTCAGGAAAAAATGATGTGGATCTAAATAGAAATCTGGACATAGCAGGTTTTTAGCACGTTTTGTTTGATAATGGATTAGGCTTTATTGAATTAAAGGGGGCTGTTCGGCCTTGGTGGAGGAATGCGCTCTACTGAGTGCCATTCAAGATTCTAAAGTAGGTAACATTATAAAACTTTGTCCCTGACATAGCAGCTTCCAAATCATGTTGATGGTGCAGTGTCTTGTAAAAGGGTGAATGGTGTCTCTGTCTCAGCCACTCCGCCCCCGTCACTTGTTTCTGCACTGTAACTTCAGTGAGAGGGTAGGATAACAGTGTTACATATACGTCTACTTCAACATACAAGTTCCATAACATTGTTATGACGTAATGCGTTTTGTTTGTAGTGAGCACCTACATTACGTCTGACAAGCCGTGACAGACCTGGGATTAGTGCTTATGACAGTGGTGTTGCAGTCAGAAACTTGCACAAAATGCCAATTTCTCCCTCATGTTGCTTTAAGTTACCAAAAAAAATCAACTTAATATAGTTTTCAGTTTAGTTTTACTTAAATATAATAACTTGATGTGCGTGTATGTATGTCTGTATTTCTTGCGTCTTCAGCGTGTTCTCTGATACTTGAACTGGAGAGACGGACAGAGTGGCGTTTAAACATCTGAGAAACCGGAAGTGCTTCAATATCAGAGAAAGAAGATGCTTTAAACTTGCATACAGGGACCTACAAAGTTGAAGTCGTGTGGTTGTCTAGTGTTGGAAGGCTTTCACTGTGGTTTCTGCAGCACTGTTGCTTTTCGCTCAGGCTGACTACAGCAGCAAAAATGAATTACATATCTCCACTTTGACCTGCATATCAGAGAACTCTAATCTGTATCATGTGTTGAAAGGGGGGGGGCGGGGTAAGTATGAGACAGCACATTAGGGAAATCAGGATGTTTTTGAAAACATATCTGATTGTTGGGAGCAAAGGGAATAAAGAATAAACCCGAGACAGCTAGAAGGAGAAACCTGCCATCAGGAACCTGGAGGACACAGTAGGGAGGAAGTTCAGAGCACATCTAACGCTGTTCGGTGTCCTTTTCAGGACAATAGTGTGAAATCTTAAAGGTGCCGATTAAAGCCTCTCTTCCTTTCGCGGGCCAACAGCCATATTACCGAGGCGTTTGCGTGTTTGCATTGCAACTCTTAGAGCTGATCCATTTTTTTGGAGTCACTCTATGATAATTACCCAGGTCGATCCTCTGCTTACTTATTAACCGCTGGCACTTTCTTTGATGCATGAAAAAAAAAAGTTTGATTATATGTTTGAGGCTTGATTTAATGCTACGTGCCGACTACAGTCTCCAAGCAGCAGCTCCTGTTGCAATCAGTGCGCAAACGTAGCCTACAGCGTGCCGAGAAACTGCCAGCTTCTCTCCAAGAAACGAACAACTCGAACATTTGCTGGTAATGATCGCCTGCGTCGTGCAACAAAATGTATAAATCAGCGGAGACTTGCACAGGCGTTGATGTAACAATATTAGCCTCCACCCTTTCGTCTCATTTCACATGATAGTGCTGTGTGTTATCGGTCGCAAAAAAAAAAAAAGACAGATTTAAACTTGACAGCTTTCTCCCGAAGGGACGTAAAACACATATTTCACAGACATTTGAGAAGTAATGCTAAGTGACTCCTAAATGACTTACTGACAGGCTCAACCAGACTGCCAGCAATAAAAGAATAAATAAAGATGATAATAATAACATCAAGTAAGATATGGATGCGTTCATAGGCGTCCCATAAAACACACTCCATTTTCAACTCCGTAGGCAAACATCTGGATGCTCTAAATCTTGATGTTGCTAGGGAGTCAGCTGCATAATTCTCTGCCTGCTGCACAAGTTTGAAGGCTGACTGTTGGAAACGGCCTTTTGGTGGCCGTCCCGAAGTGTGCCGCTAACACAATGTAAACAGTGAATCATTCGCTCCCCTGCCTGCCAAAGAACTGACATATTGAGGTTGACCCAACTTGATCCCCCGTCCCACCCGATACACAGCCTGCATCCCAACTGAACTGCATGTGGATTCAAGGAGAGAATGGGGAAAACACATTTGGCGATACACTCGCTAAGAAAAAAAAAAAAAAGCCACGGTGCATTCGGTATCACCGCATGTGCACCCGCCAACGTAGAGTATTTCATAGCCCGCGCGCACACCAACCAATCGAACGCAAACATCAAAAAGAACAAATTCAACACGGCCTTTTTTCAAATTGAGAAATATTTATCAAATTTATCCCAAACCGGAGCATATGAAGCAGAGCAGATGGGACGAAATGAAATGATATTTCAAACACAGCGCTGGTGTTGCTTCACAGAGATTGCAGAAAACAGGCGAGCGGAGAAGATGCTTCCCAGTATACTGGTCTGATAATCTCCAAACATAAATAAATCAATTTGGGAAGCCTTGAAATTAAATTCAAAATTAAAGAAGTCTAACAAGAAAGCGCTACTTCAAACAAACCCCCACTCGAAAGAAGAGAGCGGAGTGCTGCTCAAAATTCAGATCTGGTCTGAAATGGCTTCAGGTTTTCTAACCAGCGAGACACTCGATCTCTAAAACTTCCCATTTTTTTTGTCCATAAAGTGGTGAACTGGACTGAGCTGAGCGGCTTAATCACCACTAATCCTTTAATCTTTAACTTTGGTTCCTCTCAAAACAAACTTCATTACCCAGTCATGACCGCAACTCCTACAAGTCTCTATTATGGACTCTTGTCGCTCTTGCATTCATTAATAGTTTGCTGACTATTGTGTTGCACATTTTTTATCCATCAGTGAAATGACAGGCATTGTGTTCATTGCTGTAATTCGTCCCTCTAAACCAAAGGCATCGGAAATACATTTGCAGACACAATGGGGGGGACAAATGGAAGCATAAATCAGCACAAAATGACTTCTTGTCTCAAATTTTTGAAAATGTTAATGCAGCACATTAACAGTGATTGATGGCAGGAATTATCCTAAAGGTACAGTCCATGATTTTCTACAAAGTTAAAGGGAGAGTTCATCCTAAAATAAAAAAAAAAAGAAAAAAAAAAAAGACACATTTGATCTCTAACGTGTAGTGCTATTTACTCCACTAGATTTCTTTGGTCTGACTTGTCAAATTTTGGAGACATCGGCTGGAGAGGTGTCAGACTTCTCTCGAATATAATGGAACTAGATTGCAATCACACAAAGCTTGTGGTGCTCAAAGCACAAAAAAAGAAAAAGACTTGAAAAACCCAACAGCAGTGTCTCTCTCCAGAAATCATGACCTGGTTATTTAGGTTAACAGGCCTTGTTGTGAGCAGGCTTGCTAACTAAGCTAGCCATTGCTAAAAGAGGACACCATTGACTATTTTCTTTCCTCCGTATAACTACGCAGAAGGAAACGTGCAGTGGTGTAGTTCTGTAAAAAAGAAAGAAGCTCCCACAAAATAAAAAACCTGCTCACAACAAGGTTATCTTAAGTTACTGGATCATAATTTCTGGATAGAGCCATTGCTGTTGATTTTTTTTTCAAATTTATGTTTTGGGCGCTGTGAGCATCACAGGCCATCTAGTTTCATTAGGCGAGGCAGAGGCGAGGCTGACACCTCTACGGTCGATATCTGCAAAACTCAGAAATTCACACCAAACCAATCTTGGTAGATGAATAGCACTGCAGGAACGAGCGGGCATATTTGTTTTTGATTTTCGGATGAACTCTCCCTTTAAATAAAAAAAACATTAATAAAGAAAATCAATCATAAGCATGGAGGGTGAACCCTGAGGGTAAGTAATCCTTTAAGATGTTATTGACAAGCAGTCAGTGTACAGCAGTATGTTAAGTAGTCCAGGGTTTGTATATAAAATGACAAAACATGGACCGAGGCTTTGTAGCTTTTGATTTCAAAGTGTTTCTGTGCAATAACCAACACCTTAATGAGCTCCACCGAGATCTGTTTCTCTTCTGGAGAGATTTGTGTATCAGTCTCGCCCTTGAAGCACCAGGGCCGGGGGCTTTCTTGTTTCTGGACATTCAGCCTCATTTCGGTTGTGACCTTCCTCCGTCCTCCCTGCAGCTGCTCCTGATGCCAGTCAGCGGACTCAGACAGGATGGACCCCCTGATGGGAACAGTTGCAGCCCTCTGCCAGAGGATCAACTTACATCCATCAGTGCTGCAAAGATAAGACGTGAAATTAAATATTGGATCTTGATCGTTCGCGTTCAGGAGGTAGGTCACAGAAAAAGAAGGCTATTTGTTGTCCAAAAGCTGGGAAATCAAACGGGATAGTCTTAATGCAGACTGCTACATTTGTGGTGCAGATGCGAAAGCTTAGGCACATTGTAGGGATTCTGTGTAAAACACATCCAGACATCCTGTTCTGTTTCTTTGGACACAGTCAGAATTGGGACTGCGCGGTGGCCAAACACAGCTCGGCTCACGCAGCCGCGGAGACGGATATGGCCGAGAAAGCTTAAACCACAAATCTTTGTGTTGAGGGAAATCCCCCTTGGAGGAGTTTATTATCAGGGCGGGGACATTCATTTTCAAAACATAATCAGATTGCTCAATTAAAAACACACATTCAAAACACAGTCTATTGAATTACACAATCTCGGTTATCTCGATAAGATCCATCACTTAGCAACTAATCATACAGCTGTATCCTCAAATATGCGTTTCTAGATTTGTATCAACTATGTGTAATCTGCACCAGATTTCAGTGGTTTTCCATTTCCTGCAGAACTGCACACTTATTATGAGTACTTCTTGCAATTCCAGTACCTGAATAGTTTATTTTGTGGCAAAATGTGTCAGCTCAGATCTCTTATTTTCATTCACACACAGCAAGATTACTGCTGATAAAAGAAAATGTACTCTCTAGGCCTAGCAAAACAAGAGAGTGTAAAATTATATATTTTAAAACATAAAATACAGCCATCATCCATAATACATGAAATCACCATCTTAAACATAGTGGGAAAAAATGAGTTCAACAGGAATGACATTTCATCTGTAGATGTTTTTTAGATCTTGAGGAGGCAAACAATCATTTCCTGGTCTTATACTTCCCCCTTGTGGCCACATCAGGTAATTGTTTCACTGTGATCTCAACTGCAGTATAGAAAATTATTGAGTAGCCATTGAATTTTACTGATTCCTGAATCAACTCCTAGGGAAAAAGTTAGGTTGCCACCTGGCACCAGAAAACAATTCCCTTACATGAATTTAACAACGAGATGTGTTAAAACATGGGGCCACTCAAATTTGAGTAAAAGTAAAGATGTCATTTTAAGTATTACTTTGGTGAATGTGAAAGTCACCCATGTAAATAGTCTTAAAATATCACATATTATATGTACTTGACTACAAAAGTCATTTTCTGGTACATTAAAAATGTAGTAGTGGAATTATAAAGTAGCAAAAATTGAAAATACTCAAGTACAGTTGTTCGGTAAATGTACTGTATTGTTACATTCCATCACTGCTTTTAAAGACATACAAATCTATACTATAGGTTGATACATACTGCTTAATGGGTGCAAAAAGCTACAAGTAATTGCAACAACACATCATGTAGAAATTAGTCTTGAGGTTCATTTATGCAACTCACCCACCAAAAGATGGTCTCAGTCATACATAATTAACTTGTATGGTGTTTTGTTTGTTGTAGGTTACATTTATACTGTATACTTTACAATACTACTGTATATTGTTCTTAGATTCAGTATTATAAGTTTAAGCTTAGCAAGTGCCACAAAGGCAACCTTTGTCCATAGCCGGAGAGAAGGATCTTTGGCTTTGGTAAGCAAAAGAAATACCAATTACTGCTTGTTATTTTACCTTTCTTACATATATATAACATATAAACAGAAAGTGAGTGCAGAAATTCACTGAAATCTACATTTACTTAAAAGAGAGGAATACGCCTTATACAAAACGAATCCTCCAGTTTTGTTTTCTGGAGAACAAACATGGGTAGTAATATGGACATATCTGCAGTATTTCCAAAGCTAAGTAGATTGTAATATGCGCCTGTAACGAAACTCAACATTAAAGCACCAGCAGTACACATCATAGTATCGCAAATTTAAGCCAAATCACAACATAAACACTGTTTATAGTTTCACATTCAGCATTAGAAAACCTTCATGGCTTCAAATTAAGCATTAATATATCATTCAAGTCCAATTATGCCATTCAAGTCTAAATACGGTTGTAGATGTTTGTGTTGCAAATTATCTCAAGACTATAACATGTTGAAATAAGCTACAAAAAAGTACAAAATAAGATAAAACACTCATTTTATATCATGTTAACATGAACAACAAAATTCATATATGTACAGTTGAACACTCACGCAAAAATAACAACACAGCAAAATAACAACACATTCAGACACAGTGCGTGATGGCAGAATGACCTTGTTCTCCTTAAGTGATCAGTTTAGTTCATATAGGTATAAATGGTGCATCACACGAGGGTTTCAGGCACTGCGTCTCCATTGTCTTTTGACAGTATCTGCCATATATGCCACCTCTCTGTCTGCCAGTCCGGTGCACCAGGGCCCTTTGCTTCTCCGGGCCCATCTGCTGTATCTACAGTCTGGGCCTGCTGTGGGGTTTGAGGGTCAGGCTTATACGTGAAGAGGGAGGGTGTGGAGTGAGAAATATGCGTCTCCCTCAGCTGTCCGGAGTAATAAGGAGGAATCAAACCGTGCGTCCTGACCTTAATTAATGGACATACAGGGTGTCCTGTCCTTCCCGCTAAGTTGTCCGAGCTGATGGCTCCCGATTGGTCGCTCAGTCGCTGATGTAATGATGATTGCGGTTGAGTCTGTCCTCTCTGGTCATGAGGGCCACTGCTGCTGCGAGTCACCGGGAGGTGTGGCCTGACTTCCAGCACGCCCAATGAGGTTTGTGTTGGCCTGACAGGCAGCTTGTTGTTACCTTGGTGACTGCTCAGTCCTTCTGATGATCCGTACGACTCACATTCCGACATGTCTCCGAGGGAGCCTGGGAGAAAGCGCTCATTAACATCCGGCAATCATTAAATGTCTCAAGACCATCTGCAGCAACATGTACAGAGGAATCTATTACCGGTGATGTGATGGCCAGTAAAATCCTTGCTGAGCAGTTCCTGCCAGGTGTCCCAGAAAGGATCATTTGAGGCCTCTAACAGGAACAAAAGCGACAAGACGATTACTTAATTTGGCTTAATTATTATTATAATTAACTATCAAAATCTGATATGAGTAAAACTGATAACAGAAAATAAGTCTGACATCTATTAAAACAACATCGATAAATTATAAGAGGTTGTTTTGTCTTTAAGATGATTATTCAAGAAGAGGTTCAAGAAATAGTTACATTAGTTGAATGTTACTTTCATATAATTATGAAATTATTTTAGGAATCTTGTGTTCTTGCTGAGACTTAAATGAGAAAATCGATATCACTCATGTCCGTACGGTAAATATGAGGCTATAGCCAGCAGACGGTTAGCTTAGCTTTGCACAAAGACTGGGAACAAAGGGAAAACAGCTGGCCTGGCTTGGTCCAAAGGTACCTTTGGACAAAGGCCAACTTCCTCCCCTCATTTCCAGTGTTTATGCTAAGCTAAGCTAACTGGTGTCTCGCTCCACTTTCATACTCACCCTACAGATGTGAGTGTGGTATCAAACTCCTCATCTAAAAAGCAAATAAGCGTGATAGTGTCAAACTATTTATTTAATCTTTAACTTTTGATACTAACGTTTACGTTGCAATTTATCTAGTATACCTTTGTCTGTAGAAAGCGTAGGAGAGGTGCTGCCAGATCCGTCTTTAGAATGGCCACTGAGTTTGTGCTGCTTAGACAGTCTGGGGATCCTGTCTGACATCGGACTGCTGTCCTCAGGGAATTTATACAGCAGTCCATCTGACAGGACTGGGGAGTTGTTGTCATAAGGAGACACCTCTCCACTAGATGCTTTGATGGAGTCGTTGGATAAGCGCCTGTTGGTAAGAGAGAAGGACTCCTCCGCTCTGAGAGGGCCTTGGTCTCTGTAGACACAAAGAAGACACGTTAATTATGATGTATACAATAAATACCCCAAAAGTGTAATCAGACATGATGTATTCTTGATCATTTGGAGGCAGAGAGCCAGCTCTCGCATGTTTTCATAAACACACACACTAACATAGGATGAGACAAGAGGCAGAAACTCACAAATGTTGAGAAGCCTTCCTCCGCAGTAGATAATCTACGACATCAGGATCAGTTTCTAACAAACTCATCAGCACCTCATTCTGCAGGTCAGCAGGAACCTAACGGAATCAGAACATAAAAAAAACAAAAAAACTTGGCAAATTGTATGCTATGTTACCTTAAGGGGCAACTCCACCAATTCTACACATTAAAGCTTGGGAGTACTACTGCATATGTGAAGAAAGTAAAAGCCCATTGTGGCTCCAGAGGAAGCTGCATGGTATCTGATCTGAATTGCTCCCATAGACCGGTGAATACACTTTAATGTGTAAAATTAGTGGTGCTGCCCTTAAATGTGTCTGCACCTGTAATACTCAATCACACAAACAAGTACATTAATTATATGCCTCTCCTCTTTCTTCATAATGCTTACTTTGCCTAAATTCCTCCTTCACAAAAACAATTTTATGCTCCCAGTATTTTCACAGTGCCTATGATGCAATGTACTGTAGCATGTTGTTTCTATGCTAAGAGGCGAAAATAATTAACAGCAGTTTAGAAAAACAGAGCTAATGATGCAGAGCAAATGTCTGCTGGGCTTTTTGTCTGCCCTCTGGCTTCTTGAACAGATCATTTTCAGATACTCCAATTAACTGCATCTGCACTTAAGTTTGTGGCAGAAAGCTGAGAAACATAATGGAGATGAGGATCTTGCCCTAACTCCCAATCATTGTCTATAAACAAAACAGAGGCGCCAACGACACTTATTAACCTCTCCGGTGAGGCCTCTCATTTTAAAATGAGTGTTCGCTACACTGAATTTCACAGGGTTCAGGAGAGACAAACAAACTGCATGGATTTCAGTGCTTTACTGAGATGCTTCTTTGTTTGTGTGCACAAGCTGAGTCCTTCACAAAAGCTATAAAGTTATATTAATATTTTATTAGAGTGCTCCACTCGATTAAGCTTAAGAAGTAAACACTTTTCTGGCTAAGGGAAGATCTGACAAAGACCTTAAGATTGTTTAACTGTGCAGACCTTTGGTTTGCTGTGAGGAAGGCTTACCATAAATAGTGTACCATAAGTATTGATCATCCTTTCGACCACGCTGATGATGGCTGAGCTCTCCTCTGCGCGGGCGAAACTCTGGACGGCAAACTCTTTGTCTGAGTTCTTCTGCTTGTGTAAGAGGTTTGGTCCAAAGATAGTGGCTAAATTGAGTGATGTCATCTTGTTTCCTGTGATCTACAGGAGACAGAAGGAAGAATTCAAATTCAGCCACAGTAATGCAAGGCCTTCAGTAACCCTTTTAGACCACCTATTATGCTTTTCCTAATGTCACACCAACGGAAGCTCCTCTCTCCTCCAGAAAACACTGCTCCTCAAACATCTTGTAAGTAGGCCCGCCTTTAAATCTGTGACATTGTGACATCACACTAAGTCACAGGGTCACACTTTTGCATAATTTATGCTCAGTGGCAAGAAGGATTGATTTAACGCAGGTGCTCTGTTGCTATTAATGGTGTTGGGTAAGGCATGTGCGAGCTGACCAATCAGAGCAGACTGGGCATTGAGGAGAGGGGCCTTAAAGAGACAGGGTTTAAACAGAGCATTTCAGAAGGGAATCAAAAATATGATTGAAATTGTGTTTTTTAGCATTAAAACAATTAAACCTATTCTAGTAGCAACCCAAAAAAAGGCTGTGAGACTGACAATCAGCATGTCTCCTTTAAAACATACTTTATTCTTAATCCTCAAGTCAACATCATCACAAAATCACAACCAATTACCTTCGACAACCCAAATTTGGCCCCACCAATTACATGAAATGTTTTCTGTACTGAAATGATTTATATTAAAGTTAACTATGCAGCCAAATTCCTTCGATGTTTCTTTTCATCTCCCCATGTGCTCACTCACAGGAATGAAAACTATTGCACGCATAGAGTAATTATGGTATTAAGAGTGAGTCTTTTTTTGAAGACAGACCCTCGTGGGCATCCAGGAAAATGTTGGGAATGTGCACCCAACACAGGCCTGCCACCATCAATAAGGCTGGCTCTGCCTTCTTTTGTTCAAAGGGACCAAGAAGACCTCTTAAACTTTACAGTATGTATGCCCAAGGGACAATGCCAAGAAGAAAGTAGTTTTATATCTGTGGGATACAATCTCTGATGTAAACATTAATGTGAAAAAAATGATCATCAAACACCACCAAAAAATCATAAAACTCAAAATTGCAATATTTTAGAATTGGCCACCTGTCAAATTCATACTTAAAACAAATAGGGGGCAGCATACAAAATTACTTACATATTGCCCATTTAACCAGGTATTCCAATCACGATGCTGTTGACGTACACTGGCTTCATGGAGAATAAAAAATTACTGTTGCCCGTCGGCACAAATATGTAGATGTTAAGATAAACTGTTTCTAGCCATGAAACACTTCCTTACTCCTCTTGTTCTCTGCAACACATAAACTGGGGGAGTAAATTAGAACCAAACTGTATGATGCATGTAGAGGCAAACCATTTCTGCAGTTTATGTGCAGCAGGGTGATTCATGTTGACTGTGCATCATTTAATCATGATAACCACAAAGGATCATTATGCATAATTTGCTGTGCTTTGGCAAAGCGCTTTCTTCAAATTAGAGGCTGCAGATGTACCAAACATCTGTCTTACTGCCCTCTGATGGCTGCTGGAATTCATCACAATCACATTAAACTTGTAAACAGTTCAGTTACATTTTTCAGGATTATTCTGTGACAGTTGCTTGTTCCTTTAATATTTCTTTATACGTGATGGTTGAATCAACAAGTGTCAAAACATGACACACCAGGAGGGGTGAAAACAGGTGGCCTCAATAACACTGCTATGGAAACAGGGCATGCACAGTTTCTTTACCTCCTGTCCCTCATTGTCTAGGCTGTCGTCAGCATGTGCAGCCACTGTGGACAGCAAGCAGAGGAGGCGCTGCAGCGTATCGCTGTTACAGGGAGGAAGCAAAAATATCAGGAGCTGCAGGGCGCTCTCTTGGTCTGAATAATCCAGCACTGCAGACAAAAAAAAAAGGCCACCACATGATGTCAGTAAAAAAAAAAACAAACAACTAAAATTGTAACGAAAGCATGGTGACTTGTTATCTTTGGCTCCAGCGTATGTATGTGTACTCCTTACATATTGTGTTGATGAATGCCGTGTAGAGCTCTCTTGTCAGCAGAGGGTCAGGCATGTCTCTGAGGAACTCTTTCAGCAAGGCAGCTACATCGTGGACGCTGTGCTCCTCATCCAAACGTACCTCCCATCCTTGGTCGAACTCCTCGCGTAGCTGGATGAAATATCGTGACACTGACATGAATAAAATTGATTCTCGTAGTTAATACAATATATTCAACTGCAGAGGTGTGTTAAAGGACAAGTTCTCCTCAAAAATCAAACTTCAGTCATTATTTACTCAACCACAGAGAATGCTGCAATGCTGTTTTGCTGTGAAGCTCCAGCAATGTCTTGTGGACTACCAAACTTTACTAGACTCTTCATCAGTATGAGCTTGAGCAGATAGAGACTGCATTTTCATTGTTGGATGCACTTATCCTTTAAAGCTAACCTAGCTGAAATCATCATACCTGTCGCACTCTCTTCTTGGAACTCCCAACGCGGAAAATTCCAACCGTCTGTAGGCCTGAGCAAAGATGAAGAAGCTCACTTAGTGCCGGTACTGTGGCTCATTATCAGCCTCAACACACAAGTTTCCACAGTTATATGCAGGACTATGGCATGTTACGTTAACAATTTGCACCATTCTCATATAGTGTTACTTTAATAATGTGTACCGTGTTTTTCAAGGTGCTGGCAGCAGAGACCCACCACCCTGGGCACCTGTCTGTAAATTGGGTTGAGGCTGAGCTTTTTGTCATGACGCTTCTCCCTGTTGCCAGCTGCCTCTACTGGCAGAGACAGCTGGAGGGCCTCCAAGAGCCGAGACTGGTTATCATCAAGGTCAGTGATGCAGTCCACAGATACTCCACCCTGTCAAGCAGATGGGTGACAACCGTACAGTGAGTGATAAAATGTGGCTGCATCATCCGCCCACTGAGTGAACATCCCCCCCAAAAAAAGTCACAAATTCCCAGAGAGATCTCGTGTGCAAGTGTAATCAGACAGATTTCCTGTCGCTCTGCGACAGCACGTTCTGAGAAATGCCTCACCCTCCTGCGCGTCCGTGGGGCAACGTCTAGTGTGCTGGGCAGAGGTGAATCATTAGGGGTCTCAGAAGTGGAGCTCATGGACGAGTTGCTGCTGGAGAGCTCCTTGTTGGCCCTTTTGAAGCTGGAGGTGAGGTGGAGGAAGGATAGCATCAATTCAGTGGGGTCGCTGTGCCCCTCCCGCAGGGGATCGTGCCGCTGCTTCTGTGTGCGGTCATTGGATATGACCTGTGACAGCGGTATGCCAAACGCCTGGGGCGAATTCTCTGCGGTAGGTAAAAAGGCAAGAAAGGGAGACTTTAAGTTCATCACTTTGGCCCAAAGTGAACTAGGGAGTGTTGATTTACTCCTGATATGTGCCTGCCACATCAGCATTTTATACATTTTACCCTCTGGATCTTGTATTTTCCACACAAAACTGTGTTTCCATTCATTCTTTAGAAGCTTTTAAATAAATACCGCTCTAAATAAATATGACAAGAGAAATGCCAAGAACAGCTCTCTGCAGTGCACACTCAATATTCACAGCCAGGGAGTGCATACTTTGTGAAGTGCCTTTGTAAACAGAAGGGGTAGAAGAGGAAAGAGGGGGCTGGCCTACTGGAGGATAGGCTGTAATGAATGAGCCACCACTTAAGATTGTTTTTGTTATTTCCCTCGACTGCCCCGTCTGACAGAGAACATCACTTTCCTGCCACATTGTTGCAGCGGGCGCGGCAGTCGAAGATCACAGCTCCCTCTGAGACTTCTTTACTGTACTGTAGATTCCGATCGCTCAGAGCTCCACGGGTATAAACAGCTGAGAACGTCTGCTTGAGTGAGTCTACACAGCTTCACCCGAAACTATCAAGGAGTATCTTTTTTCGAGTGTCAGAGGCTGACTAGACTAGAAACCAAAAGGGGATAAAAGTCTGACAGGTCTCACTGGCTCTCTCACAGACCTAAATAACAATTGTTTATCTTCACTGGTTTTGAAAAAGAATAACAAAAATATCACTGAGTGTCATGAATTTTTTTATCTGAAGACAGTTTGCAGGAGGGAGCGCTAACATTTCCCCAACTGAGTAGAGTATACCCAGCACATCTCATATTACCTTTGTCTCTGCTCTTCTCTTTAGATAACGAATCCAACTTCCGCCTGAGTGACTTCTTGTGCTTGTGGCCATCTGTAAAGGGGCGGAGGGGGTCACAATTCAATATGAGAACTCTCATTAATATGCTCCTGCTCTCACTCGCACCACTTGAAAATCTTAGGCTCATTTCCTCAATGACTACAAGTTTAAAACGAGCTTGGCGAACTTCTCATAATGTGTCAAGACAAAGATGTTGAGGTTTCAAGTCAAGTCAAGGCAAAGTTTATTATCCCACGGGGGGAAATTAAGTTGCAGCCAGGTATCAACGCACAACCAACGACACAACACACAAGATAATAGTTTGTTTGGTCAAACAGTATGTTTAAAGGTGCACTATGTAGTTTTGGGAAGACATTTTAATTGAAAAAGAAAGACCTTCATTTATTGATTTATTCATGCTTAAAAAACAAACTCTCTTTGTTTCCATGACTGAATAACCTGAATAAACAAACAGGACCTTAAAGGACAACACAATTTCGTACTGTTTTACTTTATCTATATGTGGCGGACCCTGCCACCTTTCTAGCTTCGAACAGTGTTCTGGGGATATCTAAAATTCAGAGTTTGGATTTCCCCTCCGAAAACTACATAGCGCCCCTTTAAAGGTGGACACAGTCTCCCACCATGATATCAATTTCACAATCACAGTTTATTGCAAGCAATCATGAGCATCACATCGTTACATAAGAAGGGAAATAACTCTTGGCATGAAATAACAAACAGACAGAAACGCTTTCTGCAATTTTGCTGTTCGGCAAGACATGCCATGACACGCTTTGGCTTGGGACAGATAAGAAAATGGGCTATTACCTTGCAGGTGTGTGTGTGTGTGTCTGTGTGTGTGTGTGTGAGAGAGAGAGAGAGTGTGTGTGTGTGTGTGTGTGTGTGTGCATTAATACATTTAGGGATGGTGATGTGGCAGCCCAGGTCGTGATCCCGCAGGAGTCTTCTGAAGGCCACGTCCTGTAGACGAACCCTCTCCAGCTCTGAGAGGCTTTGCAGGGGGACGGGCTTCAGGCCAACGCTACGTCCTGACACACTGCTCCAAGTGAAGTCACCCTGGACACACACACACACACACACACACCAGAGGCATCAATCATTGCCATCATACGCTTTTGCCCAATCATACCCTCTTCAGACCCTCAGCATGCCTAACAGATACCTTCGCTTCACCTGCCATCTGGAACATTAATCATCTGCAGTTACTTTCCCATGACAAATACTGACAGCTAACACAGCAAACACAGCCTGTTTTCAGAGATCTCTGCATGGGCTTATCTTCTTGATGTTAGGATGCAGCATTTGTACTGTATGTTCTGTGTAATCCAACACAAATGTGTTTTTCTGTTTGCACAAGCGAGAATTGAGAGTTGTTGACATTAGTAATACCGTCTGGCAGGACTTCTGGAAGCTGGGACGTCTTGTCTTTCCAGAGAAAGCAGCACGAATACTGATCATGTAGATTATCTCATTTTACAAGTGTCAAATGTGCTTAATGCATAATAAAGCAAAAACACTTCACCATCAGCTCTTTAATGTGAAATACCTCATTTTCATTCAATCCCTCATTCCCTCAATAAAGTGCACAGTGCTGCATGTAATTTGTGTGCACACTCCACTGATTTCTGAATAAACCATCGTCAATATATATATCAAGAATGTTTTCTAAACAATAATGCAATAGTAAACAATTCTTAAGTTTCAGAACTGCCCCAATAACGGGACAAATATTCTGATCTGACATCCCCAACCTTTGAGCATGTCCATACTGGAGATTACAGTGCTTTGATCCTGTACAGTTGAGCCAATCATACGAGCCATGTTCTAAAGAGGCTTAGTAACTCATTATCAGGATAAGGCTTACGCTAAAGTGGCTCACTCCCATTAAATGAGAATTACGACCATGCTACAGTGGCACACTTTTAATTTTGAGTACACGTTCCTGCATTGCGAGGCTGATTCAATTTTACCACGGTCTCCTACGTATGCCGCACAGCTAACAGCAGGTTAACCTCCTGGATCCAATCCCTGTGAAGTGCCCGACCGCTGACCAATCAGATCACTGGAACAGGATTCTGACAGGGACCAAAGTACTGATGCTGTAATAAAGTATAGATATTTCTACATTTTTGGCTTTCCATATCCCTCAGAAATGTGAGGTATGCTATAACTCAGCTTTCTTGTGTATGTATGTATCGCAGTTAGGCATGGGGCAATATGAAAATGTCATCTCACAATTATCCTGTCCAACATAATCGCTATTCACGATATTATCCCGATAATCATCAAAATATTCTTAAATCTTTAACATTAAAAGTGCACGAAAATACACTGGACTCAGTTTAACGTTGTAATTTGTTAGGAAATAAATATCCTTATTGCATCAATAATAGGACATGCATCTTTTTTAATGTGAAAAACAACCAATCACAGTCTCTTATATTAGTAATCATAAATCATGAGCTCTACTTGCTTAAAAAAAGGATAAATAAAGAGCGGTAACCTCATCTCTCTGTCGTTTCTTAGTCTGGAATCCACATTATTTACACAAATCAAATTCCAACTTGTTTTTGTGGGGTATACAAAGTGCAAGCCATGTCTTCAGCCATGGCGACAGGCTTCGGCAATTTGAAATAATTCAGGAAACCAATATAACTGTGCGTCAGTGAGTTGGACAGTTTTTCCAAGTCATTTGTGTGATGATTTCACGATTGTCCTGATTTATGGTTATCCAGAAAAGGAAAATTTACCACAATATATACACACTATATATCGCGTTCTGGAATAAAATCTTTTTACTGTCCCATCCCTAATCACAGTTCCACCTCATTTCATATTAGGTATTTCATGGCTCTGACGTTGTCCCTTGTAAACAACAACATTTCAGTTACATCAATTAAGCATGGTAACTGTGAACTGGTACAAATGTAGGACAGCAAATTACAGTCAGGTTTGCTGACGTTCCTCTTGTGTGATTATATGCGAGTAGAAATTTTCTCCGTCTCTGATGTGAGGGTCAGTTGGATTCCCACACAGATTCTCTTGGTCAGCGGTGTGACGTCCTCAAATCAAACCTAATTGCTCTGGAATTCAAAGTACTGTGTACTGCATTTTGATGCAATACCCCTTCAGCTATTCCATAATCAGTGGTTTGGGTAGCGTGTCCAGACATGATGTTTGAGTGCACAATCACTTGGGTGCAGCACTGAACTCTTACCCACTAAATCTTCCTTCTCTAATTGTCAGAAGATCGATGAGTGAATAATGAAAAATAAACAAATCTACACATTTATATAGTAATCATGAATAATACTCTTCTTTTTCTAACATAACTTCTCGTTATCTTTGTTATTATAGAAGGAGTCATTGATAAAGTTGGATGAATCTGCTGTTTCTTATCACACTGACCTATTGAAGCTATTGCTCTATAATCTGATATAAGGAGTTTACAGATGTTTCCATGCTGCCTCTCCAAATCATGAGTCGCTTAGCTCACAGAAAGATGCATCACAGTGCTTGAAATCATTGTTGTTGTTGTTTTTCCTCCTTCTGAAAAAAAAGCTGTTTTGCTTGACAGGTATTAGACTTCAAATGTTCCTTTGCAGATTTTTTTCAGCTATTTCTATAATGTTGCAACACTTCTAGCAAGAAAGCAAGAATGCCGAATTTAATCATCAATTTCTCGAATGATTCAATTTATCTCAACCCTGTCCGTGTTCTGGCCGCGCAGTGTGATTCAAAGCCTTGAAACACAAGAGCTTTTGTTAGCGCTCCCTGGAATACAAAGAGAGGAAACGTGCAAGGTGGTTCATACAAAAAAAGCGAGATTGCACATTCAGATTACACCGAATCGACCTCTCTTAACTAAATGCGGCGGGGTGATGAATATTCCTCAGTGCTCAGGAAGCTGTTGAATGGAGCATTGTGGGAAGAGTTTCCACAGGGGTCCCTAAACTTCATCCATATTATTTTGTTTTAAAGTCCCTCAGTAGTCTAAAGTCTGCTCGGCTGTTTAAGAATTGCATTTCAATTGCATTTCTACAAGCATAGCAGTGCTGACTAACTAAAACAACACTGGGCTGTCCTTTGAAACTGGAAAACGACCAGCAGCAGCACAAAAACTCATTCAATTACTCACATCCTGTTATTCTTAGAGTAAATAAATACAAAGATGTGCTCAACAGAGTAAACTCCAGGCTAATTGAGATGCAAGGTTAGCCAGATATCCACTATCCCCCCTTTGCTAATGTCAATTAGCAAGTCTCTATAATTAACTAAAGGTCCTTGGAGGTCTGGACTTTTAAGAGGCTAACTTTAATGATGTTGACCCACGCTAAGTGTACATGAGGAGTGGGAGGAAGGGGACTCGCATGAGTGGGAAACACATAACAGCTCAGTAATGTTAGTAGCCTACAATTTTAATGAGCTGACACGACACTTGAATGCAACGTGGGACGTTTGCTTCCCCCGCGCCCTTTGGGATGTTTCAGCACTTTAGAGGAGACTGGCTACTAACGTGACATAACATGTCCCGCCGCGTTAACGTCATTACGTTTTTAAGTCTACCTGCAATTACTTCCTCAACTTTTGTGACCCAGTTTTATCACCGGGGTGCCTTCCCACACAAAGAAACCCACACACGGTAAATGCAATGTTCGGACTGCTAAAGTTGAGGTTAGTGAGACAAACCAATGGCAGCTAACGTTTACTCACGAGATAGGTGATGCGTCGCTCGAAAGGAGGGCGCCACATGACGACACTCAAACTTTTTAGACGACCACCTCAAAGCTTAACGCTGAATAATAAACCGACGCCATCTGACTCCAGGAGAGACGAACCCACGTAGATACAGTCCTCATGCTGCCCCCCAGCTGGAGCCCGGGTCCAGGTCTCACTCAGACGTTGGGCACGTTCAACGGCTGAGTTCCATCCCGATGAGAACGCGAGCCTCATGAATGACACTGATGAATGAGTTGGGAGGGGCAGCAAGGAGGGAAAGATTGAGCCCCCCTTTAGCTAAAGTCAGGTAACCTTACACAAACCACTTAAAACAAGATAAAGAGATAAAGCACCTTAAACTGCACACGCATGTAGCGTTGGAGTTTAAAGGGGCACTATGTAGTTTTTTTTTTTAAAGAAGATATTCAAACTCAGAACTGTAATACTTATAGAATTCATGTGATAATAATACAAACTCAAATAAATATATATATTTGCCATAAGAAGCTGTTAAATAAGGTCCCAGAACACTGTGTGAAGCTAAAATAGGTGGCAGGGTCCGCCACATATAAACAAAGTAAAACAGTATGAAATTGTGTTGTCCTTTATGGTAAGTTTGTTTATTTGGTCATGAAAACAAAGACAGTTTATTTATTTAGTTTGTTCAGGCTCCAAAATCAGTCAGTGAAGATCTTTCTCATCTAATTAAAATTTCTGCAACAAAACTACACAGTGCACCTTTAAAGTTCAGAAATGTTATGTATCATTTCCACGTGTAAAAATGCAAATGAGAGGCATTTAGTTGTTTTTTATGTAAAACTAAACTATAACTATATGACATAGTTTGAAGGAAAAGGTATACAAACTGATCAAATTCAGTCTGATCTGTTTCTTCAAATAGTCAGCACTAAAGTGGCGGCGACGTTTAAAGTCATGCCGCCACACTGTAGTCTATTTATAGCCTATTAGCATTAGCTTTTCACATCTAGCGATTTAATTTATGCTTTGGATATCTGCCAGAAAAGTGGTGTTCATCGGTGAAGACTATCTTGCTGAACAAAACATCAACGTGTGTTTGCCGCAGAGATTCTATTTTGGCGATATACTAAAAACCCAATTCTAAGATCCCCAAAGCTCTTTGTCGAGAGAATCAGGGTGAAATACGTCATCGCTACACCACTCTATTAGCAAAATATCAGAGATTTAGCTCACGTAAAACCTGGTGAAATAAAACATAACTACTGGAAATCAATTGATGTGGCTGACATGAAGTGAGAAAATATATTGTTTGGTTTGTGCCAAAGTGCTCGCTGATGAAACAGCTGGTAGCTAACAGCTCCCTGTAGCAAATCGATGGAAAGTGATTGAGAAAGAAAAAACACTGCTGTTTTTACTCAGGTTATTTTTTTCTGATGTGCTATGACTCAACTGGTCAACTCAAAATGATTTGGATCTTTAATATCTTTATATGATTCTGAGGTCTTGGCAGCACAACTAGCAGAGTTAAAACAGATGCTAGCTACTTATGCTGATCCATTGCTTTTTGCTAATATATCAGTGTGTCAGAGTGGCTTTAGCCTTTTCTGTGCCTTTCAATCTTGCTGTTTGTGCTGGAATTAGTTTGTCAGTGCTAAGTAGGGTCATGATAAACAGGAAGCGGCATGTCGGACACAAACAAAACATTTTGAAGGTGATCCAAATACTCAAAATCTGGAAATCCTTGTTCATGAGCACTCAAGAGCACTTGAACAATATCTTTAGTAATAAAAAAGTAAAACTCAATACTGAAGTCTCAAAACAGCATTACAGACTTGTACCTGTGAACTAATATTAGTATGCATTTAAGCACATAAAGCTGAGGATCCCTGTGCTAAGTTAAGTCTAATCCATCTATTACATACACCAAAAACGGGTTTATATACATACAGTGTATATATAGATCAGGGATTGAACGATTTCTATCTAACATTTTAGGTTATTACATTAGTTTTAATTCATACCAAGAGCACATGAGAACA
The DNA here is from genome assembly GCA_963678695.2 of Diplodus puntazzo. Lineage (NCBI taxonomy): Eukaryota > Metazoa > Chordata > Actinopteri > Spariformes > Sparidae > Diplodus > Diplodus puntazzo. The sequence continues at coordinate 16,532,813 of OZ023164.1, read as the reverse complement.
CTCTGCAACAGCAGCTGGAGCAGGAGCTGCCCGGGGCCTAAAATCATATTGTCATATTATGTCATAATGGAGCAGAGTCAGCAGACCACCAGCTTCATGAGCATGCAGATGGGATTAAATGTCCGTCCTGTCGACTGCAATTACGCCAGTAATATTCCACTTTTGTGCAGCTTCAAGGCAAGGCTCCATTAACTTACTGTTTCAAAAGGGCAGTCAAAACAGCAATGCAGTCAAATCCTGTGTGTCCAATTAGTTGGAAATCACTTATGCACTTAGATTTCCCCTCGTAGCATCGAAAAGTTCACTGGCGCGCTTTTCAGTCGAAAGGTTGAGCGTCTCATGAAAGTTTCCAGTGCTTTAGTCAAAAATATTTGTATTATTATCTGCCCTTATAAACTGTAATTGAAGTCTTACTTTTAGCTTTGTTGTTGCTTGTTTAACCTCCAGCTTTAGTAGCATTAAGAGAAGGCTAGTAAAACACTGAAGACGGCTAGATTCGATGAGTTTCCACATCTTACATTTTCTGAAAAGAAGCTGGATACAATCAGAACATATTTACAGAGTAACAGAGACAAAGTTGTCTTTTCCTCCCTCGTATGTCCTCCACAGTGCTCCAAGGCATGTAGTTGACATTCCATCTTACCACGCCATCAGCTCAGCGCTCTCACACTTCTCTTTCTCTGCATTAAATGATTCCACCAAAATGTTTGAAATGTAATACAGCTAATATTTTCAGAACTAAGGTTGCAGCTTTGCTTTATAGCATTTAAAATAAGGATGTACATTTAAAACTGCACCCTTGTTAATGATGTGGGATAAATATTCAAAGGTAACAAATGAAAAATGAAATTTTCTCTGGTCACCTGGATCATACTTATTATACTTATAAATCTTACAATGTGAAGAATAATGCCTGAATTCAAGATGCTAGCACACATCTTCAAATACTACCAAGTGTCAACCCCTTTATCTTTGTCCCGGTGATTAATGGCCCTTATTTGGTCACAACATTCCTACAACAGAATGACAAATGGCTCCCTCTAAAGGCTTTGTTAGTTTCTGCAATTGACTATCTCTTGAAGAGAAGCCCGTGTGGAGCGAGTGGAGATCAGGCCTTCTCTTTTTTTACAGTTGCATATCTGATCTGGCTGTTTAGAGTGACTTACAAAAGGTATTTTACTCAAGGCTTATTAAATAAATGAAGATTACATCACACACGGCCTGAGGTCCCTTTCAAAATCACCCTTTCTCCAAAGACAAGGTTCAATGTGGCCAAAACAGAGCGAAGAAAAAAGAATCAGACGCTGAATCACGGTTAATAAGTTTATAATAAAAGATTTAACCAAAAGGCAATATGTTCCAATATCTCACAGGGTCTTCTTATCCAGACGCTCGTCCAATAACAACAAGATCAGTTTAAATGAATGCTAAACGTGACTGAGAGAATAGATCCACAGTTATATTAAACTGTAACTGATCTGCAGTCAGGCAGTCATGCGTTCTGTCATGATATTCAAAGACATCCACAACAATTATGCAATATGGCCAGCAGACGTGTATAGAAAATCAATGCATATCAAGGATTTGTGCCGGCTGCTAGGGAAGTGCCCAAATTGAACTTAGTGTACAGTTAAAGCTGGCTTAAAAGCCTGTTTGGAGCTCTCATGTCTGTTTCTGTAACCTTGCTCTCCAAAACCGAAATAATCCATAATGATCCAACCTCATAAAACTTTCCGTCTGAGTCCTCTCCCTCGATTCAGCGTGTCCACTGCATCATTGTGCCTAAAACACGTCCTCCAGTAAACAACGTTCGCCACTTAACACACTGATGTTATTTGATGGTGAGATGTGGGGAAGACTAAAAAAAGACGGCAAAGACTGTTCACGAGCCTTTTCTTCTTTCGGCATAACTGACACTTTAAAGGATAAGTTCACCCAATAATGACATTTCAGTCATTATCCGCTCACTATGATGCCGATGGAAAGACGGTTGATGTTTCATAGTCCACAAAACATTAGATGCGGACCAAACTTCCCAACACTGATGGGAAGTTTGGTCCGCATCTAATGTTTTCATTTTTTAGGTGAACTTAAAAAGCAAGACTAAGTCAATTTTACACCCTATAATGCCAACACATTCTGACTGGAGTTACAGAGGCTAAGAGTTTGGTTAATCAGTGCAGGTATCTAGCTGCTTGGACTGGGACTACCCTTTCACTTACAAGATCCTGGGCAGTCTGTCAGTTATATAACTATAACTAGATTTAACTGAAGTGATGTGAAGTCAGTGGTGATTTAAATCTAACCCACTGTTTGTTCTTGTTTCATCAGACACAAACTGGACGCAACGGGTGCCGCACTTTCAAGCCAGCAGGTTTAGCTCCATGCCACGCAAACGGACACTCTGCCGTGGGAAGAAGTATGTGCCTGAGGGACTGCAGCCAAGGATCAGGTCATGCTGCTGCGCTGTGAGAAATAAAAGTTGCGGAGGCTTTCTTCATGTAAACCAGATGTCTCTGCTTTCCATCACAGCTCAGCCTACTGACACCCTGAGTGAGTACACCTCTAAAAGTGCGCCGGGACGTTCAACCTATGGAAAACGCAACGGTCATTTACAGCATAGATCAAACATACCACTCTGACACTACTTTTTAAACAAGAGATGGGATGTGCTTCTATGCCAGGATCATGCCACTATTATGTAGGTTACTGCTATCCATTTATTTATGACACATATGACCAGACACATAGCATTGATTGATATCCATTGATTATAGACTCAGCAGGCTGTGGCACCAGGTATGTGATGTGTGAATGGTTGCCTATGTGATTCACTCTGAAGCGCGATAAATATACAGCGGATGGAATGCACAAATCTAAATACCGTAACTTTTTGTTTTTACAAGATGCTTAGACGGGTTGATATATAGTACATCTCATAAAAGTAAAGTCTTGTACAGCTGGGGCTGTTATTGGGTGGAGGAGCAGCAGTGTTTTGTCCAAAGGGAGAAAACTTGTCAGTCTGACTTCACTCGTGTTGTTGCAACTGTATCTTAGATACTATTGTCCTTGGATGAACCCCTGGTTGGGTATTTGCACGGCCAGAAAATGTGACTTTCATTATGGACTCGGAGTGACGTTTGCATACAGTAAAGGACTTAGTTTAAGCCGACAGCCTGGTCATGTGAGTCTCCAGGAAGGATCTCGCACCTCAAACCTGAGCTCAAACGGCAGGAGTTCTCCTCAATGGCGAGCTCTAGAAATGCAAAAACAGAGCTGTACCGTCGACAAATACTCCAAAAGGTCTTGTATTTGTAGAGGATTCATACTTAATTAAAATGTCAATTACTGACACTGTGTCCAAGGTTCCTATCAGCAGTGGAGGTAACATTTTCCAACTTTACAATGCTTGGCAAAAACTAGGCTGTAGTGCAGCTATGGTGTTGGCAGCAGCAAGTACTCCCCAAAGTCATAAATCAATTTAAATATCTTTTCTGACACAGAGCTGTCTCCAGTATTAATCAGCTTCATTCAGATTTACTGTGATTACATTTCTAAGAGCTCTGGCTGTAGGATCTGGGTTATTGTTGACGGCTGGAAGAGAGAGCAGATACCTGGTATTCATTACAAGCCTATTATAATGTCACGTCTGCAATACGTTTCCATTATACTAAACAAACAGTGTTACCATGAGGACCAACCTAAGTGCAGCAGTAGACAGTGGCTCGAGTTATGATCATTTGCTTCATGCTATAAATCAAATATAAATGTATCTCTAACAAAAGAGGAGATGGATGGTGTCATCTGAATATGCCTTTATATATTTTTCCTATTCTTTCTGCTAATCACGTGATATAGCAAGGCACCTCACCATGAACACAACAACATGGATAGTAATCCTTTTCTATGCATCCAGGCCTTAAAGGTGTAATTTACAGAATATGTGCAGAATTCAAAAGTACCTCCAAAATCATCCAGGGCAGCATTTTGCCTGAGTAATATCACCTTGGCTATAGTTAGCTACCGTTAGCTAATTCGCTTGTGGCTCAGTTAGCCGTGGAGCCAGTGGCCACAGAGTTTCAGGTAGAGGGCAGTTTGACTGAATACAGTATGGAGGTGATTTACAGTGGCTTTGACCAAGATACTGACTTCAGGGACGACTAAACACAACAAGCAGTGGCGGGAGAGGCGTGCAGTTGCATAGAAGCAGAAGAAAGCCGGACATCGGAGAGTGAGCAGGAATATTTTCAAATCTTACTCTTACTGAGTTTTTTCTAGTTTGTCAAACTCTTTCAGTTGTTATTTTCATGTCTCGCCACATTATATATATATATATATATATATATACGGACCTAGTGTATTTACTGGGTTTTAATTTTAATTTTCTCTTATTTCAGAGCCATTTACCTATGCACACCTTTACAATGCCTAAATCTGATAATTGTGTACTCTTCCATCACATTGAAGCTTGCCACGTTTGGAGGATTGTCAGGCTGGAAGCTTTACTGCGCAGGAAACGGATAAATCGGCACCCATCGCAGCCTCTTCCACACTTTTTCCACAACTTCACCTTAAAAGTCGTTATTCTGATGTTGGAAAGTAATCCCCGTGTGTGTGTGCGTGTGTCCGTGTGTCTTACCACACACTTGCCAAATGTGGCAAAACTTTTCCAGTCACAGCTCTTCAGCAAGTCAGGACAAGCAAACGCGTCATCTGACATCATGTCATGAAAAGAGCTTGAGCTGAATCACTTTCGTCCAGTGACGCAGCTGTAAAGCTACAATAATGACACACAAAGACACTTTGTCTGTCGTGTTTGTCATAGACGACCTGATGTTGCAATGGTGGAAGAAAACGATTTCCCTTTGATTTTTTTTTTTCGTCCCATTTGAGAGTATAAATATGACAATAGCATGTACATTTACATTATGATCGTTTCATGACGTTTTCGTCCAGATCAATGAAACATAGAGACCATCTTATACATGACTACATCATCCTTTAGGGAATTGGAGCTACTTCCGGAATTCGGACACACCGTACAGCGCTGAGGCGCGCGCTCTCGAGCTTTAACTCTTAGTAGATTTTGATTATCGTGATGCGATAAGAAAATACATTTCAACAGCAATGTACGTAAAAACGTTTTTTAAAAAAAAAAAAAAAAAATCAGAATCACATCGTAAGCCAAGTTTTTTAAACACTTTGTACTCATGGGATGAAAAATCCCATTTTCATCATCAAGTGATCATCATCACAATCCTGTCACTCATCACCGTCTGCGACCCGAACTTATACCTCCACATGATCAGGAAGCATCAGCGCAAATCCAGATTTCCAGCGGGTCAACTCTCGCTTTTTGACAGCAACTTCACTGACCTTATACGACGTCTCCTCCGCGTCGGTGCCATAATGTCGCATCAGCGCGGGGTCCAGGCTCCTGGTCTGCCTCAGCCTCCGCTTGGCGATAGTTTTGGGGCTCAGCGAGCACGAGAAAACACTGCTTAACAGTCCTTGAGCGGACATTTCTCCTCTCAGCCGGTTAACTTGCTATTAAAGAAGTGGAGAGGAGATTCATATCTCTGCAACAGGTCCAAGCGGAGCGGAGGAGCAGCAGCGCTCCACAGCAGCAGCAGCAGGTCCCCAGCAGCGCGTCACCATGCTGGAGATTATGAAATACGCGCCTGGAGCCCCTGGTAAACCCCCCCCCCCCCCCCCCCCCACACACACACACACACACACGCACACACCTCCCACATACTCTGACTCAATACTTCCTCCTTTCATCATTTTAATAACAATAAAAAAAGAAAAAGGAAAAAAAGAGAACGACATGGAAAGTAGTTTCCCCCGAAACACCAAAACAAACAATTAAGCATAGAGGAATTAGGGCAAAAAATGATTTTATTCATGCCTGGCTGTGCTTGTTTAACTCAGCCCTGCTGTTCAAATTAAAAAATGTGAATTAGTATGCACACAGGTGCAAACACAAAGATAATTAAGCTTTTAGTGTGACTCATGCAGTTTGTGAACAAACAAAAAAAACCCAAAACAAAACAAAACAAAGCAAAACAGAAGAAGAAAAGTCGCCTAGTTTTGCAACAGTAGTATCCTTTTATACACAAAACAAACACTGCAAACTACCTTTTAGATCTCTCTCTCTCTATATATGAATATATATACATACTGTATATGTATGTATGTATATGTGTGTATATGTGTATATGATACATAAGACAGAGGACACTACCATTGAAGGCCAGTGATGGAATGTAACCAAGTACATTTACTTCTTTCTGTGAACAGACTTCCATCTCTTGAGGTACAAACTAGCCATTGGCTGACTGGTTAGCAGGCTGACTCAAGTAGATATCTCTGCAACGCAATACAAAGACGTCTTTTAAAATCATAAAAGTTTTGATATGATGAGATGATCACAATCTGAAGAACAGAACAGAGAAAACAATTTATAAACAACATGAATAGACAAAATAAATATAATGAAGTAGGTCATCTCTCTATATACATTTATATATATATGTGTGAGTGTTAAAAATATAGCATCACTTGGATGAGGCAGGTTACAGTCCAGTATAAAAAAAGGCAAAACAATTACAATAAAAAAGCACACAAAAAATAACAAAAACACGACATTTAAGTGAGATAATCTTATATATTTAAGCCTATTTGTCCCAGTCATTTTAATTAAATGATTTAATACACATAAAAGAAGCATATTGTTTCTTGGACATATTTAAACTGTATAATACTTTGACATTATTTAGTATTTGCAAGAAATCACAGCATCTTGATTTTAAGTAGAGCTCATAACAATACACTGAAATCTAATATGGCTCCCACTTTGTTTTACAGACCCTCACAGTGACAGAAACATTGGACAGACCTTGCCTGAGCTCACAGTCCTTCTCTTGACCACACTGCATTTTTCCCCTCACCGTAGGCGGCTGAGATACTTGGCATGTAGTGCCCTGGGAACAGACTCTTCCTGTGGGAGCCCTGGGGAAGGGACCTGTGTGATAACATGACATGTGAACCAGCACTGTATGGCCCCGATAAGGATTCATCAGATACCAGAGTCCACCAAACAGACAGGGGAAGTGGTGATAAGGGGACGGCTTTGCGTTTGATCCACTTATTTGGTGGTACTGGTGGTGGTGACGAGGTTTGGAGTAAGACTCCTCACAGATCCTCATCAGACTTCCCGTTATGTCATTTCTCAGCGGTATAAGTGCAGCTTAGTGAGCTCACATCCACTAATGTTGCAAAGATTGCCAGAATAAATGTTTCAGCCCACACAGGCCATGCCATGTAGTGTGTTTGTGAAATGTTATTCATATTTGTGAATGATAATTGCGCTCTTGACCAGCTGAACAGCTTTCCAAGAGGCACTCCACTGTGTAGAGCAGAGTTATACAATAGGAATATAATGAGGAGGATAATGTGCAGCCTGCTGGCAGAGAAGCTGTTAAGAGCGTTGTCTCACTGGAACCATACAGGTTCCTGGGGATGTATGTGGGAGATCGTTTTTCCAAGTGATTTATTAGGTCATCTCTTTAGTGCCATTAGATTATTGGATGGAAGCTCTGGTGTAGCATTTAGATTGTCTTGTAGAGACTTCTCTGGTTGATGAGAATATGATGACCCACATGTTTGTCTGCAGCAATGCCGTCAGATGACAAGATTTTTTGAGAAACCTAATATTAATTATGCACATATACAGTATTGAAGATCATTTCTAAACACTGGGGACTTGCCACATCATGTACTTCAGGACTTACTGTCTGAAGAACATTTAATGGAAAACAATGACTCTGTATTCGTGTGGGGCTGATGATCGATTGTTTGAGCCGAGAGAAAGTATCCGCCCTTTGTGACCACTAGAAAACAGGCCACTAGGTGGCAGTAGTGCGCCCTCATTGCTTCAGAGAATTAACTGAGTGCAGGCACGATGTGTTGCAGCCTGCTAATGACTGATTTGGAGAATTTACCTGGGTTGTTACCATGACCAGATTAAGCAGCTTGGGGGCCTTGGAGCAAAAATGAGTCACTGGGCTCCTATTTACCTCCCGTTCAACCCCCGTCCCTGTGCACTGTATTGATATGCAAGCATATTACAGCCCCAGGTTTGCTTTGTTGTAATTTGATCAGACACAATTTGTGTGTCTTGAAAAGTACATGTAAGATACGATGTAGGGTTTTGACATAGGGCCCCTCTTCAAGACCTGGGCCTCAAACTCAGGTAGCAGAAGCCACCCTAAGGCCCTTCTCATGTGAGAGGATATTGTGCTTTAGTAGTCTCATATTCCCAAACAAAATCACAATTAATCCTATTGCCACAAACCCAGTTGCTGCATAGTGAACCTGCTTTCTGAGCTCCTGTGGTGCTCTTCTGTTACTGATATCAGATTTAGACACGCTGAAAGCAATAGCTGTACAATCCAATGCAGTTCAATACAGTTGTAGCAAATTATACCTTTGTGAGGCTGATATTATCTTATCTTGTGTTCAGTTTATTCACTGTGACGGGAAACTAATCGCAATGACAACAAATTATGATATACAAAAGTCAACATGTATCATATATAATTTTGACTTTAATTATTAAGCCTTTTTTATGACACAGTTTTGGTCTTTTATCTCATGTATCCCATTTAATCTCAATAATTACTTTTTACCTTGTAGTTATGACTAACCACGGGTATACTTATCATAATTTGTGTTTTTACTGACAGAAATGGACTTCCATAATGCTGTGAATTCACATGCACATACACATATGGATAGTAATTATTTGTGAACTCCTCCTGTGTGTTTGAAGGATGAAGCAACTACAACCTTCAACCTTGAACTTCAATGCTATAAATATGCCATTCAGAATAGGTTTTGTCCACATTTGTTTGACCAAAAACAGAACAAATATAAAGATATTTTTTTTACCACAGGCATCATAATAAGCCTGCACATTTAAAATAAAGACCTTGCTTTGTTTCTGATTCAGTCTGCAACCCTTCTTAATGTAAGGACACTCTTAAAGACAAACTGATGTATGGCCTCAGTATAATATCCTGAAAGTATACTGAAGGAACTTTGCATAAATAGCCAAGCTTAGTTCAGCCCTGATCCACTGCAGTGCCTCCTTCCTGTCACTTGTCTGTGCTGGCGCGCTGTCAAGCACAGATTTAGTGTGAGCAGCCCGTGGCATCATACCGTTATGAACCTTTAATTATACACATTCAAGAGAGAATCTGTCCTAGTGGGCCGCCAAAAGAGAATTAAACGGCACCTTTGGAAATGTTGGGCTTGCCAGTCTGGTTAATGACACCTATTTCTCTTCCATTAGAGTGCAGCTATTGAGCAACAACCCCAATAAGATACAAAATAAATGGTGTGCTTGTGAGTCAGATTACAGCTGTATATTGAGGGGTTTACAAAAAAGAAGGCTGTCGTGTAGGCGGGAGATGCAATTGAATTGCACCATTTTGCTTTATGTCTCCTTTTCTTTATTTAGGCTCTCAGCAAAATGGTCGGTTTCACTTTAAATCAGCAAAGAAGCAACGTTTTAACTCAGTGAGTCATCACAGACAGCATTTCCATGAGATTATACAGTCTAAGAATCAAACGTATGTCAGGCTCATGTGTATTCCACCCTGGTGTATAGATGCCTTTGGTGCAGAAGTGAAAAACAAAGCATTTGTCTTCTGAAAACTGAGATGTTTAGACAAAAGCCTTTAGCAGAGTGCGGCTACATCAGATTGGTGCGTGCTATTATTACTCCGATTACCATCTCTTACATTCGATAGCACATCTTCTCCACAGTGAAGGGGGAAAATGGGAGTAATGGTGAGAGGAAAATGCAATCTTGATGTCAGACAAGCACTCGATTAACCACTTACAGAAGCAGCCTCCGCGTCAGGGCAAGGCCGTGCCATCTCACGTTTCCTCTCAGCCCGGTCCTTCCAACATTACTGGCCACAAGGTATTGATTTTTCATCCTTCTGAATATCTCCTTGCCGTTAATAGAATTTACACCAGACTATCAATGTTTCAGGGAGGCCTCCCCTCCCCTTCTAGCTCTGCCGGGATCTTCTCACCCTTAGAGAGGGCACACTCGAAGTTCGCCCTCCATTAGCTACGCTTGTGGGTTTCTACCTGAGAGAGAAGACATGGAAGTTGACATTACAGGCCAAAATGAAATTTGTGTTAGCAGCAGTTTGGAAATTCAAGAGCAGCAGTGGTGAGTCAAGGCTGTTTCACTTTTTCTCTCTTTTTTTCCCCAGAAATTTCAGAATGAATGACTACAGAGAGTGATGGGTCATTTATGATAAGTTTGAAACATCAGTCTGTATTTTGTATCTTACAGGAGTTGGATATAAGAAACCTTATCTGTAACTGCATAGGTATAGATTGTAGATTGTGAATTCTGCTTTAAATCAGCACTGTGTCATTTTCAAGAAGGAATTCAAACTTAATGAGGTAATAATGCAAACTTTTTTGTCCCATAGCTAAAAAAACAAGCTGTTCTCAGAAGATAAAACAAGGTCCCCGGTGTTTGAAGCTAGAAAGGTGGCAGGGTCCGCCACATATAAACAAAGTAAACAGTATAACATATGTGTTGTCCTTAAAGGTCATACAAATGCAAATGAAAGAGATTTAGTTTTCTATTTGAGTAAAATTAAACTACAGCTATATGAAATGAAATAGTTTCAATGAAAGATATAAAAACTGATGAAATTCAGCCCAACTAAGCTCAGCTAAATGACTCCTACTTGAAATTTCATCCGCACTAATATGATGATGTTAAATAGCTGGCATCCGTAATGATTCTCCATTCTACCATGATAGCACACAAAAAAACAATTATCTTCCATATCGTCATGCTAATAATGATCGTAATCCACGGCATTACAAATGACGCGGTTGTTCTCACAGATGCTGGCTTGATAGGCTTGGAGCCCAGCCTGCAGCGATCGCAGCACCTCTGATTCAAGTGATAGCGTCGGTTTGGTGACCTTAGCATCTTTCCATGGGGCGCATCGATTTTTCTCCCACATTACAGATAATTGCTGGACGCTGTGAATCCTATCCTCCCAGGCAAGCAGGGAGGAGCTTCTGTAGTGTGTTGACACGACAGTGACTATCTGATTTGAGGAATTTGATATCCTGCCTATCTCATTGACTGTGATTGACTTTTTTATGTACTTCCTGTCTATGTTATGAGTATATCTAACAGCTTATCCGGGGAGTTGTTTTTATGCCTGTTGGGGTTACTTGTGTTCTATTTTACTGAAGGTTCTGAAAAATATAACTATGTATTGTGAATTATGAAAGTGTGTGAATATTCAGTTTCAGTGCACTTTAAAGGTGCAGTGTGTAGTTTTGGGGAAGACATTTTATTCATTGGCTGATTTTTTTATGCCTAAACAAAGTAAATCTTAAAGGACAACAGAAATTCATACTGTTTTACTTAATATGTGGCGGACCCTGCCACCTTTCTAGGTACAAACAGTTTTCTGAGGACTTTATTTTCATCTGAGAACAGCTTGTTTATTTAGATGCGGAAAAAATAAATACGAGTTTGTATTATTACCTCATTAACATTACAAATATTACAATTCTGAGTTTAATTTCTTCTCCTGAACGACATAGTGCCCCTTTAATGTCAGAGTTTGACTTAAGCCGCAAGTACACCTTTCAGACCTTAATGAGAGCAGTGGCTTCGGCCAAACTTCGTTAATGGGTTTCCAACTTGTATAATTAATTGTGATTAATGACCTATTTGGCATTCTTCTGTGATGGCAAAAAAGATAATTATCCCAATTCCAGATTTGTTGCCAAATAGTATAAATCACATTACTGGAATGAATGCAGTGCACAGCTTTTACAAACACAACTGTAACCTTTAGCGAGGGCCAAGCAGTAGCTCTTATTATATTAATGTGAGTTTTCCTGTTCTGCATGGAGCGACTCTCATCATTTTATGCAAATGACTGCATCTTCTGTTTGTTCTGCTCCATAAAGTAATGAAAAAGTCACTTCCTTGCTGTTATTATGTGAGGCACAAATCTGCTTTGATGGGCTGAAAATGAACGTGCATCTTCCGCATGTGGAGGCAACTTCAGCTTCTTGCTTTTGCTTTCTAGTTTAAACTGTCATTTATTAGTCATTTTACAGCATCGGGATGTTTTTGTTTCATGTGCCCTTAAGTGTGTTTTACTAATTAATCACAAAGTTGTGCGTTGCCATCACAGAAGCCGTCAGAGAGATCTGCAGAAGAAGCATGCAGCTTCACATTGTTCTAGGGAAACAAATGAGCCATCCGCCCACGCACAGGGAATGGCACATTAAATCATACAAATCTCAGACCACACACTACCTATCATCACAGTCTTAAAACACTGTTGTGACCTGGAGACAGCATGCTAAATGTGATTCCTCAGTCGTGTACACAGCGCAGGGTTATTGCTCTCCCAACGTCCCCTGTCCGCACTCTAAGTGGTGTGGCCTGTGTGTCACGGAAAAAACAGGCCACTGATGCAGCGTGCTGTGGCCCAGGGGCGGGTGTTAAGGCCACGCGATTGGATGGATTCATGTGCAGCATTTATCTCCCAGAAAGGTCTGCTTTAGTCTCCTTTAAACTCACACAGCGCTCCATTGTGGCCATATGGTCATGCACACGCATAAAGAGACAACGTGTGTGCGGAAATTACGTAAACACTAGCATGGCACTGCACATGTATGGCGAGGAAATGGCTTCATGAAAGACGCAGTCAGACTTTGGTTTACCCTCTCCCGTTGTTACATAGGAAGCTAAACTTTCAGTTGTCACCGACTGCTGTGTGTACATGGCATGAGATGTCTTATGCAAGCAGCTCTGTTTGCTTGCAGAGGCAAAGACACGTGCCTCAGTTCATAACTAATGGAAGACTGTGTATGCCATTCATGCATGAGGGAGTCTGCATGGCATAATCCAGCGTGAACTGTCATGATGTGAAAATGCCATGGCTGTATGCAGAATGCCCCGGAATACACATAGAGATGTTAAAATGATTGTATTTACTTGGATACAAATACAAACATGACAAGACACTTTACTTGACAGTAGATGTGTAAAAAAAAAAATACAAACAGTAAGACAGTACCTGGTGCTCCCTATGTTACATTTAGGTTAAGATCTAATTGTGTGGTTTATACAGGATTTAGGTTTGACTCCGTTAAGGGTGACAGTTGGCAGGCAGACAGTGATAGAGTGGGGTTACGGTGGAAGCTTAATTTTTTAAGCTCTCATGGATGATAAAACACATGCCATTTCCAAATGCCTCGTACAGGGATCAGATTAATATTTCAAATGCAGCAGTTTGGTCGGGTGCTGAAATGTTGTAAATAATACCGTCGAGATAAAAACGGCGACGTTTGCGACAGTTTCTGTTTTACCTCTCCTGCTATGACCAGTGGAGTCGAGCTGAAACATGAAAACACCGCAGGTGAAATTTCAGCAAAACAGAACATGTTTTCCATGAGAGCCTTGCTCACTGAGGCAGCCTCGACCAGCACAGCAACTCATTGGAGTCCAGCTGTTCGGCATTGATCCCTCTTGTGTTTTCTGATGCACTGGCCCGGAATGTGATGTTATTTCATTACTGAGGCAGAAGCGACAAGCTCGGTCTCCTCCCCCAGGGCACCGGCCACTCACTTGGACAGGGGGCACTGTATGTAATCATAACTGAATGGCTTAGTCAGACAAGCGCAGTTGCCTATGGAGAGTCCAAATCAAGCAGGAAGAAACTTTGGAGTCGGGAGGTAGGACGAGAACACACATCAGAGAGAGAGGCCTGAAAGGCCTGGACAGGAAAAACAGAAACAAGCACTGCATTAAAGACTTGTCATCAGCAATGGACCCAGACGACAATGAACTCGGCATCTTCACTGTCATTCAGTGAGTAGTGTGCTGTGGATGTTCTGTGCTTATTTTATAATTCAGTCAGATCTGATTACTCACGGTGGTCATATCTCTGAGGAGGAGTGCACTGATGTTGGTTATTGTATAGAGAGCTTTGAGTGTTCAGACCATAGTTTCGCCTTTCACCTCAGCCTTGCAGGGGTCATTTTGATGAGAATTAACGCTAATTAAATTTTGCTTGAATTGTGATGCAGATTGCTGCCTGAAGGCCGCACCTTACCCAACTTATTCTTTGCCGCCGCTTCTCAGTAACAATGTTTTATTGTATGTTCCTGCGGGACTGCCGAGGTTTACCTTTGAGATCCACAGCCACCCTTGCAAATGATTGGTGTTTACAGCTTGCTCGAGAAATCTTCCTTTCAAATCTCCACAAGTGAGTGACAGTGCTGGAGCCAGTGTATGGTTATACAGAGTTTTCCACAAAGACATACGATTATACCAAAGATGTTCAGGGGAATGACGCATCGATAGCGTTGCTATATCAGCTCGGGTTAATTGGCTTTTTTTCACAGACGCATTTTCAGAATAGAATAAGCACAACTAAACAACTACTGTAATCCAGGGGTCTTCAATGTTTTTCAGGCGAAGGACCCTGAAGCTGATAGAGAGAAAGATTCTGTTGTATATTAAACTGGACCTACACTAACGTAGAGAGCAGCACTATAGGCCGCTCTCCGCAGCAAGTCGGCAGCAGGCTAATGTTAGTCTCTTGTGCACTGAGGTACGAAACAATCCAGTGTGTCTGACAAGAATGTTCATATGCTTGGGATAGTGATACAGATAACTGGCTTGTGGACAGGTGCTGCAAACTTATTTGGTGTACGGTTTTGGTTGCCTTGCTTACATGGTTGCACAAGTAATGGGTAGCTTACCATCAATGTTGCGGAAATTAACTATTTGTTTTTTAATGTATTAATTCATCTTTGCTAATATTATGTTGGATTAATGTTTAAAGATTCAGTTCTATAGAAAGACACATATGACACATATGAGTGCAGAAAATTGAGGCAAGGGCCAAGACTTTGGTATCTGAAGCGTTCTGTTTGTTGTCAGCTTGTAGTCTGAGTAGTATATTGGCCAGCCACGTTCAACCGGGCTTTGGTTGCATGCAGGGAAAAATAGTTCCTATGAAGGAAAATGAACACATTGGTGAAAATCCAGTCCTAGCACACATCAGCTAGTGTCTGATAATGTCTTTGCTTTTTTATTAGCTTTTCAAAAGTGTAGCTGCATTCGTGTGCAGATCTATAAGAGTTACCACTCAGCTCCATTCTCGTATCTCAGTTTGCTAATTGGGCTGTAAACAATGACCTAAACATGGAAGAGTAAGTCTCAGCCCAGATATACAACCCACTCACCAAAATAAATGTTGCCAATGTACTTTTCTGCAAACTCCCACGGATAAGATGATACGTTTCTCATTTTATGTATGTATTTATTTATTTATTTATTTATTTATTTATTTATTTATGATGAAGAGTAAAACAAAGCAGAAGAAACACAGCAACAAAACAGGAAACAGACTGTGCAGATGAGATTCAGAAAACCCCTGGAGGTTCATAGAAGGAGTCTCACTATCTCAAGACGCAATGCAGGCAAATACAGAAGTCAAGTAACCCGCAAGTAGACTTTACATTGTACCTTTATGTTTTCAGTTTAATATTGTGACAACGTTTTGCTCATAGTCAACACTTTGTTAGGGCTAGGATAGCATCGTGTTTTGGCAAACCTGGTCCTGTTGCCACAAACACTTGGAAAATGTCCTAAGGTTTTGTTAAAAAATATTCAGCTCGCAAATGTTGGCAGCCCTCTCACCTAGCTGTTTCGTAACAACGATCACCTTCACCTGCAGACCTGAAAGTCAGCTCACACACGTGTAACATCAACATGACATATTATAGAAATGTTGATATGATACAAATGACATGTTCAGACTTGAGTCTGTGGAAATGTAGAACATTTTTTTTCTCGTGACTGGGCTGGGAAATCTTACACAACCACAAGCGCTGAAACACTGGCCCATGTGGTTAGAAGCTAAACTGTTGTCAGACAATAGACAATGGATTTCCTGATTGGATCTGGGCTAGTTAGACATGTTTGTAGGGCTGTGATTGGCTGGTCAATGTCCATTGTGTCAATATATGGTCTTTCGTCCAGAGGCTCTGTCCTGCAGCAACCCTGAGAATAAGTGCATGTAGAAGATCGATGGATGTACCAGACATGACCCGGCAGCTACCTACATGTTTTAAAAACTTGCATGTTTGCAGCACACAGTACATGTAGGTGTCAAGCATCTTGGCAGTATCCCCATTATGTACTTGTATTCACTCCGCACAGAATAGGCTACAGCCTCCCAGTATTACTTTGAACTTTATCAGCAGGTGTAGTGAAACTGGCACACCGAATCCATAATCTGTTCCAAAGCGTAGCATAACTCAGCCAGGTAACACTTCACTTCTTATCCCAATTAGTCACACCACTGAATATTCATTGAAAAAACAGCGTTCAGATCTTTAAATTCCCTCTTAAAAGCTGTTTAATTCACTGAATAAATCAGCCGTGGCGCTGACATAATTTGCGTGGCACTAACAGACGGGGAAAGTTGAGGTGCCGAGGTGGCTCGCAGGCAAGGATGAATACCGAGAAGGACACACAAAGAAACAGAAACGCTGGTTAAGTGATGCCTCTGAGGGCGGCTCGATGCTGTGGCCGCTGACACACATCTGGTCGAGGTCAGGGCTGCTAATGCTAAGTTGGGATCAGAGGGAGGTAAAAGCTACAAAGTCACATTATTGTACTCACAGTGGAGGGTATAATGCTGCTCAGTCTGCACGCTATTAGTGCACATCTTCTCAAATTCCCATTATATGGGCATTTCCTGATGCCCATATAAAATCTTGTGTTCTGATGCTTTTTTTTTTTTAAACAGACATTAAAGGTGCACTATGTCGTTTTTTGGGGAAGAAATTTTAATCAGAAGAGAAAGTGACTGATTTTCTATGACTAAACAAACTCAATAAACAACCTCTCTTTGTTTTCATGATTGAATAAACTAAATAAGCAAACTGACCTTAAAGGACAACACAAGTTTATACTGTTTACTTACTTTACCTGCCAGCTTTCTAGCTTCAAATAGTGTTCTTGTTCTTCTTGTTCTTGTTTATTCAGTTATTCAAAACATGAATAATTCTGAGTTTGCATTAAAACCTCATTAACATTGTAAATATGTTTGAATTTCTTACTACATAGTGCATAACTACCTAACATGGTTATGCTCTGCTTATTTTAGGTTTTTAAAGGCGAGCACTGCTAGGCTCAAAGTGGCCAAGTGTGCCAGAAATGACTGAAATCAGCTGTTTTAAAAGGGACACAGATCGAGAGGAGGGTTAGGGATCAACAGGGCAGCGGGGTTTTATCGGTCAAAGCCTCAGCCGTAGTCTCCTTAGATCACGCTTCTGTCTGACCCTAATATCCTCTGCCACTCATGTTGGCCGCCGGGCCGCGAGCCCAAATGGCCAAACATGAGCGTCCAGAATACGCTGAGTCTCTTCAATCCTCCCGCCACAGGACACGGCGGTGGCATTTGACGCAAGCAGACAGACATTTTCTCCTCGCTCGTCAGTGCGTGCTTGATGTCGCGTGTGTACTCGACAAAAAAAAAAGAGAAAAAGACGGTGTGAGCTGTTTCGTCAGCTAAACTGTTTTTCAGAATTGGATTAACATGCTGAAACACTTTTCACAGATTCAGATTTTTTTTAGGTAAAAAAAAAAAATCCAAATCTATCAGCAGGTTCACTTTTTTTTTTTTTAGTTGCATCTTTTCTGTTGCAGCAAACAAATCTGAGCCTGAGTGGAAGTGACAACATTCTTTATTGCATGTATCACTCTCAGCAAAGGCACTTTGACTCACCCTGCAGAGCCTTACAAGTTGTGGCATTTTAATATAGGATGCCTGCTACTTGACTGTGGAGGCACTAAGAAATCGTGGCTTGAAAATTCCTCAATTTGCATCCTACGTTTTTTGAATTTATTTATCCATTACTACCTGACGTTTTTATCGATCGCAGTGGTTATTATTCTGTCAAGCTCCCAGCGGAGATTCGAGCGGAATATAATTAGGTATGCAGGAAGGTCCTCTTTTTACCCTTTAAGTTAATTTTGACAACACTGTGGTGTAAATGAGTATTACGCAGGTTTTTTTTAGACTTTATTGACCTGTTGATGCTGTGTTCAAGCACATTGAGGTGACGCGGATGCCTTTTATAGGATCTTTTTCAATGTCAGCTTTATGCGATCAGGATAAGGGAGTTAAATTGACTGCATTTTCCTCGAGAAGTTCCCTTTTTATCAAAACTGTCCGCGTCACATGAAGAAGTATCAAACCTCTCCGGATCAGAGACGAAGCTAATTGGCTCTTGGCGTTTTTTCCGACGGATGTACAGGGGCGCCTCGTCTGCGCCACTTGATTTATGAAGGGTGGCTCTTCCTGTTTGGGAAAATGATCGCGCGGTGATTCTTCATCCAGACCGAAATGTGATGTTATCCTATAGCTGATTTTAAAATTGCATCCCTCTCCCCTCCTGCTCAATTTATCCGCCTTCGCACCCTGACGTGAAATAGGAAATGCCCCCCCCAAAAAACGCCGGAATTGCTGCACATCTTGAACGAGATGGAGCAAGATATGAAAATTCACTGGGATGTCTTTTTGATCAAAAGGAATATCAGAGAGAGAACGAGATGCTTGAAGCATTTGTTAACATGAAGCGCCGTGAATCACAACAGCCTTCATCTTCTCCCCTCTGGGCATTGATTTATCACACAAACCCACCTCTTGTTCTCCACAATGGCGTTCTACAATCCCGATCTTCTCACATCGGCTCCGTGTCCGTTTGTTTGTGTCGGGCTGATTGCTGAAATGTTCGGAGGGGCCTCTCATAAATGAACGGCCTCACTGAGAGCAAGCATTTCACAGCTGAACTGTTTGGAAAGGTCAAAACAAATGCGGTGTACAGTATGGGCATCCTAATGTGCAGCTGTGAGGCAGAGATTCAGCTGGGGAGTGGACACATTAGGTCCTCCTGTCTCCACAGCTGCTCCTCTGTTGCACTCACATTATGAGCACATCATGCAGTTTATGCGCGTGAGTGTTTGTGTGTGTGTGTGTGTATGTTTGTGTGTGTCCTTGTCATTTCATCTCTCTCATCCTTTTCAACCTGTTCCCGCTCTCTGGAAACACACCTCGGGGCTTGAGGATTGATGAGGCGAGCCTTTGGGGAATTATTGGGAGCTGGCTGCATCCTTCAGTGGTGATTCTTGTGGCCCTCGTTGCCATATGTACGCACACACACACACACACACACACACACACAACATCCTCTCACATTCCTCTCTCTTCCACTCTCATCTCCCACCGCCGCCGCCACCCCTGTCCCTCCCTCTCTCTCCCTCTGCCCCTGGCTCTCTCTGCCTCTCTTTCCAAAGCTGTTGTTACTGTGCGGCTCCCGCACATCATTCCACCGCGATGGAAATTAAATGAAGGTGGCTTAACGCAGCTAACAGAGGCATGCTTTGAAGGATGTAACCGGGGGAAGCTGCTCTGCCAGATCCTTTTCCATGGGCTGTGGATTTGCGCTGCTGAGGCGAGGACACAGCAATCACTCAGCCATGCAGAAGCCCAGACAACAGGACTAATCTCTCCACCTGACTTGTGGGAGCTCCACTTTTTTTTTTCCTGAATTATTTATTCCTCGCCGCCAAAGACAGTGTGGGACAATGGAGCCGGAGTGAAGTAGATGTTAAATTTGTAGCCTTGACTGCAGTCTGCAGCACACATGGATGTGTTCAGCTTTGTGAAGATGCCAAAGCTGTCAGGGTGAGTCCGCTGGATGCTGCTGCTGTTTTGCTTGCCTGTGTTTAACGTGCCAGTTCATTCTCCTAGTAGGTTGTGTCATGTACTCTCCTATAGATTCAGAGAGCAACACGGTGATCACGCATGGGCCATTAAAGATGCTGAGTTATTGATTGCTCAAGAGAGCAAGTTGTGCAGTCATGTATGATGTGAAGAGAATGAGCAAGTGAGGTGGATGGGGAGTGGGGGTGGATGCGGGAGCCGATGCGGCTCGTGTATCTAAACTGTCTGTATGTAAGTTCGTAAATTCCTTAGATTGCGGACAGTGTTCGCGGTCTGTTGCTTTGTGTGTTTTGTGATGCCATGGAAGCATGAATGTTCTGGAAAATCAACCGCATTTCACTTCAGTTACCACGGATAATGGTTACCAATTCATATTAGAGTTGTAAGTCATTTGTGGGAGTTTAATAGAAACATCGTCTTTATATACATAAAAAGATCCAACCATTAAATATCAGTGGTGATTTGATACTGACTAAGTGGTCAAGTTCACATATCTAAGGCCAGAACAGGCGGAACATTACACTTTAAGATGATGTAGAGGAGTTAAATCTTGTTGGATTACAGTTAAAACAATATAACAGAAATAAAACAAACCTTTTCTTACTCCTTTATGCTCTTATTTTCTCCATTTCTGTGCAAGAGAGAAGTGAAAATAGAAAGTGACGGCAAGTCCGTGATATTTGAAGTGTACGTCAAACCGACAGTCACGAGGAATTCATTCATCGCCAGCGCTGACAGCTCACCTTATGCACCCATGGGTCTGCTAGATTGAGTTGATCTGCCCCAGTGGACAGTAATCCTCCTAGGGGATTTGGCTCCATCAGAGACACCACAGACCACTAGCAGTGGGAACAGCTGATCATAAATGTGAGATATAAAATCAGAGGGGCTGTTATGTGTCACAGGGATGGCCATTTAATTTCACGTATGAGTCATCAACAGACTGCACATGACACATTTTTTATCAGTTGCTTCTTTTTTCTTTTTAATAGGTCAGATAATTATGTTGGTGTTTTTTTAATTCCCACAGCAGAGCAGGCAGGTACAGTAGCAGGGATTTTACATCAGATGATAGCACCGTTGTTTCCCCACTTAGTATCACTCTGTGGCTGCATTTATGATGCGGCTCCCAGTGGAACACCAATGTCACTGCATCCTGTCACTGTTAATAACGCCACACAGTGCTATCCCTCATTATGAGTTACCAGTGGCTTTTTTTTTCTTTTTTGTTTCCTCCCGCTTGGCTGCCAGCCAGAATTTAAGTCAACGGGATGCCATTGTGCTAATGTTGATAGAACGTTTTACAGAGGAAGCATCACTGTATGTATGTATGTATGTATGTATGTATGTCTGTATGTACGTATACGTATGTGCAGGCTGACAATACAAGACAGAGAGCACCCCCTCTCCCCGTTGTCTCTTCCTCCTACCTCGCGACGCCTCCAGATGTGTCTGCTGTCAGCAACAAAAGCACGCCCTTGCTTTCATTTCTCTCCCATTCTTTGTTGAGTTTAATTCTAACAACCTTTCCACACGTCTCATGTTCTGTTATTGAAAGAGCTGTCACACCCTGTCTTCTCGTATCTTAAAAAGCAAGTGTGACCAAAGGAGTTTAAGCTGCTCTGTTTTGATCTTTCAATGTCGAACTTTGGCTTAACTTAGCCGGAGGCACTGTTACACTTTTAATACACCCCGTGGGTGTTATGAATGGGGTGTTGGCAACGTTGCAGTGGAGATAATGAGAATGAGATTCACGTTTTAATGTAGAAAGTGTCAATTATCACTCAATCGCTGTGATTGCCTGACTCAGTGGGGTTGCTAAAATGTAGGTGATTGCGGGGCATGCTCGCATGGCATGCTTTAAAAAAGCGCTTTATTTGTTGGTGAGCGATATTTTTAGTCATTCTTATATAACAGACGGATGCATTCATTTAATGTGCGAGTGGAGTTGTTTATGTGGATGGCGTTGGCGTGATTTTTTTTCTTCCACATGAATAATATGGAAGACAGTTAAAGCAAATTTAGATGGACTGCGTGACTTGACTCCTGGCTGTTTCTTACAAAAAAAAAAAAAAATAGAAAAAAATCCATTATGTGGGCCATTGTTCAGGATGTTTTGACTGCAAAGTTTTTACACAGGAAACCACTGGTCTGGACACAAATTGATTAGCCTAAATGTACATCAGAGTACACAAAGACCAAAAGATCTGTCAGTCGTGCAAATGAGAAGCTCTCGGGGGTGGAGTGGATCAGAAATGGCTGAGGGTCGGGAATGGAAGCCAGCTGGCTGCGTGGTGGACGAGGTCTCAGGCAACCATCTATTTTGCTCTGTCCTTTAGAGCTTTTAGCATAAAAGCAGTGAGTAGCACAATGAGGTGCAGGAGAATTCAAGTCTGAGTGACCGCAGGCTAAGTTCACCACTATATTTGGTCAGTGTTTTGTGCATGCAGTGCAATGCACGCCTTGGGAAAACGAGTCATACAAACACAGATGTCCATCTTTTCGTAGCCTAATGTGTAGAGTAGATTCCAGGCTGATGCAGAGCTGTGTTGTTGTTTGGCTGTTTGACAGGTAGACCTGAGACTCACTCACTCATTCACTCACTCACTCTCTCACGGTGAAATAGCAGGAGGAATCGTAGTGGGTGGCCTGTTTCCCAGATGCAGTTTTATTCCCACCCAGAGGAGATAAACTAACCAAAAAACCTTTCTGTATAGAGGCACCAGAGAGCAGCTCAGGATAGTGCAGTTTCCCATGGCAACAATATCAGTGATTCCAAAGACAAACACAGAAATACAATATTCAGCTGGAAAACAGACACTCTCATTCTGAAGTGTTACCGTGCAGAAGGTTTCAAACACATTGGTTTTGCTGATGTCATTTCATCTTTGTTTGCAAGTTGTTTTCTTGTGCATCAGTAAAAACCTGGTGCTTTCTAGTCCGAAGTGGATAAAAATGATGATTTGTATGTCACCGAATAAGCGAGAACAGCAACATGTAATCCACATATTGTGTAAAATAAGTAGCAGATATGTTCTATTGTTCTGCCATATTGACCGAAGGATTAGAGCAGTGGTGGTGGTTTCAGAAGTCAAGCAGAGGGCAGCTGTTTTCTGAAACAAAAGGCAGTGTTTGTGCCCTGTACAGAAGGGAGGCAGTGGAGGAACAGGGCCTTTAATCAGAGAGGTTCCTCTCTGTCTGAGCCACTTCTCCGCTCCGCTCCCCGGGCCTCCTCCCAGGAGATGGTCATCTCTCTGCAGATTTCATATCCAAACAGAATCACATCAGTGGTCTCGCTCTGCACAAGTGTCTCTGTTTAATCCGAGAGCGCAGAGTAAGCGCCGTCACCACCTACTCGCCGCGTATCTCAAGTCACGCTCGCAGCACTTCACCTCCCGTCACTCAAGGAGGGAGAGGAAATAGCGTTCGTTTTGACCCGACGTTGTGGAGAGTTTGGTATGCAAGTGTTCAGTGATTGGTGATGGCAGTGGAGTGGAGGTGATTTCAGATCCACAGGATGCAATGCTGTAAATGCACGGATTCAAGAAACACTCAAACGAAAACATGAATTGATACATGACCTTACAAGTCATTACATAATGCTGTAAGATGTGATGTCATTATTGATTTAAAGCTTTCTGAATAATTGATAATTGCATATGACTACTGCTACTATAACACTTCATAAATGTGTTTATAAGGCAATATAGACATCAGGGTCACACTGACCTATCATTATTGTTATAATGCATTATAAATATCCATGAGCACCATGATTGCACAGATTATAATACATTCTGATGCATTACAATATAAGTATGTCAGTAATGCATTATAATGTATTATTGTCATGTGCGTCCTATAAAGTTATATTAATTAGTCCTCCCCCACCCGTGGAAGTGATAACTGAATAAAGGCATAAGGTTCACGTTTGCATTAACCGGATTTATTCAGACTATTTTATTCACATTGACTCAACATGTAGAAAAATTTGCATAACTGCATTAAACGCAGGGGTGGATGTAATTGATTCCAACTACACTGTAAGGAAGTCATTTTTTGGGTACTTGTTCTTATACACAGTTATCTACTTAGTTATTTTAAAATCAGTACAATAAGTACAATTTGAAATAATATCTTAAACTTTCATCTTCATTGTCTGTAGCCAATCAGGCAGTCTGATCAAAAACAGGCCAATGAAAACCCTGACATACGGACAAAAGACACTAAACTCTGCAGCAGGCGCAGGTCTGGAGAGGTGACCATGACCACTGAGCAGAACACTCTGAGTAGTGATTGAGAAGAATATTTTGTACCTTTACTTAGATAATATTTTAATTTCAGTAGTTCCACTTGTAACTTGCTAAACGTGACACTTTAGAACTTATGAAATCAAATTTTTGTGACATTTGTTTTTTTTTGAGTAAATCCATTGTGGAGTGAGAACACAATGATGCAGTCTCAAATAAAAAAATGGGTTTAGCAGATTTAAATATGTTTTATCTGATATTGGATTAGTCTTGATTGAATTTAAAGGGAATTGTTGGGCCTTGGCGGAGGTATGCGCTCTACTGAGTGCCATTCTACGCGCATTAAAGGTAGGCTGACGTAATGTTGCTCATACATAAGACATTAACTGCACAGTCGATCCGATGAGACTGGATCTCGACTTCGATCACAAACTAAACTGGCTGCACTGGAGGAGAACAATGTGATGCCTAATTGACGATGGCGTATCCAAAGGAAAATGGAGATTAATAAGCCTCTCTGGACCGGGCCTGGATGCTCCCCTTTTTTGTCTCACCCAGTGCATGCTTGGAGAGCCGTTGAGTTTCATCTTCAGGCAATGAGCATGTGCAGGAAATGTAAGCAAGATCATGAGCAGATGCAGAGAAGATAACTTTCCGAATGCTCACACTTAAATTCTCAATATGCGTAATGGCGGGCATGTGGCACCAGAGTGTGGTCTCATATAGCCAGCCCACATGCAGATTGTTGGTGTAAATTATTCAACTTAACTTGAGTGTCTGCATTGGAATGTGCTCCCCTTAGCTGTGCCTTGTCCATAATGCATAGTTACTCCCAACATTAACAGGGTCTCAGCCTCGGAGAACGCGCTGGAATGCTTCGTCACAACCAGCCTGCGTTCAGAGAGATGAAAAGCGAAAGTGAACGACTGTGATAAAGCGAGGATCACGTTGTTCATGCAAGATTTATGAGGGACTGAAAAGTGATATTTTCCTCATCTCTCAGGCAGGACAACTGCAATAATATCTTCCAAATCACAAATGACAAAGTTGTATGACAGTTTTTTAGCCACTTTTCATCATCATAAGATGCACAAAATGAAGTCTTTCTAAACCAAATTGTGTTGTAGTCTTCGAACCTCGATGATAAAACCCTGGTGTTTATTTGCTGTGGTTGCAAAGGCTTTATTGATTTTTACACGCTGTGAGTCATTTTTCTTGTAGTGTCTGTTAAAGATGACTTTTTGTTTGCTCCTGAATAGTAACGTAAGCGGAATCCGAGGATAAACACAGACAGTTTGTCGTGCGTTTTGTTGTTTTGGTGCAGTTTGTCCTGAGAGAATTCCACGTTCGCTTCCAGCTTCTTCTTCTAATTGTCCTCGCTCTGACTCTTGGGTAACCTGTTCATGAATTGTGCAGCGTGGCTTGCCCACTTGGCGCTCGATTACTTAGTCCGATGTGACTGTGCAGGCATTACTTATTAATGCCGGCTGAGGAGGATCGGTTTCACTGTCCACCAGTGCGAGTGAACCTTTTCAGCCCCTCTCTGTGAAGCCGGAGTGCTGCAACTCAATGGCATAATGCACCTCCCGCCTGCAGACAAAAGAAATCAAAGATCGCAGTGTCCATGACTGTGGCGTTAATGCAGAGACTTTGTGGCTGAGGGACAGAAAGTGGATTTCGGGGAAGAATTTGTCAGCCCCGGAACATATTCTGTGGGCACAGCATCTGAAACTGTGAGTACCTTGCGCTTTGTTGTGTTGCAGACACTCGGAAAGGGTTAAACGTATCATTGCTGAAGGTGTAATCCTGAGAAAAATACCACTGGCTACAGTTCATCAACTTTTTATACGTTGGATCTCCTGACCCAGACATGTCGTTCTGCTCATGTTAAAGACGCACTATGTAATTTTGTGGAGAAGAGAAAGATCTTCATTCTGACCTATTTTATGATTTCATTTACGCCTAAACAAACTAAATACACATCTTTCTTTGTTTTTGTGACTGAATAAACCGAATAAACAAACTGACACTCTTTTACTTTGTTTATGTGAGGCGGACCCTGCCACCTCACTAGCTTCAAACAGTGTTCTGGGAACCTTTTTTTCCTCTGAGAACAGCTTGTTTATTCAGTTCTAGAAAAATAATTTTTTCTGAGTTCATAATATAACCTCAATAATATTGTAAATATTGAAAAATCTCTTCTCCAAAACTACATAGAGCTCCTTTAACATGGCCGCTATCCCAGAAGCTGAAATGTAGGCTAACAAGTAGGACTCATCGATGAGGCGAACATGGCTCCGACAGTGTCAGACAGTATCCAGTTTTGTCCACACACACATCATTTGTGCTGCAGGAAATGTGTTCTAAATATACACCATACTGGAGGCCTGCTCCAAGCTAATGTACTGTGGGTCAGATAAATCCATATCTGTGTGGAAACGCTAATATCCCCCAAACGCGGCGCCGTATTGGGAAAGAAAATCACATCGCTTCCTGTGTCGACTTGAAATGTAGTGCACAAAAAGAAAAAGACACCACGTTCAGCTACAGCAAGGACTCTTTTATGAATTAATTATGGTATAATGCACCCAGTAGTAGTAGGTGTGTTTTGTTAATTAGCTGAAGTGACCCTAGGATGTACTTCGTATTGTAGCCAACCCTCGCTTTACAATATTTTTCTTTCTCTCGACTCGTGTCGACAGTGTTTTTATTCATATCTTGTGAAGTGGGCACGTGCGCCAACACAGACTGTGTGCTCACAGGCACGCCCACGCGAAGACACACACAGATACAGGCACACACCCCTGCGCACAATTTATTATCGCCGGTACAGTAACTGGGGAAACATTTAGAGGGGAAGAAAGAGGAGCTTTGAATAATGAATGCGAAGAGCCCTGTTACACGGCAGACAAGCCTTTGAAGTGACATAACTTACTGCCACCGCTTTCATAGCATCACCAGTGTGCAGACACAAAGACAGAGATAAAGGGAGGGCGAGGATAGAGGGGGGAGCAGACAAAAAGAGAGATGAAAACATTTTAACCAATTACGGTTCCGCTGAATACCTGCACTCTGCCAACTTGTAGCGCAGAGGGGTGGGGTTGCTGCATGCAGAATTGTTTTTTGTTGGTCAAATCAGAAAAATCAGCTGAAATTGAGATTTAGCCGGCCGCCATCTCGCATTTTTTCTTTTTGTGAAAAGATGGTCATAGCTGGTTGTATTCTGCGATAAACTTTATCAGATCTTCATGGCATTATGCAAATGGAATAACCACTTTATAAGAGAGTTCCTCTGGGCTTTCTTTTTTTCACTAAAGAACACGCTGACATCTAGAAATAAAAGCAATTTCATGGCTTTCAAAGCGTAAGAGTGAGGCATGACAACTCCGCCTGTGTGTCTAGCTTACGTAATTAATTTGATTTGTACTCACTGAGTGAACTGTGTGTGGCTCTGGAACATTGTTTGTCATGCTGGAATCACTCTTATCGCTCGCGTTGAATCGCTTCACATAAGCTATGTCTATGATTATTTCCAATGACAAGTTTTTTATTTTTTGAACGATTAGATTAACTAGGTCTCCAGATATCCTCGCAGCTTGATACTACAGGTGCTATGCAAGAAGAAGAAGATATTTTAGATAAAACTACACATAATATGATATAAAGTTGATTTATGTTGAAAATCTCTTGCAGCCACAGGACCAAATCCTCCGGCTGGCCGCCCCCGTCAGGGACCTGGAGCGCTTCGCAGGGACCCCCCAATGGCTGGGACATGGGCACCAGTAGAGAGGGGCGTGACTGCTACATCAAGTAAGTGCCCTGTGTTTAAAGAAACAGAGGGGGAGCTCTCTGCTGTCCCAGATGTTTCAGATGCTCTGCCAACCTGTGATTATTCCAGCCACGTCACTGCCTCCACACTGTCTCCATCTGTGCATTCAGAATACTGATTCTCTGTTCCCTCCACTGCTGCGCACACTCTGCCCCTGCCTCCCTCTCACTCTCTCTTGCACTCTCACGCACCCACCACACTCCTCGTGCCGCCTCGCAAAAAACGCAAGGAGAGGGCTTTGGAGAGTGTGCGCGATGCGGTTGCTGCCGCTGATGAAGAAATTCACCTGTGCGGGGACTTTGTTTTTTTTAATCCGAGAGTCTGCACGTCCCTCAGAGGATGCCTGGTTGTAGTGCCATAATTGATCCCTGGTAATTGGCACTTTTGGATATCTGTGCAGGCAGGTAAAAAGAAAACTCTCTACTGTCTCTTTATATGTTTGTGTGCACATGTTCCAACAAGTGAGTGTGTTGCTCGGTTCATCTGTGCTGTTGACGCGGCTGATCTTTGCTCTGTTTTGCACACCAGAGACGTGCAATGCGAATTCATACGAGATCTAAAAATATTGCTGCATTTATGAACCCCTGTGCATGCCACATTCTGACTCATTCTGCAAAATGTGTGCTCCTTTTATTTGTTCACAATGTTGTCACTTCTACTACTACTCCAAATATTCATTATATTTAAAAGACACGCATTGAAATTCTTGCATTCTAGACGCATCTTTGTATGTGAGAAGATCAGTATATGTGCATACTTTGTGGAATATGAGGTGAGGCACTTGTCACACATGGGTTATAGCATGAGAAGCGTGATGTCAGAGGAGTTATATAAGAAGTGAGGAGCAGTGAAAGTGCCTGGATGCAGAGTGTGGCTGGATGAGGCAGATCACAGAGGCTGTTATGGTTCCAGCTTTAGCTTCTTCTTCTTCTTCTTTCTTTTTTTTTAATTTGAGTAACACTCATGCATAAACAAATGTCCGTGTCTATGATTGTCCATGGCCATCTGAGTTTGTCAAGGCTACGGGGCGTGGGGGGGGCGATGCCAAATTGTCGTATCTCTCGGTGGAACACATGTCTAGCCTGCGTGATGGGAGCACATGAATAAGGCAGTAGTCATTTAATATTTACAGTGTGACTCACGGTATTTAACACAGATGTGGTGTAGTTCGGAGAGTGCTGCAACTGTGTTATGGAGGATTCTTCAACAGATTTCCCCCAAAATGACAGATTCACCAGAGACTGAAACGAGACCGGGTGGCAAGCACAGAAAGATGTCAAAGTACTTAAGTCAACCTAATCAAAGCATTTAATACACAAAAGCTGGGTTCCATATGGGAGGTTTTAGAAAATTCACAGTTGCCAGTCCTCTAAAAGGAGGAGTGACACAGCAGAAAAAAAACAAAAAAACATTATGCCAATACACACTGCTGGCTGTGATTGCATAATTTGAAAAACAGGACAAATATAACCTCCTCGGCACCAACAAACTGTGAGCCGTGTCAGAGCAAATTCACAGTGAGAGGTGCAGGATATTGCTTTTAGTAATGAACTCAAGCCACTTTCTTTTTCCAAAATATGCTTTATGAAAACAGTCTTTGAACAGTGACAGTCTCCCCGCTCATTTTCCTTCATCTTGTTAACCTCATAGCTCACAGTGCGCCTTCTGATTGCCGTGCAGAGCGTTGTGGTGCTACACTCGCAGCTAATGAGTATGATTAGGGGCCATTAGATGCATGGCTGTCTGCACAATGGGAATCCAGCCATGTTTAGCAGGTGGCTTTGGAGGGGAGGAGACAGCGCTCTTCCTGAATGCACAGGTCCATATGGTTTTGATTTGTGCACAATCTGTTGAGTCGAGGAAATAAAACTGACGCAGAAAAACAAACGTAAATGTGTCGGAGAAATGTGAAGCGACAGAGCTCACCGTGCAGTTATTGTTGTTGCTATGAGCTGCTGCATAATGACTGTCAAAATACTATGAAACGGATTCATTGTTTTTTTTTTTTTTTGTTGGTGTGACGAGGTTGAGAACAAAACGTGTCACTTTAAGAGGCATTACAATAAACCTTATTATATTTAAAGACATTGTACGGGAAACAGATATAAACGATAAATGCTATCTGACTCTTCTGTACGGAGGCTCGAGAGTGCCGCTAAAATAGTTACTAACATGAATTGTTATTTGTAATATTTTACAGATATACTTAGGAAAAATGTTCTAAATTATACAATAAATATATATTAACTGAACCAATTAATAATTTACTCGATACTGATATCATACGCACCACTTCTATGTGTGGTTACACTGTCCCACATTTTCTGATCTGGTTTGTTATGAAAATTTTGCCTACTTTCATATGTTCTGTAGAAAATCCCAATAATGTTTTAAAGATGTTATATCGAAAAATATTATAAAGCCAAAAGACAAACACATTTACATAAGCTTCTAACAAGGGTTGTCGGCCAGTAGTATAACTTCGCTGGTATCTCGTGGTATCTGTGTTTTGTTCAGTGATCAACACTCTTGGTAGTTGCCAGTTTGTGGAAGAAACAAAAGGAAGAATGTCTCAGTTCCACAGTATTCACCCAGCATTACTTTACTACCCTAATGTTAGCTACTTAGCATTAGCAACATTATCATCAGCTAGTGTTAGCAACATTATTGCTAGCTGGCTAACGTCAGCAACTCAAGCTAGCATTTGCGAGCTAACGTTAGCAATGTTGGCTAGTGCACAGACTGACGACCACTGCAGATGATTCAATCAACAGCAGCGTTGTAATGTGAAACAAATGGAAGAGGGGAGATGTAACAACACATTTATTGGCTGAATGTTATCAATCCGTCGAATGAGCCACCGAAGGAAACTAAGCCTTTTTTTGATTCAAGCAGATTTTCTTATCTTCTAGATTTAGTGTTTGTCTGTAGATCACCTCAGGTATGGCACCCACTCACCTCATTATTTCTGATTCCACCTCCACCATTTCAGTTTTGTTACTGCGGGCTTTGCACCTACCATCGCCACGCTCTCTGCATGCCCATTGCAGTGTCATTTTTGGTTACTCCATCTTGTCTTCCTCTCATATACCTTTTCCGCTGATATAAGAATCTATCAATCAGTGTGTACTTGTGTTGGTGTAAGAATGATTAAGCATTTCGTGAGCTGTTGTTGTGATGATACACAGCGTTATCTGGGCAAATCGCCCACATTTTGTGACTGGTAGATCCAGTAATTAAAACACTTGAAAGGCGGTTAATGTGTTTTGCCTTTAGCTGCTTGGTAGCCATTTTTAAATACCTTCCCTTACCTACTTTTACAGTATTGGTGTACAATTAGCAAGCACTGAGCATTACGTACAGTGAAAAAACAAAAGTAGTTGAAGCATGTTGGGTGTCCCAATTTAAATATGCAGAACTGTAGATTGATTTCTTAATCTGAGAATGTGGATCTTAAGTAATCTTTGCTCAACAGCATACACTGGCTGCATTGCACTTTAACTAAACTTGTATGCAGGAAAAGAGAAAGAGCACATTTATACACCTTGATATAAATGTGCTGCTCAACTCAGTGGATGACTTGTGGTTATGTAATTTCTAATTGAAACAAAGAGGATATTATCTTAGTACATGTATTATTGCCTCTGCATAATAGCCACGCAGTTTGTAATATATGAGTTGGTATTATCATTTTAATATATTCAGTAACACAATACTTTAGTGCTATTTGTTTAATTACCAACATCAGTGTGCATGTGCGCCACATTTTTGCACATTAGCTGCTGGTTCCTCAAACAACACAAAGACATATTTCCTTCTGATAAAAAAAGACAAGCTCTTCCATGAAGGTTTGTTTTTTTGCTACTTTCTGAGCAATGCACAACTTTAGTCTTACTGCAGATGTATTACTGCCACAGAGGTCTCTAACTCATTTTTTGCTCTCTTTTACATGATAAGAGGATACAGAGCAAAACAAGAGAGTGGGAAGAGGGATAAGAGCATCGTCCTTGTAATAGGAAGCAGTCGGATTCATTTAAAACGTTGAAAGAGAGCACAAAGCCTCAAAATGTTTGGACCTTCAGCTAAAAGGAGACGACAAAACGTGTTTTTTATCTCCGATATATTATTGTAGCTTTAGCTGTGGCCCAACAATAACGACCCCGTTTTACCAGAACTGGCTTGTAAAGTCAATGTTTACAGACCGGTTAGGGCCGAACATCTGATGTATGCATATAAAATCTCTTTGTAAAGGTGAATGTGAGGGCATCACAGAAGAGCGGGTTCACTTTCAGTTCAGATAGAGGTTGAAAAAATTCGACACAGACATTCTTTCCACCCCCCTTTATCTTCAGTCTGTCTAGCGGCTCCATTTTACATCGTAATGACAGACCACATGTTGAGGCTTTTTTCTGGTTTGCAGCTCTGGGAAAGAATCGCTGAATCCTCCTCGAAAATATCAGTTGACAATCACCTCGTTTTGAGCATCTTGTCACCCTCGTTCTTTTTTTTTCATACTATTGGATTTGCAATTGACAGATCTCACTGTGTCTTTGTGCCGTGAAAGATTAATTGTTAGTATTTAGTGGTGAACAGTACATGTGTCAAGAATAACTGTGAATTACACACTGTCTGCCCACGGCTTTAATTAACCAACACTGTTGGCACCATACGGAGCTGCCTCTGCTGCTGCTTTTGCAGTCAGAGAGAGTGGAGAGGCACTGCATAAACTCTGATCACACGATATGTGAGAGCCACATACAGTTTTTGCATGTCTAAAGCAAGAATAACTGCATTGCCAGGACGAAGGACACCGCGTAGATCAGGGTGAATGAGTTCAAACTGTACATTGTAGGTTTGCTGCCGGCTATCAAGGGCAGGTTCCCACTGTCATCGAGATAGCAAATCTTAAAACTCGGGCAGTCGGGAGGTTTCAACAGCATGACACTCCACAGCATACTTGCCCTGCATCTTTATTAGCCTATTCTGTGACACATATAACAGTGTGAGTACTACAGAAACCTGTAACTGCCTCTCGGTGAAATACACAGCGGATAGCTGCAATGTGAGAATACAAACATTGGAGCTTGATTACCATCGCCCACATGTTCTATTTTTGCAGCATTGCTCCTTCAAACACAATATCTTCTGCCATCTTGTCTCTAGACATTTAAAGGATTTAGACTCTCTACACAGTTAGCAGTTACATTTATTACTGCGACCTTTGCTGACATTTTTTTAACAGCTTTAACCAGTCGGAGCATCACTTGTCACTGTTTCTTCGCAATTATCAACGTTCATATTTTGAAATTAGCACTGCAACTAACGTTCACTTTGTTGTAATGCCTTCGGAGTCGTGGCAGGAAGCACTGTCCGTATGTACATGCATACGTCTCATCATTATTCTCATTTCATTTATTAGCACGGTGATCAGTTTCCTAGTGAGTTTATGGTCTCAATCACTACCTTCAAGCCTTTTTCAATATACAATAACTCACTGGGAATAAATCCAAAATGTCAGTAAAATCCCAAAAGTTGAAATGACTACATATTTCTTTTTATGTCTCCGACAATTTACTCAAAATTAAATCAGTTGGTGATGACTGAAGACATTTACATTTTCCAAGGAGATTTGTGAAAATGTAAAATTGTCCTGGAAGCACTAATGGTGGTTTTGCAACACAAGGCCACTGTTTCATACTGAAACAAAATCATCCCGCAGTGAAGACAGAAACAGGAAATATTGTTTGTTTCTTTCCTCTTACAGCCACGTCTCCCAGAGCAGCTCCCTGGAGGAGGTCCGTCTGGAAGGGGACAAGTTTGTGCCACCAGCGCCCCGGAAGGTGGAGATGAGACGAGACCCAGTGCTTGGCTTTGGATTCGTGGCTGGCAGTGAGAAACCTGTGGTGGTCCGCTCAGTAACACCAGGTAAAGTGTCCCAGCTGTACAGTGAGCTCTCATACGTACAACAGTGACTCAGTCTGTCCATTATCAACACAATCCCTGAAGGAGGTGAAACCCACCTCAAATATAGCCAGAAAGGAGAGAGGGAAACCCGCTCACTCAGTGGCTTACGTCGATGATTCATTGATTTTAACAGCACTCAGTGAGTAAGCATTCATTAGAGCCTTGAGCTAAAAGACAGGAAAGCAAGAACATCAAGAAAAATGGCACGACTGTGCGCAGTTTGTTCCACTTAACTCTTGTTTATTGTGTGTCGGCAGGGGGCCCATCAGAAGGCAAGCTGATCCCAGGGGACGAGATCATCATGATTAATGATGAGCCAGTCAGTTCAGCACCCAGGGAGAGGGTTATTGACCTTGTCAGGTATGACAACACACTAAGGTGAGATGCCATTTGCCTGCTGTTAAACCTGTTGTCTATAATTGTGCAGTGCTATAAAAATGATTCACACTCCCTGGAGGTTATTATGTTTTATCGTCTTACAACACGGAATCAAAGTCGATTTAATATGGCTTTTTTGACACTGATCACAGAAAAAGACATGATTGATTGATTGATTGATTGATTGATTGGTTGATTGGTTGATTGATTGATTGATTGATTGATTGATTGATTGATTGATTGATTGATTGATTGATTGATTGATTGAATGATTGATTGATTGATCGGTACAAAATTATCTGAATTACAAATATGAAGTAAAAAATACATGTTTGCATGATTTTCATCGGAGAAGTAATCACCCATGCAGCCAGTTAGTTTAGGAAGTCACATAACTATATAATTGCTCAATGCCTCTAGTTATCGCACCAGCATATCGGACAAGATCAAAAACGTGTCTTTCACTCCATAAAGTCCGGGGGAAAAAATAATAAATACACACTGTTGAAAGTGTCAAATTAAAGGAGACCCATTGTGCTTTTTAACTTATATGTTCTGCATGCATGTGTGAACTGACCAGTCAAAGAAGGTATACTGGGTATTTTGGAGGGAGGGCCTTAAAGAGACAGGAGCTAAAATAGAACGTTTCAGGGAATACAGTGCTGCAGCACCGGACAGTATGAGAAAACTGATGTGTTTTTGTGAACCTGTTCTAGTAGTGACCCCAAAAAAATGATGAGCCTGAAAATTAGCTGAATATGCTGATTAAATATGAATCAAGATTATGTTACTGTATAGCCTATTTATCATCTTAAATATTTTCGGAAACATAAGTCAATGTACTGTTTAGACAATTTGAGGGACGGACTCACTAACATGGTAGGCTTACATTCACACAAACAGCCGGATTGACTACCAAAAAAAGAGCAGTTCTCTGCTTGAGCGGATACATACATACTATATCTTTACATATCAAATAGTTGTTTGCTGCTATATTAATGTTGAAAATATATAGTTAAATGTGAATATAAGTTTAAGATCACCAATACAAATGTGAGTGTCAAAAAAGGCACATTAAAGGTGCACTGTGTAGTTTTGGGGGGAAAAGAAATATGTTCACTCATTCACATTTGAATAAACTGAATAAACAAACTGTTACCAAAGGACAAAACAATTTCATACTGTTTTACTTTGCTTATATTTGCAGGAACCTTCCAAGTATCCACCGTTCTATCTCCAAACAGCGTCCTGGGGCATTTATTGTCCTCTGAGTATGGAAATATCTCAAATAAATATTTGATATCTACATTTATTTGATAAATGCATGTAATAATTTATTTCAATGTTACCTCTCTGAGTTTCCAAAACGACATAGTGCACCATTAAATCCCCCATGATTCAGTTCTGTTAAACTATAAAACATAACATTTCCAGGGGTGCTGAATACTTTAAGCACTGGAACTAGTCCCTCATTTTATTTGTTTTTTTAATTTAATTTTGTTATTATATTTTTGTGTTTTTGTTCACCAAGTTGTTACGAAACCATCTATTTTAGGTGGGTATTTTTGTAGCCACCTGCTCCATTCACCATGACTTAGCTGTATGCTGGTGTTGATGTTTCTTCATGCGTCTCATTTGATTAATATCACTGACACAGCTGAGTGGCTGGCTGTGAGCGTTTGGTCCTCATATGACCTGTGCGGCAGCCTGTAAACAGTACATTAGCACAGGGAAAAGTGCCCATGTGACCACTCCTTCAACGCTCCTGTGGCCTTGAATGAGCTCAGACTCTGCAGTAAAAAAAAACTCTGCACTATGGAGGCAAGAGGGCCGCCAGGAGCATCGCTGGGACACAGTGTTCCTCCTGCTACCGTCCACTATGGTGTCTCAAAAATAACAAGACACATTTCCAGACTTCCCTCACCACAGTATTTTTAGTTCTTTTCTATTTCAGTTGAGAATTAATCTTTAATCATTCAAAATATTTCTGTGTTGCAGGAGCTGCAAGGAGTCCATATTGTTGACCGTTGTTCAGCCGTACCCAGTAAGTTTTTCTCCATCCTCTATGAATGAAATCGAGCTCATCCCAATAGGCTCTTTTTGTGTTTGTGGAGCTGATCTTTTATGTCGACTCTATGAAAGCAAGTCATTAATCATGCCATATGTTTGTGCTGGCACTATATCAGAGTGTTAGAGCCCTGCTAACTCAAAGGGAGTCCAATGGCTGCAGTCCTTTCCCGGGCTTCTCGTGTTGTAGCGTCAGATCCTCGCAAAGACCTCAGATGAACCTGCCACATCAACATTTGCCACCCGTAACAGAGCACCAGATGGTGGTGGACACAGTGCCATGAGCATATATTCAGCCTTTGTTTACAGCTCACATAATCAGTCGTTGGGAATGGAATTATGCTTGAATCCCCTCCAAAAATAGACACATCATCCATGCATGCTCACAGAAAACCAGGATGTCTGCAGGTCTATTAAGTCTTAAAAGAGACCTATTATGCGTCTTGCCTTTAGTGTATTATATATGTTGTTGTGCTTGTAAAAGATCGTGAAAGTTAAAAAGGTCAATGTCTGCACCAACAGCCTGACTCACTCCGCAGTGCTGAGTCAGGCATGTGTGAGCCGACCAATCAGAGGAGAGTGGGTAATCAGGAGGAGGGGCCTTAAAGAGACATAACCAAAACAGTGTCAGACAGGGGGGGAATACTGTGCTGCAGTGCATTAAAGTATGCAAACCTATGCTAGTAGTAACCCAAAATAAAATTATGAGCCTGAAAATGTGCATAATTTGTCTAATTTAAAATGTCTTCAGTTCTAGAATTATGAGGCCTTAATGGTCATTACATAGTCTTAAAGTTAGATTTGTGAGGTCTCGATTGTTACGAACCTTTTATTTAATTTCATCTATAGATCTTTTTATTTCTCTTAGTCAGATTAAGTCAAGATCTTCCTTGTGAAAATCCAAATGTCTGATCTAATCAGAACTTTAACTAACTAATCTTTAAACCTAATGCTGAACCTAATACTGTCTTTTACCTGTTGGCACAGTGCACGTTAACCTAACTCACTCTAACAACCA
This sequence comes from Diplodus puntazzo, assembly GCA_963678695.2. NCBI lineage: Eukaryota > Metazoa > Chordata > Actinopteri > Spariformes > Sparidae > Diplodus > Diplodus puntazzo. Next base: position 16,495,421 of record OZ023164.1, on the reverse strand, counting down.
TATTTATAAATAAAAATTACATCTCTCATCTGATATGAACTCTATATCTCTATAATTGTGCTTGAATAAGAACCTTAAATCTGGTTAAAAACGATCTTGACATTTTTTTTACAAAAAGCATCTTAAATAAAGTATCTGTTGCACCTTGAAAACAAAGTAAAAATGTTTTGTGATGAAAACCGTGACAGTAATTCAAGAGTTTTATAGAACACAACGCTTCCTGAAATGTGAAAATGCACTTAGTGAATACATCCATTCACCGCGCGTTTCATTAATCATTTTGTTCAAAGTGTTTCAGAGGCTCAGAATGATGAGTGTTGGGTCTTTAAAAAAACAGCCATTTAACAAGTGGCTTAACTTGAATAAGGATGTGATTTGCAGAAAAAACATGGGAGTATTATTCTGCAATACTCAAGAGGGCCAAGCCGGTCTTATAATCCAGCCTGTAATTACTTCCATTTACTGTTCGTTTTCTTTGCAGCCCCAGTGACACACCAGCAGTGAGGGTGTCCTCCCTCTTGTGCCCTTACACAAAGCCACCTCAGTTGCATCAGCACGGAGTGGAGACATGGGATGTTGCCATGTTTTAAAAAGGGAACATGTCCTTGAATTGTGTGGAGCTGAAAACATGCATGTGTCATCTTTACACTGTCTGATCGTCCTTTAAAGTGTCTTTTTTTTTCCTTTCTCTCTCTCTCTCTCTCTTTCTTCTTTCCCCTTCAAAAGTCGCCCAAATCGGCATTCATCAGCGCAGCCAAAAAGGCCAAGTTAAAGACTAACCCTGTTAAAGTGCGGTTCGCTGAGGAGGTCATCATCAATGGCCAGGTCCCCGTAAGTCACACTGGACACTGATTCACTGAGCACACATCAAGGTTCTGAGCGATAGGCAGCAGCAGGCTTGAACTATAAAAGCTGGCACAGAGAAGAGAGAAAATATTAGAAATCGCTAGCTGTAAAATGAAGACACGCACGAGCAAGAGATGCACCTCCTCTGCTTATTTCTTTTCATCACACTACCATCGCTGGGATGAAATAGAGAGCGTGTGCCCCTTAAGGCGAGAGCTTCCCTGATTTGTCGGATGTGTCACACAGAAGAGAAAAGGTTTTTTTGGAGAGAACAACCACAAATTCAAAAGATTTTCAGGGAGTCATATCCTCTGAGCAAGAAGGACAGCGTCACACATAAAACCAGGCAATGATTACTGAGGACGATGCATCATTGGGTTACTTTGTATTACTTTCACAACTTTTGCTCAAAAAAGTGCCACAGAAATTAGATGAAAGGGTAAAAATGAATCATAGTAAAGAGAGACAGGGATGACGTATTGGACGCTTTGGATGCTGGTTCACTTGACAAAAGGACTACGGGATTTGCAAATTGGATTTTGGATTAAAGCAGAAAATAAGCTCAAACAGAAGTTTATGATTCTTTTGTTCAGCAAGATGATTGTCACAGATGAACACCACTTTTATGATTTTTAAAAAGCTAAAGGAAGTGTAAACGTACTACATTGTGAACACACGACTTCACAACACCCCCACCAAACATCCTCCTGCATTACACTAGACACACTCTACTTTAAAGGTGGTGTTGATAACATCCGTCTCCCCCTTCCATTGTGTTCATGTCACTACCGCTGTTGTTTGAATCATCAAGAGCATTATAGTATTGGCAGTAGAGTTCTTACACAGACATAAACAAACTCATAACAATGTTTTTAAAGGAAAAGAGATTGCATCTTTCTAAAAGGTCTGTAGAATTAAACATTGATTTGTCTACATACATTTTTTTTATCAAAATGACCTTTAAATTGATCAGTTAAGAAGCTGGAAAGTTTGAAAATAGAATAGTTTGCAGTTTGTGTTGACAACACGTAATGATGTTTATTGTCCCCGACAACCTATGTGGTCTCATGTAGCCTTTTTTAAAAAGATATGTAAACACTTTGAAATTCACAATTTGTTTCTTTACTGATGCATTCAGACATTTAAAAATCCAAAAATCCATTGACTTTGAGACAAGGGAAACGGAAATACAACATATTTCCAGGATCTGATGCTAATTTAGGAAAATGCACAACAAAATTATTTCCTTGGTGTTTACTTGTTTACAGTATATGTTCATTGCCTAAACAAGTGTATATATGTTTCATCTTTGCGTAACATGGAGGACTTTGTAAACTTTTTAAGGCAACCCTGTGATTTATACTGACAAATAAAACACCTTGAACCTTGCAGCTTAAGCCTTGAGTTTGGTAAGAAAATCAATACCATATTGGATCTGTATCTGCCGTAAGCTACAGTCAAGAGGTCTTTTCTCATCTTCATGACTGGAAGCAGGAAAAACAATCTGCCAACGAGCAACTTTAAAATGTCCCTAATTAACATGTTATATATTGTCTGTGTGTAAAAATGGCTAAGCTAAGCGATTCCTGGCTGCAGCTTTATAATTACAGTACAGACATGAGAGTGGTATCAGTCCTATCATCCCAGCAGGAAGGCAGATAAGTGTCTTCCAATTTCATCTTGAGCTCTTGAAAGGGCGATCATTTTCTACCACGGGTTCTCTAATTGCTGAATTTTCCAACCCAACTCCAGTGCATTTTAGCAGCAGTGTATAAATAACCTTTCAGTTAGGAAAAAAAAACAGATCTGTTGATCAATACCTCTCATTCTATCCTCAGGAAACGGTGAAGGACAACTCTCTTCTTTTTATGCCAAATGTTCTGAAGGTGTACCTGGAGAACGGGCAGACTAAATCATTTAAATTCGACAGCAACACATCCATTAAGGTAGGTGCTATGAAATGCTGTTGCGTAATCTAAAGTGATGTTCGGTTTAAATGTTGAATGTTGTTTACAGCTGCACTGTACATTATGAACTACTCTCTCCACTCTGGCCTTATCTGAATTTAGATTGGGATTCATACAAAAGTATTTTAAAGTTAATTAACCGTGGCGTGGGAAATACTTGGTCAGCACTACACATTTCCTTTCTTAGTTGAAATTCCGATTGCATGTTCGGTATTAGTCACGTTTTTGTGTGTGTGCTCAGCTGCGAAAATGATTTATGGTCATGGCATTGAGCTGAGCGTGCATGCATCTGCTGCATCTGCATGCTTTTCAGTTTGTATTAACCACAACTTTGTCTGTGTGAAAGGATGTCATCTTGACCCTTCAAGAAAAGCTATCCATTAAGAGCATCGAGCACTTCTCTCTGATGCTGGAGCAAAGAGCTGAGGGAACCGCCAGCAAACTCATGCTCCTGCATGAGCAGGAGATGCTAACTCAGGTGAGACAGCTCTCTGGGGTGTCGCTAAACAGGAAAGAGTTAAATGATAGACTTGATGGCAAAACAGATGGAGGATAACACCCTTGTCTTCAGAGTAAAGTAATGTATATTTGTATTCAAACCACAGTCCAACAGGAGCAAAGCTGAAGTTACCGGTATAACAGCTTTTACATGAAAGATTTTAATGGAATAGTTTTTCTGATATATTCGCTTTCTTGCCAAATGTTGAGAGGGTCCCTGAAATAGTCCCTTAAGAAAACCACTTCTTATTGTTTCTACACTTAAAGGGGCTCTGTGAAACATTAGCTGCTGTTGCTTTCTTTTAGCGGAGCACAGAGAGGTACTGAGACGAGGCACTTGAGGAAATACATAACGTCACATCTTATACAAACCATCCACAGGCTTTTATAGTCAATCGAGAGAGACAGGGAAGGTATGACGCTCACATATGACCAATAAAAAAGCGATTAATACATTTTAATGACTACTAATCGTTACATACAGCTCCTTCAATTTGTGATCTTTAGATGTGCTGCTAGGTGGATCAGAGCCAGGCTAGGTGTTTCTCCCTGTTTTCTGTCTTTTTGCTAGGCTAGGCTAACCATCTCCTGCCTCCAACTACATATTTAAACATAGTTTGTCATTACTGCGGCCTAGGGGTCCCTCAATCAAAACAATAAAACAAAGACATAGTTTGATGATTTCTTGAAATAGCATGGGATCATGGGAGTTGTTGTGTTCATTATTAAATAATTACAATTGCTGATGAAAATATGTTTGATGTGGCTCAAGCAGAAATGTTCTTGGACAAGGTAATGTTTTAAAGGAGACCTATGATGTTTTTTCATGTTGTTCCTTTACTTCAGCATGTTATGTATGTTCTCATGCATGTAAAAGATCAGACAGAGGGGGCAGACAGTGCTGCTGCGCTGGACAGTAAGAGAAAACTGATGTGTTTTTTGAGCATTAAAGCATGTAAACCTTCTAGTAGTAACCTAAAATAAAACTAGGAAAAAATAAGCATGATGTGTCTCCTTTAAATTTTTGTTTCCTGATTTCCTCATTTGATGTTTCCCTGGAAATTATAGCAACAGGCAAGCAAATGAACTGCACCGTTACCTTGAATTAAATTATGGATTTCTTTGGGTTTAAACACTGTTTGAAACATTTGCGATAATGTACTATATTACTCCTGAGAGATCCCAGGTTTTTAGTCAATATCAAATGTTGCATGTCATGTACTGTCCTTGTTTACCTGGAAAAAAAAATAAAAATTCTTTGTAATGACTTGTTAGAAGACATTTGACTAATGGGTGCCAACTTATCTTCCGACTTGTGGTCTAGGTGACACAGAGGCCAGGGTCACACAAGATGAAGTGCTTTTTCCGCATCACTTTTGTCCCAAAGGATCCTGTGGACCTACTTAGGAGAGACGCAGTAGCATTTGAGTACCTCTATGTTCAGGTGAATATAGCTGATGCAGATAAAACAAACAGCATTGTTTATAATGAAAGTTTTTTTTAAATATGTTAATCTGAAAACAATTCAGGACCAGGACCTACTCTAGATCTATAATAATGACTTAAACAAACGCATGGTTGCTGTAGGAGTGTTGAGTTTCTTGACGAGAAGACTGGCTCCATTGTAACCTCCTCCTTTCCTCTCCTTCTCCGGCACCTCCAGAGCTGTAACGACGTGGTATTGGAGAGATTTGGGTCAGAGCTGAAATACGACACGGCCCTCCATCTGGCTGCGCTGCAAATGTATATTCTAACCATCAATACCAAGCAGTCCCAGAAAGTGTCCCTCAAGTATATTGAGTAAGTAGACTGGATTTCACATTTTGCCATGTGGGCTTGGAAGTCCTTTGTTCCCAGGTGTAGAGGATACTACTGAATCCAGAATGCTGTTAAACAATAAAACAATAGCGATCCCGCTATTATTGTTCTCCCTCAGCGCCAGAAGATACATCCCTGCTGGTTAGTGGATGATTTTGATTGTACCCCGTCAGTGAATCAATGCACCACTTGTGGGTGAAGTAAATTGATCACTGGCGGAGAATGATGACTCGACCGTTTATCATTGCGCCCGACTGACCTTCTCTAATCTATAATTGTGCGTCGGCAGGAAGGAGTGGGGTCTGGCGTTGTTTCTGCCTCCTGCTGTGCTCTCTAGCATGAAAGAGAAGAACATCAAAAAAGCCCTCACTCACATCCTCAAAACCAACCAGAACCTGGTGCCGCCTGGTAAAAAGGTAGAGCGTGCTACTGCTTCCTTTTCCTCTCTCTCTATCTCCTCTTTTCCTTGCACTCATGTGAACAGACTCTTGACTACCACCTGGTGGCCAGCTCAGTTTCAAAACAAAAGATGACGTTGCACCTCAGTTAAATGCCTCAAATAAACTTCATCATGTATCTCCTGTTTCCTCTCTTTTCCAGCTGACCGCCTTGCAGGCAAAGGTCCATTATCTGAAGTACCTCAGTGACTTGAGGCTGTACGGAGGACGGGTGTTTAAATCCACACTAATTGTGAGTGAAGCCGTCTTGCCGCATACGCAGCAAAAACATGGCGAGTCACATGCTGCTCATTTCAGAGGGTGATACATGTGCAGTCTCTCTCTTTCCCTTTGCAGCAAGGCGAAAAGCACACAGAGGTGACGCTGCTGGTCGGGCCCAAATACGGCATCAGCCATGTGATTAACACCAAAACAAACCTGGTAGCACTTCTGGCCGATTTCAGCCACGTCAACCGCATTGAGATGTACACAGAGGATGAGAACAGGGTCAGAGTGGAGTTACACGTTCTGGACGTAAAGGTTAATAAACCCTCTAATACAAATAAGTATGTGCTGGCAGGGTTTGTGAATATTTCCTATGGTTTTAGCCAACAACATTAAGTCTGTGCTGCAGTCATTATAACCTCATTCTACAGCCCAGATCTCCCATTTACTTTGCGCCCATTGTCATCTTCTTATCTGCCTCTTTCACAGCCCATCACTCTCTTAATGGAGTCTGTTGACGCAATGAATCTGGCCTGTTTGACTGCTGGCTACTATAGATTACTGGTGGACTCTCGGCGCTCCATCTTCAACGTGGCCAAAAACACAGACAGCCTGGAAACAAGTACGTCTGAGCTGAAGAGATCACAAGATGACTCATCAGAAAAGTGTTGTGTTGAAATGTTTTCAATTTTGGTTCCTCTTTCCAGGCCATGCTGCGAGAGTAAAGCAGAACTACCAGGCCATTGAGTGCACGTACAGCACACCAAATAAAGGATGTGAAGACAGAAACAACCAGAGGTGCAGCCAAGACTATTCTGATCAAGAGTGTGAATACCTTGACCACGGGAGATATGAAGGCCAGCCGGTCTACGTGACTGAGATCCACCAGGCCCACTCGATGCACATGGCGGAGAGAGTGGAGTGCTGCAGGATCCCTTGCTCTCAAACTTACCTCAACGTCCCGAGAACCAAACCCCAAGACTCTTCCAGGAGTGCAAAGGTCTCCTTCATTTTTGGAGATCCCCCCTTAGACAGTGTAAACCCCCAGAATCTGGGCTACCAGCGACTGATGGATGAGGGCCCAGAGATTCTAGACAATCACAGCCCCATGTACAGGCGTCTCGAGGAGGACTATAAGATGATGGATGCCATAGAAGATGGCGACGGGTATCAGTACTCCACCAAAATCTTTGGTCCTACCGAGTGCATCGAGGAGCCGCTGCTGCACGACATCTGCTACGCCGAGACGACAGATGACGCAGAGGATGAGGATGACATCAGCTGCGAGGAGGACATGGTGATGAGTGACATTGACAAGCCTATGCTGCTTTCGCTCTCAGGGTCCAGCGATGACATCATTGACTTGACCTCCCTCCCTCCCCCACCGGAGGGGAATGACGAGGAGGACAATGACGTGCTGCTGCACTCTCTTAACCTGGCCATCGCTGCTCCTCCTCCCGGCTTCAGGGACAGCTCAGACGAGGAGGAGCAGCAGCAGCAAGGGGCTGGTGGTCGGGCCCCGGCGGCCCGCAATGATATCCCGGTGTCTGTCATAGATTCAGTGCCCACCCACAGGGCAGAGGGCCACGGAGAGCCGCTGAACGATGCAGTGGTGTCCACCTTACAGGCACTGGAGGCCCTCGCTGCGTCTGAGGAACAGAGTCCAGCACAGTCCGAGAGTAGCACAGGTTCTCCTTTCACTATTGTAACGTTCATCCATTAACACCGTTCATGTTCCAGCCATTCACTTTTGATTTGTTGATGTTGATTTTTTTCTTTTTCAATAAAGCCCATTTTGTTCTATGTTTCCATTTGTGTGAGTATTTCTTCATTCGTTTGAGCATACAAACCGTTGTGTTCATCACAGGGTCATTCATTTTGTCATGATTTGTTATTGTTTTGTGGATCATTTTTTGTTGGTTATCACAATTACACACCGCATGATATCAGAGGGTCTGCTGCTAGTACTGAAAAAATGATTTAGATAGTCGTCACTGCATGCTAATTTAAGTTATCTTGCAAAATTCTGTTTGATTCCAACGTAATCATTCACGCCTTTTCCCCCCACAAGCTAGCTCACTACCATGAACTTTATTTGACTCATTCCCTAATCTGTGATATTTTTGACCTGCCTCAGATTAAGTTATTAATGAGATGTTTGTCTTTCTGTGGCACGCAGGTGTAGAAATATCGCGAGCGTTTAGCCCCGAGTCCTCAGATTCTGGCAATGAGACAAATTCCTCCGAGATGACGGAGAGCTCTGAGTTAGCCACTGCTCAGAGACACTCTGAGAACCACCTGAGGATGCATGTAGCCATGACAGAGGGGTACCACGCTGTAAATGAAGACAAGACAGAGGTCACCGCGACTAGTGATGGCGGTGCGGCAGCTATGCAGTACAATACCCAGGAGCATCAGGAGGAGGAGGCAAAATCAGCCGTCGCCTCCTCCCAGATTTTTCACTCAGATGGCGGTGAGATGGAGCCGGAGACGATGGAAATAAAGTCGGTGAGTGAATACTTCACTAAGATGCACATGGGCTCAGTAATGAGCAGGCAGAGAGGGAAGCAAGGAATCCAAGGAAATACCTGTGAATCCTCCGATAGATCTCACGTGATGCCTCACGACTCGGCTAAAGAGGAGCCCCCTCACCTTGTTGGGAAGTACAACGCGTTCACTGTGAGAGATTCCTATTACATGAATCAACTCGATCTGGGGCGAACTCACTTGAAAGACAGGCATCAAAAATGGCAGCAGAGAGTGCCTGGAAACAAAATGGCAGAAAATCTCCCTCCGGAATGTGTGAATGACTCACAGGCTTCCCACGCAGACAGGTTGACCGTCAAGGGAGAGAAGCAGGACTCGGATGAAAAAAGCCAACACTTAAATCTGCGCTCGCCGTCCAAAGGTTCTGTCTCTGCTGAGGGAGACGCCGCTTCACAAGATAATCAGCAGCAGCAGATGAAGATCCCGCCATCTGAGCAAGACCTGGCTCGGTTGTATGAATACCACGTGAGCAAGCGCATGTCGTCGATACAGAGCGAAGGCGTTCACTCTCTCCAAAGCTCACAGTGTTCCTCGATCGACGCCGGCTGTAGCACAGGCAGCAGCAGCTGTGTCACTCCCATGGATTCTCCCCTTTGTGCCACAGACAATCTGCATGTACTGTCCGAGTCCTCACTCAAGGGGCTGAGTTATGTAACGGCCGAGGAGAGAGCTTCTGGGCCCACCGGTCAGGGGAAGATTGGCCATCCCATGGACCCCACCCTGCTGAGGAAGATCCATGCAGCCACCAGTGCTGAGCCCGGGTTCACAATTACAAGGGACGGCAGTCACAGAATGCCCAAGATTAAAGAAACCACAGGTAAAACTAAACAGGAGGGTGCCCTCTTTATCTGTGTCCATGTAAGCGCATGAAATGAACAAAAAGGACATATACTGATGTTACTCACTGCAGGCAAGTAAAGGCAGGAATACATTTTAAATGGTCATTTCACACACATTTTTTTTTCTACCTCGATGTATCAAGTAGGGTTGGGCACTTAAAAGTAGTGTGTCGCCTCAGAGTTGCAGTGAGGCAGAATTGTTATTTGCATTTTCGTAGTCTGGCTTCCTCGGTATAGCTGAACTAACCTGGTTTCAAGCTTCTGAGGCTGAACACAGCTAAGTTGCAGACATGTGGTGCAGTGATGAAGACCCTTTTTAACCCGGCACAGGGATGCGTGTCGAAAGCCCTCCAGGCAGGGATCTGAGAGTTGATCTGACTACCTTCGCTGGAGAAGAGAGACAGTTTTGTCAGCTCTGTGAGACAGCAACCCGTAACCGCCCCCCTCCATAGACCACACAGCTGCCATTTTCCCCACATGTCACACCCAGGGTGAGAAGCTTGAATGCTGGGATAATGTTGTGTTGTTTAAAGGTAGGGAATCTGACAAATTGTTATCATTTTCCTGATTGATCAGCAACTGAAAAGATGATGGATAGAAAAAATCTGGAGGGACTCAGGGCCATCATTTCCGATAAAACAACATATTTGTTAACCCATTGGCTATCATTAGCATTCAGCCACTCCCTAGCGAATGTTACTGTTTGATTACATCCAGTGCGTTTCACTTCCAGGCTTTAATAAACTTGTCCAAGATGTGCAATGATATTTTAGAATTAATTCACAACTTTCCTATCTGAACATCTAACACTATGACACATTATCATTAAGCCAGGAAGTGGTTGAATGTTAAGGGTAGCCTGTCTAATTGAAGCTAAAGGGTTATCAAATATGTTTACGGGGAGAAATGGCCAGATATCCTGTCAGATCTTGACTTTCCATTGTCTTTTCTATTTATGATCATTCAGGAAGCTTTGAAGATAACAATGTGTCAGATTCTCTACGTTTATCGTGCAACCTGGAACACAACAGCATGACATTTGTGCTTCCCACCTTGAACATCGTGGCAGAGGCCAATGGCCGCCATGTGAATATGGTCAGTTGCAATATTTAACAGTGGACATTGTCATATGCCAATGCAACTAGTTTGCTGACAGAATAAGAGCTGTTGGTGGAAAAATGTACGTCCAGTGGGACACTTTTCAAATTCTTGAGTTTTGGAATAATTGGCCTAAGGAACAATAGCATGTGAGGTGCTTTCAACTAAATGCTAACAACTGGATGCTAACATACTTACAATGACAATGCTAACATGCTGATGTTAAGTAGGTATAATGTTCACCATGTTTAGCATCCTAGTGTAGAATGTTAGCATAATAGCGTTTGCTAACTGGATCTCAACACAGCACAGCTGAGGTTTTGCAGGTATATTGCTACAAACTAAAATATTGTATTACACCTTATCTGTACACATCTCTTAGAAACCATTTGAACAAAACAATCTGTGACAAGGGTTTGGAAGTACACACTGATATTTTCACGGGCCAAAGATATTGGGAACCATTACTTCAAAATATATTCCTGCGCTTATGTACCTGAAATTAGGAGATTTCTTCCAATGTCGCTTTTGTTCTTTTCATCCATTTGAGCCTTTAGAAATCAAGATGATGGTTTTGATCCTCATCCTGGGACCCCCTGCCCCGATGATTTTGATGATTCCCTGCTCCCAACACAACTGATTCAAATGAATGACTTAAACAGAGATTGGTGACAAGCTGATCATTTGAGTCAGGTGTGGTGGAGCAGGAAAACACCTAAAACACGCAGGGCAGACGGGCCCTCAGGACCAGAACTGAAAAACACTGAGCTCAGGTATTAAAATATATAATTTTAACAATTATACAAATGCAGGAGAAGTTGCATATCATCATCTGATGTCTGTATATATAGCACATATAGGTATGTATTTGTTGTTAGTATGAAACTGTTTATTGTAGATGAATATGTGCTGTGATGCTTAACAGTTCCCTTTGTTCTCCTACTACCCCTAGTGTAGCTTGCACACAGCTGAAGAAGGTTGGGGAAGAGTCATCTTTAGCTCTCTGTACTGAGACCACCACCACAACCATGTCACCGTCATCATTAAGAAGTAGCACAGAGCCCGCCGGGCTAACACAGGCCAGTCCCGAGCCCGACCCACACGCCCTGGCATTCCCTTCAAGCGCATCTTCATGCGACCCTACATCAGGCAGCCTCAGGAAGCCACGCAGGGTCCCGTTGCTCAGGAGGAGCTGGAGCACCATAATGCCAGGTTCCAGGAGCTTAGAAGCACTGATAGATAAGACCAAAGCCACACTTGGTGGGAAGAGTCGCAGTCAGAATTTCCAGTTTCAAGATCCCCCAAAAGTGCAGAGGATATTCTCTGCCAAAACATTGCCCAAAAGCTTTTCCCAGGGTTCAGTCGCGTCTAGTTCATCCGATAGAAAGCTGCTAAGAGGACCCTCCCTCTTGTTGTCCCCAGCCCCAAGGCTGGATGCAGGTGCGTGGAGGTGCCGTGGACCATTCAGTGACTGTTTCCTGCGGAGAAAGACAAACACTGATGAAAACAGAGAGATTCCCTCACATCCTCTGTTCTCTGTCAGCTCGGTTTCTTTCAGTCGCAAGGGGAACACGAAAGCCGCCTGTAAGACTGAGCGGAGCAACGCGGCGATGAACGACACGAGCCTTAAAGCAAGGCTAGCTCGTGTAAATTCCATGAAGGGAAAAACCTACAGCCTCCACACAGGCTTTGCACTTGCACGGAAGGATGCCTTAGAGATAGCCAGCGTGTTGCGTTCCAGCGTCTGTCACTCGTGCAGAGGCGAGAGGCAGGAGGTGAACGAGGCCGACATGGACGCGTTCTCCCAGCTGCTCTTTATGCAGGCCAATGTGCTGAGCAGCGCCTGCCGTCAGATGGCCGCGGAGTATGGCAGCCCAGAGGAGCTACTGCTCACTCTGACACACAGCTTCCACACGCTCTGCTGCCTGACGCAGGCCTGCATGTCACTCGTGGAAGGCCTGAGCAGGGAGAGTGAGCGGCGCTCGGTGGTAGCCAAGGTGGACGAGGTCGTCGTGAACTACGTGTGTCTGCTGAAAGCTGCTGAGGTGGCTTCGGGAAGCTCCCCCAGTGACCGAAGTGTGAATGCATTGACACATCACTCTGCCACCATGTCTGCTATTATAAACACACTAACTCACTCACTGAAAACACTGCTCGACAAATAAACTGTTGTTGTTTTGTCCTGATTATTGATTTTAAAGCCATACATAAGAGACATGGGTCTAACAACCAATGTGAACTGCTGTGAAAGAAAAAAAAATTGCCTTGTGTATACAATATTTTAATATGTAAAGTAAAACTAAAATTATATGAAACATTAAAGTTTTAAATAGATTATATTAAGGCCTCTATGAAGAAGCATACGGTCCTCCTCCCAACTATATTATCTAATATGACATAATAGAGACTGTTTGAATGATTTATTGGTTATATTAGGGGCATAACATGTAGATTATTACCACCTTGTTAGTACCTTGTTTATAAATTGTAAAAATATATATTATGTTGGAGAAATGCATACACTATACACAGCTCTAGACAAATCATTGCACAGGACAAGACATGATCAAATAAAAGTAATGAATATAAATTTTTTCATTTGCTGGATTCACCTTAATTTAATGGACACTTTACACATGAACACTGAGTACTTTCCTGTTACTTTTTTGTCAAGATCATTAAAAAGATTAAAACTTTTAAAAAGTTTGTATCTGAATTTTTGAATGTCTGTTTGTGTTTGAATAAACATGAGTTTGTGGCTGTTTATCACCAACCTTGGGCAGATAAAACATTTTTGTTTTATTTATTTATCAAGGAGCATGGAAGGTCGTCATCATCATTAAATCAGTTGATCCTTGGCGCATTAAAAGACTTTTCTAGATTATCCAAGTTGGCTCTTAAAAACTATTATTATTCACACAGAAAAGCTGCTTGACCCATGTTTAGTTTAACTGTATTTGAAAACTCAGGATTTTACTATTAACCCATGTCTGAGTGTTGGTAATGCTTTTTGCATTAATGATGATGACGGTCCATTTCACTTAAAGGGCAGGAGAGAGTGTTTGTACAGTGTTATGCTGCATGACGCTTATTCATCTGAGAGTCTAGAGCCATGCTAGCACCAACGTGTACTTCTAGCTCAATGTTATCAACGGCATGCTCACAGTGCCAATGCTAATGTGCTGATGGTTAGCAGGTAACGTTTTCTATGTCTTAGTCTAGCTTGTTAGCGCGCTGACCTTTGCTCATTAGTGCAACACAAAGTATTTGATCAGGTCGATGCTCTAAAACTACAGGCCTGTGTAGGGTCTCTCAAATAGAGGGCCAACATACACGGGTGAGAGTGAATGTTACTCATCTGTTGAGCAAGAACGAAGCCACAGAGAACGTGTTTACATTTTGCCTGTTACAAGAATAGCACGTTTAACATATAGGCTCAACTAGTAAACCTCAACCGAAGCATAGGTTTCACTTTACTCTGCAGACTAGTCAGAAATGAAACAGCACTTTCCATGGATGGTGGCCACTTAATAACCAACAACTCCTGCAGCTGTGCCATAATACGGCCCGATAAGAACCACAAACCATGACATTCTGTCCTAAAGAAAACCTTTCATAGTAACAATAGCGTGACGCAGGTTTTTGCAGCATTATATAACAAACAACAATCAGTCGACACATACATTATCCCACAGATGTTGTGAAAGATAGAAGAGTTGGATGGTGCGTGTTGTTTGAGACAATAGGGAAGTGATTCTGGCTAATTATACACTCGATGGGCTACCCCAGGCACCTGTTACTTTCAGCCCATCACCGAACATCAATGTTACAATGTCCTTTAAGCCCGTGATCCAACTTGACAGCAGGACTCACAGCGGGATCTCTCTTCCATCTCCAGAGTGAACAATGTTCTTCCACCTGGTGAGTATCAGTTACCTGTATTTATTCACTATATTGAATTATAATTACATTCATATTGTGTGTAAGGAAATGGCAGGTTGACTTTGATCAGAAGGGCAGTAAACCACATGCAGAGGTGAAAAGTAAACGCTTGCTTGTACCTTGTCCGAGTTGTACTATAACCATATGAGTGGCAACGGGCTCTTTGATAGATTTCAATCTGGATTTAGAGCGAGGAGAATTCTCAATTACATAATTTTATCAGCCAAACATCAGTTTTATTGCTTTTAGATCTTAAAGTAATACTCCTAAGATTTTCATGTAAACAAATATCTGTTAAGTTGTTATCTACTGCCAAATGAGGTAACGCAATGATGATTGAGCCTATGGCCCTTGCATTTGCTATTATACTAAAGATGTACACTGGGTTTCGGTGGTGACTTCCCATAAAATATCTTCTCAGAAGACATCATTCCCTTTTTGCATCCATGTGGTGTCGTTATGGAGGCGTGGCCTGCAGTGTACTTCATCGCTCAGTCATTGGCCCATTATTATTCTCCATTTATATGCTACCACTAGGTCAGATCTTGAATAGACACAAACGGTTTCTATTTTTTGTGCAGATGACTCCCAGATTTATTCCTATTTGATTCTGTTAACAAAACATGAATAATTAACATACAATCTTGTCTCACAGATGTAAAACTGGCTCTCTCAGAACGTTCTTCAGCTAAACAGATAAATCAGAAGCCATTATCATAGGTTCAGACCCCTCCAACAAACAACAAACGTAACTTTGATCAACAGCTGAAATCAGTTGTTCAGTCGCGCTTTCTTCAACTACGCAATATCTAAAAAAATAGCTCCTTTAGTTACACACCTTCTTTACATCCTGGTTAGATTATTGCAATTCACTCTATTCCGTTCTCACTCTGCAGCAAGAGCACTCACAAAATCCAATAGATGAGTCCACATAACACTTATTTTAGCATATCTACATTGGTAACGTGTACATTGTAGAATTTAGAACTTTTTAAAGCACGTCTGGGGTAAGCCCCTGATTATAACACAGAGTAAATAAGCCCTTATGAGCCTGAATGCAGCCTCTGGCAGAGAACTGTTGGCAATTCCAAGGTCAAAACTAAAAATCGGGGGAGAGCGAGCTTTTAAAGTCTTTGGAACATCTGCCGGAGGAGATCAGGCAGACTAGCTCTGTTTCTTCTTCTCTTAAAAACACATTTCCCTTTTTATTGTTATTGTTTATTTGTTTAAGTATTGCTTGGTTTATTATTGCATTGTGTGTACTGTTTTTTATCATTTATCTGTATTTTTCCTGTTTTTATGTCTTTGTAAAGCACTTTGTAACTTGTTTTTGAAAAGTGCTATATATGTGTGTGTGTGTGTGTGTGTGTGTGTGTGTGTGTGTGTGTGTGTGTGTTATTATTATTATTATTATTATTATTGTTATTGTTATTATTATCATGAAGAAGCACATCCTGTACATAGCTTGATGATTTTAGCAGGTGATTATGCTTGATATGTGTATAATGCGTCTAAGTGTGTGTTATTAGTTTTGCACTTGCACACATTTCTCAGTGAACCTCCTCGTGTTTTTTTGTGCAGATGTGTGTGTCACTGCTGGGCCTGTGGTGTTTCCTGCCCCTGTCGACAGCCGGGGTTTCCTATCCAAAAACTCTGCCATGTGATGTTATTGAGACCAACAATGGGAGCACGGTGACGGTGGACTGCACTGAGAAAAGCCTCACAGATATTCCCCCCGACATCCCCAGAGACACCACCAACCTGACGCTCACCATCAACCACATTCATGGATTAAACTCCACCTCCTTCCGAGGTTTAGAGAACCTGACTGAGATTGACATGAGGTGCAACTGTGTGCCCATCAAAATCGGCCCCAAGGACCGCATGTGCCTTCAGAGTGTGACAATAGAAGATAATACCTTTACCAGCCTGAGGAATCTGCGAGTGCTCTATCTGGATGGCAATCAACTCGAAAGTATACCCAAAGGCCTGCCTTCAAACCTGATGCTGCTGAGTCTGGAAGTGAATCACATTAGCTCTATCTCTAAAGCAAACCTCTCTGAGATCAGAAATGTTCAAATACTTTACCTCGGCCAAAACTGCTACTTTCGTAACCCGTGCAATTATTCCTATTCTATAGAGGAGGGTGCCTTTCTTCAGCTTAACAATTTAACATTGTTAAGTCTAAAGTCAAATAACTTATCCTTTATTCCACCTCACCTACCCACAAGTCTGAAGGAGTTGTATCTCTACAATAATAACATTCTAAAAGTCACGGATGAGGATTTCAAAAACCTGACAAACCTTGAGATTCTGGACATCAGCGGAAACTGTCCCCGATGTTACAATGCACCTTTCCCATGCAACCCATGCCCAAATGATTCACCGCTGAATGTCAGCAAGAATGCCTTCAAAATGTTGACTAAACTAAAGACGCTCCGCATGCACAGCAACTCCCTGACATTTGTGGCATCTGAGTGGTTTGCCAGCACGACAGAGCTCAAACAGCTCGACCTCTCATCAAACTTTTTAGGGAGAGCTATAGGAGACACCACCTTCCCACGTTACCTGGGCAAACTGGAGGAACTGGACCTTTCCTTCAACTATGACCTGCAGAGGTACCCCCAAACGCTGAGACTGAGCTGCAGCTTCTCTGACCTCAAATCACTTAAAATTCTCAGGATAAAGGGCTTCGTGTTTCAGCAGCTACTGCCAGAGAGCATTGATCATTTAAAACCTCTGAGAGGATTAGAGGTTCTAGATTTGGGCACAAACTTCATTAAAATGGCAAACCTTAGTACTCTGATGGAATTAAAAAGCTTTAAAATAATCAGTCTGTCTGACAACAAAATATCCTCCCCTTCTGACCGCGAAGATCCTGTTGGTTTCTCTGGAGGAGAGCCCCTGCATTGGTCGCCCATGTCGGCTGCTGATCAGTACCAAAATGGGGATGCGAGAGAGATTCATTACTTCAGATATGATGAATATGCGCGCAGCTGCAAATACAGAGACAAAGAACTTGGAGTCATTACAACCCTCGTCAAAAGGAATTGCAGCCATTTTGGCAAAACCCTGGATGTGAGCAGAAACAACATCTTCTTCTTGCATTCGAGATTTTTAAACCTCGGAGAGCTGAGATGCCTCAATCTGTCAGGGAATGCAATGAGCCAAAGTCTGAATGGCTCCGAATTCACCTATCTGACTAATTTGAAATATCTGGACTTTTCCTTTAATCGGCTGGACCTGCTCCACTCCACCGCATTTCAAGAGCTGAAGAGTCTGGTCGTCTTGGATATAAGCAACAACAACCATTATTTTGAGTCGGAGGGCTTGACTCACATGCTTAATTTCACTAGAAATCTGAAAAATCTCAAGATTTTGTTGATGAACAACAACAAGATTTCTACCTCCACTAACACGGAGCTGGAGAGTGAATCTCTAGAGAGGTTGGAGTTCATAGATAACCGGTTAGATATTTTGTGGAGGGATGGGAACGACAAATATTTCAATTATTTCAAAAAATTAATTAATCTGAGTGTCCTCGACATCTCTAGTAACAACCTCAATTTCATTCCAAAAGACGTGTTCAATGGCTTTCCGGACAAACTATCTGAGCTTAACATTAAAGACAACAGACTAAACTACTTTTCTTGGGGCCAACTACAACTTCTACATTCTTTGAAAGTCTTAGATCTCAGTGGAAACTGCCTAACCACTGTTCCACGCATGCTGTCAAACTGCACCACGTCTCTGGAGAAGTTCATTTTACACAATAACCATATCCTAAAACTAACGCCAGATTTTCTCAAGGATGCCTTCAACTTAAAACATCTGGATCTCAGCAACAATATCATAAAGCACATTGAAAAATCGAGCTTCCCAGACAATGTTGTTAATAAGATGGACAAGCTGCTTCTGCACAACAATGATTTCCAGTGCAATTGCAATGCAACTTGGTTCATCATGTGGCTCAACAGTACCAACGTGACCATCCCGAGACTGGCCACAGAAGTGACCTGTGCCTCTCCGGGGGCGCAAAAAGGCCGTTCTGTGGTCTCAGTGGACCTGCTGGCCTGCCAGCACAACTACCTGTCCATCATCTTCTGCATCCTCATGTCTTCTCTCGTCCTCGGCTTCCTCACCCTGTCCATCTCCAGCCACCTCTTCCTGTGGGATGTCTGGTACATCTACCACTTCTGCAGGGCCAAGCTCAAAGGCTACATCCGCCTGCAGTCCCAAAGCTCCGTCTATGATGCTTTTGTGATATACGACAAGGAGGATACTGCAGTGACGGAGTGGGTGATGAAGGAAATGTGCGTTCACCTGGAGGAACGCGGAGACCGTCCCCTGACGCTGTGCCTGGAGGAACGGGACTGGATCCCTGGATGCCCCCTGATCGACAACCTCTGCCAAAGCATCCACAGGAGCAAGAGGACCGTGTTCATTCTGACCAGCAGGTATATTAAGAGTGGCAACTTCAAGACAGCTTTCTACATGGCCCACCAAAGGCTAATGGATGAAAAAGATGATGTCATCGTACTGATCTTCCTGGAGAAAGTGCAATGCAATTCAAAGTACCTGAGATTAAGGAAGAGGCTGTATAAGAGGTCTGTGTTGGAGTGGCCAACAAACCCTCTGGCCCAGCCATACTTCTGGTTCAGCCTGAGAAGCGTGCTGGCAACTGAAAGCCACAAACAATACAACAACCTCTTCAAAGAGACACTGTAAATAGACCAGAAACTGTAATTGTTTGATTCCCTATAAATGTACTTCTGCATATGAATAACAATGTGTGAACATGTAACGTGTATTTTCTTGCATCAATGAACAAGGAGGAAGACAATGATAAAATGACTGATTAATAGTGTGCTTATTGTAAATACCCCATTGACTGTTTAGAGAAGTGGTTGGCATTTTGTGTCATCTCATCAGAAGGGTGCATTTTTTCATCCTTTTATTTTAAGATGTTAACAAAACTGCCAACAGGAAATGAGGAAGTGATACAGATGCACTTCCTTAATTCACATGCTACATCTGCCCCAGTCTTGTTCTAAGAACTAGACAGTGTACTACTGTTATGATTGACTCCAGTGACAGAGGGATGCTCCTATTTTTTTTATTGTGTGTTGTATACTAAAGATAAGGAACACAGAGATGAAGTAGGACATTTTGATATGCGTTGACTTGATGACACACAAGGCAGGCAACAGTTTTGACAATGAGTTTAAGTCATTCAAGGATTATAAGGAATCAATACAACACATGCACGATGGTGAGTTTCACTGATATAAGTTTCTCTGTATGCTTTTAAGCTGTGCTCAATGTATAGATACCCCAAATGTTCAAATTGTTTTATGCATTTGATTTCCTAAGAATCATGTCAGGATGTTTCTGTAATATAATCTTTCGTTGTTTCTGTGTAAAGAAATTCACATTCACACATTCACATACACTGACCAACTGTGTATACATTTATTCGATTACTGATTCTTTTTTTTGATAATGAAGTGTTCTACAGTAAATACAGTTCATTAAAGTTAACTCACAACTGTGTGAGGGAAAAATAAAGCTTGTTGTGTCAGTATCACCTTCCTTTTTGTAGAGAGTCCCTGTCAACAACCAATCATTAGTCTGCGGTGTAATCACAAAGTCATGTTGTGCCCCCAAAATTGCGTCAAACACAAAGAACATTGTTTTAAATGATAGTTTCCAAAGATACTGTGTTTCAGGCTGAAATGTTGTGAATGTTGAGTAATATTAGATATTTCCTGAGGAAACTGGATGACAAAGGGAGGGTGTCTAGCTTTTAGGGGTAGAAATAAAAATAATAAATGAATTTATACTAGTTAAAAATGCACAGCCTCAGTTCAGTTCACTCGGGGTTTTTGCTGCTACAGCCTTAGCTCGTCTGATCTCAGCACAATTCAGATATATATTGAGGCATTATTGAGGCAAGTCAGCTTTTCTTAACTTGTGCCACCGCTGCAGAACTGTGTTTAGTATTTACAATTATCCCGCAATAGCTGTCGAGCAAAAGTTGCATAATCTTGCTGTGAGGGGTTTACTGAATATATAATTCTTACAAAATGCAGAGAGCCCTCATTCGAGCTGAGTTATATTTCACTAACAGACTACTGCCACCTGCTGGGAACAAGTGGCATCATTCTGAAAAAAGAAACTTGTAATCCTTATTCCTGCTACAAGGAGCTTCATTTTTTGATTTTTTTTTTCTCTAACATCAGCAGACTGCTTAGTGATGAGGGAGTGTTTCTATTTATGACTGTGTAAGATTAATTATTGTGATATAAGGAAGGTGAAACAAAGTAAACTTTCCTTTAGCGCTGCAGCTTTGAGACCCCTCAATACATCCACAGCACTCTGCCACAAAGAATAATTATAATTTTTTGACTTATTCTGGATAAGTCAGAAATCGACCGGATGGCAGGCATTAAGCTCAAACATAATAACTTCATAGAAATAGCAAATCTTCTCACTGACGGTCTCTTTTGCTTATGTCAGTCGTATACAGACATCTGTATTAAATGTGTTTAAAAAGTGTTTCATAAACAGTTAAAAGTACCTTTAAACTTCCTGTTTAAAAGTATAGTTTCACAAATTGTCAACTCTGCCTTTAAGCAATAATGAGGTCACTATGCATGTTTGATCTTTGAAGGAGGTTTTGCATCTCTCCTGTCGATACTCTTCAGACTGTAACTTTGGAAGATATCCATTTGATCTGTCTACTCATACAAAATCATCTCAACCATTTTCACACCGAAATTAATTAATGCCGGTAAAACTTCTAGCAATCGGGGAATGACTCCTTTTTCCTTGCCAAGAGAAGAGATTGATCTTCTGGTAAATTTTTCCTTGTGTGTCCTGTTTGTCGACATGCACGCTCTGGAAAATCAGGTAACAGTAAAAAGCAGATAATCATATACCTAATCAGACTACAACCAGAAGACAATGCAACTTGTTTTTAAAGTCTTAATCAATTACATTCTGATCGTTTTTTGGGAGCTGACAATGGAGGTTGCTAAGAAATGAGACATCTTGCTTCTTTTTCTCATCCCTATTGAGAGTTGCACATGCACAGTACTGTTCGGCCAACTGGCATGCACGGAAGACACTAACGAAAGTTACTTTTTAAAATATGTTTTACTTGCATCTCTCTTACAAACGAAGTGTCGACTGAATGATATTGGAGCACCGCTTAAACAGAGAAAGATTCAAAAGTATTAACAGGCCGGCGTCAACCCATATCATAGCATCACTTCTGAAAATGGGCAAAAATGAGCATGTCCACCCAAATGTGGTGTTTCCATCATAGCCGATTGGAGCAGGAGCCAACAAACACCAGTGATTACAGCAGTTACTGAGTCATTTGATGTGGGAGTAAATACTGATTACACACATTCACGTTGAAGGAAAAATCAAGATGTTAGCAGGTGTTAGTGGGTTTTAATGTCCACTATGAACAGAAGGAATTATTCCAGCAAACAACAATTTAAAGGCTCATATGGGCACCTAACCTGACTTTAGTTGGAAATTGTGAAACTATACTATATTTGAAATAACAAATGGATGATATAATTCATGATGACTTAGTGTTTAAGTTAAAGTAACTTCATTTGAAAGATGTTATTGTTTATCTACAGACCGTCACACGTTGGATACGCCTGCTGCTCTTCTGCCTCTGTTGCCACCACGAGATCCAGCCTGCTGCGTGTAAACTTTGGTGGATGTCGCCGAAGTTCCCTTGTGATGTCACAGCCAAAAACGCCTCTGAGATCTTGTTTGACTGCAGAGGGCGTCATCTGAATGCAATACCTGAGGGGATCACTAGTAACGCAACTCAGCTCGACGTATCGGAAAATTTCATCACGAATATTTCGGCTGATGCGTTTTCCGGCCTGCCGAACCTGACCCAACTCAAGCTCAACTGGGCAAACAAGAAAGAGGAGGTGAACATCGATGCGAATGCTTTCAAAAATCTGACAAAACTGCGTGTACTGAGCCTGAGTGGCACCTGTCAGACACATATTCCCAGAAATCTCCCCCTAAGCGTGACCACCCTGGAGTTAAACTTTAACAAGTTTGTGTCTGTGAATAAGACAAGTCTCGCCGGCTTAACAAATGTGACGCATTTATGGTTATCGAAAAACTGCTACAGCTGGCATCCTTGTGGGCAGTCTTTTAAGATTGAGGACGGCAGCTTTGAAAATGTGACCCAACTGCAGGCTCTGGACTTGTCCTTTAACAACTTAACTCAAGCTCCCAAAGGATTACCCCAGTCGTTACGCATTTTGTGGTTGGGTTCGAACCAAATACAGAGCATATCTGAAGATGACTTCCGCGGGCTATATAATTTAGAAGTTCTAAAAATACAAGGGAACTGTCCAAGGTGTCAAAATGCTCCATACCCCTGTGTTCCCTGCAAAAACAGCTCTCTTAGCATCCACCCTGATGCATTTGATGATTTGACACAGCTTAACCTGCTGAATCTTGGAGGAAACTCACTGACCGACCTGAATCCCTCCTGGTTTAAGAAGCTGAACAAGCTTAAACAATTGCTTCTGGCATTTAACTTCTTGCTAAAACCAATGACTGAGGATGCAGCGTTTCTAAGACACATTCCCAAGCTAGAAAGACTTGATTTCTCATTCAACTTCGATCTTAAGTACTATCCTAAGACTTTAAATCTTTCAGCAGAGTTTTCAAATCTCAGGTCACTTAGAACTTTGCATTTGGAGGGCTTGGTCTTCCAGAATATCGGACCAGGGACACTCAAACCTTTGTACCAGCTCAAAAATCTGTCTGCATTGAACTTAGGGACTAACTTCATTATTTACTCCGATTCCACCATATTCAACAATTTCCCCCACTTGAAAATGATATACCTCGCAGAAAACAGGCTGTACCCCATTTCAGTGAACAACCCCCCTCATCCAAGTAAGAGATACAATCAGAGGTCGAAATTTTCGACTTCGCCGCTTGACTTCACCGCTTCACTTCATGTGAAACCCCATTGGAAAGATTTCGATTTTGAGATAACACAGGGCTTGATCAAGCAAGAGTGCTTTGACTCTGGACAAGTAGTAGTACTCAGCTCAAATAATCTGTTTTTCATTTCTCCAGAGCAATTCCAGGGCTACGGAGATATTGCATGTCTCAACCTCTCGAGAAACGGATTATCAGCTGCACTTAATGGAACAGAGTTCAGGGGGCTGGACAATTTGACATATCTGGACCTGTCATTCAATAAGATTGATCTGGCCTACGACTACGCCTTCAGTGAACTCCAAAAACTAGAAGTGCTAGACCTCAGCCACAACGAACACTACTTTAAAGTGTTCGGGGTAACGCACAACTTGAATTTTACCAAACATCTGCCCGCCTTAAGAGTGCTGAATATGAGTTTTAACAGCATTCACACGTTAACAACAAAACAGATGCACAGCAAATCTCTAACAGAGCTTCAGTTCACGCATAACTATCTTGGAACTCTTTGGAAAGAAAAAGACGGCACATATAAGAAGCTGTTTGCCGATCTCACTAATTTGACAATCTTAGATATATCCTACAACAAAATTGCAAAGATTCCAGATGATGTTTATGCATATTTGCCACGGAACCTCACCAGACTACACATAAATCACAACAAGCTGAAAGATTTTGCGTGGGACAATCTGCAGTTTTTCCACCAGCTTCAGGTTTTAGACCTGAGCTACAATCTTTTGACCAACGTGACCGGTATACACTCAAACGGCACCCACAATATGACTGTCCTCGACCTGAGTCGTAACCACATCTTCTGCTTGGACGATGGATTTCTAAACGGTGTGAAACACCTTAAGGTTCTTAAACTTGGCTACAACAGACTGACGACCATAAATCAATCCACTTTCCAGCCGAGACCTGAGAGTCAGGTTGAAACTTTGTACTTGCAGAAAAATCCCTTCCAGTGTACCTGCGACTCGTTAGACTTCATTCTATGGATTGAAAACAGCGGTGTAAAAATCCCTAGACTGATCACTGAGGTGACATGTGACACACCAGCAAACCAGAAAGATAAACCTCTGATAAAGTTCGACATCAACCAGTGTGTAAATGACAGTCAGGCGTTCTTGATCTACCTTCTCACAAGCACCTTCATTATCGTTTTCATGTTTGTGGCAACGATTGCTCACTTATTCTACTGGGATGCTTCCTACGTCCTGCACTATGTTAAAGCGAAGCTGAAGGGATACAGCTCCCTGAACTCATCACACGGTGTTTATGATGTCTTCGTGACTTACGACACCTCAGACCCTCATGTCTCTGAGTGGGTGATGAGGAATCTGCGAGTGAAACTGGAAGAGGAAGGAGAGAAGCATCTTCCTCTGTGTCTGGAGGAGAGGGACTGGCCCCTGGGAGTCCCGCTGGTGGATAACCTCACTCAGAGCATTCAGTACAGTCGCAAGACCCTGTTTGTCTTGACAGAGGGCTACGTTAAGACCGGCGTTTTCAAACTGGCGATGTATCTGGCCCACCAAAGACTGCTGGATGAGAATATCGATGTGATCGTGGTGCTGATGCTGGAGCCCGTGCTGCAGCACTCTCACTTCCTGCGTCTGAGGAGGAGGCTGTGCGAGCAAAGCGTGGTGGAGTGGCCGAGAACGGCTGCCGCGGAGCCCTGGTTCTGGCAAAACCTGAGGAATGTGGTCAGAGTAGACAATCAGGTGATGTACAACAAGACTTACTCAAAGTACTTCACCAGCCGCTGAAACAAGACCAACAGCCTGGGATTCATTTATCATTTTATTGTCACATTTCTAAAAGAACTGTTTTGTCCACTGGTCAAACACTGATGTGGTCCATCAAGACTTTTATCAGAACATAAACAAAGACATTATTTCATAATTGTTTGCTGACAATTAAAAATGTGAACAACAGAATTTGATTGCGATTTGTGTGCAGGTATTATTGTATGAATAAATCAATCCATTTACAATCTGTGTCATTTCGTTGTTAAAATAAACACACTGACCTTAAAGAACAACACACAGTCATACTGTTTAACTTTGTTTATACGTGGCGGACCCTGCCACCCTTCTAGCTTCAACAGTGTTCTGGGGACCTTATTTTCCTCTGAGAACAGGTTGTTTATTCAGCTACGAGAAAAATAAATATTTCTGAGTTTGTAATATTCACTCGATTTTATAGTAATAATTAAAGTTACGAGTCTGAATTTCTTCTCCAAAACTACATACTGCCCCTTTAAGTTTATAATAAGATCATTTAAAGAAATCTAAAGAATCCTTGCACAAACTCCATAATATGAATTCTATTCCACCCTAAATATTTATCTGATGTATACTCCTACCTTTTTATGAATTCCATCTCTACTGACAATAGAAATCACATTAGCCTGTGTCACTGCAACAAAGCATTTTGTAGAGTGGTGTGACAGCAACCATCTCATTATAAATCTCAGGAAAACTGAAGAGATGGTTCTGGACCTCTGCTCAGTGAGCGATCATAGCTCTGTGGTCATACATGAAGAAGAATCAGTCAGGTGTGCTCCTATAAGAACCTTTCCTCCACATAGATAACAGCTGGTTGACAGTGTGTGCTTTGTTTACAACAGAGATTTTTTTTTTTTTTTAACGCATACTCAGGGTGCATGTGGACCAGACGATAAGATGTTTTTATTTTACTGGGCTGTTCTAGAGAGCAGGTATGGGCTGTCAGCACAGTATGGCGATATTACCTTATAGCTGAAAAACAAGCTTGCTCGTCTTATACAGACTTCCATGAATTCTATGGGGGATAAAATCAATCCCTTCAGTCAACATATGAGCAGTCTGTTGTCAGGCAAGCACAGAAGATACTGTTTGGCACATAATTATCCACGAAGTGTATTAGCTCAAGACACAGATCAAACAAAATAATGCTGCTTGAGGCCACAGGGACCGTGCAATAGCTTGTGGTGCTCTTATCATTAATGGTTGTGTAATAAGTGCAATATGTGCAGTGTGTGTAGTGTGTTCATTATGTGCAGTAGAGGGGTGTCTGCAACAACTGGTACTGGCAATAACTGTGATGTTCAAAAAAATGAAGTAATGATATCGCGTTAACAGTAAACATATGATAATATCATGTCAATAATCCAGCGCCTCATAAATCTACTCTGTTTCTTTCTGTTCCCAAATGGTCATAATAGCCGTCAGCAATGAGCCTTAACACTGGTTGCCGAACGCCTTACAACAGGAGAAGAAGTTAAAGCTGCAGTAACAGTTAACTGTTCGCTGGCTAGTGTGTGACATGGATCTGCTGTGTGGCTGCCACTCATTGATTTACTACTGCTGTGCAAAATCATGTGGAAACAACAGACATTTACGGTCACATCGACGCTCTCTGCAGCTACGGTATTAAACACGTGCACAGTGTTTGAGTCCAAGACAAATTTCCGCTATGGGGACGATACAGCAGTGTACAAACAAATAAGTCCTTTTTCTTCATGGTGTCTCCATTATTTTCACTGTCCGTGGGCCTCTGTTCAACAGTCACGGTAAAAACTTTTGACTCATACGTGACATGTAACAGTACAATGATTTCATTGTCATGTTTACACTTGAATAAAATCAGTTTTTTTAATGTTTTAATGTTAATAGAAAACTATTTGCCTTGTGATGTGTAATACCAAGGTTGCCATTTCCAGGGAAATTAAAAACAAAACACAATGCAGTAGAGAAATGGTGGGTAATCACATCAGCTGCTATCTTACACAGCATCATTCACACACAAGGCAATTCGAAGTGCTTTGTGGGGGCATAGAAATAAATTCAAAATTATATATGAATAAGAGAATAAAAATTTAAATTAAAAAGAAGTTATGAACGTAAATATAATTTTGACCTTTTAGCCGACCTCAGGTTTTCTGGAAAGGTTTTCCCTCCTATAAAAAGTTTTTTTTTTTCCTCAGTCAAATC
This sequence comes from Diplodus puntazzo, assembly GCA_963678695.2. Taxonomy (NCBI): domain Eukaryota; kingdom Metazoa; phylum Chordata; class Actinopteri; order Spariformes; family Sparidae; genus Diplodus; species Diplodus puntazzo. The sequence continues at coordinate 16,468,230 of OZ023164.1, read as the reverse complement.
GAGGGTCTGCAGACAGAAGATGTCGCTTGCTGTACAGATTGTAAAGCTCACTGAGGCAAACGGGATTGCAATTTTGGGCTATAGGCTATAAATAAAACTGATTTCATTATGCATCCATATTTATATATTTAATCATTTATTTCTGCATTTCTGCACACTTATGTCACTTTTGGTCTCTCATACATTCCTCATCCTCAGTTACTTCAGTGTCCCCGTTAAATTACTTCCCTGTTATTACTTCGTCTGGCCGCACGGTGTCGCCCTGACACAGTTTTAATAGCGTGTAAGTTGAGTCGGTGAACTCAATGCTTTATTCCTAAGTGCCTTTGTAGTCTGCATTTAGATCATTTTGTGTTACAAACAAACGCTCTGAACCGACGTGACGGCAAACACTTCAGTAAAAACAGAAAGGAGAACAACTGATAATTCAAACGTGTCGCTCATCTGGTCTGACGCAGCTGGCCGCAGCTGACCAGACGCAGATATTTTACTCAGACTCGCAGACTAAATGTAAAATATCAAGGAAAGGATCATATCGCATTTGGCGTTTATTAAACTGTTTGTAGCTCAAAAAAGCGACTTTTTTTTCCGAGACGGTGGACGTGACGTCAGGGGACTATTTGCATACTGCGCAGTATTTAAAGTGTGATTGACGGCGGACTCATCACTGCGATCCTGCGCCGACGAGAAGTGTACCCTGTCTCTCTCTCTCTCTGACTGAAACCCTGGTGAGTGCCTGATTTATGTTCATTTAAAAATATCCTAGTGTGTGTTACGAGGCGGCTTTTATTGTAGCCCTGCTGTGTGAATTACTAAATCGCGATGTTTGACTTTTATTACCTGGGAAGTCACCGTCTCGCAATGTCCTTCCTGTCGACATCAGACGGACTCAGCTGCGCAGGATGCGTTCAAAACTGCCCGGATAAATCGGATAAAAGGCGAAAGTGTGACGCGTTTTTAAAACAAAGACGAGCTGAAGAATGACTGAAGGGTGAAACATTGTTATGTAGTCTGTGAAACTTAAAACTTCATTGGGCTACATGCCCCGTATTACTTATTTAGCTGAAAACTTAATATTATGTGTGCTCCCTTTCTTAAAGTCGAGGTTTGTTCATAGGGGGATTGGCATTAAGGCAGTACGCTCATCTAGATTGCTTAAAAAAGGGCGGTGGTCCCTGAAATGCACACTCCCACTAACCGACACAAAGCTGATCTGCAGTCAGGCGCAGATGAACCGTTCGTCTTGCACCAATGTCCTCATGCTGAAACTCATGTCAACCAATCAAGCTGTTAATTGCGACCTCCACGTGCTCAAGTGTGCTTCAGTGTGAACCCAACTGCAAAACATGCTTAATTTTCTTTTTTCTCTTTTTAGAGCCTCTGCAGACATGGCCGACAAGCCTGACATCTCAGAAGTCGCATCCTTCGACAAGTCCAAGCTGAAGAAGACAGAGACTGAGGAGAAAAACACACTTCCAACCAAAGAAAGTATGTGCTGCACCGAATGACTTTAATTTATTTTTTTTCTAGAGCATTTGAATTGGTGTGAACACAGCCGTTGGAACTAACGATGCAAACTTTACTTCCTCTTTTGCAGCCATCGAACAGGAGAAGTCAGCATAATGCAGACCGGCACTCCCTTTGCTCTGTACATTCCACAAGACTTGCCTTTTTTTTTTTTTTCAAACTTGTATCTCAAGCTGACTAATTGACAAAATTGTGGCTGTTCAACCCTCGCCGCACTACTCTCTCGTCAAGATGTCCCTCTGTACAGTAAGGAAGCGTGGCGTAACATCAGCATGGGTTCCTGGTCATCTGTTGCTTTGGCTGCATCTCCAGGGTGGCGGTGAGGAGCAGTCGTGCCGTGAAACAACTACGGGACCTACACGTTGTGATTTGAAGCCCTGCTCCAGCCACTTGTGAATGCTTTAAAAAAAAATGAAAACAAGCAGTGTTTAATGGTTTTTGTAAAATCTGGAATGCAAGTTTGTCAAATATGCAAAATAAAAAATGTAAATTGACTTTAATGTGTCCTTGTGGTTGATGCTGTGCAGCTATGTGCGCTCCTCCCAGAAGGGTTACAAGGACTACTTTTGAGCAGAATTTTTTTTTTTTTTATATGAAGCTGCTGACGGCATGGGAACACTTTGTAAGCGGCGCAGTCTTAAGGTGCTGGCACAGTAAAATTACCAACTGACCTAGAAAGTGCTGACAATCCTCACTGCTAATGCTTGAGCAGCTTGCTCCCACAGACCAAGCTGGAGTATAAATTTCAAAATTTGTGCCTTTGGATTGCACACTTAAGGATTTTAAGCTTTACAAAAGGGGAACATGAACCCTTAGAGCAGAAACTGACCTGCAGTTTTAGCTGTGCACAGGTAGCTATTGTGTCTTTCAGTGGCCTTCTTCCACACAGGTGTAATTGAAGCCTTGACTATCTGGGGAAGAGTTGGGCTGTCTATAATCAACTCTGACTCCAGAGGCAAAGTATCACTTGCACCATGCTGTGAGGAAAATGCTTAAAACTGAACAGGCCCATGCTCTGAACTTTGCCTCCAGCTTTCAAACTGCAAAGAGGCAATTGAGAATCTCTCCTGCCTGATGTAATAAGATGCAACTCCTCAAATAGACCTCAGGTGCTGGATTAGAGTTTAGTGGGGTGTGTGTCTGTTTTCATTCAGAAATGCTCTGCTGGTAGAACAGCATACATGTAATGCTAGGAAAAATGTGAGAATGAACCATGTCAGCTGGGTGTCCTCTGGTGCCTTGTACTGTAATATGGTTACAGGTACACACTGAACAGCCTGTACCTGGTTGAGCTGAGGTCGTATGTTCTCATACACAAACAGGAAGAGAATAAGCACAGCAAGGGCCTTTGCTGTGGTGCTGAAAAACTTTTTCTTTTAAAGGGGCACTAATTTGTTTTGGAGAAGAAATTCCAACTCAGAATTTGAATGTTTACAGTATAAATGAGGTAATTATTTTTTTTTCTTCTCCGAGGTAAATAAGGACCCCAGAACACTGTTTGAAGCTAGAAAGGTGACAGGGTCCGCCAAATATAAATACATATGAAACAGTATGAAATTGTACTGTCCTTTAAGGTCAGTTTGTTTATTGAGTCATGAAAACAAAGACAGTTCATATTTTCAGTTTATGTAGGTAAATAATTATGTTGGCCCCAAAAACTATACAGTGCATCTTTAAAAACTAATGAACAAATATGCCCGTGTAGGACTGTGAACATACTGTAGTGAAATGGGTAACAATGTTAGTGCTCTGAGTTGACCACAGCCTTCATTTTCGCGTGCCATCATTATTGTGTACACCAAGGGACTGACGAGGCTGTCTCAAAAAAAAAGAGAACCTGTTCTACCTCATTCTGCTGCTCAGCGACAACAGCTGTATCTCATGTGGGGAGAGATAGAGCGGGGGAGAGAGACAGATTACGTAACTGTAATGGGTCTTTAGACTGTAACAGCTGTGCTGTAACAACAATAGGCCTGCTAAGGGGTTTGGCACAAGTTCACGTTCATCCTCTTTCCCATGAGGCTGCATTTAATCTCATTTTTAGCTTGGGAAAGAGGACATGCTAGTTGTCGTTTTTTCCATCCGCCCTTTTAAGAAGCACCAAAAAGGCCAAAACATTTATACTTTTACACACATCTGTAAAGCCATGTAGCCCCCCACCCCCCTCTGAGTCCTCTACCATTCTTACATATGGTCTGTTCACACAACAGCTCCTCAGTGTCCCCTAACAATGTGTGCTTTGGAGAAAACAGCAGCCAATATGACACATTACAAGACACTGCTATCTCCTGTTACACCCTCTCCACGTGTTTTCACGCTGATAAATGAGAGATTCATCCTGACAACTTCACGACGTGAGTGCAGCGTAAGGGTTCAGATTCTTCCCCAACGACTCGGCGCGAAAAGAAACAAATCAAACCTGATCCCTGTGCGTGTGAGAAGCAGAGCATTCAAATATTTAGATATTTACTGTAGTTTCAATCGGCGCTGCTCATACGGGTGTTCCCAGTCAAGACCCGATAACTGTCCATGAATAGTGATGCAAATGGCTCTGAAATGACACTAAGGGCTGATTGTGGTGAACTTGACTTGAGGCACTAAAAGGCCATCTGCCAGTGTTGTGACGGGCACCCTCTGGACCGGCTGTGGCTCGGACTGACTGCAGCCTTCTACGGAGAACAGATGCCTCTGAGACTGCCTATGGCTACATACGTAATGCACTTTGAGAATGAAACCACACTGGGAGTAATGCTCCCCAGATGAGGCCATACTGTACATCAACAAAAACAATGCACTGTTAATCTGGCTGATTTTGGACAGAGGGTACAGTGTAAACAAACGTGGGATTGATTTGATAATGCAACAAACTAATACAATAAAGAAAATGCAATACATCTTTAAGGGTCACTATGTCCTTTTGGAGAAGGAATTCTCAAACTCTGACCTAAATTATTATTATTATTATTATTAATGTGGGAATAAGACAAACTTAGAAATATACATGTCTTCCATTGCTGAATAAACAAGCTGCTCTCAGGGGAAAATAAGGTCTCCAGAACACAATTTAAAGCTAGAGAGGTGGCAGGGTCTGCCACATATAAACAAAGTCAAACAGTAGTTTCTCAACAGGAAATGCTACAGGGGCAAAAACAAGGTTTGTTCCTACTGGTCATTATTTTTACATGCAGGAGGAAGTGACGGGATCTCACAGCCGCTCGCAGCAGCACGATGAAACTCATCTCTGCTCCTTCCTCTTGTTTCTAACACTTGTGCGCCTCGACCGTCTTTCTCACACCTTGTTTCCATGGTAGCAGACAGGGGATTTTAGACACACGATCAGAGAGAAGGTGGTATTGTTCAGAGCTCTACATGCGTTCAATTCCTTCCAAGATGAAAATAATTTGGTATCTGTGCAGGCAATTGTTGACTAGAATCACTACATCGGTGCAAGGAGCAGTGATTTCAGAAACTAGCCCCAATGCTGAGCCTCTACTTCTCTCTTGATGGGGGCTTTGCTGTATGTAAAGTCTGTCTTCCTCACGTGATAATTCAGGTTCTTTCATAACACTTTTTTGGCAGAACATACTATTCCTCTATCCCCTCCCAGTTTCAGTGTCTTTACTTGAGCACGCTCATCAAATAAAATGGAAACATAAATTCAGCTGTGAAAATGAGGGGCTGCGGGTGAGTCTATTTGGAGTAGCTGCTAGGTGAAGTAAATCAAGAAAAACTCCCCAAAGAATGTTTCAGGTCAGAAGAATGCTCGAGACTCCTGAAACCCTCCGGGGAAATCGTCTACCTGACCAGACGCGTTCCTCATGTCAAGCTTCGCATTTTTGAGGGTGTGCAATGCAGCCAATAGTCTGTGCTCTGCTCTAATGAAACGCCTAATGCATCCAGCCACGAGTGTACTGTTGGGTGTAAAATCACATAAAATGACTTCCTGTATCTGTTTATTGACATTAAACATGTTTGCGACTGTTGTTCCTTGTAAATGTGCAGGAGGAGTTAGGAGTTCATTTCAAGCAAATCATCACATTAAACGGGTGTCTAGATATCGGTTTTGTTCACTGGCATTGAGAAACAGAATATATATAGAATATATATATATATAATATACATAGAATACTAGAGTATTCAGGAATATTTACATGAAGAAGAGGGATAATATAAGATGAGACTTTCATGAACATATATAGGTCACAGAGTTTATCAAATGCACATTATCATGTGTTCATGAAAATATTATTGAAGGTGATAAAATCTTTCCTTGTATCTAAGTTTTACTCCATTATCACCGTTAATCATGGGTGTGGTAAGAAGCTGGAGCTGGGACAAATATGTCCATTCATCTGTGTGAGGAGTTTCAGCGTCTTTATGTTCTCGCTTCAGAGCGCACCCGGGGAAAGGACAATTCATCTTTGTCTTCTTTATCATAGCCACGGTGGGAAAAAGCAGTGCAGCTATTGTGTGATAGGTAGACACAAAAGCTGAGGGTGTGAGCCGGCCAATCCAGTGACACACCATAATGGTTGCTATGTGTGACAAAGAAACTCCCAGAAACGTGCCTTGTGCTGTACTTGAGATTTGTGGCAGAGGGGAGATATTTACAATCCGAGCAGTTCGCAGAGATACACAAACATTTATCTAGTGCTGATTTTAATGGGAATCTCTGGAAAATCTTTGAGGCCGTTTACAATCCAAGACGGCCATTTGAAACCTGATTAGAAGAGCAAACACAAAGGCAGAGTAGCCGGACCTGTTTCCAATTCTCCGAGGTCTGTTAACCTTTACTCAGAGAAGTGAAGAGTAAATACCTACTTAGTTGAGAACCTTTGCATTAATGGTGTTGGTCCTGCAGAATTACAGGACAAAGGAGGCAGCCAAACCTGACTTAAAGTGGCAACGGACAAGTTTTACTTCCCCCCCAGTGTTTCCAAGTGGCCTTAGTGTTGTCTCTGCTGTTGAAAAGACAACTGGAGCATTTCTGTTGTAAATAACAAGAACAAAGGACAAAACATGAGTTTATTCAACATTTGGTCTATAATATATTTAAAATCGAACGACAGGTAAACTTCCTTTTATTGGGTGACGCGTGCAGATGGTTTGATTATTCTACATCCATTACGTTGTGCAATCAGCATTTACTTCATAATGATGCGGAACACTTGAAAAGCATGTGACAACATGTGTGAGATACAGACAAACTGAAGTGAAAAAGAGGAATGAGTACAATTAGTGAAACTCTGTGCTGGTGAGTAGCCAGGACTTTAGAAACACTGAGGTCAGGAGTCAAAATTCCTTTGTAGCACACCTACCTGAAATATTTAAGCAGTCCTAAAACGAGCTCAAAATTGATGATAATTTTTAAAAAAACAACTTTTTATTTAACTGTCTTTTGTCTTCCTTGTGCAGTAAATGTTCTATTTTTTTTCTCTACTGTGACATCAGACAGACCTCAACAGCCAAAGCGCAGTTACCAGTTAGTCACACAAAGACAACGTATTCCAAGAAGAAAGAGCTGGCTCCTTCTTTGCCTTGCTGCCGTTGATTTTTGCAGTCTGATTAGCTGGGCAGATGTGGCCTGAGTGCTACGACCGAGATGCAGCATAGAGTGATTCAATGTGACGTGTGCATGCAACCCTTCAGCTGCAAGAGTCACCCTGGTGAGCTCACTAGCTCACCAGCTGTGAGGCTGGCAACCCAAATCCCCCCCTTTGCAGCACGACAGACTCATGTACAGTGTGTGTATGTATGAGCAGGAAGAATTCACGGTGTAACATGTTATTCTCTACTTGTAGAGTGGCCTACATCCGTTTTACTACCTGCACGTCTGTCTACTTCCTGTCAACTCCAAAGTAACCCATTATCCTCATCTCCGACCTTAGCGATCACAGTGGTTTTGTCTAACCCTCATCCTGACATAGTTACTTCATTTTCAAAGTTAGCTTTGAATACATACTTTGTAACAGTATTGGTTTTTCTCAGATAACAGTTAGCAACGTTAGCTACTCACTCAGTGTAGCACTAACGTTAGGACTGTTTTCATAGCTTAGCTAACGTTAGGTTACAACAGCTGTTTATGCATGGCTAACTCAGCTAACAAGCTATGGATATTCATACAGAGTACCAGAGTAAGCTAGGTTTTAAAAGTGAAGTAACTAACTGAAGAATGAGAAAGCACTGTGATCACTGAGGTTGGCTAAGGTAATGCTGCTGTACAGCTGAGAGGAAGTAAACGGTATTCGTCATACTAAATTGTGCAAGTTGGAATAACTTCAGAGCTACAGCCTGAAACAAAATGAGGTTTTGAGCTGGTATACAATAACAGTGATCATGTATAACAAAGAGACAGGAAGTGAGAGGAGTAAGTGTGAAGTGAGACGCCAGTGTGCATGAGTTTGAAGGGGGAGACAGTGTGGTCGTAATCATGTGATGTTAGCGCTGGAAGTGAGTGTTTTAGGTCGTTGTGCAGAAACAGTTTGGAGAAAGAGCAGATACCCAGACATGCTGCCTTAAAGCTGGCAGCTGAGTGAAGCATCTGACATCTGAGCTTTCAAGTCATATTCATCAGCGGAGTAACTGATTTATGTGAAGATAAGTTAAGAACTATAACTATCTGCATAATGAATATCCTTGCCTTGACATTAGCTCAAGCTGAGAGAAATGCTTGAAAGGTAGAACTCAAAAAATGCTAACACTGGTGTGCATATGCAGTAATTTCAGGCTTTGTCCTTCTGTCGCAGATGCTGAGTAAATGCTCCTTTGATCTGGCAGGGTGGGCCGCACAGCATCATATACATGAATGAACGTCCTCTGCAAGGACATCCAGTTATTAAGTAAATAGGCAGATGAATTTTTTGGCTTTTATCTTGCAGCTGTCTCCTCTGTAGTGTCTTTTTTGATCGACCCTTTGTTCACCACGTTCGTTTATGTGGATGATGCTTTGTCACAGTCACAGTCACAACTTTTAGTCAGAGGAAACAACATGGTTTCCTCTTCAGTAAGTGTCTCTGTCTGTCCAGCAGTGTGGACTAAAGTTGAGTTTGAAGCAGTGACAAGAACATCATACGTTAAGTCTGACCTCTGCAGTGTCTCATAAAAACGACCCCCCCAGTTTTGTTTTTCGCTTTCTTAATATTGTCTTAGTAATCACATGACTGACTTCTGCCAGTATTTCCCATGAATAATGGGACAAGGCTTTGATACATCATTGTTGTGATTGTTGTTATTGGTCACAAAGAACCAAAGCTCTGCTAATGATGTTGCCCCGCAGTTAAGACCATGTGTACACATCATCATACCAGGGATGGAAAATGCTCTTGACAAATCCTCAGAGCTCGTCAGTGTGTCAACCTCTCCTCCCATTTGCGCAGTCACACTGATGTTTCTCTAACTTGCAGTACGGCTCTCTACACTGCTTATTACACAGTCTGCACAGGATTATCTGCCTGCCGAGATGATGGGGAAGACATTTTTGAGCTCTTATAGTGTGCAAGGTAAAAGTTTTGTAAGAATGTGCATTAGGCCCCACCCCGTAAAGCACAGCTGAACCAGGACAGAACAGCAAATTGGACAAATGGAATATAGTACTAGCGTGGTTTTCTTGCAAGGTTCGGCTCCTGGCAACCCGGGACTGTGTAAGCAAGGATAGCTTACCGAGCTAATTGCAGCTAAATATATTTAGTAGCAGTTAGCATTTACTTTAGCAACAAAGCTACCAGTATCTGTCCACCAGGAAAATCCCTACATCCCCTCGGTACTGTGAGTGGCTTCTGACTTTGTTCGACCAGGCCACGTACAGCCCTGTTCTGGAGGCGCTCAATGAGAAGTTACTGTCTTATCAGTATATGTTTGTTAGCATTTACTTTAGCAACAAGCTACGTATCTGTCTCGAGCTGCTCCAGACAGAGCAGCCCGAAGGCAGCAGGGGGAAAACCAGCAGATATTGCCTTTATAAAGCATGACCCATTTTACCCAAATAACTGAATAAAGTTACAAAGTTGTGTTTTTGTACAAATTATAAAGTTGTTTTTTTGTGCAGTAATCCATGAAGTCCAGTCATGAAAAACACATGCCTCAAGCATCGTTCCTCCATTTATACATGTGCAGGATGAGTCATTATCATTTTAAATATGTTTCCAGGAAGTTACAAACTCTAAAATACCACTAAGAGTACTTAGTAATACCTGGTAATATGTTGGGTTTGATACTGATGTTTAGGTGAGATATGGTGCAAGATGTATCTAAGTGACTTTGACTTGATGGGAGCTTTAAGATGAATAAATGATGATAAATTTCGTTAACATCTCACCGATTTACAGAGTTTCTGAACGATACATGAGCATGTTTGTGAGAGCTCTGAACGCAGAAGTTTCAAAGGTGTGTAACAGGATGTGGTTGAAAAGCTGCAGAGCCATACTGTAGAAGCAGAACTAACATATGAACTGTACCAGAGGCATTACAGCATATACAGACTGAAATACTGTTCAAAATAAAACCAAAGATTTTGCTGATCTGATTCCTCAGTGCTGAATTTGAAATGGCAGGTCAGGAAGAGGAACTTGTTCATTGTGTTATTCATAAATTGAACTGATGATGCCGATTAGTGTCATCAGATCAAACAAAGATGCCTTTTAAATAAGTTTCATCAGAACAAACAAAGATGCTTGTAATTAAGTTTCCTCAGTGCTTTACAACACCTCTGTATTCTCTTTAAATAAGCTGCAGGTAAATAAAGAAGTGTTTGCAGAGACCTTAAGTAACTTACAAAGATGTCAACGGGGTGTTACTTTGTTTGCCGGGATTTCACACTGCTTGCCATATGATCATCAGTATGAGCTGTCTGAAATGTCAGAAGAGGTAAAGAACACTGTGTACCAGTTGCACAATGTACAGAACAGCATGATGAATATGTAGCAGCACCCATTGTACTTCTGATGTGTGAAACTGTAGTGCAGGAGTCGATTTGTGTAATTTGAGAACTTGTGGTGCTGACAAAACTTATTTTATGTAACATGTATGAGTATGCGTTTGGCATGTTTTTTTGTTTGTTTTTGTGTTGTGCAAGCATGTGCAATTCTGCTGTTATTCAATACTATGCACAATGGTCTGGAGCAAAGTTAACTCAAAGTAGACACAAAACCTGGATTGAGACAGCTTGATGAAAACCGTCTGAGGAATGTGCTTAGCTATCACTGCTCCAGAATAGGCCTGGCCACGTACAGCATGTATCCTTTGCAAACGCCTGCAGCCATGTTTTCGTTTGTGATATCTTCATAAGAGCAGGCAAACTCCTGTTACATCTGATATGTTCTGCGTTTGTTCAGTGTTTGCAGTCGTCTAGAAAGCTTGTTGTGAAACAAGCCGACTAAAGCTATGGCATTTAGATTTGGTCTGAGAATGGTTTGATCTCCCCTTAATTAATGTGGATAAGCACTTGGAGAGAGAGTGTGAGTGTGTGTGTGTGCGTGTGTTTGTGTGTGTGTGTGTGTCTGTGTGTCTGTGTGTGTGTGAACAGCTCAAAGTGGGCCTGTGGAAGCCAAAGAGACAAAGCCTGTTTCTGTTTTTTGAACTGCAACTTCCGACTTCTGCTATTTCTGACATTTTCTCTCTTCCTTTTGCGGCAGGCTGTTTCTGCTTCATGCTGTGCACCGCTACAGAGGAACATGTAGGTGTCACATACAGGACTTAGTCCTGTCTGCTCACATCTGAAACATTATGCAAATATGCATTAAGCAGAAATGCATGTTAAAGTTCACTCAAAAAATGTTGAAATACTGCCTTCTCTGGAATATAATGAAACTAGATGGCACTCAGCTTCTGGCGCACAATGCAACACAAAATTATATTTGAGAATCTTTTCAGAAATTATGACCCGGTTACTCAGGATAATCCACAGACCTTGTTGTGAACAGTTTCATGTAGGGCTTATTTTTCTCCCAAACTACACCGTACTCAACCGTATCACTGCACAGGAGGAAGTGTGCTTCTGCTCACTGGCGAGAGGCTAGTTTATAAAACAACTAAGATAGCTTGCAGTACAGCTTAGCATGAGCCTTGCTAACATGAGTAGATGCATGCTGACTTCTGTGCAGCCATATGGTGTAGTTTGGTCAAAAGAGGCCACATCTAGTTCCATTAAATTTGATAGTATTATGACTTTTCTCCTTCCTGTCTTTGCCTTTTTCCTGATGTTGTATTTCTCGTCACCGACACCAATATAATCTAAACAGATAAATAGCACTACATGTAAGACAAAATATGTATTTTTGATTTTGGGGTGAACTGTCACTTTAAGTTACATAATTGTGTATGAATATAACACCAAAACATCTGCTCATACCTTACAGCTTACTAATATATTGTATAGAAAACCACAGTTCATTACTAGAGTCTTTGTGTATCCCTGCAGCTAAGGCTACAAAGCTTATTCTAACAAGAAACAGGAAATTAAATCTGCTTGTTCTCATTGCGCTGATGACCACATAAATCTATAATAACAGCAAAGACATGTATATTTCTGGAGCCTTTAACCCCTGCAATAGAGCAGGGACATTAAAACTCTTGTGCACTCACACAGTGAAGGTTAAAAGTGATACTGCAGCATGTCTTATCCTTTTAGGCATGCTCACTCCACTAAGGTGATGTGTAGAATGCTAAAAGAGTAAATAGTTGTGTAATTATACCCAGCATGCACATCCCGATTTAGGAAGAATAAAGCGAAGTTTTAAACTCTGACCCTTGGGGTCTTACCACTTTAAAAAAAAGGTTAAATGGCAAATTGAACCCTCTGCAGACATCAAAGAAAGATGCAAACAGTGTAAAACTGTATCACTGTGCAAGAAGCTTCATAATCACAATAACATGCTCCTTAATTATAGCTTTGGTAATAGCAGCATGGAAAAGTTTGTTTTGTATTACGCTGAGAGGACATACAAGGCCTGTGACGGTTCCCAGACTTTACCTAAGATCTCCTGGTATGTGTAGCATGAGGAGAACGCAGCAAACATAAAGGTTAAAGCAGGATGGAGCATTACTGACAAAAAGAGAAAGGATTAGGACCTGACAAAAAAGAAAAAGTATTAAAAATTATAGGGAGGTTAGGTATAATAAGTGATTCTGGAGAAAGATAGTTGGTGGTTGAGTCTCATTCCCACGTCTTCAAATGCCAAGGCTTTGAGTTGGTCAGTCGTGCCATCACCAACCCAAATCATCGGTATTTAAAGGAGACCTTTTATACTTTTTTGCCTTTCTTTCAGGTCACACTCCTCCTGGAACACCTGTAATTCTGTGACTTTGTGACATCGCACTATGTCACCATGTCACATGTTTGCATAAATTGTGACTGGCTAAGTTTGGAACATAAGAATGGATTTAGCAAAGCTGCTCTATTGTTGTTAGCAATGCTGGTTCATACGTGCGTGAGCTGACCAATGAGATCAGACTGGGTATTCAGGATGGAGACTTAAAGAGAGAGGAGCTAAAACAGAGTATTTCAGAAAGAGGGAAGAGCTGCAGCACTGGACAGTATGAGAAAACTGATGTGTTTTTTGAGCGCTAAAGCATGTAAACCTATTCTAGTAGTAACACAAAATACAACTATGAACCTGAAAATGAGCATAATATGTCTCCTTTAAAAATGTATAAAGACGGTTAACAAAACAGGCTGTTTAAAAGGGACATGGATTTCAATCTAGTCACGTGGCAGGTGCGTAAACTGGAGAAGTTCCCCATGAACTAGCCACAGATTTGAAGAAACGGAAGTCAACAAACATACTGAAACATCTGTAGACATGGTATGCATACAGAATTTGTGATGGTTTATGAGGTCTGGTCAGGATTCACTAAGGAGAATGAATCATCAATCAGACTATTGAAAAGTCAGCATTATTGCATCAGACAAAGGCTGGTCTCCTCCTCTAATACAGGAAGACTGTGGTACAACTCAAGCAAAGCAACGGATATAGTTCAGTGAAGCAATATCATCAGCGGCTCTGCAGCAGCAGCAGCAGCAGAGTGGGCATCATGGGAGCTTTGCTGCGACTGTGACAGATTGAATAGGCCACTGTAATGTCTCTGACCAGCCAAGCCCATCAATAAATAACAGCGGGCCACACATCAACCCTCTTGAGATGTCTGGTGCTTCCCCATCAAGCCACCCTCACAGCATGGCACAACTGTGTCTGCTGCCGCTGCTATATTATTAATGTGAGGAGAGCGGGGAGGCGTCCAGCTGAGGCCGAAGCCTGCGTTTAAACCTGTCACACCCGTCACATTAAGGGGTGAAAGTGTCTGTGTGATCTCTGCCTGAATCCCCCAAGGTATGACTCTCTGGTTGCATTGGGTTCAACCTCACTTAGCAGCAGCCTGTCATTGTGTTATGTGTGGCCAGCAGATGTTCCAGGAGGAGCACCTGGACCCTTGAATCCAAATTACAGGAGGTTTCTTTTGGGTCAAGGAAAGGACAAAAGCGCAAAAATGAACCTTGAAGTAACAGAGGTGAGGCATCTTTGGACACCTAATGTGAAAAATACAAATATCAGAATGTCACCTTGTATAAAAGTAGCTTTGTAGAAGACTCAAGATGTGTTTAAGTGTTAATGACAGATACTCCATTTAGAGTAAAAAAGATTTCGCAAGGTCACATCTATAATTGCACGAGGAAGTCACTGCTCCCCAGGCTCTGTTGCACAGATCTTCCGAAAAGTATTTCACAATTGATCGAGTAACTGTAGTGGAACGGAAAATGTCTTATTTTGGAGATAGAAGTTTTGAAGCAAGAGGGCTACTTTTTTGTCTGATACATTTGAATGGGAGGGCACCAATGATAGCCTTTTCAACTTGACTGTTAGATAAACATCTGTCAGATGAGATAGCAGTGTTCGAATGTTTCTGATGAGCAGTGGCCCATTTTCCACTGCAGTCAGTGTTCTCTGCAGAGCATTCATTGCTCATTTCTTCTCCCACTCAGGGCAGGATGTGGTTGTGTACACACATCACTTTCAAAATAACTTCTCAACAGCCATGTCTCTCCTTTTATAGTAAAAGCCTTGCTCAGTGTGCCAAGGGCCTTGATGAGGGCCTCTGAGTGAATGACTATGTGTGCCCGCGTAGGGGCCACTGACTTCTTTAAAGAGTGGCATGCATCTTGCAGCTGAGTGGAGGGGGTGGGGGGGAAATGGGGTTACTGTAGTCTGCTAATCCAAGTATCAGATGCATTATCAGACTATAACTTTATCGACTTCTGTCTGCAAGCCTGGAGTCGATTTAAATGAGAGGAGAGTATTGGCCTGAGTGCATGCCAGGAAGTGGGGAGGAATACTTCCTGAAGCAGCTTCAACAAAGTGCTGCACTACTTGCAGCCAGTTTGAAAACGTTACGGAGAAAGAAACGAAGGTCAATACATGAAAAATAGTGACTTGATTCTACATTTAAAACAAACTGTAAATAAAACATGATGAATCAAACCCTTTACCGTTCAGAACTGCATCTTAATAGCTACAGGAAGCAGTAGAGTGAAACACTCACGCATCAATAACCACCTCTCTTTATAATGTGTCTGAAACTGTAGTCTCACTCAGAACACAAAGAAGTCTGTGCTGACAGACAGGGGCGTCTGCTGAGAGAGAAAAAAAGACAAAGCACACTAGAAAATTCCACTCACAAACAGTTTTCTGGTTTTCAGGTTTCTGCTCAGGTCTTTGAAGCCAACAAACCACAAGCTGAACCTACGGTGTTTAAATACATCTGCATTCCAGGTGACAAAACAGCTAAGCATGTAGCAGCAACATATGGCCCTTTTGTCTACCTCCAGGCTCTTTACATCTCTTGGCAAGAGCTAATCTATGTTGCCCTCTCCTGGAAGAAAAGAGAATTGAAGATAAGTAAAGAGTCAGAGACTTATCTCTGTTGTCCCTAAAGTGATAATTGGGGTTGAATGAGGGGCTTATCACGAGTCAATGTATTACCTGCAGTAGATGCAGTAGCCTTGTGTGGAGAAGCAGCATGCAGCAAAGGGAAGAGAGCATTGTACAGGTAAACGGCCCCGACAGCAAATTGTATTGTAGCCAACTAAAAGAAGGCACACCTAAAAGAAATATATATCTGTTTAAGTGTACACTATATTTTCAGACAGTCTTTTCTGTTGGCACTACATTCCCTCAGCCGCACAATTCAAAAATCCATATTCCTATGCACAAGTGCAGCTGTGCCTGACCCGCACTGTGTAAAGCACCAAAAAAGTTCAAAATATAGTGTACACCTGAAAGGATTTATATTCTTTATACGTGGGCTTTTTTAGGTGGCTAAAATACGTCTTGCTTTCGGTGCTAAGTGCTGCTTCTCCACACAAGGGGAAAGCAGTCATCTATTACAGGTGACGAGGGATAAGCACCCCATACAACCCTACGTCAAAAGATCTGAACTATCACTTTAAGACATGATTTATTTACACTAGGTGCAAATCAGACGCTAAATCATAACTACAGATACATAACACAGTAAATATACTTGTAGCGTTATAAGTTAACTATTGTTCCCAGCTGCCACAGCATCGGCTGGCAGTGTTGTCACCTTGTGAATCTATGTGTGTCTGTGTGTGTGTGTGTGTGTGTGTGTGTGTGTGTGTGTCTGCCTCACAGTCATTAAACTTCACATTTGCGTAGTTGAGATCAAAATGACTTTTGAGTTTGAAGATGGGAGTGGCCACCTGATGAGCACTGAGCAATCTGAGTAAACTCTGCAGTCTTTAAGTAAAGTGGCTGCTTTGTAAACTTAGATCATTAACACATCTCCACCCCTTTGTGATTTTGTGGGACAGTAATGTGTCATACAGTTGGTGTTAAGATCAAAGTTAGTGGTGCAATGTGACAATATGTCAAAAATGAGATTAACTGTTGATGAACAAAGTACTAAATATTCATTTCAACCTGCTTGAGATAATTTCGGGTTGTTTTGATGTATTATGTTTGTTTATTTTCGGTCAAAAACTATTAGCTTAATTTGTCTAGGACTTTACAAGTAAGGAAACATTCTGCTGAATTCCAGTTCCAAAATTTTCATTGTGGATCGCCGCTGGTCTCAAATGCCAGGGCTTCCTCCCTGACAGAAGGTGGTGCTGTTGCAGTGAGAATAATGGCTCCAGCAGGTTCAACTGACACCGACAGCAGCACAGAGCACCAAGGAAACAGCTCTGATAGTATGCATGGCCCACATGCTTGAGATGTCAGTCATATAGACTCAGGTTGCAGACTAGAAATGGGACGCATAGTAAGTGCGTATATTTGTGTGTGTTATTATATAGCACAAGAACTCCTCCCAAGATAGCATCAAATGTAGTACGATAAAAAAGGACTGTATGATGAAAGACCATAGCTGCTACATAGTGTCATGTACAATGCTGTATGCGAACAATTACTTTATTGTTTAAAGCAGTATCATAGATTGGAGCCTGACACTGTACAGAAAACAACAATGTCATTGTTTTGGGAGAATGCAGTTTAATTGCCTAGTTTACATTCTGTCACATTTCATAAATTTCACTGTGAACCAAAATAAAGCGCTATCTGAATTCAGAGTATTGAATAACATTGCTTCAGGGTCCTGCTATTGTGCATGCTGGCCCACTGTCATGACTCACTGGGACGCTTAAATACAGCAGAGCCTCAATTAATGTTATAAGTAACACCTGCGTTTCTCCCGCTATGACAAGTTAAGATGGCTGCAGTAGAAAAGGCCTGCAAAAGTCAGCTAGTTCTAAAGGTTCTCCTCTCAAAGCTCCGAAGCCTTATTCATATTCAGCTCTTAAAGTAGACAATTATCCAACCAGGCTTATCCACCACACTTACAGTTAAAGAAAACATTGTTTTGGTTTCCGATGTCACATGTTCAAAACACCTTTCAATTAGTTCCAAACGCCTCTCAATTATACTGTATTTAACTACAACATAACAACCAGGTGGTCCTTGTGGACAAACCACTTGGAGCCAGTAAAACTACTTGGATTGTGGTCATGATAACTAAACTATTCAGTTAAGCTCCTAACAGACTTCATACTATCTTGCTAATTGCCACTTTCCACAACTACCACTGCTATGCAGCAGCGCTACGACCCACTGCTTTCTTCCCAGCAACCAAACTCCTACCTCCTTAGCATCCTCCTGGATAAGCACTGAGGAATTGCTACATGCGGATTCACCGATATGAGTTCAGGATCATCTTAATTGTTGTTGTGTATCTCCCGGCTCTGCTGAGGAGTGTTTGAGAGCTCACAATCAGGTCTATGCCTTACTGATCTGATGTGGCACAGTGACTCAAATGTGTATTATATTTCAATAAACGGGTGCAACAATTCAGAATGTCCGGACTTGATCTGCTTTGACCTCACGCTGTATAAACAAAATGAAATATAACCAACATTTAGCGAGCTTTTGTAAAGTTTGTGCTTCCCGACATGAGTAATGAATGTCTGGCAAAATAATCACAGACTCGTACGGTGACCTCAACTACAGTGTTTAACTGCAGACTTCCTTCTCATCTGAAAGCCGTTTCCATTGCAGTTTGCAAATCATTTTGCAGTCCATAAAACATTTCTGGAGCTTCACAGCAAAGCAGTGTTGCAGCATTCTCCTATATAACTGAAGTAGATGGAGAAATGTTTTAAAATGTAAAGAAAAAAAAAACAAACATAAAATGGCTCCACACAGCATGTTCAGCGTAATCCATACATTATGAAGCCATGAGATTCTCGGTACTTCCAGAGACTTGGGTTGTGCCGGACAAGCTCTATGGAGCCATTTTATGTTTTTATAGTTGTTTTTTTTGCAGCTACTTCAGTTGTTTAGGAGCCTGCTGTAACACTGTGAAGCTCCAGAAATGCTATGTGGACCACAAAACCTCACCAGACCTTCTAACTGCACAAGTGTCAGTGATGAATTTTTTTTTTGAGCCTCCTTGAACAATGCGGCAGTGGGCAGACCTGCAATCTGTCAATGTGTAGATTATATTAAGTGAGAGTGCAAAAATGACCTCTGTCATACTGTACATGAGAGCTCCCACAACATTGCTTGTCCGTTTGCAAGGGTACAGAGGACCAGGACCAGATGTTGGAGCAGACTTTGAAAGCGTGAAAGCTCATTAAAAGTTTTTTACGGCTGAACTTGGAGTTAGCATGTGTGAGAGAGCAAAGCTTTATGTTCTACCTGTGAAAAAGACATCAAAGCGCACCAAAGCTGCTAATGACAGACCATAGCATGTCTGAGTTCCACAATTAACTGATACACCTAATTACACCCCATCCCCCAAGAAAATACAACATGGGCTCACCATCCAGCAGCTAATGCACGTAAAGCTAAGGTTATCTCAGAAAAGACTCAAAATAAGATCAATAGGCTACACTGCATTTGACATCAACAGTATGATTTTCCCTTCCTCCGGCGAGTGATCCGCAGGAGGACTTCCATGTGGTCTTGTATAGGGTTTCAGTGAAGAGAGGAGCACCCCTATACATAATCTCCACCCCCTGTACATACCCACTCCTACCTCCGAAAGTCGCAACCTATCCCTCACCGTTCACCGTGTGTCACTAAAGTGTCCGGAATTTCAGAGAAGAAGGAGAAGAGGAAGCAAGATTGTGGGACGTAGAGTATAAGTGAAAAGAGTGAGAGAGGGAGAGAGATTTTTTTTTTTCCCTGAAGGAGATTCTGACTTTGTGCTCTAAAATTACATGAAATCCGGTGTGCTTTGTGAAACTAAGACCCGTTCCTGTCTAAGCACTTTAATGAGCGTATAAGCCCCCAGGAGGAATAGTTGAAGCTCTCAGTAAACCAAAGTCAGCCCCCCCGTGGGAAACAAAGCTCTCCGGCTGCTCGCAGTCACAGACATGCAGCCGTTCACCTTTGTCGGTGCTCTTTTTCTCCTGCTCCACGTCTCCTTTGGGATCACAGAAGCTCACAGGTAAGTCAATGAACTATGCAGCAACAGAGTGTCTGATGTCGTAATGTTTCTACCCTTAAAGGTGCACTGTGTCGTTTTGGGGAATACATTGTTAATCAGAAGAGAAAGATCTTTATTGATCTTTACTGATTTTTATGCCTAAACAAACAAACTCTCTTTGTTTTCATAACTGATTAAACTGAATAAACAAACTGACCTTAAAGGACAACACAATTTCACTGTTTTGCTTTGTTTATATGTGGCGGACCCTGCCACGTTTCTGGCTTCAAACAGTGTGGGGACCTTATTATCCTCTGAGAAACAGCTTCCAACCAGTTATGGAAAACATAAATATCACTGAGTTTGTATTATTAACTCATTCATATTGTAAATATTACATTTCTGAGTTTAAATTTCCCCTGCGCCTTTAAACCTGCAACAGGTGTAAACTTTACTTGGATATTTGATTAGATAAGAACTTAAAAAACCTTCCAGGATAATGCCAGATTGATTTCTATGAATTACAAGGTTTATATTGAACTGAATAAAACTATTATTTTCAATTTCGATTAATTTGATGACTATTTTTCTTGATTGATCGATTAGTTGTTTGGTCGATAAGTTGTCAGAAAATCATGAACAGTGTTTCCCAAAGCCCAAGATGGCGTCTTCAAATATCTTGTTTTGTCCAAAACCCCAAAATATTCAGTGTGCTTTCATAGGAGAAACAAAACCGAAAATATTCACATTTATGGAGATAGAATCAAAGATTTTTCATGTTTTTTCTTAAAAATAAACAACTGAAACCAATTAGCAGCTGTAGCTTGTAGATAGCAATGATGAAATACACTTGCACCAGTAAAAAAAACCAAAAGTGTCACTTACAGCATTGGCAAATATACAATTTGGCCCACTTCCTGTAGCCAAAAAAAGGTATTACTGCCATTTTAACTGCTGGTTCCTCTTCATGCTTCCATTTCGAGAGGAGCTTAATAAGTAACTTGAACCCCCCCTTAATTTACCCGGAATTATGTGCTTTAAATCTTTACTGGCAAAACTGTTGTTTTAAGATGTGCTGTGCCTGTGACTGTGAGAGCGATGACAGTGTGTCAGCTAAATGTGGCACAGCAACTGTTAATAAGTGAAGAGCACCTGTCACACTTAGGAGCCCCTCTCCTGTGGGTTATTCTGGTTGATTTCAATCAAGTCTCAGATTCCTCCAGTCCCACTGGAGCCGAAGCTGCTTATAGGATGCTTCCCCTGCGACGACGAAACATCTGGGATATCAGAGTTTGGCACCGAGCTTAAATGTAGACATAATGATGATGAATGCTAAAAAGTCAGACTGGGATGTGAGATTGTGACGCGGATTTACATATTCGCAAAGTCAACCATTGCATCTTAATTGAATTTACAGGTTAAAAATACACTCATGCAATACAATCTATATGTGCAGCAGGTTATTTTGAATGCAATGCTGACTCTCCGGGAATAACTTTACAGTAAGTTCTCATCCGCTGCCAGAAATTGGTGTCAGGGGAAGATCAAGGCGGAGTAGAAAAAAAAGGGAGGACATATGGTTGTGCAGAAGGTATCAATGTGCAACGCAGGATGTGTCTGATTAGTGTGTTTTTCCCCATCTGTAGCCTACATCCTGTCAGCTGGCTGCTGCTCCACAGGGAGCCCCACTTTTATCACTGAACAAGCCTGTGAGGAGACACTTTATTTAGGTTGTTTGTTTTTCTTAAGTACCATTGGGACCAAAATTAGAAGAAAAAAAAAACGATGGCTGAGAATCTGCAATATGCAGAGCTTAGAGAACTTGTCATTAGTGTTCCATTGCGGATATTGACATAAGATTAAGCTTAAAGGCCAAATTTGCTGTCTGATGTTCCATGTGTTTACCAGGGTGGGCTATAAATTTAGCTAAGACAGTGAAATTACACATCTTACCTTCTCCTCCTCCTCTTTCTCTCTATGAAGGCACTACCGACAAGTCCTTACTGGAAACCAAGCAGGTGTGTGTCGCTATGGCAGGAGGCTGGAGTGCTGCTACGGCTGGAAGAAAAACAGTAAAGGACAGTGTGAGGGTGAGATGGATTCAGACACTGGTTTATCACATACATGCAAAATATTCATATCGATAGGCGACTTTTCTAATGTACACATAAAGCTTTTTGAAAGAGTAACGTGTATATTTTTAGAGAGAGAATCTAAATTTACTGCCACAATGCACAATATCCTGACCACTGTTATTCTTTTCATGAAAGGTATTTTCCTAACCCAGAGAATGTGGAGAAAATAACAGTCTAGATCTGCATAAAAGAAACTTGTGGTTTGACTATAATCCACTCGCAAACCACTGATATTTCTGGTGGTATTTTCTCCTTCCTAAATGTTTTACCAGCTCAGTGTGAGCACGACTGCAAGCACGGAGAGTGTGTTGGCCCCAACAAATGCAAGTGTTTCCCAGGATACACAGGAAAGACGTGCAGTCAAGGTAGGTATTTTGGGGGTCGGGGAAGAGGGTCTGGAAAACGTGGGTCGAACTGGGTACAGGGTGATTGCATTTGCAGCTGATAACTTGCATTACGTGCTTATTTTAGACATGTTTTACTCTAAGCATTCAAGCATTTGCATTCTTAGGTTTTAGCAGAGAACGTGTTTGGAAAACAACGTTGACTCTTGTTTCTAGATCTGAATGAGTGCGGCCTGAAGCCTCGTCCCTGTGAGCACCGCTGCATGAACAGCTATGGAAGCTACAAGTGTTACTGTCTCAACGGCTACACTTTAATGCCTGATGGATCTTGCGCCAGTGAGTCAAATCATTTATGTATACCCTAAGTGAAAAAAACAAAGAAAATCAAAGTTGCCAAAGTTTGCACTTACATGTACTTATATGCATTTATATGTTAAACATGTGTTTTTTTGTGTTAATGCATGAAGATTCCAGGACGTGCTCTCTTGCTCACTGTCAGTATGGCTGTGAGGAAGTTCAGGGGGAGATTCGCTGCCTCTGCCCATCGGCGGGGCTGCAACTTGCGCAGGATGAGAGGACGTGTGTAGGTGAGCAACCACACTCATGCAATTACGGATTATGAATACAGAGATTGAATGTTTTTCAAGCATAGAGAGTCATGCGAGGAAACAAATGTCAGGTATGATTCACGATTAGAGACAGGCCAAAGCAAGAGTGAAAAATCAGACGGAGCAATAACTTTTCTCTAAACAAGGAGCACAGAGTGAAAAAACGATTGTCTTTGGCTAGTTTCGGCCTGGACTGGGAGTTTTTGCACAGTGGAACAATTCTGCAATCATTGTATTATGTGGCTTCTGCACGCTTGGTTTGTAAATCAGATGGATGCAATTAAGTTATATTTCTTCCAAAAGTGCCTGAGCTCTGACAGAGCCGGTCCGACACACTGGTCACTGACGGGCGAAGGAATGTAAAGGGAAAAGAAAAATAAGAAGTATTATAGTTCTAGAGCATTACAATTCAGGCTTACCATGGCATCCAACACACTCAACAATAGACGCACAGCAGGAGTACACTGCATGACAGGATGTACTGTACTGTAAGAGACAACGAATGAGCCCTAAAGCATATCAACTGTATCTATCATGAAAGCATCAAGTACTGCAGTACAAATTATATGAGTGGCAATCTTTCCGTCTACAGTAGATATAAAAGACCCCTGAATAGCTGAAGGCGCAGTCTTTAAATCGCTTACCAGAAATACAGTAGATAATTGTAAAAACAAGCATACCGATAGATTCATGGAAGTGAAATAAAGTAATTATATGTCTGAATGAAAATACAAGGTAACTGGCCGACTACATAATTATCTCCATAGGCTGACAACTATCAGTATTTGGCACTATATCACATTCAAAAGTAGACATAGCAACCACAACAATACCAATAGCTAAGTTACCACGCTCAGTGGAAACACTGTTTCCTGCCAGTCCAGACCAGGAAACGCAAATTAGCAGCGATGGCTAATGGGAAGCCAGTGAGGGATCATGATTACTAGGATGGTGTAAGGCGCTCACTTTGCCATAGAAGGTGAAGTTCCCTGAACTGGCAGATGGAAAAGAGCTGCTGATGAGTCCATGTGAATGAATCAGGAAAACAGCCAGGGAAATGTCATTACAAAAAGTGTCAAAAGATAAAAAAATCAAAAAATAAAAACATAGTGGACTGATTTCCTCAATATTACCTAATGTGATGTGTGTGTTTTTTATAAACGTACTGCAAGAAATTTTGAAAATTGTTAAGAAACAGTCCCAATTTAATACTGCTGCCGCTATATGGCCTATATAAGCAAAAATGAGCATTAGTGAGAAGCATGCTATTTCTATACGGTTATTATAGTTAATTCTTGCAACTGGGTCGGATTCCGACGTATATAGGACGGATTAGTTATAAAATGAAAACATTTTTGTATGGTTGAGTGCTGAGGATGAACTGAGGAGTCTCTCAGCCTGAGGGAAGAAGTGCCTCTGTAGTCTTGTGGTACATAGCAACACTAAAACCCTTTTTCTTTCATCATCATATTACAGTCATACATAGCCACAACTACACACATGACCTCATCACTAAGCATCCTGCAAACAGCTGAGTTTAAAAAAGAAATATAGTATTAAAATTATGTTGCATCTTTTTTGTGCTCACTTTCATAACAAAGGCATGTGCCAGTGAGATCTTCCTTCGATACGATGTAGTGGAAACACTACTTTTGTCCACAGGGGACGCCACCATTAACAGAAAATGGTGTTCCTTGTGTCTGCAGTTCTCATGGGTTTGCATATTTTGGTTATTTTAAGGGGTATTGCCTCAGCAGCAAGGTGTTGTACTTGTTACAATTAAGCTTGCATTTTTTTCCAATTCCCTCATCCAAACTTCATGAATATTAAATCATAGGCCCTTAAATTTTTCCTGTTTCCTTTCCCTTCAGATATTAATGAATGTGTAACTGGGAAGAACCTCTGCCCGTACAACAGACAATGTGTGAACACCTTCGGCAGCTACTACTGCAAGTGCCAGGAGGGCTACGATCTGAAATATGTCGACGGCAAATATGACTGTGTAGGTAAGGTATACACATTTATTACAGGGAAATACATTTGTGGATCAGTTCTGCTCCTCAAGGTACAAATAGGCTTCTTCCAATTCCAGACCATGATGAGTGTGCAACTGGCACCAACAAGTGCAGCCACCACGCTGACTGTCTGAACACTCGAGGATCCTACAAGTGCAGGTGCAAGTCTGGCTTCAGAGGCAATGGCTTTGAATGCTCTGGTGAGATCCAAGAACTGCCACACAGAATTATGAATTCAGAAGTTAGGGATGCCTTTTGATTTGTAATAAAACTTCTCAAAAGAGATGTTTTAAATCCTTATGTCTCAGGCCATTCCCAGATGAGAACAGTCAGTCAGATAGGTCAAGAGAAGTTTTACGGCCACATATTTCATTTTGACTTTTTAGACTTCAGCAAACAACAGTCCTGCCAAGGCTGGTTTCCTGCTTTAAGACTCCACCAATCTTTACAGATGTTAGTGAGAGAGAGCCACAGATTGAAAACACACCTGTGAAAATATGACATTGTACGGTAGCCAGCCATCTGAGAAATAAGGAGAAAGGCAGGTTGTGTTGGACTCTTTGAACAGGGCCCAGATAGTAACAGGTGAAGTCTCATGTAGCCAGATGACATAAAGGGAATAGGCCAGAGGTTTAAATGAAGATGCCTTTATTTTTCTGTAGTCAAGCCGTTTTATCAGAGGTCGTGGGATGGAGACAAAGGCAGTGCAGATGATTTCCTCAATGGTGAGATTGTGTGAAATCCAAGACCCTGCATCCGCTGTGCACTCCCTGCAATGCAACCCCATTCATCCCCTCCTCTTGCATACTTTCAAGAAACAAACTCTTTGCCTTGCTCGTGACTGGAAATGTTGTATGTTCACACAGCTTGATATGACACCTGGAATCCTCAGCATGACCCTTTGCATTAGGGGTTGGCGATCTGACACTTTTAGACCATGATCGATCGTGAAGGAGGCGATATTTAATGTCCTCTTACGCCTGTTACCAAACTTCACATACACTTATTGAGTAGCAGATCCAAGCAACGTGAACAAACCAAGAACAATGTCAGAAAAGAAAATTGAGAAAAAAGGTAGCAATTCAGATGATGGGTTGTAGTATTACTTTGTGGCCAGATCGCCCACCCCTGCTTTATAAACTGAATGTATGTGATAAAAATGTCTCAGTTAATGTTTGTGCAATGAATGTCGCTGATGTCCTTCATCTGCATGGAGTAGAACGACAACAACAGCTGCAAAGTACATGAGAACAAGCAACAAACGCATCTGAAACCTGGTGAAATACTGCATCTGCCACTCATGATTGCGCTTCCACATGTCTAATCTGGTTCCTCTTCCTGCCCGCAGCCATCCCAGACTCCCCAGTGAGGCCCGTGATTCTGGGAGGCAAGCTGGACAATGAGGATATCAAAAATGTTATTCCCGAACCGGTCGCGACGTCGCCCCCTAGGCTCCACCAGCAGCCTTTTGACTATGATGGAGAGGTCTACATTGGCACCCAGACTGAGCAGAGACCGGAGGAGGAATTTCCAGAGGAAGAAGAGGAGGAGGAGGAGGAGGAAGAGGAAGACAACGGGCTCAATTCAAGGGGAGATGTTTTCAGTAAGCGTCGTTTTTTTTTTTTTTGGCTCCCTCGCAGTATTTCTGTCGCTGTCGTTCTGGGTGGTCCACAATGTATTAACCATGCACAGACTAAACAAACTGAGTATGTAACTACAGCGATTTTGCTTGTGTGTCTACACGGCATCTGAATACAATTATCGATTTCTACGGTAGGCAGCTGAACTAAGTAGGAATTAGTGAGTCATGTCTTAGACCAGAGAGAAAAGAAGCTTGTTGTTTCATGTCCCCTGTTGACCTCAGGCTCCTCCAAGACCTCTGTAACTCTTCTTGGAAGATTCTCATTGGACTTAAATACGACTCTGGAGAACAACATGTTGAGACACACTGAATATGATCAGTCAGATATGTCCCAGTCATGCTGATTAGTAGGGCTGCAACAAATTATTATCTTCTTAGTCAATTAATCAGTTGATTACTTTTTCGATTAATTGATAAGTTGTTTGGTTTCTAAAAAAGTTTCAGTGTTTCCAAAAGCCAAAGATGACATCCTCAATCCTCAAAGATATTTAATTTACTGTAACAGTGGTGTCAAGAAGCCACACCCCAAGCTGGATTCAGAAAATTATTACCCTTATTTCTTTTAAAAAAAAACTACTAAAACCAGTTAATTGATTAGCAAAATTGGTGACTAACGTAATCGATCAATTGTGACAGCTCTACTGACATTTCCAGCCACATAGAACCCCAAGTGCTGTTATTGTCACACTCTCTTGTCCCGTTGCATTTTGAAAAATATGCAACTCTAGGATGGTATTTTTTAAAACTCTTTAGTTATAATAACCCACTGACTCAAACAAAGAGAATGTATGAAGATCAATTACATTTGCATCTATTTATTATAAGACATGATGTCATCCACGCCTGAATTATGTGTGTACATTTCGTCAACAAATTCAGATAATGTCATCATGTAGACAGTGAAGAGTGGGCAGTGTGGTCATGCAGTGGTATGCTGAGAAACCCCATAAATAAGTAAATGAGACCTTTCACCGCTAATCTTGCCTTTATGGAAACATCTGAGTGAGTGTAGGAACTCCAATAGCAAGAGGAGACAGGCCCCGAGACATCCATCACCTCCAAAGAGGAATGTTACTCTGTTGGCATGTGAGAGCCCAAGGACACAACCCATCCTGGGCCTATTTCCCATCTCCTGGGAGGAGGGTGAGAAGCCTCCAAGCCTTTTATTATGTTTTCCCCAAAACAGCTGTTGTGCAAACAGACTTGACTCCTAGTAGGAAGGTCTGTCATCAGCACTCTCGACCTTTCTAACACTAGCCCACTCTGGTGGAGCAGGTTCAATAACCCCAGCTGCTGCAAGAGCTTTAAAATACTTCGGGGGGGTTGTATTCTGAAGTTGTAGATCCATCTAAAGACAAGAGTGACAGCAGGGCAGGTCTGCACCTGTTAGTTAAAAGGCCCTTTCTGACTTTTATTTCATCCTGGAAAATCTCTTGGGTGCATAATTTTTAGGATCCCATAGTTTCCAAGGAAATTATGGGCAAAATGTTCTTTTTGTTTTTGTTGTTTTTATGAGGCAACATTTAAGTTGTACATGTTATGAAATTATTGAGTATATGAGTTATTTTGTGACACAGTTGTGTCTGCTTTGACTCTTTTGCTTATGTTTGTGTTTAGCCGAAATATTACACACTCAGTCGCCAGGTTATTAGGTACACCTTGCTAAGACTC
Organism: Diplodus puntazzo; assembly: GCA_963678695.2. Classification (NCBI taxonomy): domain Eukaryota; kingdom Metazoa; phylum Chordata; class Actinopteri; order Spariformes; family Sparidae; genus Diplodus; species Diplodus puntazzo. The sequence continues at coordinate 16,440,354 of OZ023164.1, read as the reverse complement.
GAAAGAGATTTAGATCGAAATCAAATGCAACATTCCTGTAATAAATCCGTCTTTGAGACCTCACATTATAACCTTCATAAAGGCAGGATTTACTGCAGGATTGTTGTATTAGACTGCAATAGTTAAAGCTAGGTGAACCTAACAAACTGGCAAATGGTTGTATATTGAAGGAGACCTATGACGCTTTTTGTTTTTCCCTTGCCCTTAGTGTTTCATATGTACTTGTGCATGTTAAAAATCCTCAAAATTAAGCTCCTCTCCTCAACAGAAAAAACTGCTTCTGAAACGCCTCGTTTGGAATACCGCTTTTAAGCCTGTGACTTTGTGACATCACATAAGATCTCAGAGTCACGCATTTTGCACAATTAATGACTCATGATTAGTTTGGCATGTAAGATTTGATTTAGCACTGCTGCTCTGTTGTTGTTAGCGGTTTAGGGTCAGGCATGTGTGAGCCAACCAGTCAGTGGAGACTGGGTATACAGGACAGGGGTCCTTAAAGAGTCAAGAGCTAAATCAGAGCATTTCTGACAGAGAGGGAATATAGAGCTGCAGCACTGGACAGTATGAGAAAACTGATGTGTTTTTTGATCACATAAGCATGTAAGCCTATTCTAGTAGTGACCCAAAATAAAATTACGAACCTGAAAATAGGCATAATATGTCTCCTTTAAGTTGAATATTCATGAATTCACACTGTTTTTTCCCTTTCATCTCTAAATACAGTATCAGAGGACTTTGAGTCAGTGTTTGGCCCGTCCACAGAAGTCAAAGAAATCCAAATAAAACCAGTTCAGGAAGGTAATCAAATATCTGTTAATGTGCAATTGTTATATAATCACTGTCCATGTGACTAATTAGCTAAATTGCTCTGATTGTTTTTCCCTCTAGAGTTCATCATGGATTGCAACTTCGATCAGGGAGCATGTGAGTGGGTCCAAGACAGGGCTGACGACATGGACTGGAGTGTAGCCTACCACAATGACGGTAACAGAATTATGAATCCTTGTTGATGTTCTTACAAGTTATTTTGTTTCCTGCATTCACATATAAGTGCTACAAACTCCTTCAGGTGCTGAGTACTACATGACCATGAGTGGGCTCATAGGGGATCAGGACAACGTAGCAAAGTTGAAGTTGCTCCTCAGTGACCGGCCTCAGCAGGGCAGCTTCTGCCTGACCTTTGACTACCGTGTGGTGGGCCGTGACGTGGGAGCTCTGAGGGTGCTGCTGGATAACAACGCTTACCCAGTTTGGGAGCAGAGCCGGAGCACGGACCAGGGCTGGCAGACGGAGCTCCTCACTGTGGCCTGGAAAGAGGAGGCCCCCGGATCTGTAAGTCATTTTATCTTTTTATAACACGTGTCTCTTACAGCATGTTTGAAATACAGCTCATCTCGTTCACTCACTGCTGTAATCTGCAACCTAAAGGAGAAATTATACCACTGAATGTCTTTCAGATTGTCTTTGAAGCTCAGCGTGGGAAAGGTGTTGGAGGAGAGATTGGGCTGGACAATGTTGTGCTGACCTCAGGGCCCTGTCAAGAGGATGTCGGCCCCGTCTTTTAAGAATCTACGCCGCGGATTTAGCCTTTGAAAATCTGCTCTAACTGACACATGTCAAAGATTCCTGTTTCCTGTCCCTATTATGGTCCCTTCCCTGTGGCAGTGTTTTCTCGTGACTAAGCCACAGGACGTCCACATAAGCACACAGACACATGGCCTCAAGGGAAGATTATGTACAATCAGTGCATGCATGTTTGCTTCATCACCATGCTGCTACATTCTCTATTGGGATTTTTAGACTCAGATCTCAGGAAAACGTGGAAATGCTAACTTTGTCTGTTAGTTAGGTTAAACAGTATTGTGCTTAGTCCATTGTTGTGTTTGTGATTGTGCAGTGCAGAAGTTACCTGAAAATAATCTATGATGTGTAATGTGAATTCTTAGGTGAATTATATCTGAAATTCAATGTTAGATAGATATCTTTTTTTGAAGGCTAGTTAGTTTAAAGTGCGTATCTGCTGTAAATTTTGCTTTCATATTATCCTGTACTATTTCATTAAATCTGTTTTTTTTTTCTAACTCTGTCTAACGTTCTTGCATACATGAGTGCGTTATCTTGATCATGTCATTCACTGTGGGTTTCTGCAGATATCTATCATCACCTGCACTATTCTAATAGAGGTGAATGTGGTGGTATCATGAGCTAGTGTTACAGCTCGGGCGAAATCCAAGATATAATGACAAAGTAAAGGGGTAATTTTAGGAAATTCAATCTGCTGACTGAAGAGAATAACACCACAACAGAGCCAGACATTTGCCAGGGCTGGTATCATATGACCGGAAATATCTGTGGTAGTTAATAATACCTGACTTGAATGAGAAAACTATGCTGTCTTGATAATATACAGTGGGGTTCAAAAGTCAGAGACCACAAGTCAAAATACTTATATTTTGCATTTGTTATGAATGTAATACAGTTTTTTTTTCGTTATAAATGACTCAATCGGTTTAACAACTTGAATAAAAAGTTGGATCTTTAAAAAATGTTGATGCATTTCAGAATATCTTACTATTTGCTATGTCCCCCTTTTGCTTTAATGACTTTCTGTAATTTTAAGGATTCCATAAGCTTGAGTAAAGCCTGATAGCTATACTTGCCAACCATCCCAATTTTCCTATTTGTCATTGCCCTCTCCTAGTTTCCTCCCTTGGGCACATTTCTCCCTGTTTTCCCTCCCCAGTTATGAGAATGTTTCACACTTTTTCCCATTTAGTTATCTTGCCATGGCACTACGCGTTTATGCTAGAGGGTGGATTAATCTGTGTTGTTTTCTGAGAATGAAAAGCAGCATTCAAAAGTAGTAGAATTGAAAATATCATACATGAAATACTGTTGCATTTTCAACAGAATGTAGCAAACAATCCTTAAATCTCAAATTCTTCAGGGGGAGGACTCCGCTTTGGTTTTGAAAAGCCTACCTATTTAGTATATTGATTACTCACATTATCCCAGCAAGATTTGACAGTGTTCCACAAAGTTTGCTGTGCTGCCAACAAATACTTGGCTTTCTTAGTCCTCAAGTACCCCCCTAACATTCAAGATTCAATGTTCAATGGAGTTGAGGTGAGGTGAGGAGGGTCCAAGATAGTCAAGACTCCTCGGTCTTCAAGTTCTTGCAAAAGCTTTGAGGTGTGTTTGGGGGTCATCTTCTTCACAAAGATACAAACTAGAGGGCGTCATGTGTCTGAACAATGGAAGTGGTGCTTATCCTTGGTCAGGGTGGAGTCAATTCTGTACAGGTATCTCAACTCCAGAGTAGGCAAAACACCCCCACACTTTAATATTCCCTCCACCATGTTTCCCTAAGGGTTTCAAACACTGTGGTATCATTCTCTCTCTTTCAAAAGGACTTTTTTATAAGTCTCCTACTGTGAAATGCTGGTATACCCTAGCCCACCTCAAGTATCTGGCCTAGTTTCCCCTCTTGGGATGTGGTTTAAAAAATATTGCTCATCCTATGAAATCACTACAACACTGTCTTCTTTTGGCAGCACTGTAGTTAATAGGAGTCATGCGCTCTTTATTCAGCAAATTCTTTATCTGTGATGATGTTGCTTTTCTATCTCTTGGGACACTAAGCTTCATGTACTGATGTTCTGGTGGTGAGGACACTTTGGGTCTGCCTGATCGTGCTTCGAATGCAACCCATCCAGTTTCCGCAAAAGCGCTGCAGCGCATTACGTACAGTTTCGAAACCTTGAGTCTTGCCAAAGCCTTGTTTGACTTTTGAAACTTTCACTTACTTTCTGAATCCTCAAGCATCCTGGTTCATTTATTCCCAGGTTTATGCTACAATATTAGATATTTCCAGTGTGGACATTTGGACACCACTGTAGATATCCATATGTAAAAGGGAAAAAGAGGATTGTATTTGTCTTGGAAAGAAGAGTCAAATACCCTTTTCAACAAAATGTTATAGTTATGTGGTGCAAAATTCATGTCATACCTCCTGTTGAGACCTCTAGTGACAATGGAACAAGTGCCTAGGTGGTAATGTCACTGTATAAAATGTATTTTCGATGAGGTCGACTGGATTTTTGCAGCAGATAAAAGTTAAATGTCGCTCTCTGGTGGCCGTGCGTGAACAATACAAATAATGCAGTTTAGCTAGTGCTAGCTAACAACAGTCGATGAGAACATGTCTCGCTTGGTTAAAAAGTAAATATTGAATTGTATTGTTTCTATAAGAACGATATAACGCGTACTCTGTGAATAATACTGAATAATTGTAGGGGCCCGAAACGTTACCTCGTCTCTCGTTGGTCCTCTCTGCCTCACAAGATCACATGATCCGAGTCTGCCCATGTTTCGTTAGCCTGTTAGCTAGCTAGCCGCTCAAGCACCGCCGAGCCTCTGGAGTTCACCAGGAAACGGTGCGACCTGACGTTATCTCGAGCCACGCCAGGGCGAGAAGCTGTCAAACATTTGCATTCATAACATTTCGCTTGTTTCGTGTGTCCCTTCTCGTTCGCTCTGCAGCAGTCTGGCCTCAACTGTAAAGGTACGTGACTAGCAATATTGCCTGCAAGTAAACCCGAGCTAGCGAAATTTGGTATATATCATTAGCCTGACTCCAGCTGTGCTCCTGTGTTTTCCCTGTTTATGTTACCCTAGCTCAGCTAACACTTGCTGATAACGCTGAAAACATAAAAATGCACTCTCTGCTAGCATGTTACATCTGTTCTTTTAATACTGTGTACGTGTATATGCCGCATCATAGTGCCAACAAAGGGTTTATTGGTAGCTTGGTTGCCGTTTATGCTTTATTGAAATGGCGCTTCTCAGCAATAACTGCTGCTCTGGGGCCATCTGTTCACCAGGAAACTGAGTGTTTGTCACTGTGTTACAGCTGGTTGGACGTTACCTACATGGCTGCCCACATCAACAGTAAGCAGATGAGCATGTGACCAGAGATCAGGGTCTACAGCACATGATCTGGAAAAGTGGAGGAGGGCAAAATCAACCAGGGGTGAGACAAAAGCAGAACATCCACCCAATAACTGTTCATGCAGTTGCATTTTTAAGTGTTTCTTACTTAGAATGTTATATTTCAAACTGATATTATTGCTGCTCTTTTGATTTTACTAACTACCTTGCACACACGAAGAAAAAAACAGGTTGGATCAGTAAAAAGAAAATGAATATATATATATATATACAGTACATATAGTAAAATTTCTTGTGCAAATTGCATCTTCCCATTAGGTACATTATTTCACAGTGGTCGATCAGGAGTGAACAGCCATGACAACAAAGACATCCCTGCTGAAAGTCATTCTGTTGGGTGACGGCGGTGTGGGAAAAAGCTCCCTCATGAATCGCTACGTCACCAACAAGTTCGATGCGCACCTTTTCCACACCATCGGCGTGGAATTCCTCAACAAGGAGCTGGAGGTGGATGGCCACCAGGTGACCCTACAGATCTGGGACACGGCTGGCCAAGAGCGCTTCCGCAGCTTGAGGACTCCTTTCTATCGAGGCTCTGACTGCTGCTTGCTCACCTTCAGCGTAGATGACAGCCAGAGTTTTCTCAATTTAGGCAACTGGAAGAAGGAGTTCATCTACTACGCGGACGTCAAGGAGCCGGAGAAGTTCCCGTTCGTCGTCTTGGGCAACAAACTGGATGTGACGGAGCGGCAGGTGTCTGCTGAGGAGGCTCAGGAATGGTGCAAAGAGAACGGCGACTTCCCCTATTATGAGACCAGTGCCAAGGATGCCACCAATGTAGCGGTGGCCTTTGAGGAGGCAGTGCGCAGGGTGTTGGCATCAGAGGAAAGAACGGACCACCTCATCCCCACAGACACAGTCAAGCTCCACAGAAAGCCTCGCTCTGCAGCCACTTGCTGCTCATAACACCCAGGAGTTATCACTAACATTAATTTGCTGTTATGCCTGTTATGTGATGAGGCTGTAAGTGCACTATGCTGTAGTGACATCTTATTTAAACACATGACGCTCTATGATTTGTTATACTGTTGAAGGTTTGATCAATGCTAGTTGGACTTCTGCTTGAAGAAAAAGCGAGGAAACACTAAATTGAACCCCCTTCAAATTTCAAATAAACATTAAAAATCACTGAATGACTCACTCTCGGTCTGCCATAGTTCAAGATTCAGGCTTTGGAGGTGTAACAGGAAAAACAACTCATTCATGTTGACCCAAGCCTACCTGCTGGAAACTAAAAATATCTCATGACGGAACAGAGGCAGTAATTAACCCTCTCAAATGGCTGTGACTCTAAAACTGTTTGTAGATGTTTACAACCCTATGATTGCGATTGTTATAGGATCTCTGAACCTTACTCCTAAATGGAACTATGTAGATAAGAGTGATGACCTGTGTTTATAATCAGAAAAACAGCTGCATAATTAAATAACTTATACAGCCCATTTACTTTATTCCTGAGAATTATGAAGTAGCTAAGGCACTACTTTGTGTAACTAACAAATTGAGGCTTGTCGTGATTATTGCACATTTAGTTCTTGTTTGCGCACATTCTGCATAGTGAATAGATAATGGCTATGTGCTGGAAGCACCAAGGGAACAAGATTCCTACTAGAAGATACATATTAAAGCAAAGATAACATGCATGGCATATGGTGTATTTAAGTTTCTGCAAACTTTTGTATTTTTTAAACTGTTTTTAACTTTTAAAGATATCACTGAATCATCATTTCCTTTGGGAGAGTGGATGAAATACCGAACATGATTGACCGAACCTTTTCTCTCATTATTGACTTCGTTTTAGCTGATGGTTTCTGATTTTTAAAGCACTCTGTTTAACTCTTTTTTTATACTTTCAGTTGAAAGTGTTTCCAAACAGCTTATTATTTAAAATTGTGAACCATTGAATTACCTTATGTGTGTCTTACAGATTTTTTTTTTTCAAAATTGTACTACTGGTATGCCAAACAATCAATAAACCCCCTGAGAATTGTCGCTTAAGCATGTTTTGTAGTCTGAAAACTTGGTTTATCATCCCAACGTTTGAACGAAACTGAATATAACACTTCTGCTGTGCTTTTTAACCACTGCAGTTATACTGTATAATGCCTGATCGCAACAGGAGATCTTGCATCTTCAAGTCTTAACATTGATAATCAGCACACAGTAATCACAGCCCACCCTATGCATAAAATAAAGACACAGACATCCCAATATTACATTTGACAAGAACATGTTTTATAGAAAACAATGTGTTGAATACATTTTTACATGTGTTAAACTGGAGAAGACAAACTCTGACATCAAACAAGGGTGTTAGATAATATGTACAACAAACAGACAAGCTGCTTTCAAATCCTTCTGCATGTGTTGAAGTGATTAACTCAGGAGATGCTTCTTTCCCAGAAACTGTACTTTCCTCTCAAAAGCCGTGGAGCGAATCGGTGCGTTGATTTCATAGAATGGATTCATTGCAAACTGGAGAAGAGAATAAATGATTAAAATCAAACACACACAAAGGCAAATGAAAAGAACAAATGTTAACCCATGTCAAGGTATTTAAATCATATCGAAGACAACTCACCTTTATGTATAAATCATACACATCATTAAAAAAGTTTTTGATTCCATCTTCTTGTCGCACATCATGCAGCATGATGAATCTTATATGTATGGCAGATAATTAAAGAAAATAAAGCCATGGCAATCAATTATTTAAAATATGAATAGTAAATAATAATGTCAATCTCTGACTTAGAAACTGACCTAAACTTAAGATAATGACAGTCAGGCTACATCTGACAAGTATTTTCATGATCATTTTCTGTATATAATCTGTGGATGAAAAAATGCCCATCACAACGTCCCAGAACCTGAGGTGACATCTTCAAACTGCTCCAAGCATTAAGATAATCAATTTACAATGATATAAAACTAATAAAACAACAAACCTCCATTTGTCAGAGGCTGAAGTGAGAGAATATTTGACATTTTTGCTTGATAATTTCCGAAACCAGAAGATAAACTGTCAAACCAATAATTGAAACGGTTGGTTACATTTCTGGGATTGGACTATTTGTCTCGGTTATTTTTATCAGTGCATTAATATATCGAAATTACAGTTGAACACCTCTATAATAAGTTTATTAAAAATCATATTCTAGGCATTTATACTACTGGAGATGAAAAAAGGATATGTCCTGCAGTGACGAAGGCAGACACAAACCACTCGTTGAACTTGTCCACAGTTTTGAGGTACATGTTGTTGGACAGCCACATGTTCTCGTCCACCAGATCCAGGGCTGCATGTGCAATGAACTGGTTCAGGTGACGATGGTCATCCTGTGGTGAAAGAAACAAATCTCACCAAACAAGATAATATACTTACAGACATTAAGCCTTGAACTAGGTTACATTAATGTGGTTTAGTGTGGTCACGGTTGCATGGACTATATGCCCTGACAGTTAGTCTGTTGTCAATGTTCGACCCTTACTAGACAATATATACTAGAATGAACGTTCCTGTTATCGATAAAGTCATCTTACCTTTGATTCAGGCTTCCCAGCTGGCAAGAACTCCATCTCGAACACCGGGTTGTCTTTATGACCAACCATGACAAAATAAAAACTCCCAGACATTGTTTCCCCCTTCTTCTTAGCAAAGCCAAGCAGTCCTGTAAACAATTCAAACCAAACGAAACAGGTTGAACGGTTGAATCTTGCCAAACATCTGTTAATATCAACCTAATGATTCTGATCCTTTAGGCTAGCAAGCTAACGTTGGCCGCAGTGCTCCACAGACTTTTGGTGTCGTTCAAGTCTTGAGTTATTCATGTGAAACTATTGTAAACATGTTACAAATACAATGACAATAAGAATGCAACGAAAGTGCAATAAGAAAGTATTCGCTTGATAAAACCGATGTTTGTTTACCTGTCAATTTTGCTTCCTGGGGAGCAGTGAGAAGAGTCGCCGAATGATGACGACATGCTCAAGAAGCAAAAATATTAATATCAACTCTCTGCTATAGAACTGTTGACTGGCAGTTATTTTGTGTGGCTTTATACGAAGTATTGCTGCATCAAGTTATGGCAATTTGTGAAGTAAGAATAAAAAACAAATAGCGACTTTTCTCGTTACGTCATAACTGTGAGACTCCCAGCATACGAATTTCCGTTGACGGATTTAAATGTTTGGGGCACACCTCCTCGACAGGGACGCGGAGACGCTTTCTGGTCGTTAGGCAGGTAACTACGGAAATTATTCGCTTTTTTTGTTGCTTGTTGTATCAGGCGTTTATAAGACATTGTGATAGAAGTGTAAGACCAGATGAAAATACTTAAAAGTTGTTGGAGACTGAGGGTTTTGTTCTCTAGCTTGTGATGCTAGCGTCACCGTGCTGTCGTCTGTTGTTGTTTCCCTTCTGTCAGGACCTACAAAAACTCCAGTTATGGCCTCGGCCAAGGAGGATGCGTTATCCCCAGACGAGCTGAGAAAGAGACTCTATCAAACTTTTAAAAGTAAAGGAGTGCTCGATACACTCAAGGTAAGTCATGCTTACACCTGTTGATCGTTGTAGCCTCTCACCCAGCCGTCAGAGAGAGTTTGTTCCTCATCTCCTTGTTCTTTTCACCAGACACAGCTGCGGAATCAGCTCATCCAGGAGTTAAAACACCCTCCTTTGACTGGTGGAGATCCAGTTCCCAGACAAGTGCCTGTCAAATCTGAACCCCATTTGGTCTCAGCCTGTAACAGTATAGTGGCTGATCATCTCAGCACCTCTGGGTATGAGTACACCCTCTCTGTATTCTACCCTGAAAGTGGCCTATGCAAAGACAAGGTGAGCATAAAATGCTACCTAGTCTACTGTAAATTGTGAAGAACACCATTGCAGATGAAGAAGTTGATCTCTGATCTAATTATGCAGGTGTCAGCGAAAGGAGACCTTCTGCAGCTTCTTAGAATTAGTCCTCAATCAGCCCTTTACAGATCCCTGGTAATTAATTATATGATTTAGATGTAGAATATTTTTCTATAAGAAATAAATGCTGTTAGTAATAAAAGTGTTGCTATTTATTTTTTTGCAGTCCTCAAACAAAGATGACAAAGGTAGCTGCAGCATTATGTTCCCTTTAATACAACTGCTAATGTTCCCAAGGGCTGTACTTGATGTGTTTTGTCTTTTGTGTAGCAGGGTTCCTGATCAGCCTTCTAACACAGCTAACCCACCATCATACTCACGGCTTGTGCCGGGATGCTGACACCCAGACAACCAGCATGGCAAATTATGGAGAGTCTCTCGGTACGATGAAACCATGTCTTGAATTGTATTCCTCAGACGTGTTTGAATGCCTAGTTTTAATGTTTTTCTTTTCTCCCTCCACAGTTGAGAAGATGAAAATGATTGATAAGGAATACGAGAGCTTTAATTACAGTGGAGACAGGTATTTTTCATTCCAATCCAAACTGGCTGCATATAGAAAAGAAATCGAGGCACAGGTGCAAGCGGAAATGGACACAAAGGTACATATATTTCACAAAGTTAATGAATCAAAAACTGTACCCGTATCTGCAATAATCAACATTTTAAAAGGAATAAATGCTTTATCTTCTATGACTTAACTGCTGGTTATTGGCCTCAACATTGTGACTCTTTTTCTCCTAAAGATGGAACATTTTAAAGATGTTGAAATCGCCAAGGTGAGGATGGAAGAAAAAACTAAATTTCATAAGGAATTCGACAAGCTGAAGCAAGAGCTGGAGAGGACTTATGAAGCGAAGACAAGGGCGTTGATGGACCGGGAGAAGAATGCCATTGATCGATTACAAAAACAACAAGAGGTAGAAAACTTCCAATATGATGCTGTGCTCTCAACATCACAGTATCCTTTGGCTTAATTTACAATTGCTTTAATTTAAGACAGTGTAATTAATGCTGTCATTTGTATTTCTCGGTTCCTTAGATTGAAGAAAAAAACGTGTATATGCAGAGACAGTCGGTCCTAAAAGAAATTGAAACGCTGCGGAACAGAGAGAATGAGCTGATGATGAGAATGGAGGCTTTTGAAAAGTACAAGCTTTTTTTCTTCTTTTTTTTTTTTAAACCATTCACGTTATCAAAGGGATGCTATGCTCTCTCCTTGTGAGCACTGGGTCATGAAGAATTTTGCTGTGTTTGTATGATGACAGGACTTGTCAAATTCACGAGGAGAAGGTCAAGACCAGTGAGGATCTGTTGAGGAGGAGAGAACTAGCAGTGAAGACTATGGAGGACACATATGATCAGAGGCTGAAGAATGAACTTTCCAGGTATTTTAACAGATGTCCCATTTGTACAGTTTCTTTATGGCCCACATTTTTGAATATATTCTCCCTATCCTGCTGGTTCACTTTACCCCGCTGAGTGTTTATCCTTGTTAGAGATCTTGCCATTGTGTGTCCAGAGGATGTCACTGTTTTATAGGTTTAAAAGTAAAATCAGCTTCCTGTACAACGTACACTGAAAGTGTGAAAAGTCTCATAGATTTATTCTACAGCTAAATGTTTAGTTCCAAGTATCTTTAAAGCTGTTAGTGATTAACTGGGTATCCTAGACATATGTATACCTCAATGTCCCAAAAGCAAATTGTGTCAAGATGCTTGTCATTTGTTAAATGTCAGAAGTGTGACTTGTAAGATGTTATGACTATGGAGTAACATACAACAAAGGACTTGACTGTCCACTTTACCAAATGATATATTGCTTTGACTAGTCTTTTGATGGCAGCTGGTTTGGTTTTGTTCCCCTGCCCCCTCTAATAGGAAAAGGGCGCATGTATTTTTTTCCACATCAATATCTTTTATTCATATTTTCAAATGACTTACAACATCAAAGAAACTAATAGGTTCTCATCCAGTAAGAGAAACATTGAAAGTCAAATAGATTATTGTGCAACATTAAAAGTGAGCCCTCCCTTATCCATCAGACATTTGGAAGATGTTAACAGAGAACAAAACATTTTAAGAAAAGAACAATAAAAGAATAAGTAAATATGATTAAAATAAATAAAACCATATGAGTTTCTTTGCTTTTCCTAAGGGTGCTTTTCATTTTTGAAATATCAACTCAAAAACACAGTTTACATGGAACAGAAAAATGATGTATCAAAAAGTAGTTACTTCAGGCAAATGAAGAGGACCGCTTATATTTATACCTGATTTTTATATATACATATAATTCTGCAAAGTTGAACCCCAAATGTTTTTAAAGAGTGGTTGTTCAGCTTTAATAATCGAGGTTCATACAGGTGCTGGAAATCCTTGAAAATGCTGTGTGGTATTTTCAAGTTTAAAAAAGTTATTGAATTTTCGATACAGTTTTTACAGTGCTTGAAACAGCTCATGATGAACTAAGCTATGAAGGAATTGATTTGACATAAGGTCAAAGGTCAGAATAATATAAATATAGTTTATTCATTTTGGAGGGGATTTTGAGGTGAGATTTCTCCACATTACTTCAGTGGAATGTAACCAAATGTGTACCTGTGATGGACTAAGGCATCAGGACGAAGATGCAAAGACAATGATGAGCTAACCTTTATTTTCAAAGTTAAAAACTTTTTATTGACCCAACCAAAATATAGGATGCAAATTCTATTTACCAACAGGTGACACAAACCAAATGTTTCTTGTTTATAGCACAAACACATCTGATTTAATATGATGACGTCTAATAATCATTTTGAGTGTTTGTGCTGTATCTAAATAAGTAATTTACCATAGTTGTAAGGTGTAAGAAAGCTTTAAAATACCACATGGAACAGTTTGAAATTGACTAGTGAAGATGTAGGAACCCTGAATAATCTGTTTATGGATGGTTCTTTAATCCAGTCAATGAATTTTGGTTTACTGGTCTTCTTCCATGGGAGTGAGGTAATCCCCTTTTGCAAGCAGTAAACAAGATCCAAGGCAGCACTAGACACATTAAATTTTAAGATATTTTGTGCGTGATTGTTTGTTAATGTGCCTTTTTTAAAACACCAGGTATCAGCTTGAGTTGAAGGAGGAGTTCATCAAGAGAACAGAGAAACTAACAGAGAACGAGAACAGAAACAAGAGTGAGTATTTTGATCAATGCAAGGTTTCTGACAGGTTTGCTTTGTCCCATCTTCTGAATTGTGTTTACATTCTTTTTTTTGTCCCTCAGTGGAAACTGCTCGCATCCAAAATGAGTCAGCTGTAATTGATGGGAAATTAGAGGAGCACAGCAGAGCATGTTCAGAGCTGAGACGGCTGAAGGTAAACAACACATCTCCAGTCACAGCAGTATCAACTTAACACTCTTCAATAGAAAATAGGCACCATATTTAAGTCCTACTAAATGACTGAACTCCTGCCTTCAGACAAAACTTTCAATAATATTTGTATGTGGCATAATGTCACTAATAAATTTAGTGTCCAGCTTTCCTTTGCCTGCTCCTCTGATGTCTATACGGTTGTCTTCCAGGTTGAGCTTGAGACAGCGCAGCAGCAGATTTCTCTGCTGACTCAACAGAAGGAGCTGTTGAGGGAAAGACTGGAGAACATGAGTGACTACCCCGGCTTGAAAAGAGAGAGAGCAGAGCTGCAGGGCCAGCTGCGGCTGCTAAAGACGCAGCTGGAGGACGCCCAAGAGGAGAACCGGCTTCTCCATGCAGGTGAGGGCCGGCTGCTTGTTGCCTTTCTCAGAGGAGTCTTGCTATTAGAGAGAGAGAATCAGGGTTTTCTGCCTGTAATAATGTACAACTGGTTTATAATTATTATTATTGCTTCAAATGTATAAACTTAAAAAATACAGTACCTCTTTTTTCAAAGCTGAGATAAATCCAGTTCCTGTGTTGTATTCAGAGAGAGCTTGAGTGCTCGTTGTGAGCTGTGGGAGATGCAGTGTACTGTGAAGCATTCATGTTAGTCTGTCCCACTGCTTCTGGCTCTGCTGAGTCTTTTTGAATGCGTCTTGCCTGCCAATGTGGGGCTCTGTGCTGTGTTTGTAGCCCTGCAAACTAAAAAGGAAACGGTGAGGGAACAGGGGTGAGAAGTGGAGTGAAGGGGGAGCAGAGACAGAGGGCTCCCTTTACCACCCTCTCTCTAAAATACAGCATTCTTCCTATTTGAGGAAGGGAGCAGTGGACCTCATCGATAACAAAAAGCAGAAACATCTGTGCACTTCAGAAATGACATGATCAGAGCAACTTCCATGTATCACTGGGTGCTTCTTCATCGTATAGCTTATCACTGAAACAGACACCAGGCTGACAGAGAGGACTTTCACTTTAAGATGATGTTTTGACTCTGATAACTCCTCTCTCAGATTTGGGCAAGCCATCCAAAGAGCAGCTGGCCTTGCAGACGGAGCTACGGAGGCTGCAGAGCGTCCGCAGGCAGGATGAGGAAGAGTTTGACAACCAGAAACAGGTGCTGCAGGCACAGCTCCAGAGTGAGGTCAGTCACATCAGCATATCGCTGAGTGTGGGAAACTATGCAGTCAGCTTTATTTTTTATTTTCTTTGTTTTCATGAGATTTTGTCTTCACTTTGGGGGGTTTCTTTTAGTGCTGACTGTTGAACCTTATTTTAATCATCATTGGGATACGAACGTGCAACATAAACACATCACAAAATACTGCCTGGATGTTTGACTATAGTTGTGCCACTGTATATTTAGATAATATATCAACGGCATTTAACACTCACGACAAACACCTTTCTTTAAGTATTGAACAAAAAAGCAATAACTAAGAAATGGTTGGACAAAAATCCACCAACAAAGGAAGAGTGGATAGCGATTGTAAAGAAAATATATGATGGAAAAACTGACCTCCTCCCTTAGATTTTGTACGTATAATTTCACAAGTATTGGTTAAAATGTTTATCACAGACACATTCTTATTGTCTTCTCTAATGATATTTAATTCAATCTCTCTAAAGTGTGATATTTTTATTCTTGAAGGAGCTACTGTTACATACCAATTTACCCTCAGGTATCAATATAGTATTCCTGATTCTTATCACCTACCCTCAGATTAATTGGTTTCTTTTTGGTGGTGACTGCGATGTTAGATAGCATGAAGAAGGAGACAAGAGCTAATGTGGGTAATTCAATGTTTCATTAATTATTGCAAATCATCTCATCATGAAGGCCTATTTTCTCATATAATTGTGATTTGTCCTCAAATCTGCATTGATCCGAACAGTAACTTCTCACGCGTGTTGTCCTATCGTCTGTTGCTTCCTGCAGGTGGAGCGGTGCGCTCAGCTCAGCGCTCAGTTGATAGAGTGTGAGGAGAAGTCACAGTGGACGATGAACCACATGGAGGAAATTAAGATGCAGCTTCGCCAAACTCAGCAAGGTACCCCGCGACCGGGTGGCGTGCATGTCTGCCACATCTTAGTGTGATTCGTCTGTTTGCAGTTATGTATGTTACGATCAGTAATACATAGCTTTAACTGTATGTAAATTATTTCTTTTTTTCATAATCTGACTTCCTTTTTTGGCAACATTTCAGCAAAAACAAGAAAGGAAGTCATGTTACAGTCGTAGCTAAAAGATCATAGGTGTATATGCATGTTAATGGTTATTCCCAATTAGTTGTATGTCCCCTTTTTTTTCTTATGTTTGCTCTGTAATGGTGGTTGGTCTTCTGTATTAGTGTTCAACTCTCCTCTCGTTTGCCTTTTCTTTTCTTTCCGCTCTCCCTTTCCTTTGTTGTCATCCATACGGTGATGGCAGCTCTTGAAAATGAAGTGCTGCGTAACCCCAAGCCCTCTCTTGTCGATCGCTCAGTGCTGGAGCTGAGCGCTGACAAGCTGGTTCCCCCTGACATCTATGTGGACAGAGCTCTGCTGAGGGCCAGGGTGGGTTATGATGATGTTTGTCAAGCAGGTGGGCCTGTGCTAGGACCCAAGCCGCCCTGGAGCAACTCTGCGGACTCCGACATGGAGCTGGTGGCTGAAGCCAAGGCTCGGATCCATGACCTGGAGAAGGAGGCTGAGACCTTGGAGGAAGCATACAGGAACTACCAGCAGAGGGCAGCGCGCTCCACATTTTCACACATGCTTCCCCCAAGAGCTCTTTCCCCACAACGAGCACATCCCTCACATCGCCCTGACTCTCCTCTAAGGAAACGGATCTCTCGGCACTCACCCCACAAATCAAAGGTCTCACACAGACCGCTGTCTCCACAAGCTACCAGAACACCCTCCTCAGCACCTTTTGACTCCAGAAACACCGTACTACCCGCACAACACAAAGTGACCTTCTCAGAAGAGCAGCCCCAGTCCACAGTTTTCCCTGACCACAGTCTCCATTCACTGACTGAACCTCTGATTCTAAGAGATGGAAGCAGCCCTCCATCCAGACGTCTGTCCTCCACACCGCACTCTTCCTCCAGGAAAAGGCCTCAAAGAGTGATTTCAGAAGGTACTTCAAAAAATGCTTTTTATCCTGTGAACACCCTTCATAAGGGATTCGATGCACCAGCCTCTTTTACCTGTAAATAAATAAACAATTACATAATTCCATGTAGAAACAGTCAGCTTACACCTTGACATGACTCTTTATTCCCTGATAGAAGCAGTTGCTTCTCCGATGGCCTTCCCGGAGCTCTCACCTGACAGACAGTTCCCTCCTGCCCCCCAGGACGAGCTGGCGACCTCAGGTGACGTCTCCTCTGAGCTCAGTTCACCTCAGAGTCCTCAGCTCAAGAGCACAGCACGAGACCAGTCCAGGTACCATCTGGCCTCGCTTTTGCAAGGACATGACATCATTTTTTTATAATACACTTTCAAGTGGAGATGTTGAATACTAATGCCCTCATCTCTGTCCTTGTTTGTCAGTCCACCGCAGCTGCAGCCTGTAGTCTCCAGTTTGGAGTCTTCCCCACAGCCGGAGAAAATAAGCCTGGAAGATCTCACAGGGATGTTGTCAGGTAACCTGAGCTAGTATTTGTGGGTGTTTTTTTTCTTTAATGGACTGCAGCCGCCTTCTTGTTATGTGAGACCCAGTTTTAGATCTTTCCTAGTTATGAATGCCACATGGGTGTGGGATAGTACTCTATTATGGAAAGGCTGTTTGGTCGTGTCATCGTGCTTGACATGTAAGAATTGTGATCAAAAAGGAACTTTTTAATCTGTTGGCACAAATCTGTTGCACCACTGTGCATTATATCAGAGGTGCAAAAGTGTCAAAGCAGTCTAATTGTGTGAGTTTCATTCATCCATATAAAATAGTATTAACAATAGTAACAGATAAACAGATATATGAATAACTGGCCAGGCTGATAATCGGTCTATCATATTTATCTATCACTCATATGAGTGTGGAGTCCTGGAAAACACTTGAATTTCTCTGTGGTGTTTTCAAGTTTTTAAAAGTGGCTTGGATTTTGGATACAGTGCTTGAATTTGTAATGGCCTTTATATTGGCTCAGCCAGCATGTATAGGATGACAAGTCTACTTCCAAACAGGTGACACATTTTGAAACAATAAACACTTTGGTCATTTCCTTGAATTTGTCACAAAACCTGATTTTAGCATGTGTTGCACACATCCAGGCACTCTTTGCTTGAAACGCTACTTGTGGATGTGCTAATAAATTGCACTTAAGGGAGCGACAGTGTGCAGACTCTTTTTTTTGTGTGTTGCACAATAACATTAGATTTAATGTGAGGAAGTGAAAGAAGGGAAGTGAAACGGTAAAAAGATGTTTAAATGTATCTATGTAATTTACCACAGACGCTAGAATAGCTTCAAAAGAACTTGAATTTGAATATGGAAATTTGTGTAAATCTTTAAAAGAAATCATTGTATTGACATGTTTCATAACCAGTTTTCATTATCATTAATTTAAACAAAATCCCAGTCTCAGAGTGAAGTATATCCGGTATGGAGGATTTTGGAAAGGCTGCTTTTTAATGAGTGTGTGACTGGCCTCCAAAGTGTCCTTTCAGTGGCCCCGCACAATGGTGAAGATGAAGGGCAGCTGATTATGTATTCTGTGCTGGTCCTCCGGCCCTGTTGCATTATGGTGGAGCATAAAAGATCTCTTTGTGTGTGTCTCCCTCCAGAGCCCGGCCACATTCCAGAGCTTCTCCTGGACACTGCCGTCCCTCTCTCTGAGGAGGCCCCTGACGGCCCCGCTGTCCCCCGCCCACCAGACCTCCCAGAAGACCCGGTGGACTTGCAGGGCCAAGCGGGTGAGTCGTTTAGTCCCCCACCATTACTGGCACTTAATCTCAGTTGACCCCAAATAACAAGAATGGCTGCCTACTACTGTACACCATTAGTCTGACTGTGTGACTCCTATGTTATAGCCACAAACTGACTGATTCAATCTATATGTTTTCTGTAAGTTACACAAACTTCAGGTGAAGCTACCAGGAATGAAGATAAAGATGAAGAAGAGGATGAGGAGCAGAGGTGGGAAAGAGAGCGAAAGGAAAGACAAGAACGAAGGCAGAGAGAGCAAGACGAAGCCAGGGAGAGGGAGCTGCAAGAACTTGAAAGACTGGAGAAAGAGATGGTAACAATCTCGCACTAAGCCCTTCTAAATCTCCTCTTTCTGATCTTCCAGATGAAATGAGTATTGACAGTGTCTACTGTATGTCTAACCAGAGTTTGCAAGATGTGGAGAAACCAGGGCAGGAGGAAGAAGATGACGAAGAAGGCGGTGTAATTAAGAAACAAGGAGATGAAGAGAAGAAGCAAGAGGCGGGTAACGACGGGGAGGAGTCTAAAGGTGAAAATCCACTGGAGAAATACTTGAAGATGGTCCTGGAAGCGAGAGAAAAGCAGCATGCACAGGTGGGTTGAGCTCCAGGTTCTCTGTGACACATGTAGAACTTTGCTTTCATCATGTAACTTTTTGTTTTGTTTTCAGAGTCCTGGGAGAGAAGAAGCAGGACACACAAGCCCAGAGGCCAAGAGTTTATCTGATGAGAAAGACCACAGGTAACTAAAAGGACACAGGATTGGTAGACTGATGAACGGCTTTCCTTACTGTAAGATAGCCAAATAAATATATAAGCCTACATAATCCTCCAAAAACATTTAATTTCTTCTCTGGTTTCTCATCTCCTGCTCTTGTTGATGTTATTTGTTCTGGAATTATGTTGTCTTAAGGAGGAGTACATTGAGATGTTCTTTGCTATTTTTGGTCTTCTTTTTTCTGTTCCTTGTGATTTTCTTTCACTAATTAACTTGATTTTGTTTTCCCAGCATCGCGGCATATTCACCCAAGGATGAAGACGATTATTTCTGGTGAGCTGGTCGTCCCAGAGTGCGAACATGAACTGATGAATTTTACCAGCCTCTGTGGTTTTCCACTGTTTTAAACAAGTGAGGAGCGTTTGTTGTTTATGTTTTAAGACTTTGCTTATGAGCGTGTATATTTGACACAATTTTTGTACCAATAAATTACATTGGATTGTTTTTATTCTCTTGGATTGACTGTGAACGACCAAACGATATTCCATCGTACGAAAGAAAAAAACACCACAACACAGAAGTTTCTTTTTTTGTGTTTTTTATTTTCATAAAAACAGTCAACAAGCCAGTTGAGTAATGTCATACAGGGGTTTCCAGTCAGACAGGATGCTGGATTGTTGTCCTCCTGGTGATTGATAGGTAGCCTTTTTCTTTAGTTTTTGGTTCATTCAATAGTAAACGGAACACAAAGACGAAATGAGATGTACATTAGCTTTATGTACACCTGTGGCTGTTAGTCCTCCAGAGAACTGCAGGTTTTTCACTACAATATCTAACAGATACTGTGTAAAACACTGGAAAGGGAGTCAAATCGGCATCCATACTTTGGCTAAATTTACCATTCAGATTGCCGTCCATTTTATAAATGACTGGTGTTGCAACTAATTGTTATGTAAAAGTTTAATTTAAAGTATCATTAATTCACGAGGAAGCCCTTGACTTTCGTAGAAAATACAGGTATACTATCAAGCGACAAAATAATATAAGACTCATATACTTTTGAGCTGAATAAAAACCTAAAAAAGAAAAGCTATAACTAATCCGCTACATAAAAAGGATTAATTTGTATTCAGTTAGAAAAACAAAAAAGGAAACAGGCAAACACTGCCTACTACTGATGTCAGTGTACACGATTGTACATCACGTGTGTCACTGCGGAAACAGTTTTTCTTCATGCAACAAAGAAACACATCACGTTATCCCTGTAACTCAGCTAACAGAAATAAAAGATTACATGAGTAATTATGTCAGCATTATGACAATTGCACATCGAAAACAGGTGCAATTATAGAAAGAACAAAAATGAAGTGGTTTTGATCTTCAAAAATAAAACACTAAAAATCCTGACTTTTAACAAGTTTACATATTTCACACCTTTAAGTTCTTTAGATCTGCTGTAGGTTTCCCCATCGTGCTGCTACACACACTTGTTTAATAGGATTTTTCAAAATCCAAAACATTTTGATCATATATTACAACGTATGATCGGATATTACAATAGATAAAGGGCTTAAAATCATGAGCTCTCTTTGTTGGCAATCCTTCATCTAATTTTTTTTTTCATTCGCATAAATGAAAACAAATGGATCAAAACAGTTAAGATATTAAATACACTGAATATTTTTCGGTGTCATTATTGGCAGCAGTCCACATTTAGCAAGCAAGTGGTTCTTATGGCATTTATGCATACTAATTAAATCCTATGATACTGTGATGTAGAGGAGCTCCTGGTCTGTGTGTGTTTGTGTATGTGTGTGCTATGCAGCTACCATGATACATACGGTGTGTCTCAGGCATCTTTTCTACAACGAAACCGTAGTTTTACGAGGGAGAAGTTCCAGTTAAATTGTTCCATAGGCTCTAGTGCACATCTGAGGTAGTGTTAATGTAGGCCATGAATGTTCTGAGTGACTTTTAAAGGAGACTTATTATACTCATTTTCAGGTTCCTTCATTTAATGTGGGTTCTACTAAAAAAGGTTTACATGTTACCAGTTTTCTGCTGCAGCACTGGATTCACCCGGTCTGTTTTACAGCAGCTCCTTTCTCTTTAAGGCCCCATCCTCCTGCATGTCTTCTCTGATTGGTCAGCTCACACAAGCCTGAGCCAGCAAACAACGAACAACAACAGAGCAGCTGTGCTAACTCAATTCTCACGTGCCAAAAACACGCTAGGCATGAATCAAGCAAATGTGAGACATGGCGAAGTAGTGTGATGTCACAAGTTCACAGGATTAAAGGTGAGGCTACTGATGAGGCGGATGCAGAGCAGTGTTTTCTGTGGGAGAGAGGAGCTTATGTTGGTGCAGACTTTTTAATTTTTACATGTATGCGAACCTGAAGGAAAGAAAAAAATGAAAAAAACATAATAGGTCTCCTTTCAGTAGCTGTATAATGAAAATTAGAACCTAAAACCAATAATAACACCTGGATTATCACTGCAATTAAGATGCAGTTACATTCTTGAACTTTTACAACAGAACTGGGTCCACACTCTATATTTTACCTCTTTCCTTACTGCAAAGTCAAAGCGGAACATCTTGTCATGTGCCACATCATAAATCGCGGCACGCTAACTCTGGTTGGTGTAAGGCCTTTCATGTTGTGTGTAGTGAATCTGCATTTTATTGTCAAATAAACATTCCCTTGTTGAAGACTGGCCACCGCAGCTCAAGACAGAATGACAGAGCAAGCCTGTAAAACAAAACTGACAAGAATAGTGCAATGTCTCAAGCTTCGCCAGCAAAAGGCTGGCTGTAAAAAGAAAAAAGGGCCACTACACGAATATCAGAATTTTTTTCCTTTCAGAAAAAATAGAAAATGAAGAAAAAAAACAGCATAAATGAAATTTGGAGTAGCAGTTCCAAAACAGAGTTAGTGCAGAAAGCAGCACTGACGCATTAGTGTGTTAGGAGCCTGGTTAGTACTGCACAGCGTCACAGCAGTTGGCAGGTTATTTTAGCTGAGCGTTGTCTTGGTCCAGAGGGGCCACAGTGGTTGGCCACAGTGTCTGTGTGTGTTTATGTGTGCATGTGTGTGTGTGTGGATTCTGAGTGGGTAATATCCTTATGTGTAGGAATTGAGACATTCCTTTGAGCGTGAGGTGATGTCCTGCAGCTCCCGCTCTTCCTTCATTTTGATGTCTTGGTAGGCATGCATTTGACTGGCGTCCTTAAGGTAGGCCCAGTTTGCTGAGAGAATCATGAGGAAGTGGATCTGGAAGAGAAGGGTGAGGTGGATGGCCGGTGAGCATGTCAAAGATGCAAAGCAAGCTACAGGAGTCAGAGCTACAATCACAGACATACACAAACATAAAAAGTTAAGCTTTTTTTTTTTAGACTGACCGAAATACACAATTATTGTAACATCACTGTTACAATTATGACTAATTCTGGAGTTATGTTGCTATATCGCTATGCACATTGCTAAAGAAATGACATTTTTAAGGCGTGAGAATGAGAAGAGAAAGAGTTTGGGCGTGCAAGTTTTATGCTGCGGCAAAAAAAAGCGTGAGGTTAGTGCGAAGCGTGAGATTTAACATTTTCGTGAACCTGACCCTGTTCCGCATGCAGTTTCCCGCATTACGTCGCTGCTGTAGGATTCATAAGAAAATAGACCAAGTGGGGATACTTTTGTAAACAAAGATTGTTTATTTTATAAAGAAAGTAAAAGCTACAGTCTTGAAAAACTTAAGGAGGAAATTAAATATATGAAATATGGAGTATAAGTAAACTATAAACAGATCAGAGAATCTGGAAACTTGTAAGCATGCAGGCTCAGTGTTAAGATAAAAACAAATGGCTCTTTAATGGCACTTTGAGAAAGAATAAAGAAAACAAAAACATCAACTTCACAGCTGAGGCCATATCAGCGCCAGCCCTCATTGAAAAAAAAAACAACATTTACTCTAGTCTAAAATAGGAGAATTTCTTTCTTTCTTTTTTTTATAAAATACATGAAATTAAAGTGAGGCTTAGGGCCTCATGCAGAAGTTTACCCCTGGTACTGGCCTAACCCTTCAAAGCGTGCTGTGCTTGCTAGGTATGTGCAGTTACTTTGAAATCTACAATAAACACAACTGGTCGCCATAATACTCATCAGCATTACACAGTTGGTGAAAGGTTTTTTAGTTTAGTTTAGAATCTAAAACTTGTGACAAAAAAAGATAATACAGGATATTCTCCATGTGACGCTTTCGTGGTTTCGCGGGCCGGCACCAAAATCTTAAGGCTAAGGAAGGAAATCAAGAAAATATAAAAGGACTTTGCCACTGTAGCTAGTCCTTTTTGTTTTCAACAAATGTATTGCTAAAACTCATCCTCACCAAAACTGCTAATCGGGCAATCAGAAAGCCTGAGAATACCTTTAATATTTGTCATCGGACGTCCTTATGGACTCATTTCAGAGCTTAATACTGTACATCTACACGGGCTCTGCGCAAAATGGTCACATCTCCAATTCAGATCATTTTTATTTTACGTTTATGTCTCAGGAGTTTCTGCACAAATTTGCATGTCGGCTCCGACTGAAACCGATGCTCGTCCTGTTAATCAAGGTGAGGTACTGCATGCTAAATACTGTGTCTTTCATGTGGAATACTCATGCAGCTGACGTGTCTGTGCAGGTCGAAAATCAGCCTCACACATTACGAATATAAATAACACTGTCGTGGTAGCTGTGCGCATCTCTATAAAAATCCCATGGTGACAAATTTCTAAAAAAAAGTGAGTGCCAAGGAAAGCAGAACAAACCCAGTCAGCTAAACACCACCCCAGTCTGAAGACGACTCTCACCAGGTGTCCTCAGACAAGCAGATATCCCTGGATACCAAATGCTAAAGGAAGCATACAATCAGCTATTTACACTAATCGAGAGAGTTTGATTTTTTTTTTTCTATCCTCAGGTTGATTTTTTTTGTTTTTTAGTTTGTTTGTTGTCAGTGGCAAGTGTCTCTACTCAGTACAACCTCTTAGAAAACAGTTTTAAAACTTAGTGCAGCAGTCTTCTCGACTCTTAAACTTCAAAACAGCAAAGTTATAAGTGGTAGCCATCATGTAGATCAGCTGGTGGAAGAGAACAGAAAAGGTTGTAAGAGAACATGCCGGTGACCTCCTCGTCAAGTTAGTGAAGTAACCAATCATTTTTGCAAAAAGTTGAATCATTAAGTCCATCATTTTACAATATTAAACTCATGATTATTATTTCTTTCATGGCACACAAAAGGCAAGCCCCAACTACTCTTTCTTCCATCCATCCTAAGCTAAAGAACAGGGCCGTGTGCATTTAAGCAGATGGTAAAACAGCAAATGGAATTGGAGCTGTGAAAAAAGCCTACGTGTAAATATTCCATATGGGAATGAGGAGGGGAGCACTCGACACATGATCTGCTGATACACACCGTGCAAAGATGGACTAAAGGGAGAGGATGGAGAGACTGGAGGGAGGCTTACCAGAGCGATCACGGTGGCTCCGGCCCCGGCGCACGCTACGATGTACAGGTGGTAGGACAGGTAGAACTGGAGGAAAGAAAAAGCAACCGTAACTGTCATTTAGTGTAAGTGACGCCTACGTGATGCTTTTCTGCCCATGTGTGCGTGCCATTTGAATGTGTGTGGATGGAAGAATCTTACCTCGCTGGTGTTGCAGATGTCACCTAGCGTGGATCCACAGGCTTTCCCTGGTGTGGCGTTCCATGGGATAATTCCTGTTGACGTGAAATACAATGGTTAAATTCATCGTACCACGCGAATAATGATCAAACCCACCAAGTACTATGAGGCCACAGAGCACGAAGAGCGAAATGATTAGGGGTTTTTTTGCTTAAATTTACAATGTCTGAAGATTTAAAGGGGCACTCCACTGTTGTCTCTTCAAATCTAGATGGAAAGCCTGCATTGTGGACTAGGTGTGAGGAAATCCTGGCCTAACACAAAATGCAGTCGAGTTGCATTGTTGGATATGTAGTATTCAGTGCATCCACTAGTTCATGCATTAAAATGCACAGTGTCACAAACGTGGCAAAATGGTACACGTATCATGTATTAAGTTTGAACCACCAGACATCGTACTTCTATCTCTCTGTATTGATGCATTTAAATTGCCCGCTAAGAACTTCCTGGATTTGTCTGAAGTCTCTGAATCACGTGAGGATTCTGAACTACAGTCGTCGCAACTCTCCGTACTCGAAGGCTCTGGCACCTTCATGTTATAGATCGGCCCCACTGTCACACCCCCTTTTAAGCCAAGCGGCATGACACACTTTCAAACCTCCTAAGGCAAATCACCGCTAAAGACACATTTAAACCAAATCAATATTTTGTTTTTTTTTCTTTCCTTCTAAGGTTGCTTTTTTTCTTGTAAATTCAATTTTATTCAACTGCTTAGATAAAAAAAATGGGAATATGCGACAGACGATGAGGGCTCACCAGGTTTAGAATATTGTTGGTGCCGAGCCACCTCAGTGTGTGAACCAATAAAAATCTACTAGTTATAAAAGGAAGTAATTGATGCCAAACGAAGACAAAGTGCTACCCTCTTACCGTACTGACGGACATCCACACAGATGGAGTCAATGTTGGTGAGGTTGGCCATGGTAGTCCTCATGGTGGCACAGGTGGACCACATGTTGTAGAAGAGGAAGACCGGCACGGCAGAGAAGCCGAACACACCGAGCCAGGCCACACCCAGGATGTATGTGAGGAACACAAACTGAGGGCACAGAGACGACACAACCAAACTCATACTCATGCTCCGATAATGAGCATCTTCATCTTTGCATGTTTAATCACGTGGAGTGACACCTATTGTAAGCACTCTGTGTCTAAGAACGAGGTCGTATACATACCATTCCACTGATGCAGCGTCCACAGATGGTGGTCTTGAACTCGCTGTGCAGCTCCTTGACGGCGCTGGTTGTGTAGAAGCCCTCAGCCAGCAGAATGATCCCGTACAGGAAGAAAAACGAAGCGATGCCATAGATGACATACTGCATCAGCTGTATTCTGTTAAAGAGCAATGTCACACATCAGCTTTAGTCGTGCCAGTAAAGCTGTTATAGGTAAAAAAAAACAAAAAAAAAACACACAAATCAACTGCTAACTTGTTTTTAGCCTCCAAACGAACACCTAGAGAGACCCACTAAAAATGTCAGGTAGAGTCAGAGCATGACGTGTGTGGAAAATAGCTGCTTACACTCATTCGCAATTTTTTTGCATGCAATCTTTAAAACATGAGTAACCATGAACAGATGGTTAGGGTTAAGAGAGTGCTCCAGCTTCCCCCGGAGACGTGAAGCCCAAATGTGGAGATAACAGGTGAGCCACGTCTCTGGGAATCATCCACCGAAGAGACAGACTGCCTCTGTAGACTTCTTAAATTAAACAGTCCACTACGGCAACATAAAACATGTGCAGACCTCTCCCTGTCATTCCTCTTTTATTGTCTGAACTAATGGATGCACTGTAAATTTAAAAAGAAGCTCCATATTAGGACTGTTCTCCAGGACAGAGTGATGAGGAAGATATCATCAGCTAAAAATAGCCTTCAAAAAGTCAACTTCATTACAGGTGTTATTCATCTTACCTTCAGGCCTCTCTTTATGTGACAGTTATGTAAGGACAAATTATCAAGGGGAGCGTGTTTAGTGATGGATCCCACTGTGATGTAAAAGAAGGATGAGGCAGTCGTGTAGTACTTACACGTCAGTCAGCATGGCGTGATCAGTGGTGACCTTGGAGAAGTGGGTTTCCAGGATGGTCACGGTGCCAGTGAGAGCCACATGGCCACATCCACAGAAGAGGGCCACGCCGGAGAAGCAGAGGATTGTAGCCACCAGCGACGCATACGGCACCCCGCCTAAACATTTGATGCAGCACTCAAAGCAACCTGAAGAAAAAGAAAATAGAAAACAATCTTTTTACTTTAAGAAGGTCTCATAATGCTCAGTTTCAGGTTCATAAATGTTATTTTGGATATTTCCTAGAAAGTTTTTAAAGATTTAAAAAAGGTGCAACATGTAAGAATTGACCATCTGTTGAATTCATACTCCAAACAAACAAACAAACAAACAAACAAACAGGGGGGCAGCATATCACCAGAGTAACCATTAACTGTAGCTGCTATTAGCTATCTAGCTCAGCTAGCTGTGCAGCTAGTGGTGGTATTAGGTTACCCTGCCCGAAGTGGTAACTGTTGGTGTTGTTTACCATCAGACGTCACCTCTTCAGGCACAAAGTGGCTAGCTGGTTAGCATGCTAACTTCAGTAGATATATCCCGAACACATTTCATAGACTTCTTGAACATAACATCAAAACTTTCTTTTCTTCGCATCCTGTTAGTCCCTTTTGTTAACTTTTTTAATGTTTTTACTAACATTTTTACACCTTTAAAAAACAATTTTTTCTCATATTGTTGACTGCTGCAGCACCTCTATTCACCCTCTTTGTCTCTTTAAGGCCCGCCCTTCCAAGAAGCCCAGTCTGCTCTGATTGGCCAGCTCTCACATGCCTGAGCAGGTACCGCCAACCATGTTTCCACATCACCACTGGTGGTGTTTTTACAACTATTTGCGAGGGCATTGCCGACAGTGGTGACTGCGACTTGCGAAGTCCTAGCTCGTTTAAACTCAGTTTCTAAATAGGGGCTGTATGCATTTACCCATGGATTGAGTATTTCGATATTTTGACAATATTTGTATAGCACCTAAGACGTGCTTGATGGATATATGATATAACAATATAAAAAAGAAATATAACTTTCTGCAATATTGGACCTTCAAAAAGCCACACAGTAAATTCTTTGTCAACATCAGCCCATGATTCCATATAAGGGATTGACTTTCACTTGCAGGCTCTCAAGGGAACGAAGTATGAAACAAATATTCATATGACTCATCTATTTACCCACTGAGCCTATCCCAGAACACAGGCGAGAGGTGTGGTTCACCATGGACAGATCACCAGGCTAACATAGGGCTACATGAATCATTGTCTACTTAATCACCCCAAGTGGTGTTTTGTCACCCATCAGGACTCATTTAGGGAACTCCACACTGACTTCACTCCGAGGTTTAAAGAACAAACTCATCCTCAGTGCTGCAAAGGAAGTCACACAGACAGAGCAGACAAGTCTGTTCAAAATAGGTCTCATAAAATTTGGCCTGTGGTTACGCTTGATGTTCTGCGCCTCCTTTCGAGACCTTTGCGATGTAAAGTACCAGCAGAACCAGCGCGTCCGCCGTGTGGGGCTGAGGATTTACACTCTTCACTCTCTTTTAATGTTTCCTCTGACAGTTCATCACTACACTTAAAAGGGCACTAATGACCGTCCAGCAGGTCAGAGCAATGGCTGTCTGCCGAGCCGTAATGGAAATCAATGACAACTCACAACGAGGGAATGAAGTGACCCAGATGGATCTGCCCTCATGCAATGCGCTCCTCTGCTTTGTGAAATGGAGCCATGCAGTCATCACAATGCCCTGTCTGTGGAGGCATGCAAACAAACCACAGTGTGCCTCCAATCAGAGCCACATGTGGCTGACAGGATGTCGTAGAGTCATAGGACGTCCAGGTCAATGGCTGTTAATGTTTTACAGCACTCAAATGTGCCTGTTGCCTGACTGCAACGTCTGTGTTTAGAGCTGTAATCAATAGTTTTACATTAACAGCGGATCAAATGACAGAGGCTGCTCGAAGTGACGGACCTACAGTGAATTATCTCTTACTTTACAGTTCCCTTCAGTTCTACAGTCCATTTTAGCCTCTTTCAGCTCATTGTTTTGCCAGATTCAAGATTCAAGCTGAGCCAGCACGTTCATACAGAGAAGCCTCCAAAGAGAGCCACACATTTATTTAAGGAATTGGTGGAGACCAAAGCTGAGCCAGAAGGAGAGTGACTATTGGACTTATACATATGTATGGTGCACACGACACATCTCCAGATGATTGTTAGTGCCACTCCGCATCCACTGGATGTATAAATACTGTAAGTGACAAGATTGCCATGTTAGTGAGTTGCACTGCTCCCAAGTGGCCATAGCTGAGAAGCAACAACCTTCCAAGAACAGATAATGCACATTTCAGCACCATTACCAAATCACAGCTTGTGTAATCAGTCAAGACCATGCATTCAAAATTTAGTAGAAAGCAGCATGTGCATTATTTTAAACTACTTAGTTCAACACAAATTTGAGTTTTTCTTCAAGACGTCTCTTCTACTTCCTGCCTCATCCACGAGGCGAGAACCCTGAAAGTTCATCTGTGTTTATGCTTTTAGCCGTGACTAAGGAAATTAAAACAGATATACTGCTGCTGGGCCAAGACTTCTGCAGTCAGACGCTTCGTCCTGACTGTTTGTGTAGTACAGGGAGATAAAAACATTTTTATCCCATGGTGGGTGAATAGGAGTTGCCATGGCAGCATGTTAACCACAACTCAATGAATGTGCCCACAGCAGAGTCTCTAACTTCTACTACAGGCCACATTTCTGTGATGAACATGTCGGGGAGGTCGAGCGAGCTGCTGGGAGTTGGAGCGCAGAGCTCCACAGGATATTGAGCCCAGCTGTAAAGTAAACACAGTCCATTTAAATGGAGGAGCTGCTCTTGTAGTGGTTGTCACTATCAGGTAGTTCTGATCCTCCAGCAGACTATGTATTTGCTATAAATCAAGCAGCTGTCACCCTGAAGAGAAGAAATGTTTCCATATGAAAAACTGTGGTTAGGGTTTATCTCCATTACCAAATCGCTCATTTTGAATGTGCACAGAGTGACAGAGCCAGCAACAACAGTCACACTGGTTTATTATGAAACCATTTGATGTGAATCAAATATGACACGACAATCAGTGCGGCTGCCCAACTCATCAAGTGTCTCTTTGGTTTTCAACCCTGCCTTGAAATGCGTCACTGTTCCCATTAGATCAGCTGTCTAAAAGCTGATAGCATGGCGCTGAACGGCATGTTATCATCATGACAGCCAGTCCGCCCCGACTGACTGAATTCTCGCTGGATCTCAAAATGTCTGAGCACTGAAAGGGACGTCTATAAGAACTGTTTATAGGCTGTTACTTCTTTTAAAAAAAGGTCATACTGACCATGTATCCACCCTCCCCTGGAGCCTGCCTTGGAGCAGGTCAGACTGACATGTCTGCATCTGCCATGCTTGTCTAACTCGGAGCACTTAGTGAGAGAAAACCGACATTATGTTTGAAAGCCACCAATCCAATCGATACGCCATCCATTTGATTTGTGTCCGTTTCACAGGAGTGGTTTGCTTTTGAAGCATCCAGAGAGTCCAATGAGCGCTGGTTAGACATCTCTCTCTCACAACGGGGAGACCTTGTGTCAGTTACTGGCTGTTATGCCTAATAACACAATAAATCCGAGGTGGTATTTTCATAGCTGGACTTGACATGTTGGCGGGTTGGTATAACTCCGTTCTGGCTGACTGAAACAACACTGGCACAAGGACCGACCCGCTTCAACTATTAGCAACCTCTGGAATACTGCTCTGTTCACAAAGGGCCTCTGTGCAGGCCTTTAGTCTCGGTATTAGACAGGAGGGGAGACAGGAGCGACATGAAAGCACGAGCACTTTTAAATCGGCGTGCACTAAGTACCGCGGGGACAGTAGTCTGCCAGAGTGAAATCAGTTTCATTCAGTCAATGGATTCAAAGTGGAGGAAGGATTGTGAAGTAATCGCAGCGTCTGTGAGATGTTACGCGCATCCTTATCATGAAATCTGCCGACTTTATAGAAGGCTGCGTGTTTATCCTTCTTTTGTGAGGAAGCGGGGCTGCGCTTTTGGATGGAACTTGGGAAATTCGCTTATTCGTTTTCTTGCCGACAGTTAGACGGGAACATCGACACCACTCTTGTATTTACACCAGTAAAACTACCACACAGCTCAAGTACAGACTGTTTGCACTGAGTGCACCATGTGGGATTTCGTATAGTACAGGACATTGCAGGGCAGCAGACTTCAGCTCAAATCATCCTCCTCCGCAGCCAACGACGGTAGGAGCTGGTGACTCTTCAAACAACAAGCTCATCCTAAACGGATCATGCTGGCTTGTTCTGAGTGGAGCGCCGCAAATGAAAATCACGTTGGGCCCCTCTTTTTCCCCTCCGATGACTTTCACATGCTCCCAAGTCCCTGACTAATACTCCTGGTTGGACCTCCAACCACTTCAAGACTCTCAAACTAGCTGCTACAGTACATGAATGAGAGAGGAGGAAAGATGGAATGAAAAACAGAGTGTGAGAGGGAGAAACACAGACAAGTTAGCGACTGTCTGTAATGACAATGTCAGGCCTTACAGCCGAGGCTACATTTGCCACATCAGGATCACGAGGGAGGGAGGGTGGAAAAAAAAAGAAGCTTGTGTGAGAAAAAAAAAAAGTGTGTGTGCATGTACAACATTGTGCGAGAGAAAAAATAGAGACAGAGCGAGAGTCCAAGAAAACCCTGATACAAAGAGCCAGTGTGTGCAGCCCTACACTGTCCATCACATTGGACTCTCAGGGGCCATTCAGAATGGCAGTGAACCACGGCCCCGCTCTTCCGGCCCGCAGGCTTGAGGCCCAGGACAAGCCCACCGCTGAGCTCCATCCTGTGTGCCCCCCCCCCCACAATGGGCCACAGCAGCCCACTTCACACTCCAGGAGGATCCTGTTTGTCAAAGCAGCTCTAACCGTCCAGTGTGTGAATGAGATGGCTCGTTAAGACCAACTTGAGTGGTAGCGGGCGAGCTGGCACACGGACCCGCAGACGGACAAACAGAGGCACAGCTAGACACAGTGGGCAAGAAAGCAAGGGCACATCTTAGCCTCGCGCCCTACTGACGACAGTGCTAGACCCCAGACTTGCAGAGGCCCCCCCTCGAGACCCCCAGGTTTAATGTGTGTCAGTTTTTTTTGTTTTTTTTTGTTGGTTGTTTTTTGAACATTTTAATACGTTTATTTGATAGCCAACAGGAGAGCAGAAGAAAATAAGGGAGGGAATGATGCGCGACAAATGTCCTCGGCCGCACAAGTTAATCTTTGGTGCCGTAACCCTCAAGCTATCAAGGGTGACCCAGTTTTCGTTTTTTTTCTTTTTGTTAAGGAATTTGCATAATTTAACGCACGTCAAGGAGTGTTTTTAACTGGTTATGAAACAGTCTTCATTCAACCCTGAAGACTCTATATGACCTAAATAAGCAAACAAAATCTCAGGCAGGCTATTTCTATTGAATTTTTTCTTAATGCCTGTCATCGGGTCAGATTAACTGAGAAATCATAACATTACTAGGTATTGTTAACTTACTAGGTAATGTAGAAATATGTTGCTTTCTTCTTTCACTTGCTTCCAAACAAATTAAGATCCTTAAACATGTTAAACATGACAGTGGTGCTCATACAGCTTTTGCCCACAGGGGTCGCCAGAATCAACAAAAGATTTAAGTTCCTTGTTACTGGGACAAAAAGGACAATATCAGCTGGGTCCAGCATCAATCAGGTGGCACTATCTTTTTTTTCAAAATCTAGTTCTAACACTTTTATTATTTTAGAGTTTATGGTGTTGAAAATGTAGATGTCTTCGATCAAAACACCACCGACTTACAGAAAACCTGGGCCAGGCTGTTTTCCAGGAGTTAGAGCAGCAACGATTAATCAACAACATTTTTTTGCATTGAATTAATTGTTAAAGCAACTTTTCAAGCAATAATGGTGACATTGCACAGGTTCCAGCTTCTCAAATGTGAACATTATCTGGTTCTCTTAGCTTCTCTCCTTTTTGGACTGTTGATCAAGGAAAGCTAGCCAGACTTGCAGTCCTAATCCAGAGACTACCGACTACTTACTGGGGCTGCAGTCACATCTGTCGCACATCTGTTCCATAACATAGGTGCATAGGAGAGGGATGAGTAGATCAGAAGTCCAGCATACTGCCTAACTTTTATTTGCAATATTTCAGATAAAGGTCTCATACTAAAACGCTGCAAATAAACATATTTTTGCTGTATGTACTGTACTTGACAGGTTCGGGGGGCAACAGGGGCCCAACAGCATATGTTGGCCCCAGTGCCTCCAAAAAGGTTAATCCAGCCATGCATCACCACAGTTTGCTTTGACTCATCATACTAACAACTGCAGCTGTCTCTGCTTCATCACCATCCTCCATCCTTCAACACATCCAGACCTCACGTGTCGACAACACAAAGCTGAAACCTTCCAACAGCTGGGACCTTCGGTGGAATAAAGTGGGGAAAAAATGCCTAAATTCGCCCCGATTGTGTAGAGAAATACCAACTGGCTGTGATCAAGTGAGCAGCAGACTTTTTGAAGAACGTTGTTTAATCTGATGTCCATACCAGACACACCCAACACCTACGCAAACGAAGATTCAAATGCAAGACAAACACAAACAAGCGCCACATAATCATAAGTACGAAGTCAAAGTATGAATTTCTGATACAAACAAAACTGGCTCTCACAAATAAACACTTGGACACACACAACTTGTGATGAGACGTTGCGGCTCTTCCATCTCAAGCTGGTTCCAGCGCCGTCCACAACGAGTTTTAATCCATCATGTAGCCTCATTGCGACCAGATGTGTCCGTTTACAGCTAATGCTAAGTGTTGTTGTTTGTTGCTTCATTGGGGCGAGCTGCCAAAGCACCATTTATGAGAAACAGTCTCATTTTCCACACTCTCCTCCACTTTGAGAGGAGCGATACTTAAAAATGCCATAATGGCTATAATGGCTGTCCTCGAGGGACGGGGGAGATCTGAGCCTGGAAATTGGACAAAAGTGGTCTCACTGTTTACGCATCCAACAACGGAAACTTACACTCTGTCAGCTAATAGCTGTTGACGGCAGCTCACCCATGGCTGTGTGTGAAATGAGCTGAGGGAGACGTGTGTACGTATTAAATGACAATTAAAGGCAATGATGGCCGTAATGGCTCATTAATTGTGTTTGGGTAGAGCAGAGGAGTAAATATGTGAATACGACTTGTGTGATTAAATGGTGGTCGAGTGGAGTCACCTCAGATCAGTATCAGTACAACATACAGTGTCTTAAAGGGCTTCATATACTCATAGATCCTAAGCTAGGACCAAGCCGTCTCATACAAAGAGCAGCTCTTTAAAATAAAGCCCCAAGCATGTGATGCAACATCCCAGGGTGGATGGAGGCTGGGGATGTTTTTTTGAATGCCATCTGTATTTATCCAAATTTCCTGTCTGCCCTTCACTGTCTTTATTTAAAAAGTCTCAAAATATTTCAAAGAAGTAAGATATAAGTAA
The DNA here is from genome assembly GCA_963678695.2 of Diplodus puntazzo. NCBI lineage: Eukaryota > Metazoa > Chordata > Actinopteri > Spariformes > Sparidae > Diplodus > Diplodus puntazzo. The sequence continues at coordinate 16,406,052 of OZ023164.1, read as the reverse complement.
ATCAATAATAATAATAATAACTAAACTTGGCACCCATGGCTGGCAGTGTGCTTTAATCAGAGCTGTAGGGAAACGGGCAGTTCCACAAAATGTTCCATCAGAATGTTGCAACATTGAAATATTGCAGATTAAAATATAACTTTCATACTAATAATACAAATCTAAGAAGTCCGGAAAAATACGGTCCTAAACTGGAAACCAATTCTTAGTTTACTTTGTTGCCTTGTTTCATGAGTACTAGTGCTACTAAAAAAGTACTGAATGATATGTACTTCTCCTGGCTGTAATAATCCACCGCAGCATTTAAATGCAGCCTTGCATCCGGATTTAGAAACAAAATTAAACTGATTGGCAAACACAGAAAATCCAAATTAAAACCTTTATTATTTATGATAATTCAGATAATTTGGGGGAGGGGGTTAACTATCTGAATGGACAAACAGTATCTGACTCCAGCGTCTCAAATGTGGGGACTTGCTGCTTTGCAAGGGCAGCAATTACAAGAAAAATAAGAAGAGGAAGACTACAATGATTTGAATAATAATAATAATAATAATAATAATAATAACAATAACAATAATAATAATAATAACAACAACAACAACAACAACAACAACAACAACAACAACAACAACAACAACAATATTAAGAAGAAGAAGAAGAAGAAGAATACAATGCATCTGAAAAAGAAGAATCTGTATAGGCTGAAAAAAGTCCATATCAAGCATCCCTAGTATTTAAATGTTGGTCTGACGAAGCTAACGAGGACCTGAGAAACCGTGATGTGTATCGTTACCAACATATTTAAAAAATGACAAAATGACATCGTCAACATTTTCAATCATCCAATTTCGGAACAGAATTTAGATGATTAAAAATCACTTAAAGATTTGCTTTTGCTGCACCTGCCATTAAAAAGCACCGTGAGAAACACCACAGCCCTTCCTGGGAAAGGAGCTCGTTTCAATGCACAACATTCTACCTGGAATTAATGTTGAGAACAAAGAGCAACAGGGAAATCAATGATCCCTGCTGATTCCTACAAGAAGCAGGTGAGCAAGTTAATGACTTTCTCTCTCTCTTCAGCGCACACACTCCTCACGGCCATGTATCTGTGAGACCGGTAACGTCTGGTTCATTTATCTTTCTCCCTGCCAGCCCCCTCATCCACCTACTTAATCATTTCAGCTCCCCGCTGAAAGAACAACTCAGATGCACCCTGAGGTTTGATCGAGCGGCTGTTGATTCTGCACCGGGCTCGGTGTCCTTAAAAAGTGACACTAGCATGATGATGATGATGATGACTGGTGGGCAAAACGCAGCACCCCTCCTGCTGTAGGAGAGAGGTCTGCCGAAAACATCCCACATACTCAAACTAATTAGATCATAAAAAAAACCCAAACACAAGCAAAGCACTGCAGGATAAAAACTCCCTGGAAACATGACAGATGACAATTCTGCAGAGGCGAATGGAATATCAACAATTATATGCGCACAAACAGTGAAAAAAGGATGCTGTACTGACAGAAAAAAAAATCCCCGCTGAGCTGAATCTACCCAACTATTGTGCAGAGTGAAACCAAGCAGGCTGGAGTAGGTTAAAGCCCCAGTAAACACAGCAGTGAAAAGAACTGAACTGGCTCTTTGTGAGCGCTCATTGGTACCTCTTTTGTCCTCCCTCTGGTCTTGGTTTTCTTCTGATGGAGTTTCCATGGTTGTTTTTCTCCCATCCAACAAAAATGCTTCCTTTCAGCAAAATTCTCTCTTCCTCTCTCCCCCCCCTTTACTCTCCTGTCCTCTCTCGTTCTCTCGTTCACTCACTCCCACTCATTTATGCTCTCTCTCCCGCGCTCTCCCTTCCTTCTTCCTTTTTTTTCGACTCGTCACGAAGGCACTTCTCGTCCGTACATCACAGTTGCTTTTTTCAAGATGCAAAGGTCCTGTCAGAAGGGATTTGGGTTGGGCTTTTGTGCGTGCCCCTGGTCATTTATCATTTTCACAGTTACAAATGTGCTTCAGTTATTTATTTATGCTTTATTTGCCAGGGAGAGATACAACAGCTGTCCGTTGTAAGTATTAGCGTTTACAGCAGATGCTAATTTGAGTGCACTTTCCTGGAAGAGCTTTTATGAAAATAAAAAAATCAAAACAATAAAATAAGAAGAAGACAGTAAAATTCTTACACTGCAGTCTTACATACAAAAATAAGACAGGTTTGTGGTTATTAAAAATGGTGAAGTTTACAACATGCCACATGGTGGAGGGGACAGTTATAGCTAGGCAAGACAGCTGCTAAGCCAGGGACCACTGTTCAAGACAGTGTTTCAACAATTTTACACTTTTGCCAGGACTCCCTTGAAAAAGAGGTTTTTAATCTCAATGGGACTTTCCTGGTTAAATAAAGGTTCAATTAAAAAAAAAAAAAAAAAACACACACATTTGGATATTTTTAAAGGAAATGTTGGTACATCTCCAGCTGTGTAAGTGGTGACAAAACTGGTTGCTTGTGACCAAAATCTGGACATTTCCAGCTGTGTTTGAGTTAAAGAAACTTTGTGTTTATAGCAAAACATCTGGCCATCTCCAGCTGTTTTTGAGGTGGCAAAACTGTTTTTTTTTTTTTTTTACGAGACACCAGGAAATCTCCAGCCATGTGAGTGCTGACACAACTGGGTGTTAATAACGAAAAGTCTGGACATATTCACTCATTTTTGTGCTAACAAAACCAGTGACACCATAAAGTAACCTGCTCCTTACCTTAACTAAGTGGTTTGTGGGCCTTAACCAGATTGTTGTCAGGAAGAAGAAGAAAAGAAATGTAAAGGCTTACAGAAACGCACATTGCTCACATTTATTCTGGCAATTAGGTTGTGTATTAGCCTCGGGGCTGAGGAGTGTTTAAACACAACACGCTTTAAATATTGAAAATCAATAATGTTTGCAAAACAGCGACTGATTTGGAATTTAGTTCAAATGAAATCTGTCTTCCTAATGACACAATAATTCAACGCCTGTGCCTCAAACACACTCCCTCTTCTCAGGTGTCCCTGCAGTAACATCCTGTAAAGCAATTAAGGGCAAGGTGCCCGCATGGTGACAACATAGCTGTTATAACAGAGAGGGGTGAAACAGGACCCTCACTTTAGTTGACAGAGTGGGTGAAAACCCAACTCGGAAAGAGTACAGGGACACAATCACCTCAGTCCAGGAGAGGGGGGGAGTGTGTGTGTGCTGTGGTGCAGTTGAAAGAGGGGGGGGGTTTAGCCCTTCATCTTCTGATTTGCACCATATGCCCTCTGCTCCTGCAGCATACATTAGCAACCTCTGACCGCTGTCTTCCCTCCATCTGGTGGTTTCTAACTCACATAAAAAGGGACACAGGAAAGAGAGGCAGATTTACATTTCCTAAACAAGGAGACCGAACGTCCTCTGGGCTGATCCAAACAACAGAGGAAACAGCGTGTGGAAATGGGAGAACCAGAGAATCACACAGAGGGCTAAAAGAGACGAAAAAAAGAAGGTGGGAGAAACAGGAGAATGCTAAAGGGATGACACAGCGAGGAACAACTTGTTAAAGTTAACAGAGACAGAGGAAGACGGAAAAGTGAGAGATGACCAGGGAGACAGAAAGCGAGGGAGACTGGGAAGAAGATCTTGGCTGTGTTTGTTTGGCAACAGCAGGCCGAGGAGCCCCAGGGGCATGCTAATGAGAGAAAGAGGCCTTTCAGCGTTGGGGGGAGAGCCCTGCCGGAGCAGCGCTGGAGTGGGGTCTTCTCACAGATACCAGACCTCAGAGAGGAGGGGGGGGGAGATCAGCAGGGGAGGGGAGCCTCAGGGGTCAGGGAAGTGAACTTAGGGGGATCCCACAACAACAAATGCTGCACTAATCTTCAAGCTTTTTCACCGTCAGCCCTGTAAAACGCCAGGAGAACCGACATCCAAGTGAAGCACGGGGGGGAACAGAGACTCCGGCACATGTGTAGAAGAGATAGCTGGAACTCTTTAAAATGAGAGAATGCAGCTGATTTAGAGGAAACCGTGCTTGTGATTTCCCCGAAGTTGCACTACGGAGCTCAAGGGATGCTTCAAAAGGACTCGATAAAACATGACTAATAAATGAATCACAACGGAGCACACAATGCACCAAAATCAAAACAAATCAGTCATCCATCTGCAGGTCTTTAAAAAAAGTGTGTGGACGGCAAAATGTCGGAGTTTATTGAGCACACATGAAAGGAAATTCGAAACATGTGATTGGGCCCTGTCAAAATGTGTTTTCAGCACGACTTTAATGCATTTGATTCTCTTACAAAACAAACACATGCTCTTGATTGGAAAGAATCACTAATCAATTCAACAATTAAAAATAATGCTCCCGTGGCTCTGAGGTCAGGCAAGGAAAACATGTAACGCTTACTTAACTCTTTCATTTAAAAGGTGCACTTTTGCATGAAACACTAAAGAACTTTAACTCTTGCAAACTGCCATTCCAGCTTCATTTTTTTGCTTTTAGGCATGTAAAAAAAAAAGTACAAAGTGCCCCTCCAATGCAACTACAGGTCACTAATCTGTTGCTTCTATGTGCGCTTGAATGCATCATGGATTAGTTGGTTTAATAAAGTTAATGAAACGCTTGAAGACATGACATTATGCCTGATGTGAGTGAAGAAGTGTGCTCAAACCAGTGTACAGAGACCCTCATGTCAAGGAACTGACGAGTTATAACTAATGGTTACATAGATTTGAGTTAAAGTCAATAATACCTTAATTTCAGCTAGGGCTACATAATTAATATAAATATTACCAAAATCATAATATGGCAAAGTGCAATATTCAAACTGCAGACAATGTAATTGTTTGTCACCTTAATAAAGGTGAAGGGGACATAACACCATCATAATGACGTACTGTAGTGCTAAATCTGCAGATGCTGTTCTCCAGATGTAAGAAAACATGTTTGTTTAATCGTTTTATTCAGTGAAAATGATTAGATACAAAGACGATCATTCCCACTAATGGACCGAATACGGCCGAGCATTACCAGTCAGCTGGCATTACCGTCATCTATTGTCTTCTTTTGTTTACAACCCAAAGAGATTGAGTTTACTGTCATATATGAGTAAAATAACTGCAGCTGCTGGTGGCTAGTTCAGTTAGCCATGTAGCTAGCCAGCAGCTTGTAGCACCAGGGGAGTGTTGGTGTTTACACCACTAGCAAAAGAGCTTTGGATCTGGACAGGCCAGGGCTAGTTGTAGTTAGTTAGTAGTTAGCATGCTACCTTCAATAAATATCTCTGCAACAAAATACACGTCATAGCATCGGAACTGTTGCTTTTTCCAAGTCTGGTGATATTTTGTTAAGTTTTTCATCTTAAATTCTTACATATTGCACCTTTAATCAAAGTGGTTGACAACTAATTGATCATCAATCATTTCTTGCATCTCCAACAGTGACATCACTTTACAGTCAAGATACTTCAAAAAAGTTACAACTAGAGTGTTTACAGACTTCATAAAGACATAAAAAGTTGTCAAACATATCTATGAGTAGTAAATAAATCATTTAATCATGCTCAGTAGTCTATCATGGAGTAGATACAAATCAAAAAGCAACCCTGTATTAGCATTTATTTACAGCTAAGTTCAGGTTTCGGTACTCTGCTTTGAGCTCGGCTTTGGTCTCCACCAACTAGAAAAAACAGGTCTTTAGCAGTTAGATGTTCAACTTTTCCACCAAGACTGTATTGTTAGTCTATTTAAATTCTTGCAGGAAACATCTGTCTGTTCCAAGAGTTGATTTTGAGCTGAGAAACTAAACAATGCGGCAATAAAGTCAATGTACTGGCCTTAAATGAGCTAAAAAAAGGAGTTTAAATGTAGTGTAAAGCTGCGGAGTTGGGTGATAAAAACACCCTCTGTGCCAGGCTGAGTGTCTGTGGGAATAATCATGGGAAAGCCTGAGTGCCTCATGCTAAACTCCGGCACTGAGACATAGACACTCCCATACTCGAGGACGCAATCTGAATGACGATGAAGCTCATACAAATGGAGGAGGCTTCATTGTGGGTCAACCTTTCACGCTGGGAGACCGGGGGCCCTGAATGCCCCTCAGTGTTCAGTCACCCATGAGACCTGCACCCTGCTCGATTTGCACCGAGGGAAGGAGTTTCTCAGGGATGGAGGTCTGCGCCCGGGCCCCGGAGCACCACTTACAGACACTAACTTCAGCCTGAGAAAGCAGCTAAACCACACCAGAGCAGAGGAGGATGGGTGAAGCCAGATGGGAGTATGGAGTGGCCAAAATTAAGTATGACTAAGAATAAAGGCGCAAGTGTGTTGAAAGGAGAAGGAGAGTCAACCTGATCATCTTAATACCCCTTAATAATTCTGCTGCCCTCACGGAAAAATCCCCTTCCCTTTATTTGACAGTGATTGCGACATCAGACACCGAAATTCCTGTAAACACTGTTTTGTAGCTGTCAGCAAGTCGTTCCTAAAACTGCAGCAGACTTTCACCAACCTAGATTTTAAATGCAGGACATCTTCACAGGTCAATCTACTCTACGTGGCCACTTTCATGTTGGGCACGCTGAATCCAAGTCATTGATTGGTTAAAAAAAGCACGGCGCTACAAACTCATTACACTGATCCATTCCCTTGTTTGCTGACCCATTTTGCTTGTGAGTCTGCAGAAGCAACAAAATCATCCGCAAAAAGTCTGTAGAACAATTTAGCGTACGATTTGTTATAGCAGACAAAGTTTTTGCCTCGAACTCATCATACAAGAACAGATGATGCTTCCATGTAATGATTAAACAAACCAATCCAACCAACATGAGTCTCTAAGTTGCATTCCTACTCTATCTGTAATGGAAAAAATGACTACGCAAACTCTCTTGATTCATTATAGCAAAATATGTGGACAGTGATGGGAGGAACCACAATTGGCTGACTTATAATGAACCCTGTGCTTTTCTTTAGGAACTGTCGTAAAGCTTTAAACTAAGAAGCATCAATATCAAAAAAAAAGAGGGAGACTCAGAGTTTGAGGAGAGTGATGGTTAAAAAAGGTATTTTATTTTATGGTGTCAGGCTTTTCAACTTCATACTTGTGTTCGATGAGTGCCTTGGGTGTGTCTCTGTTTTCCTGTCTCTCACTCCAAACGCAACAAAAAGCACCCCGTCAAGTGCTCTTCTCGTGTGGTAGCATAAAGAGAGAGCCAGAAGTTCAAGTCAGGGTGATGGTTGGATGGGTCACACACTGGACTTTCCCTCAGAAGACCAGAGTTCTTGTCCAGTTTGTGACCAGAATTCAAGAGAGATTTTTTTTTTAAAATGATGTTACGTTAGTATGTTGAAGAGACACAAGTTATGTCTTTACTTGTGTTACTTGAGTGACATACTTGAGTAACTTAGAATGGCACCAATGTTACCCACAGTGCAACTTGACTCCCAGTGGTTCCCTCTGAGATTCTGGTGTGTTATGCTAGCAGCGGCTAATGTAGCTTCAAGCTGTTAGCCCTCGAGCAGCTACGGATGTTTGGTAAGTTCACTTCTTTCCAACTCCAAACTCCCAAGATTTGTTTAACCTCAAAATTTTATTTTTTTGCCACAATTGGCGCTGACTCGTGTCTGACTCGTGTGACATCACATGAGGCAGTTTATCAGGTAAAAAGTCTTTGCATAACTTTTTTCATAGAAACCTGTAAACTCTTGTGTAAAACTGGAGTTCTCTATTATTTCCTCTAATTAACTCGAAGATATATTGAGGGCTGCACTGATAATGATGATGATGAATATTAAAGCAAAAAATTAATCTTTAAATATTATCGAAACCACAGTAAGGCCAGGTGCAATATTCCAAAAAAATCTAATTTTAAAAAAAGGTATAATATGTTACAACATACCATTATAAATCAGGCATTGTGGTGCTATGGAGATGCCATTTAAATCACATTCGCCAGTAGTAAGGGAAACATACTGGTTTGGTGCAGATGGGTCATAAAAAAACAAAAACAAACATATAACCATTAACACTGCAACGTCACTCATTTTATAATCACAATATCTATCAAAATAACTGCAATCTGATTATTTTTTTGCATATAGCTTAATATAGGTTTGTCTTCTGATGTCTTCTTTCCTCAATCAATTCAACATTTGGTCTACAGAATACCAGAAAATGGCAAAAATCCCAATCACAAATTACTGTTTCATAAAGACCAAAGGGATGAATAGCTTGTTTAAGTAGCTTGATTGGTCTGACCAACAGTCCTCAGCCCAAGGTTTTTGGTTTACCACCACATGAGGAACAGACGAGAAGCAAAACCTCACTGACTTTTTTTTACCCACAATGTCTAGAAATCAAAGATGGGCTGCGCTCTCCTTTGAAACACTGATTCAGACTTCAAATTCAAATTCAATGAGGTTTTAAAGCAGAATTTTACCAGCAGCTCACTCACCTAAGTTCAAGTTGTGGATGGAGAATTGGTCAGTCAGCCAGCTGAGAGTTAACAAGTCCTGATATTTATGTGAGAACCTTATGAACCAAAGACCTCGTCCTCATAGCCTGCCAGCCCCTAACCTCAAAAATCAAATCTTATAACCGACCCCTGCATCACTTTGTGGTGCAAAACACCATCCCACAGACCAGCACATTGTTCTTCAAGCCGAAGAACACTTACATTCTTGCAGAACAGTAGCGGAAATCCAACTCTGCTATTCGATTTCAACCATTCCCTAATAGAGACATACTTTGTGTTGACGTATCGTCCATTGTACAATTTCCAGATTGTATTTTTCTCTCCACTGTAATTACAAGTGTTTGACCAAACAATCCCCGCGGTGTCTGACTCTGCACTTCTCTAATTACATGTTTGTGTTAGTATCGTGTTAGGTCTGGAAATGGAGCAAACACTCACTAAGGGATGCCTGGCAGCCATGTTTTTCCTCTAAAAATGCCTTCGCAACCCTGACTCTCTGGCACCTCCACAACCACTGTGGTTGCAGGGAGAGTGAGAGGCGCAGATGCTTTGTATTATCCGGGCCTCCTCGCTTACAGTACTTTGGAAGCTGCCACCATGGCTTGGCCGGACAGAAAAACCAATGCGATATCAAAACCTGAAGACTAAGAATTTCAGAATTTCAGTCTGAAGTCAAACGAGCGGATCAGTGCCAGAAACACGGACCTGGAAGAAAGTGGAGAAGAGAAAGTAACAGAGGGGAAGAGAAATAGGTAATTGTACTCCACAGGCCCCCATACGAGCCGTGGAATACTGCCATTTTACAGAAAAATAAAAAGGTCTTTGCATAATTGTTTGTTTGTCTTTCAGTGTGCACTAAATATTTTTAATGATACTGGTCTGGACGAGGCTTGGCTGTCTCTGTGGTCGGCCACGCTTACATTATGGAGCCAGTGAACCAGCCAAGAGGTACAGCGAGCAAACACCTCTCCATTATCCTGTTAGAATAATGCCACATGATTACCACCAGTCCTTTCAATATACATTCTAAATCACACTTTGCCAAGAAGTGGGGGGGCAATGGAAATGCCCAGCTACCCCTGAATCATTTGTCTGTAAGCAAAATTTGGGGGTTTAAAACACGTTTTTCATTCCCAGTGGGAGCACAAAGATCATTCAGAGGTTTTCTTGGAAACAGACAAGCCTCGGAGTGCACAAGTCTCAGTAGAAGGTTGCAGAAAAGGTTATATAGCAGATATTGAGCAGTGTTTGCATTAGCATACTCGCAGTGCAGCAGTCTCATGGAATCGCTTGCGAGATGACTTGAAACTGAAAACTCTGACAACTTCAGGAAACTTTAGGAATGTTCTTAATAGCTGTCCGTCAGCCCCGTCACTGCTTTCATTGAGTTTTGTTGAACTATAAAGTTGTATTTCATACGAAACTATTGCAACTGTTGAAAAGTTAAAAGTTTCTCTGAAAATCTGGAAAAAGGAGACATTATTCTTATTGACAGGTTCATAATTCTATCCTGAGTTACTACTAGAACAGGTTTACATGCTTTAATGCTCAAAAACACATCAGTTTTCTCATTCTGTCCAGTGCTGCAGCTCTGTATTCCCTGAAACACTCTGTTTTAGAACTTGTCTCTTTAAGGCCCTGCATCCCGAGATTACCCAGTATGCTCTGATTGGTCAGCCCACACACACCTGAGCCAGCTCAGCTCACCGTGTCTCCAGTTGGCTCTGTCGTGTTTTCAGCTGCCTGATATCTGACCCTCTACTGTGTGTGTTGGCATTAATTATACAAATGCGATGTAGTACAATGTCACAAGGTCATGGAACTGAAGGAGGGACTACCGATGCAGGAGCAGTTCTTTTCTGTGGGACAGAGGAGCTTCTGTCGGTGTGGACTTTGGGCTTTTTAGCTTTTAAGATCTTTTACATGCACAAGAACGTTTATAAAAACACTGAAGGAGAGGAGAAAAACAAAAAGCATAATAGCTCTAATTTAATTTATTCATTGATTCTATGTCGGTCTCCATAAACTCCTGAGATAAAAATCTGGCTATTTAGCTGCTAAATATTCCAACATGGCCTGAAAGATTCTAGCTGAATGATGCTCAAAACCAGTCAGGTGATATTTTTCTGTAGGCTCATCACGATAAGCAACACCTTTTACATACAAGTAGTTAAGTGATCCTCTGTTAATTTATAAATATTGATTACAGCCACTTTAAAGCTCCTTTGTGTGATCGCGCCCCCCAGGTGTAGATGTCCTTCTAATCTGATTTAATCTGTCTCCTCTCTGTACACATTAACTGCAAACTGCACCCACCCTGCAGTCATTCTGACACTGAGCACCTCCCAAAGCTATTTGAGACATATGACGGTCCATTAAACTGCACTGAGAGTACAAAATAAATCCCACAGGTACTTCCCTTAGTGGTGTTAATCCTTTAAATACAATACCTGTCAGCGTAAGCATTTTTATCTTTAGCTCAACACAAAGAGCCCTGAGTGGACAGCAGTCAGTTTGAATGATAAGGAAATTAGCAGGTTATTTGTTTTATCTTGTACGACACATGTGCACATACATCGACTGAATTATGAATACTCTGTTGGAAAATTAAACAACACAAGCACGCCATTATCATTCATTATTAACTAGCCGTGAGCATAACATCAAACGTGTGAAACTAGCTCCTGTAAAATGTATCCCAGTGGTCTGTGATTTCATTGATGGCACCATACAATATAATTTAAGACTTACTGAAGGCAAGGATGCTTCTAACATATATTTTCATTATCAATTAATCTGCAAATGATGTCTTTAATGGTACAATATATAAGAATTGGCCACCTGTCGAACTCATCCCTAAAACAAATGGAGGGCAGCAAATCACCAGAGTAACTGCTAACTGCTGCTAAATGTAGCTGCTGTTAGCTAGTTAGCTCAATTAGCCAGGCAGCTAGTTGTCCAGACTCCAGAGTCTGGAGCATTGGGGAAGTGTTGATGTTTACCCCACTGGCACAGCAGCATTGGATGGGGAAGGGCCAAGGCTTGCTAATTAGCGAGTTAACCCAAGTAGATCTCACTGCAACTCAACCACAATGTGTTATTTCTTTACATTTATTAATTCATTCTTTTCAATTATCTTTCAGTTTCAGTGATTTCAGCTAATTTCCTTGCATATTGAACATTTCCGACCCCGTTTCTCAGAATCTAAGGCGAATGTCTCATTTTGTAAGTCCAAAACACAAAGATTTCCAGTTTGGTGTGATATTACACAGAGAAAAGCAAAAAATCGTCAAATCTATGAGGCTGAAAACAGCATTTTCTACCATTTCTGCATGAGAAATTACTCTAACTACTAATCGATTAGAAAAACTGTTGATTATTTTTCCGCCAGATGACATATCGGTTAGCATACTCATCCTTGCAGCTAAATATTGACTCATGTTTTAATTTAGCATGACATTTATAAGGATATTCATAAGGAAAATGTAGCATATTATGTTATGTCAGGGATCTAGAAATTGTGTGAAAGCGAGAAGATCTCTACGACCCAAACTTTCTCACACTTCAGCTACCAGGATGGCAAATACTGTAACACAGGGCTGGAGGCAGGCTTTTATTTTCCTACTTGTTGAACAGGGCATAGGCATGTGAACACACACACACACACACACACACACACACACACACACACACACACACACACACACACACACACACACACACACACACACACACACACACACACACACACACACACACACACACACACACACACACACACACACACACACACCACACTCACTCACACAATAGAGACATAATGAAGCATCGAGACATGGAGACATCAGTCGAGACTCTCCAGCTAATCTTGGGGTTGCTTCCCATGAAGAGCCCCCGCCCTCCTCTCTGTCTGTCCCAGCTGCTGGGTTTTCTTTCTCTGCGTCGCTCCCGCCGCTCCTATTGTCCTCCGCCTCATGCTGCCAACCTCTCACCCCTGACCCGAGACATTACCCTTTTCAAACCCTCCAGCCATGTTCCCCCTCATTAGAAGGAGCAGAAACTCTCCTCCTCCTCAGCCCCAGCCCGCCGGGATTCATCACCGGCGCTATGACAACAGAGCAGATGACACAGAGATCACTTTAATGCCATTGTTCCACGAGGCTATCCTCTCGTGTCTCAAAACCCTGCGTCCTGCGGCTGGATCCTGGAAGGACACAGAGTCAGCCGTAACCTGAACCTGACACTTCCACCCCCGCAGAGACACGATTCGCAGTTAAGAAGCGGACTAAGTGCTTCACAATGAGTGGGGAAAAAAAACAGTTCATCACAACAGAAAGATGGAAGCTAATCTCTCTAGCGGTTGGCTCATGCGCTCCCCCTGGCTGACCTCTGCTAGAGTGGGTCAATCCATTACTTTATTGCTTTAAGCACTGATAGGCAGTTTTCCAATAGCGGAGGAGGATGTAATGACATTTTGTCCATCATCCTGGAAATGAGAGAGCATCCACTGCGCAAAGTAGAGCCCATTTATGGCACCGTCTGACATGATGTAGTCGCTTCATCACTATCAGCGTCTAAACATTTACACTCTCAGGAATGTTTTCTGTGCACACTCCGTCACTCAAATGATCTGGACGTGTCCGTAGATGGAAATACATGCTGCACACACACACACACACACACACACATACACACACCGCTCTGATAATACATTATAGGAGACACATGAGGCTCATTATTTTAGTTTAGGCCCATGTCTTCTCTGATAGGTCAGCTCACACGCGCCTGAGCCAGCACTGCTCACAGCGTCTCCGGTCAGCTCTGTTGTGTTTTCAGCTTCCATTTAGCTTGACATCGACCATGACTGTAGGCATAAAATTACGCAAATGTGTGATATGGTGACGAATAGTGATGTCAAGAAGTCACGGAATAATAGGTGGGGCTACTGGCGAGGCATTCTAGGATCAGTGTTTTCTGTGGGAGAGAGGAGCTCCCATTGGTGTGCACGTTGAGCCTCTTACCTTCCACAACTTTTTACATGCACAAGAACCTTTAAAAAACACTGAAGGCAGTTTGTGTCAAAGTGGCCAACTTATCATCCGGAACCTAAAGACTGCTCATTTGCTGCCATGAACGACAAAGAAGAGCAGCAAATTCTTACATTTAGGAAGCTAGAACCAACAAATGTTTGACACGTCTGCTTGCAAAATGACAAACAATAAACTGATTGTTAAAAGAGTTTCCAGGTGGCGACCTTCGTTGCACCTCTCCCCCGTTTCCTGTCTGCCTTTCAACCTCACACGCTATCCATCCAATAAGGTGCAAAAGTACTCAAACGTGTCATATTTCACTTTCAAATCATGCTCTATATCTACTCGGAACATTTCAGTGTAGAAACACATCTGCAAGCTTTTCACACATTTTTCACACTTGTACATTCCAGATGCTCCGTTCCTTCACACCATCGCTTTCCCATTTTCAGCTGTGGCCCGCTCTATTGTTGCAGTATTGTTTTCCCATAGAGTGGAGGTCAAAAGCTAAGATGACTTATGAGGCCTCTCGGTGGTGTAGCTGCGATATTAACGCCTCTAACTGATCTCTCCTCTGGCCTGCGTGTGGTTGGGGGGTCGAGCTGTTTTTCAGACAGCAACATCTGGGATTTCCTCTCCCCTGAAGCTGCCGTTAGCTGGTATTTTTTTTCTCCTTTCCTTTTCAACCAAGCAAACCTACAGTCAGCGGCAAAAGCATCAAAAACCCATGAAGTGTGCAAATGGTAAAAGCATCACAAGATACGGAATGAATGTGGGTTCAGAGTATGCCAGTTTAATCCATTTCAAATCCAGCGTTCAACAGTTTAGTCAAAATTCAAATCTATCTCCTCAAACCCCCAAACAGTCCGTCTCTGAAGCAAATAGCCGTCCCTCAGCTATTGGGTTTCCTGCAGCTGTCGCTTTATTGAAGCTCTGCTATTGCAGATTTTCATCTGCTTGGCAGAAGTGCCTCTTCCTGCCGATCAAGCCTTTCTCCGGAGGATAATAAGCAGACAATGAAAACTCTCCCTTGGAAACCCTTTTTTTTCTTCCTTGGGCAGGAAAGTGACTCCTGGCATATGAGAGAGAGAGAGAGAGAGAGAGAGAGAGAGAGAGAGAGAGAGAGAGAGAGAGAGAGAGAGAGAGAGAGAGAGAGAGAGAGAGAGAGAGAGAGAGAGAGAGAGAGAGAGAGAGAGAGAGAGAGAGAGAGAGAGAGAGAGAGAGAGAGAGAGAGAGAGAGAGAGAGAGAGAGAGAGAGAGAGAGAGAGAGTGTGTGTGTGTGTGTCCAGTGGCCTCTAACTCTGGTTTCAGTGTGTCACATGCAGCACCACATCACAACAACATGAGCAGAGAGGAGTCATGTGCATTTCATCTAAGACACGTAACACAACAAAAACGAAGGAATACGTCTCTGCAAGTGTTGCTTTTGGCACGGTATCATCACAAAAACATATTTCAGTTCCTTGAGTAGGATTTTACATATGATCCTGACTATAGCGGCAAAGAGAAAAGTCATTTAAATTCCTGCTTAATTCATCCCAAGTGCAGCATTTGGCCGCATCCAAATAGTCTCAGGCTGTCTGGCACGGCTCTTCATATGGTGAACATTTCTCATTGGTGTGCTGGGGTACCCCAGATGCTTTTGTCTTACGGTTGTTTAGCAGCTGCGTAAAAGCGCAGAGGACAAAGACCTATCTGTGGAGGGTTGAATACACTCAGTGGGCACACAGCCAACAGCTCAATCCTACAAGCTCCCACAGTTGAAAAGCAGACTAATGCATTCTGCTCTCACTCCTCACAGATGATCTTACAGGGAAATTAGCTGGGAGGCCCCTATTATTTGTTCTCGTTTTGCCTAACCACTTTCACATCTGAAGTGTGGTCGCATCCAGATCCTCAATAATTAAAAAAGAAGATTGTGAAAAAACATGACATGCAGTTTGTTCCGAAACAGGAAGAACGTATACACGGTGTTAAAAGAGCAAGGGCAAAACAGCTTCCTCATGAGTTCACGGTCTCAATCGCTAGTTGCAAGCCTTAATTTTGTAAATTATGGTCTCATTTAGACTGAAATAGATGATACAGTAGGTCTGCTCTGGGGCATGGACACCTTGTGATTGACAAGTTGCTAATACAAGTGTCTTCAAATACTCAATCGGCTCCAATCCGGATATCCTAAACGCCCTCTTGTCCAAATTTGGTCACTTCTGGCTCCCAAAAAATTGCGAAGACCTTAATTCCAAACTTGAGGCTAGAAAACAGTAGTCTGCAAACCACTTGGGGACACCACAGTGGATTTGCGCTTTGCCAAAAACAGCTTTATTAAAACAATACAAGAGGTTCCAGAGATGTGGGCGTGTTGCTTGTTGTACTAAATTATGATCCAGGAAGTCCAGTTAGAGTAACGGATCAGTACGTGTGAAGGCTCATCTGACAGCTGAGCCGGGCTCAACTTACAGAACAACACTGTCGATTGTTGTTTTGTAGTATTTTGTTAACCTAATTCAAATGAATAAGGGTGACCTTTTCCACGCGAGGCTAATGTCAGCCTGAACTCAACTTTAGAGTGCAGCCGGCCCCGGCATTTAACCCTAGAGTTCATCCCAATGCTAATCCTCTGGCCCAGATCCTGACCATCACAGAGCAGAGGCATTAGCTCCATGTAGCACGGGTCTCTCCGCCACAGGCATGATTCAGTGTGGAGCAATCACTCCACTCAATGACTGCATTATGATCTATTTACTTACTTACTTACACAAGAGCGGGCGAGAGAAAATAGGTCATTGCGGGCAAACATTATTGACTATTTAATCAATGTCCCCCCCTCGATCATGTGACGGAGAGTGGATCAAATGCAGTCATACAGGGTTGCTTTGGTGATGTGGTTTACTGTAGATAGCAGAAAATCCTGCAGTGATGCTGAATGCCTGTTGAATGAGTGAGTGCATGTTCATCAGCTGCAGGGGCTCTTTGCCTTTCGCCAGCCCCATTATCTCCCAGAGGCCTTCTGGAACAATCATCTGACTGTGAACAAAACACTGATACAGATTTGCTGCTCCGCTGGCAAATATCACCTCCGCACTCGATGTGTGCGAATATGCACTGAAGCCAATATTGTAAAACTAGAGGGGGGGAAAAAAAGAGACTTTATTATGCATGTATTTGGCAGTTTAACCTTGAAAATCGTGGGTGTTTTTCGGAAGTCTTTCAGATAAGATAAAGGCCAGATTGTATCTTTGGCATATTTTCTGCGACGCCGGGGTTCAAGCTGCACATCTGAAAGCCCGCGGTCTTTTGCATATAGGATATTTTCAGATATGGAAATGCCATCCTGCTTCCACTATGTGTGCAGCGCGACTGTGACATCTCTCTAGCAAGGGGTGAACTTGCACACACACGCACACACACAGAGTTAGAGAGAGAGAGTCACCCACGCACCCACTTCAGCTCAACCGTGAATGGGCTTTTAGTAAAAGTGACGGCCGAGGCACATGCTTGAACAAGCATCCCCACTCAGGAACTTCTATTCCTATCGGTTCGTGTCACAATACTCAATGGCCCCCTTTGTTGTCGGAGGAGTTATTAAGCTCAACAAATTAACATGACTGCTCTGGCAGACCTGCACTGCTGGAGAGAAACAAAAAGCAGTGACGATGAGAGAGGAAAGGAAACCCAGAGAGAGAGAGAGAGAGAGAGATGAAGGGGGATTCGGAGGAGCAGGAAGGGAAGCAGGAGATGAATGAAGTCTTGATTGAACTTCGTGGAAAAAAAAAAGGGTCTCCTTTTTGTTTTTTTTAGCTGATGCACGGTTGCAAAAAAAAACACTGTAAGGGCCTCATCATCTGTATAATTACCGAAGATATCCTATGCCAAATGGAAGGAAGCCCAGAAATCATGTAACTATGTCAGCGACTACCTCATTATGGAGGAGATTCGGTGTAATTAATGATCGCAAACCGAAGACGAGAAGCAATTTAGGAATTATTGATGGTGACATGAAAATGTGGGATCAGCCATCAAAAGGTTAGCGCATACTTTATTTAGACTGAACCACATTTTCGACTCAGGGAGTTATCTTTTTGGAGTTAAAGGAACAGTTCACCCAGAAATAAAAAGGTCAGACTTTATCTACTCCAGACAATGTCTGTCAGAGACTTGGAATACACCAGACAAGCTATAAGGAGCCATTTTATATGTGTTTCTTGGTCGCCTTTTTATGTTTCAAAGCAAAGTCCCCATCTATTTCAGTTCTTTAGGTAAATGCTGTGGTGCGGTTGGACTTGGAAGCTCCAGAAAAGTTTTGTCGACCACAAAACGTCACCTGATTTTCATTGTCATCGGTGCGAGTACATGATGACTGAATTAGCATTTTTGGATGAACTGTTCCTTTAACATGTTTTGATTCGAATGGGTCCAGAACAGCAAAGTTCCCTTTCGCTCCCAGCACCCTTTGACCATCTCTGCAGTGACTCATTCTCACAATCCTGTCTTGTTTTTCTCTTGGAAGCAGAAGCATGACCGGGACATTACAGCGTGCCTCTGAGGACACTATCTCCATGAGTCAACTAAAAGCAGGACGGGGGGAAACTATCTGGATCTCTGTTATTGCTCTGCCATCGGTTGACAACCTGTTGATTCCGCACAAAAACACCTCCGCTGCCTCGGGATTAGCAGTCATGGGTCTTTCCTCTCCTCAGACTCAGGATGCAGGGTCACAACACACACAGTCCGTGTGCCTGTGACGGTGAACGCCGCCGCTGCTGATGTGTCAGCTGAATAATCAGACACTTTCCAGACATCCTAGTTCAGATGGAGGAGGAATGTGATGAACATTAAAGAGCGCGAGACAGCCGGTTCTTCCACAGACACATATGCAGACATCGTTAAAAAGGTCACCGTCCAACTCCTGCGTTTGTGGATCACTGAGGAACAGAATCGATTGTCTTCACTGCAATCATGAGATTAACACTTAGGCCTCTATTTGCTCACTTGCAAACTGAGTCGGAACAGCTGAGCCGTCGAAAACTACGGCGAGATGTTTAATTAGGGACACATTCAACGCTGTCAGCTGTGATTAACTCTCGTTTTTTTTTTTCCTCGAATTCCTCAGAAACAGTGATGTAACATTTGGAACTGGTTCGCATCCAGCCTCTGTGGCCTTTTCCACAAGACCACCACGCTGAATAGAAAACACACCGACTAGGAGGTTTCCATAAGGAAAAATAATCTTTCCCTTTCTCTTTTTTCCTTTTTTTTTTCCTTTTCTGTGACCCGGATCTGGCTCCGAGAAGAAAAGACACAGCGTTCAAAGCCCTGTCCGTAATTTGCTGTATTTGATTAGTTGAATCTCCTGTCATGAGTTGGCTTTAAATGCCGAGCGAGTAATTCGATTGTGTCTGTAAAAGACATAAATTGGGAAGATGGTTAAATCTGCACTGTGTGTGGGACTGACAGCTGTTTTCCAAAAGGGTTTTAAAAAGGGGCACTACGTAGTTTTGGAGAGTTCAAACTCACAATATTAAAGAGTTAATAATACAAACTCAAGTGTAACTGAATAAACAAGCTGTTCTCAGAGGAAAATAAGGTCTCCAGCACATTGTTCTAAGCTGGAAAGGTGGTAGGGTCCGCCAAATATAAACAAAGTATGACATTGTGTTGTCCTTTAAGGTTTATTCGGTCATGAAAACAGAGACTTTGTTTATTGAGTTTGTTTAGACATAAAAAAAATCAGTCAAGGAAGATCTTTCTCTTCTGATTAAACTACGTAGTGCTCCTTTAATCTTTATACTAGACAGTTTTCTATCTCTGTGGTTTGAGGGCATCAAGCTTTGCTTGCAGTCATGCTTTTCTCGCTAAAATGAGTATGATCATCAGATGCAAAAAGGGTTATTTTTATCTCCGGGGCCAACAACTTTCTCTTCAGACCTTCAGTTCGATGATAAAACATCAACTGAGAAACTGAAAACACATTGTCCTCCGGTGTGTTTGGTTATCGAGGAGGCTTCTTGGCAACCGAATGTCACAGGACCAACACCAAGAACCTGACAAGATATTTGCGGTGCACGACTTGCTGTCTCCCCTGTGAATCGAGCCCTGACGCCAAGTTATCCTCCCACATCCTTCACACAGGCGCTGTTGAAGCGTTCGCGGCGAGGACAGAGGAGGAGCCCTTGGAAAAAAACATGTGGCCCCTGTGCGAGGTGAAGGTCGGCGTAAAATCGGATCAGACACGAGTTATATAACTTCTGAGTGACATCTTCACTTCAGCTTTTTCGAGACGCTCCGTTTGTTTTTGGGGAAGTCGATCCATTTTGTTTGTTCTGCTTTCAAAGCGTTTTCACGAGAAATAAGGCAAATCACAGCACAGCGGTGTGATATCCGCTCCTCTGACACAACAACAAAAAGGCGACCTTTACAGCAAAGTGCATGTCTCCAAATAAACAACAGGCTTTGCTGTTTCTCCTCAAAGAAGGGGCCTTGGAGATTCTGTGAATATAAAACAGGAGCTTTGGGAAGTGGACAATGCACAAAAGGTCGAGCAATATCCTCTATGAGACAGTGAATGAGGGTCTGTGGGGAACTGGTTCACAGGGCCCACAAACTTGCAATTCAGTGAACTTCTCTCTCTTTCTCACTCCCTCTCTCCCTCTCTCTCTCTCTACATTAAGAGCCACTGAAGTCTCACAAAGGAACGGCTCCAAATTAGGAGCACAAAGACGCCTCTGTGAGGCGCTTCAGAGCGAATTAATGAGCATTGATACACATTCGCACACAGTGTTCTTCTTCCCTGGCCTCAGCTGCACTGCCGCGTAACAACACAACGGGAAAAAGATGCTGCTCGGAGAAAAAAAAAGAAGCAACGCAAAAACCCCAACGAGGATGAGAGGAGTGATTTTCCATTGTACTCCTCCGTCCCCATCTGGTCCACAGGTTATCACTGCTTACAAGAAGTCACTGAACATCCACGAGCACGGGCGCCTCGCTCCCTCCTCCACGCAAAGGTTGGGAGTCACAGATGGCCAACACTTGTGGCTGATTTCAAGAAAGGACTGTGTCAGCACAGGCAGTCAGATGGCAACGACAAGCTCGGGCACAACACACACACAAACACACACAAAAGATGTCTGACTAATACAACATGTTGCCTGTTGGTTTTCCCCAACAAACATCCTGTGTGCATCTCGGTTCAGACCTACCAGCACAGCAACCAACATTATCAATCACTGCTGACCGATAATGATCAATGAAGACTCATCATTCGGAAAAAAAAAACAAAAACAAGGTTGTAATGAAGTAAAACAGACAGGAGAGACAGTGAAGGCAGCAGTAGCAAGTTGATCTGGACTTAACGCACACTTGTACAGAGTTGACTGCAGGAATCCTGATGGACTTAATCTGTCTAATCGCTTTCCTCAGGTTGCTCCAGCAGACTGCTCCCTCTCTCTCTCTCTAATACCGACACTCTCGCGAAACCGGGTCAGGTAAACAGCCCGCGTTCGTTCGTTCGTTCGTTCGCAGCACTGGAAGCTGACAGAAAAACAATCGGCGCGCCCCGAAAGTTGGAACGACAGTAACAAACTATGCAGCATGCTCTCATGAAAGTAGTGGATGGGAGGCGGGGTGGGTGGTGGTGGAAAGGCGGTATTTATATCAGACTTTCAGCCACATGAACAAGACTTACCCATCTTGGTTAAGTGTTTTCCAAAGTGTCCGAAGTGAAGCGATCAGCTGAAAATTGAGCCCCGGCTACGGCTGATGTTGCGTCCTGGGATGCACACTGGCCGCCTGGCTGCTCCGACACTCAACCCTGCGTCCCTTTGGAGACAAGCCTGTGTGACGTCACCACAGAGGGGGATTACTGATGGGAGGACGGAGCTCGCCCTCCTCCTCCTCCTCCCTAAACTCCTCAGTCCTCACTCAGCTCACCATTGGCCGCTTTATCTCGAAGCAGCAGCTCCTACGCGCAAAGTCCTCCAGTAACCACGAGAGAGATATAACTGTCATCAGATGTTATCAGGATGTTATTTTAATCAAGATGCAACTCAAGCAAGGTAGCTCTGTGTGCACGGACAACACAGCAGGTCAATGCTGGGGGGTGACAGACTGACAGCATCAAAGCCGTCCAAGTCCAGCTGATCATTAGATTATCTGAAAAATAAAATGACCAATGATCTTTGGACACTTACACTGTTTGTTAGAATCCTTACAGACCATTTAATATTTGAGATGAGATTTTGAACCTGTTTTCCAAAGCGTGACTGTAGTGGCCAGAAGATACATCCAGTCGTGTTGTAAAAGAACCCAAAAGTCATGCTTGGGTATAAATATTGATATTGTGTTAAAATGTTACTTTGGTAAAAGTGAAAGTCATACGAATAGTACTTATTACATTCTTAAAAGTCTTAAAATATCTGATATAAAATGTACTTAAGTACCAAAAAGTATTTTTCTGGAAATACTTGTACTAAAGTAGAAAAAGGACAAGTAAAAGTTAAATTATACATATATTTATGTGTGTTGATTGTCATATCCGATGTTCAGCATTTGTCTGATGATCAGCTTTGTGTTGTTTTTTTTTATCCAACTGCCAATAAAACAAATTGATTTAAGAAGGTGCTTCTTTGGCTCTGGTGCTGCAGAGAAACTAGTAACTGAGGTTAAAAAACTTGAGAGGAGTGGAAGTATAAAGCAGCCGAAAAATGAAACACTCAAATAAAGTACAAATACCTCAAAATTATACCCAAAGGTCTTATTTGTATGAAAAGTTCCCAACTAGACAAAAGTGCTTTGGGATTGTAGGACGGGTCGGTCGCCATCCCAAAGTGTCAGTTTTGAAAAATTAGGAACAAGACCTAAGTACAGTAACTTAAGTAAATGTACTCAGTTACATTCCCTGCAGGAAGCCAGAAAATGTCATATCTTCAGTTTTGTTAAAAGAAGTCAAGAGATGTACTTGAGATGAAGTAAAATCAACATTTACAAGTTTGAATTATCATAAACGTTGTTTCACATCCTGCAGTCTGAGCGAAGTCTTGTCAAATCCAGTTTCCTGGTAAAACAGTTGAAAACTCAGGATATTGTTTAAAAGAAATTGTTGTGCAACAGGTAGATTTTTTTTTTCCATCCCTATGGTAAGAAGAGTCTTTTTATACCTTCAGAACAATGATAATTGTTAGGGTTAGATTGATGTCTTCCAAACATCACTCAGGATTTATTTCTCAATTAACCAGTGTTTAAAAGTGCACTTTGTAATTTTGGGGAAGACATTTTTAAATTGGAAATTGGACCACAGAGTCTGACATCTATAGTGGGGTCCCCAGGGGTTCTTGAAGGGGGTTCCACAGGGCCCCCCGCAAAAAGGCAACCTTTTTTTCCTGCTGTCATTCCATCCATAAGTACCACAATAACAGGATGCATGGCTATTCTGGGCCTGTGTTTCATACACCTTCTTTAAATTCTCATCACACGAGGGAAACTGGGACGAAAACCTTCAACAAATGGGAGTCTGTTGTCTAACATGTGTCACTGTGAAAAAAACAATAAGTAACCCCTTTTTGCATAACTACATGTGCACTGGTGTGTGAGCTGTCTACATTTAAAGATATAAAGATATCTCTTATGCTGGACATTACTTCTGTGGACTTGTGGGATAACTCATTCCCCTCCTTCAAAAGGATGAGGCCTTCACAGAAACAACGCCAATCACCATCACTCCAGTGTGCTGGTATCCGGTATCCAAGGAGTTCTGAGCACCCCCTAATCCTATCCAGCCTTTTCACTGGTGGCCAAGTGGCAACTCTCAATGGGCTGTTTCATGGCCAAACAGGGCATCTGCCCAACATGGCAAACACAAAAGCCTCCGAAAGGCAAATATTGAACTGGTCAACTTCAGCGTTAGACAAGACAATATCATCCTTATTCCCAAAGATATTTTTTCTTTGTTTAATCTGCTGTCCTCATTAATGTATTTTTTTTGTTTGCTTTCCGTGTCATTTTGGGCTGTGATACAGAGGCAGCAGGTCAGGTTTACTTTCTCAACATTTTCACATTTGTGTTTCTTCAGATAAAGATCTGCAACACCTGCAAATGTGCTCTCCAGACTCACCGTGACCTAAATTTGTGAGTGGTCAAGCGTATCTGTGTTCTTTCAGTGCTTATTCCCATCATTCAATTTCAGTCCTGCTATAGTGCAGTTTTGTTCCATATGTGTCATGTCATGTCAAATAACATACATCAGGCAGGTCTGCTGTTTAGGAACTGTATTTAACCTGCATCTCCATAAAGTGGAGCTGTCTGCTTTGCTTTTCGACTTCCCTTCTGCCCGTGTACATGAGCTGCATGTCGGCGCGTGAATAGAGGATCTGCATGGGAACATTCCAGCACCGCGCTGGCTGTTACAGCAGGCACTGCAGCTGGCAGACAGCAGGCATGCAACTGTTATTAGGGTGGACCAGGGCAAAACAAAACACATCGGACAAAGCCTTTTTTATCTGACATTAGACAGTACATATGACTGTGTCACTTATGGAGCAATACAGGTGGGACATGCTGTTTGACTTGATTGGTGGATGCTGTATTCTGTAGAAAACCTTCAGTGTTTTCTTGGGAAGTCAGTTAATCGAAGGTGCAGTATGAAAGAATTGGCCATATGTCAAATTCATTCTCCAAATAAATGGGGAGCAGAGTATCACCGGAGTATCCATTAACTGCTGCTAACTATCAGAGGCTTTTGCTCGTAAGCTAAGTTAAGCAAAAAAGTGATTAACAGAATGGGAAGAAATAAGAGTTCTGATGTTATATTAAAGATGTCTGTGCATCACAGATATATCTACTAAAGTGAGCATGCTAAGCAGTTAGCCGCTTTGTGCCTCAAGAGGTGATAGTCTGATAGTAAACAGCACAGACAGCTACCAGTCCAGTCACCTAATAGGACAACTAGCAGCACAGCTAACTCGGTTAATTAGCTGCTGGCAGCAGTTAGCAGTTACTCCTGTGATATGCTGCCCCCTATTTGTTTTCCGAGTATGATTTCGACAGGGGAGCATTCTTAAATACCTTTAACCGTACTGCTAGTGGTCGTATTAGATAACTCTGCCCAGACTGGGAGGTCAAGAAAGCGGGGGAGTGTTGATGTTGTTTGATGTCAGACTATCAACACTTGAGGTACAGACTGGCAAGGGGTCAGCTGGTTAACTTGCTAAGTTCAATAGATCGCATATCTCTGCAGTATACATAAACTAATGAACATCCCAAAGTTCCTTGCAATGGTGCAATAAAGGTGCAATGTGTAAGAACTAGCCACCTCAAGTTCAAACTCAAAACAAATAGGGGGCAGCATATCAGAGTAACCACTTACTGCTGCTAACCATCGCTGGGGTTAGCTTGTTAGCTCAGTTAACCTTGCAGCTAGCGGTCGTGTTAGCTGAATCTGCCCCAACCGGGAGCTCGGGGAAGCAGAGTGTTGGCATTGTGTGCTATAGGACTATCAACACATGAGGTACAAACTGGCCAGGGACTAGCTTGTTAGCATACTTACCTCAATAGGTAGCATACCTAAAAAAAATAGACCATGTGAATATGGTCCATTTTGTTGCAGAGATATGCTATGTGGCAGCCATTTAGCTGCCATTTTCCTCTGATGTCACACTTGGGTTTGGATGTTCAAATACTGTACCTCTGTGTTCTGATGTGCAAGTCATATAAATGTAGGTAATCTGACAAATTGTTGAAATATGAACACCGAACGTGCCTCCAGATTTTCACTATCCATCATCGTTTTAATTGCTGATCAATTGGGAAGCTGTTAAATGACAACAGTTTGTCTGATTACCTACGTTTATATGACTTGCAACCTGGAATACAGCAGCACAACATTATACCGGCATTTTCCACCCTGAGTGTGACGTTGGAGGAAAATGGCTGCTGTGGTTGTGGTATTGATACTGTAGATGAGCAGCTAGTTTCTCACAATTGCAGCTTTATCTGCTTTATTTGGGAGTTTGGAGCTGTCATCCTACTGATTTATTGAGTGTTTGATTTTTGCAAACTAATATCTCAAATATCCCAATGAGCAAATTATCAGATAGAGTAATACTGTCTTTTCTTACCAAGTAGGCGATATAAGGGGGTACAGCTGAAGACCGAGCCTTTCTTGAAGCAATTTCTTCCTGCCTAAATCATGCTTCTCATTAAGAATAAGCACAGTCGAACGAGGATGATGGCAGGCAGCAGAGGCAAACTGAGGTAATCCTGCAGCGTCTAATTGCACATAAAGAAAAGCTGTTGAAGCACCGTACCAAACACAACAGCCACCATGGTTACAAACCACTGAGAAAATGGCAGACGCCGCGAATGGGCTCAAAATGAGAGGCAGTTTGAGGCGTACTCGGAGTGAAGTTGGCTTCAGGCTCTCGGCTTGGTCGGGTGATTCTGGCCTGCAAAGTGTTCCTCAGTGTGTCTGCTTATAACAGAACTTTAATGACAAAAAAAACTCTCTGCTCATGTTGGTCATTAAATAAGACAACAGACTTACAAAATAATACAAAACATCATCATTTTTCCGGAGATATGCTGTCGAGTTGAATTGGTTTCTTCTGTTTTTGCAAATACCTTTTTTTGGGTAAACAGATGTTCAGAAATTCATCAGCAAACATTCAGTGACTGCACACATTTACTGAAAGTGCTCAGTGGGGTTAATACAGAGAAACTCCTTCCAGCTCAAATGTCTTGCGGCTGAGTCTGTGGCACTCATTATACATGGACACATGGGACTGTTTTCCCACCAGTTCAACATGGTTCAAACAGATAAATATTCTCACATATGACACTTCTTAGTGCTTTTTGTGTCTTTCATCCTTTGTCACAGACACGTCATTTTTTGTACAAGTGAGCATCGGTGACTTTCCTGTTTTAAGATGAGTTGAGGGGGTTAGTAGCTCCTCGGTGGAAACTTCTTACCTCATAAAACCTTCTTAAACAAAAGCACCTTGACAAAAAAACGATTGAGAGCGTCTCAGAAACTGAATACAACTGTTCCTGAAACTTTAACCTTGTAGTGAAGTGAACAACACATGAGGTTTAGTGTGGAATTAACATCTGGTTAAGCATTTGAGAAGAAGTGGAAAAACAATGTTTCACTGCCATCTTAGGGAAAAATACAGAGGAAACATATTGTTTACCGCTACCCACAAAAGGCTATCAAACGAGTTTAATCTATTCAACTCGCCTATAAAACTAAATCCTGCTTACAAGTTGAAAACATATGCCACTTAGGGACAAAATATGTTTCTGATTGAGGCTTTCAGCCAGTGTTTTTCTGCTCTAATACACATTGTGATCTCTGATCACGTCAACTTATTGGATCTTAAAATTGGCCTCTGATCAAGTGAGATCTTGTCAGGGGTTGAACAAAAATAGCTGTCATGTCTTGGAAAGGTTTTGGAGGTATGTCAGTGTCTGCTGGAGGCTCTGCAAACACATCGAGTCAAAACAGACTGTAGTGAAGCGGTGGTGACCGACTCAAGCAGGTCAAGGGGAGTGATGAACATGTAAGCAACCACGCTGAGCTCATGTAATTTATCGCCCCCGAGGCCCCCAGGCAGAGGGCAGCCACAAAACAGCACCACGCACAGCTGGGGGCTGGGCAGGAAGCTACATCCAGGCTAGTTATCTTCTCAAGCCCATTTGTAAAAAGTGATTAAAAAAAAGTTAGAAAAACAAGAAAAACCTGAGCCTGAAATGGAGTGAGGAGACAGAGTCCAGATGCTGTACGACAGTCCGACAAATTGCGTTACATCTGTGGCTGCTGCCCCTTGGTTTCTGCTGGTGTTAGGAGTGAAAAAGAGTTGGGAGTGGCCAGATTTTTGGAGGACTCAACAGACAGACTTGACTCGGGGAATGGAAAAACAGAGAGCAACTATGTACAACCTCGTGACTCTGCCTGTAGAGATAATTGGGTCAGTGCAGTGGCTCTGTATACAGGATGCATCATGAAGAGAGCATCAGAGTTCAGATTAACATGTTTGATTCCTGCACATGTAACACGGGGGGGGGGGGGGGGGGGGGGGGGGAATTAATAGAAATATGTCAGGAAGGAAGTTCAGATTAGAGTTAGTTCATCTTGGATACACGCTAAAGCAAACATCGCCCTAATACTGGTGTAAACCTTCGCAGAATTCCTCCACCACTCCCATCATTTGCTGGCTGGCAGCAGCGGCCGCTGGCAGGCTCAACATTACAGTAAATAATTCACCCGAGCCTGACAAAGTCATGTTCAAGGCTTCTTTTTACGTCTTGTTTGAAACAGTTTCACTGAAAAAAATTAGCTGTCTGAGAACTTTTTTGCTGGAAAGGAACCCTTAAAATGTATTGATACAGTTACTGAACTGGAAGCAACATGGATGCTACTCTAGACTGTGCTGCCATCTAGTGGATTGGTTTACGGTGCCCCCCCGAGGTGCAAAAAACACTTACCAACACATTTTTCCTTTATTGCTCATATGCGCTCACGCCAAATGTGCCCTAATGTCGCAAGGGCTTCAAGAGTGTTCACTTAAGTTTGCATTATTGTCACATCAAAGCGTGGTTTACAGAGGATTTACTGTTAGTTGGGCGCAGAAGTCCTCTTTACAAAGGTCTTAATCTTGTTTCCAATGATGGTGTGTCTGCCCCTGTTCCACTGGCTCATTCACTGTGTGAGAATGTATAGCTAGCATTTAGGTTGTAGTATATTTTATTCAGCCATCACACATAATACATTACTGTGGACAAGTATGAACATGGTCAACAGTGTATGTATTAAGTCATGAATTAACAGGATTTTAAGCAGAAGCAAAATGCTTATGCCCTGAAAAAAATACAGCTTTGCAAACCTTTCTGCTGAAAGCGGAATATGAGTTGCACATTTTTAAATGTATATTTGCATTATTCAATCATTTAACCCCAACAAAAGTAATGCATGTCTTTTTTTTATTATTCAGCTATTTGTACACAAAGTAACAAACACGTCTCAGATCATATTTGCTCTCCTGAATCGAAAAAACACAGTCTGGGAGAGACTTTGAGTTTGCTCTGAACGTTATATTTTATCAATTTACAATAAAACAAGTCATTAAATTTAATAACATGGAAATTTAGAGACAGCGGGTTTGTGTGAGCATAATAATCAGTCCGTAATAGATTTTATACAAGGCCATATGATTTATCTCTAGATTTATACAGGATTGCCACTGACTTTTCATTTTTTCCTCTGGTAGAGTCAATATGTTGTTTCCATGTGAATTTATGATCAATCGTAACCCTGAGGATTATGCAGAAGTATATAAAAAAACTCTGACTGCATAAACAGTTAGTGAAGTTACATTTAAAGAGAAACATCCCTGCTGAGCGTTGAAAAATAAAATGAAAGGAAAAAGAGAAGAATATGCAGCCGTGTGCGTGTAAATATAGGTTCTGATTTTGTCACATTAGACAAACTGAGGCTCCATCAGGCTGGAGTCAGAGAGTCTCTCATTCCTCAGCCCATCCAAGAATATCAACAGTTTATCCTCCAAAACAGTCTCCGGTCCTCAGAGGTAGGAATTCAGGGTGAAGATGGAAAGTTTTCAAACACAAATGTTGCAGCCACGTATACACACGGAGGTCATGGACCTGAGTTAAACTATTCATACAAGGCGGTTTTATCCAGTATAGTTGTCATTAGATTACAGTGTTCCAGAGACTCTCTGATGTAACTGTACAAGGTACGGAGCAGTCAACACATTCAGTTACAGATGTTGTTAATCTTAAGTATGAAGGAATGAATGAATGTGCGTGAACCTAGATCTTTAACAGGATGCACCATCACAGTATTTTGTTATGTGATGCTGAACTCGAGATAAGTGGTGCTATCGGTCAAATTCATCTTTGTTTATTGTGTATTTTGTCTCTTTTTTGTAAAATGAATTAGGCCTAAAATATGAGTGTACAAAAAGAAACTGTGGGGGGCACCAAATCACACAAAATTGCAATTTCTACATAATGTTGCTTTAAGAGGAGAGGAGGAGAGCCCCCTCGCTCAGGACGGACAGTCAGACGTGCTTTTTATGTTGCAAATACAGAACAGACCAACAAAAACACAGTACAGTTTACAGTAGAAAGTACTGTCTACCTAAACATGTGTTCAACGTGTGCTCCTAGTTGTTAATGTTCGTTCACTTTTTGTTTTGTTTTCCCATTGGGATTAATAAAGCAGTATTTATCTGTTTGAATAAGATCATGTGCTCTGATTTGTATTTGTTTTTTTTTTTTATTTGTCCGATGATGTGCTTTGTAGATCAAGTCCACTCTGTTATTTGAGTAGTGTTGTGACATTTATCATCCTTCAGTAAATCAGCATTCTTCATTTTTTTTACCATAACAACGCAGCACACCACACGAAATGTGTCAATAAGACTTAAACCGCTGGTTGTGACTGAAATGTTTTATTTTGCAAATGAATCAGAAGCTAATGTTTCTTCAGACAGAAGTCACCCATCTTTCCTTTGACATTTACAGGACAGTTTCAGTCATTAGTGGGTTTAAATTGGCCCTGATAAGAAGACGTCCGCATGTAAAAATGCTCACACAGTCCACGCTGTCCGTTTGTCAGGAGATTAGTAGACGTTTTCAATTAACAACGGGCATTAATGTGATTTTCTTCATATCGCAAGTGTTGAAAGTCAGATTTCTCCAGAGGACTCCTGTTATGTTACTTGACAGATTAAGAAAGTGGTGCGCTTGAGTTTACCTGAGGGAAATTATCAACTCATTGGATGACAGGCGACTTAATGTTGTTTGAATGGTATCACCTCCGAGCAGCTGCTCTCCTGTTGACTCTCCAGAGTCTGAAATGAAAGCATGTCATCATGTGTGTGCATGTGTGCGCCAAACATCTATATCCTTAAGATTACCACACTTTAAAAACTGTAAATCCAAGGTACAAGGAGTTGATAATGGATTATGAGGAAGTTGCCAGCATTTATTTAAACATGTTGTCAGAAACAGTATGGTACTAAAATGTGTGTAACAGCCTTTAATTAAGAGTTAATTTGTGTCAGATATTTTATTGATGTGTTTTTAGCAAGATAACTCATTTTTGTCAGATATTTAAACTGAACTCTTTTTTATGGATATTTGTGTGCATTCTGTAGGACTTTTGCAATTTATTTCAAAAAACAAACAAACAAATAAATAAGCTGCCAAAATAAAATTTGACTTTACTGAATTTTTGGGGAGATTTTTTAATACATTTTGTTGACTTTTGGGGTGGAAAGAATTCTGGAAAAAAAAATCTGTAAAATGTTCCCTCAAAAATCTGGATAATATCTTAAAATTATTGGGAAAATATCTGAAAAACATTTTTAAAATATGATAGAAAACAATAGTGAAAATATTGTAAGATAAAAACGAGATTAAACAGATTGTTTTGTGGATATCTTAATCAATTTGGTTGTATTTTTTTTTTATTTTAGACATTTGTAGTATTTATTTTGTAAAAAAAATCACTAATTTATCAGACAAATGTCTGTAACACAGCCTGTCTCTAAATCATTAGTAAAATATCCGAAAAACAACCATTGAAAACAAAAGTAAAATGTTCATTGGGTAAAATGTGAAGAATTACAAGAAATCATTAACAGTATTATTCCACTATCCGACAAAAAATATCAAATCGTGAAATAAATCTGGAATATTCAACAGAAAGTGTTCAAACATCACAAAATGGGGGCAGCCTAAAATATCCTAAACAAAAGGCTGTTTAGCAACTGTGAGCATGCTAACACGCTAAACTACGATGTTGAACTCTGAGAACGCAGCTTAACATCACATTTGCCAATAACATTATCACTGTGAGCACAATAATGTTAGCATGTAGCAGCACTGTGTACAAACTAACAGATTTCTCGCCTTGTCCTCTGTAACCTCTCAAATAATTATAGTTAACTGAGAATGTGCCTCCCTCCCCCTTCAAAAGACTGATGAGAGGTGTTCTCACTGTACAGTTTAGTGATGCACAGTCTCCAAATCAATATATTGGATAGCACTGTGTGTGGATTGCCTTCACTTGTTCTGTAAGCATATGTTTTCTCTGAAACTATTACCATTCCTAAAGGCCATTATGTCAAATTGAGCGGTGGCATCGCTCAACTTTTATATTGAAGCGATGCATCACGGCCTCCATTCGCTGGCTGATTACTCTCCACCAGGCTTGCACATAATTTCCCTGCTGTGTCTTTCCCCAAACACAACGTCAATACTAATTAAAGATAAATGCATCTTCTCATATCTTATTCATTTACAGGTTTGGTGACCTCCAAACGGCGAGGTTTCAATGTGGTTTTGTACTTACTTCAACAAACAGGACGTGAAGCCATTAGTACGCGGGGTCGCACATTAGCACGCCGCAGATTGCCAGCTCCTTCCATTGTTTACTGTAATTACTTATTTGCAAAATGGATTTTATCTACGTGCTCTCCCCGGTGCTGTCACAGTTTGCTCGGAAAGAGCGGAGGGGTTGAGGACTGGCGGGGTCCGCCACACTCATATCAGTGTGACACAGATATGTTTATTACATCTGAAGGCTTTCCTCCTTTTTTTGTGCTTTTACACTATTCACACGCTCCTCACTTTCTTAACACGCTCTTAACAGGCTGTTTATGTTGATGTCACTCTGGAGTCTTGCCTGCAGCTCCTCTCCATCAAAAGGAAATTTGGCTTTTATACCGAGAACATAATAGTAGATTGTCTTTTGCTGACCTTGCAAATAGCATGCACGCATTACCATTTTCATTATTTTACCAATGGCTCATTGAAGATTTTGAATGCTGTGCTGGTTTTAAGTCTCTGTCATATTGAAGCAATTTGACCCAAATTTTATTTGCTTTAGATCTGTCACTTTCAAAAGAGCCAAAGATCTAATCTCACTTCTCACGCTCCCCGTTTCTTTTGCAGCATAAAATGGCTTTTGCAGGATGTTTGCACCTGTGTGTCATTAAATAATGCCGTGGCTCTGCTCACAGCCCCCACGTGGTCAGGCTCTAATCAACGGCAAAGGCCAGTGGAGTGTCATCATTTTCTCAGGAGGCTGTTTTATTAGAAAACAGACCCATCATATCGCCAGCGGGGAACAAGTTCATCACTGAGCCTCGGCCACATTGATCCACTCTCAGTGCAGCAACAGAATGAGAAATATAAACCTCTGAGGTGTGTGTGTGTGTGTGTGTGTGTGTGTGTGTGTGTGTGTGTGTGTGTGTGTGTGTGTGTGTGTGTGTGTGTTTAATCAGCCCGTTTTCACACCCAACACATAAAATACAGCAGCCTGGTCAGTGGCCCTGTGCTCTAATTTTGAAGCCCATCAGACAGAACAAGCTCTGTGTTAAGTAAAAACCACACGGACACGCTTCACCTTTGCACCAATTTTCTCCATGTCACTAACGTTCGGGAGTTAATGGTTGTTTTGCGCGTTATTTCACCATTTGGTTCATTGACACTCCACGAAAATCAACATGCCGTTGGTGGTGAGGGCCGCTCTCAGAGCTTTGTGGAGGGGAAAGTCTGTTTTTTAGGTCAGTGCTCTCGTTCTTTCTGTGCAGCCCTTTTAGGACCACAAAAGCCACAGAGGGGAGATGTGCCGCTCTCAGGCAAAGCATCTCTCACGACACCATCACTCTGTGTCTGCCCTCCCAACAGCTGAGTCTCAGCCCATAACCCTGGAAGACTCGGGACACAGAGTAAATACAGGCTCCTGTTCAAACATTTTCTCAGTGTGCAACAAGAAAGATCCCCCTATAGACACTTAGAACAATGATATGACTGTGACTATATTAAAGGGACAGGTCACTCAAAGTACATATTTTCCCTCTCACCTGCAGTGTTAATTATACATCTTGATGGGAGATTTGGGCCATAGAGATGCCTGCCTTCTCTTGAATATAATGGAACTAGATGGCACTCAGCTTGTGGTGCTCAAAGTGCGAGGGGGGTGAAAAGTAAACCTCAACAGTAATGTCTCTATTCAGAAATCATGACCCAGTTACCCGAGATAATCACAGACCTTGTGAGCAAGTTTCATACTTCCCGACCACATCGCTGCGCAGAAGGAAGCTAGCATGTCCTCATGGAAGAGAGGCTAGGTCAGCAGGAGATTTTGCAACTTGCGTTTCCCCGCACACTTCCGTCTGCACAGTCGTTCACTTTAAGGAGTAACTGATTCATGAATCTTTGAGACATTGCTGTTTAGTTTTTTCTAGATGGATGAATGGCATAACTAGCACTAGCATGGTGTGTTTTGTGTAAGTTGTGACGTTATATGCAAAAAATAACAACAACTAAAAAACTCTCTAGGAATAATAATGTTGTGGGGTTTTTTTCCATCTTAAAGCAACATTATGTAGAAATTAGCATTTTGTGCAATTTTGCGCCCCCCACAGTTTCTGAGTGCAACACCACCGTCATGAAACACAAATCCCATGTCTGTCACAGTCAGTCAGACTGCTACAGAACAGTATGTATTCTTTTGTGAGATTAAGATAATATTGCAATGTTTCTAGGCTATCATGATGATATATACGTATATATCTCAGTACTGAAATATCGTCAAAAGCTCCTGGTTGACAAACTTAAATATCATGATATTTTTTTTGATAATATAGCTTCATATGGATATTGCGAAAACACCATGAGGATGAGTCTGGGTACTTTCACAAAATATTAACACAATTACATTTTTGTCAAATAATCTTCAGTATGTTCTTTTTAATCCAGTTTAATCTTAACAAACATTATTCTAATAAAGCCAGAATCACCCAGGGGATTCATTTTTATCTGTAGTCCTTCTAACCTTGATATATATTTATGGTAACACAACCTTTAAAATTAGGAGAAATAACGATATCCAAAATCCAAGACAATATGTGGTCTCATATATTGTTGGGCCATAGAAAGATATTGTGTGTTTTGTTTGGTAGGGAGGGAAGAAGACAAATTACGGATGCCAGAAATGTAATCCGACGCTTGTTTAAAATTCATGATGTGAGATTTTGACCATTATTTTTTAAACATGTCTGACCTTTCTATGTCTTCCTCTGCTCTCACCACTGACTGATGCCAAATTAAACTGTGCCTGATTGTTTCTCTGCAGCTTGATGAGAACAGCTGCAGCAGATCAATACATCCATTTGTAAAGTAAAAAATCTAATTGGAAATTGTTGCCCATTTGCGACTGCGCTCAGACACAGAAGCAGACCCGGTGTCAGGGAGAGCCAAAGGGTGCTTTGGGCAGGAAAAAAGAAAAAAAAAAGAAAAAGGAAAAGAGGGAGATAAGAGTCGTTTGTTATCTGTCTCATAATGAGAAATCAAACAGATTCCTCTGCTTATGTGGATCCCTCTTTTGCCCCGCGTATATTGGCAGCGTTTAATTGTGTTCACCAGCTGAAGCCCTCTCAGCTTTTGAGGTTTCATTCGTCATCAGAGAAATACAGCTGCTCCAATCCGCTTATCAATGTGTGTCTCGCTGATGTTTCCATGGAAACTGTGTTTACTGCCCCACGGTTTTCTAAAAATGGTTCCAAAGTGATAGCGGTGCCAGACGAGTGAGAGCAGTGCGAAGATGTGACGGACAGTGACAGTGATTGACACAGTTACAAGCTGAAATTTAAATGTCCGTGAACAGCCACATATGTTCTTCGTTAATACATAGAATTTAATTATTTAACGTTCTGTGATGTCAAATTGTTTTGCCCATTTTCTGATTATTCAAAGCTTTGAAAAGGCTGAATTAAAAATATATCTCCTCCTCTACTCTTCTTTCTCCCCCTACGTCTCATTTTCTCTTCCAGCCGTGGCTGCTCCGGAGAGGTGCTGAATACGTTAGCCAATGAGCACAATTTAGATAGAGGCAAATTAGAAAAGTGAGGTTGACCTTGTGGCAATCTACGCTCAGTGTGAAGCCCAAATAGTGGAATTAAAAAGGCTAACTAATGTCATTATTTCTTCTTTCTTCCACTCATAATAATAATATGGGTTTTTGTTGGCACATTACCCAAAACCTGGACACCTCCAGATTATTTCCCTTTCATGCCAGGAGAAGATATTTTGTGAGGACGATTATGTGTCCGCTCCTGCAGCTATGACAGCGCCCTCCTCACTCCAACCTGCTGATTACTCTCCATCACTTGAAGGTGAAGGACACGATTGAAAAATTTCAAGCAAATTTGCCTTTTCAGAAATATGAAAGAGTACAAACAAGCCACTCGTATCCGCAATTATCCAGTCATTTATCTATTGTGCTGTGTCTAACGGTCTTCTCTGTGCTATCGTACTGTAGTAGTTTCTTCCTCGCCTTGTGAATGCTATTGGATGTCTTTTGAAGAAGACAATTAGTAACTCTCTTAGATGGAGGAGACAGTTTCAGCCCTGTTCCCATGGCGATCAGCGTGGAGGAAATAACTTTGCATTCATCAAGTTTAAAGGATTTGACTATCACTGGGGGAAAGTTGGGCTTCAGTAAAGCTCCCATATCTTGTTTAATCATTTCAATGTGATCCGCATGAAGGAACCTTTTTCTTTTTTCCTTTGAGTGAACTTTTGAAAATCTTCCCTCTCACTCAGTGATTTCCTTTGTTTCCATGTGTGTGCTTTTGCGATTATGAGATTGATTAGTTTCTGTAGCTAATTAAACCTCTCCTGAATATGTAAATCTGTTATCTGGTTCTGTTTGCAGAAGATAGAATAGTGTTGGCGGTCATTCGACAGTGTGTGATGATTAAAAAAAAGGCTTCAAGAGTTCATGTGTCCATGGTTGTGAATGAATAACAGAAAAAAAGGCTTTGATAGTTCTGGTTAAATTATTCAAAGTTCAGACCACTAAGTGGTCAGAGAGTGAATTCAGTCAACCTTTGACTTAATGAAACTCAAAGACACGTATAAGACCTCGGAGCTGTCAGGAGTATTAACTCTGACAGCCTCTCATCGCTGGAAGATCTGACAGCTCCACACCCAACGAGAAGCAAAATGAGATCTGGACTATTTTACTGTAAAATATGTGAGACTCTGGTGAAGAGAGTGATCAAGATGTGGGCCTAGCTTCTTGTAATAAATCCAAACTAGTGACTAATTATTGTATTTTGATGATAAAGTAGAGAAATACAGAATGACATAACTTCTTAATCACTAATAAATCAGTTGTTCAAAGACACAAACCATTAAGAAGAGAAACATTTGGGTTGCAAATTATTTTAGAGTTTAGTTAGTGATTTATTAACCACTGACAGAGCCATTAGTTACAACCTTTATACTTTATAAGGTGTGATGTAATAGACATTAAATTGTATTATGTATCTATAGGAGTAACACTTTATAATAGCCATCATTATTAAATGGTAGGCTGATCATTCATTCATTACATTCATAGTAATGTCACTGTTACAAATGAAACACTATATAAACAATGTATTAATAAACATCAGTTGCCACTTTATAATGGCCATCCACATGATGTTTATAGATGAACTACACCGTATTTATTAACCACTTACAAAGTATTGTCAACATCAGTTGCAACTTACCAATTAACAATTGCTTGACAGATGGTTCAGTGAGCATTTCATTGTTTGATAAAAGTGAAATAGCTGTTAACTGAAGTTTGATTAACTATAAATGTACCATTTATTAATTATGGTTATTGTAAAGTGTTACCTAGATGTAGCATTTTGAAATTAAATGCTTAAGGTTTGTGGCAGTAGACAATATCCCGCAACATTTTAAAATGTTTTTGGCACTATAAACACTGGTGACATGCTGTGCTGCTGTACTGTTTTCATAATGGACACCATCGCAAAGGAAAAGATGATGATATACTGAGGTAATTCACTGATGATGCAATGAACTCAACATGAAGATATTTTTCACACATCTTTGCACATCCTTTGTGAACTCAGCCAATGGTCATTTCTTAAAAAAGTGTGGTTCTGTCAATTTTAAAAAAAAACAACATGTAATGCACTGACACCATCATTTTCCTCGTAATCACCATCACCATCGTTAAAAACAAAAAAAAGGAAGGTAATGCAAAGTCCCCATAGGTCTTTCCTTCTTTCAACAAGCAGCTAACTTAGCAAATATATAAGCTCTGTGACACAACATTATACATTTGGCTATCTTGCTAAATAGCCAACATCAGCAGGTATTTAGACTACTTACCAGTCTAGAAGAAATGTTGAGAGTTCAGCATGAAAATATATCCCTTGCCCAGAGCTGTCTCCAGTGGTGGAAATAAACACCAATATTGGCTGTTGGCATGAAGTCTGTCATTGGGCGCAGGTGGAATGAAATGATTTTGAAAACAGTAATTCTGCATATTACTGCTTTCGGAATCCCTTCGCACATTAAACTACAAATGACAAGCAAGCAACCTACGTGCTGAAAATTGCAAGTACCCTCACATTAACCTGGTTGCTTACCTAAACAAGCTAGCAGTTGTCTTTTTTACTTGGGAGGGATTTAGCACATCGATGAAACTGGTTTTCATCTAGTGCGTTAACTTCCCCTATCCCAGACTATCAATTGGTGCAAGACTCTCATGTTGGATGGTGGTGCAAAATGATATCATGACACAAACCTGGCCAGGACTAGCTGGTTAGCATGCAAATTCCAGTAGATATTTTTGCCAAACAAATACAAGAAGGTCTGTGATATGATGTCAAACCTGTTATTTCTGCACACTCTGTTGATAATTTTAATTAAATGTTTTATGTTTTATACTAAAATTCTTACATATAGCTCAATTAAATCAAGAAAAACAACAACAACCGAGCAAGAAACAAGTCAGGTTCTTGATGGAAACAGGTTTAAGCTTGGAGAGAAAATTTCGAAGTAAAAAAATACAGCTGCAGCACAGCTGTAAACATGGCGATCCTTCGATACTTTCTGACACTTAAAAGCAAGACAAACGTGAGGAGTATGAGGAGAGACACGGCGAGTGTCCGTTCAGGAAGACACTGATGCTTGATAATAGAGGACAGTGTTTCTGTGCGCTGTCAGCCGTCCTTTACCTCAGGACCACTCACACAGCGCAGCTCAGCTCACAAGCTCAATTACCTGTAGGTGGCATTTAAGTTTAAATTCACTCCTGGAACAAGAAAACGACATAGATAACCCTCCCTCGGTGCAGTGTGCCGCTCACTTCTATAGAACGGGATTCATTTTGAGTGTGACAGTCCGTCAACTTTAATGTGTTCTCCAGTTTGACAGGCTGCATGCTAGTCACTTTTATGAAGCCATGTTTGTGCAAGCACATCATGTCTTGTGTTCTAACAGCGAGACTTTAACGGCACACCTGCACATGCCCCGCTATATGACAGTAATGATAACGTTTCCTGTTTCTTCTGACAGAGATGTTGCATCTGACAGTATTCCCCCACCGCAGGCGTTTTCCCGAGCGCAGTTTAAAAAATTGTCACATTATAGTTGAATACCAACACGCATTAATATTCAAGACAAGTTCTAGGCACATAAGAGATTAGTTTCCTCATAAATATCTAAAAAAGCCGGGGTAAAAGAGCGGCGGCTCTGCCAGTGTCCCTCTCGTGGGTAATTGGTCCCATAACATACATCTACGCTGCACTGAAAGGAAGGAAACTGATGTAAACCAGTTCAGCAATTCAAATTGCATTCAATCTTCAATCTATTCTTGCATCACTTTGACAGCTGCACAGCTCCAGTGACAACGCTCAGTGAGACAAGCCTGCGAGCTAGAAATAGATAAATTGTGAGCCAGTGTCAACATGGAGCAGACATTGGCCAGGGAAAGAGGATGTGTGTATGTGTGCTGTTTAAGGTTTGGGTGACTGCACAGAAACTGGAACTCAGGGGAGACATCCTGACATGCAGTTCTGAAGGAAAACTACATGACAGATTCAAAATGCGCTTGAAGAGCAATTGCTTAACAAACTGGCACAAACGTCTTCAGCGTTCGATATGATGTATACATCCTGTGAAAGGGATTTTATTCAGCTGTTCGGATGTGCAGAGACAGAGTGACTGTGGAGCGCGGATGGGGGTCTAGACTGGGGATCAGCGGGTTTTCAGTGCTCAGTGATGGAGAAAGGCTCTGTTGCTCCCACTGATGAAGGAAAGCTGTGATTGACAGATGAGTGCTGGTGAAGACTCGTGCTGCTCTCTTCACTTGGCCTGAGGAATAATACGACCTATAGGAGAAACATCCTCATGAGCATTTAGGCTGTTGATTCACACAGCTCCTGCTCTATCTAGAATGAAGTCTCCTATAGGTTTCCATGCTTTAATGCCCAAATTTCATATCAGTTTTCTCATACTGTCCAGTTCTGCAACACTGTATCCCCCCTTTGTCTGAAAGGCTCTTTTAGCTCCTGTCTCTTTAAGGCCCTGCCTCCTGAATACCCAGTCTGCTCTGATTGATCAGCTCACACATGCCTGAACCAGTACCACTAACAACAACAAAGCGGCTGCACAAAGTCAACTCATATGCGCCAAACTAGCTGCTAGTCATAAATTATGCAAATATGTGACATGGTGATGTAGTGTGATGTCACAGAGTTAAGGGCGGGACTACTGAGGAAGCTGAAAAAGTAGCACCCGTTGGTGTGGGATTTGTAAAAGGTGCAATATGTAAGAATATGCCAGCTGTCGAATTCATACTGAAAACAACCACATATGCAGTAACTGCTATGTGCTGCTAACTGCTAGCTGCCATTAGATAGTTAGCTCCATTAGCTGTGCATCTAGCAATCCAGACTGGCAGCTCGGAGAGTATTGGTGTTTACCCGGCTAGTACTTAAACCTTGGACTGGAAGACAGGGATTAGTTGGTTAGCATGCTAACTTTAGCAGATATTTGTCCAACATTAAAACTGTTATTTCTTCACTTTCTGTTAGTAATTTTCAACGAAAATCCTTCCATATCACACCTTTAAGTTTTAAGAGACCGAAAAACACTGACGGAAAGGACAGAAATGCAAAAGCATAACCAGTCTCCTTTAAACATTTGTCCATGTGTCTCAGCCAACATAATCTAAACATGTTTATCATCCTCTTGTTCGCCAAACAAGCCCTCAAAATAGCTCCTTTTTGCTCCGACAGAGAGATTATGATAAGTGTGTTGGGTGTTGTGGCACCAGAGGATTCACAAATCCTTCCTTCTCTTGGAGAATCCACTCATTAAATCCTTCACACTCCTCCTCCTCCTCTTCCAGCATGTTGCCTCATCAAAACAGCTCCCACCACAAGTTACCTCTCTGCCCGTACATCCGTGCTAGGCCCCGGGATCAGCTCCATGAGTTGAATTATAGAGCGAAAAAGTCATTAAGTGGGATAAAGATACAAGGAATCGATGGAGCAATAGATACTCTGCAGCTCTCAATTGTCTCCAGTCCAGTGCACATGAGCATCGGGGTGGTAAAGCCTTGCTTGTTGTTGCCAGGTGAGCTCTGCAGCCGGTCCACAACTCCTCAGTTATTGAGGGGGATCAATGACAGCAGCACGCTACATGGAGCATCCTTCAACTTTCTTGTTCTTCTTGTTCTTCTTCTTCTTCTTCTTCTTGTTCTTCTTCTTCTTCTTCTTCTTCTTCTTCTTCTTCTTCTTCTTCTTCTTCTTCTTCTGCATACTCACATAGATGCAAACGCCAACTGATTGGTGTGTTATTTTTGGGTGTAATATTATAACGGTGCGATTACTGAAGAGGATTTCATTTTAAAGTTATAAATCGAGCTGCAAATCCCTTTAGACAACACAATAAACCAGATGATGTAAAAGCCTTAATTCCCCACAGAATAACGGGCAGCGGCGACCAATCTTTGTTGTGTGTGGGCAGCTTTAAAATAGCGCCTTCGTCTGTCTTGAGCCAGTAATTTTAATGGCTTGCGCGGAAGCTGCCGGATAAATGAGGCAGACAGACAGTTCTAGTCAAAGGGATTGTTCTGTTTTATTCTCCCCCTTTCTTGCGCAGGGACAGAGGGACACTACATCCCCCTCGCTCGCCTTAATGACACGCAGATTTGACTTGTTCTCCTTTAATTACGTGACCTACCTGGCCCAAAGTCTTTTCCTCATGGAAACTAATGGCCAATTGAAGCTCTGGTTGGTTGTCATTACGCAGACGAGCCAACTGCAGCTGTCTCGAAGATGGGGAGTAAATGAGTTGAGCTCATGGAGGATTTTGGCCCTTATCGGTTAGGAAATGTATTCATTAAAGCAGCTTTTTCTGATTTTTATAGATGTTATTTCTGCCATCGGAGCAGGCACAGTGACATGAGAGTCATTCACATGAGTCTGGGTGATACTTAAAGGGGCGCTATGCAGTTTCCAGAGAAGTAGTTCAAACTGAGAACTTTGATGCCTACAACATAAATGAGGTAATGATTCAAACACAGGAACATTTATTTCATAAACAAGCTGTTCTCGGGGGAACATAAGGTCCCCCAAACACTGTTTGAAGCTAGAAAAGTTGGCGGGGTCCACCAAATGTAAACAAAGTTAAACCATATGAAATTGTGTTGTCCTTTAAAGTGATAGTTGGGGGTTTTTTGATGCGGAGTTGTATGAGGTACTGATGACCGTCAGCTTTCCGTCTGTGTGGTGATGCAGCATGTACTGCTGTCAGGAAGCAGGGGATTGTACCGCTGTAAACCGGACCGGCAGCAAGACGTATTTTAGCCACCTAAAATGAGTCCCATCTAAAAAATATATATCCATGTGTGCTAAGTTTAGAACGTTTGTGTTGCCGTCAAACAGCCTTTTATTTCAGCCCGTCATGAGGGGGGCGGACCCTACCTATCACTGTAAGGTCAGCTTGTTTATTCAGTTTGTTCAGTCACGAAATCTTCCCCAAAACTACATAGCACACCTTTAACGCTGAGGTTGTTTGTTTCTCTTTGCTAATAAAAACTATATATGGACATTCAGCACACATGCCTGTTGGTAAATTATTCAAACAAGGCATGCAGTATTCATGAAGTGGAACATGCTGTAACAACACCAGACCTCTAATGTTAAATCCCCACACCAGAGCAAGCCCTTACATCTCCAACCATGAGATACATGGTGACACTTGTAATTTGGAGGAGGAGGAGGACGAGAACAAGGATGGAAGTCCTCGGGCTGAGATGATGTGGAAACTGGTCAGTAACCAAGTGTCAGACTAAACTGTAATATGGCCCCGGGCGTGTCACAACGTTGAGGCCTGTCATGAGTAGAAAGTAACATCTCAACACCCCAGCCTGATGTGAATGAAACACTACTGTTTTTTTTTTCTCTCTCCTCACATTAAGTTTAGCTGTTTCCTCCACAGCAGCACATGCCTGGAATGAGTCATTCATGCCTGTGGTCCACCGGCCCACTCACATCCTCGCGCTGCCAGGTTCCCATCCAGCCTCTGTATCAATACCAGCAACAGCTTTTATGCACATATATATATACTGAAAAAACCAATGTCTGGATGTGGTCTACTACACCTCCGCTCCTCCACCCTTGGGCTTCAGCCAGCCTGTAGTATGTTTCCTGCCGTCTCCTCTCCGTCTGTCTGTGTCTCTGTGTGTGTGTCTGTCTGTCAGTCAGCTCTCCTCCGTCTCGCTCTGGGAGGCCAACCTTTCAGCATTTCCAATGATGTGCCTCGGAAATCTGTTTCCAGGGCAACAGGAGTACCAAATACTCTCCCAGCGGCTTCTCGCTGGTGCGTCCTTTGTTTACACTTTTCATATCTCTGCGAGGATGTAGGTTGCACTAAACAGGCGAGGATGGGAACCCAAAAGAAGGCACAGTGCGTACGTAAAAATAAGAGCCAGTGATGATGTCAGAGAAACCCAGTCAATCTGACGTTTAACACGCGCAGAATAAATCTTTATTTTCAGCTGTACTACATCTCTGACTGATTCTAATCGTGCGTCATTAAAAGTGTTACATTTTCAGCTGCCTGGTTTCCACTCCAAACATTAATCAGATAATTAATTTTACTCCATTAAACCGCTGGAACACATGAAACGTTCCTCAATCCCGGTTGATCCGGCTGCGCAGCTGCGCGCACTCTCATGTGGTGTCTAAAAAAAAACTGTAACATTTCAAACTGGCACCTTTCGTTATGTAAGGCGCACCGAAGACAATGTTTGATTGTGTTTCTCGTGATTACCTCCCTCGTTTATTGAGAATCAACTCACGTTCACCACTTTTAAGCCTTGCGCTTGCGCGTAACGGAGCCGGGAGCTGTCCAAGTGCTGAAATAAGAGAAGGCGTTCCACTCCCATTCCTCAACAGAGGACCGTCCTCCACCTGAAGAGACAGATTTCACTTCACAAGTAACCACACAGGCCAGCGGGGGGGTTCGTCTCCTGTGAGATCTGAGCGCAGCGGACGAGCGGAGAGCTCCTAGCCGACGCGTTTTGGAGTTTTTAACCATCTCGGCGCGTCCGTCCACATCACAGCACTGATGTTTCCTCGCACCTACGCGCCGACGAATCTGTTTTTGGGAGTCAGAGTTTCGTGAAACTAAACTATGATCCGTGGCCGCGTTGAGGAATGTCTCCTGTATTTTTGTGTGCCACAAGAGCAGCCAAACGCCCACGATTTACTGGTCAGGAAGAAAGCGGCGCCCCGATTTGGATTATGTGTTTGACCAATGTAAACATATGGGAGAAATAGAAAAGTGAGCACATGGGAAACCCACCAGGAATGAATCGCTCCTTTATTAAGGTTCTGGCAGCTTTATTCACGTATTTCATGGAGACAAACAACTTCAGGTAGGCCGAGATATTTACCCAGGAAGCTAGTCTTTTTTTTTTTTTTCAGAACAAAATCATTTCTCCTTTTAAAGTAATGAAAATCATTAAATATATGCTTGATTAAGGGAGGGAATAGCATTCAGTAACTGTTTTTGTCTGCACAGATAAGTTGGTAATTGTTTGAGTGCTGCTGTGACAACATCTGATGAAAGTTACCCTGTTTTTTCAACTGTTTTTGATCGTTTTCATCCTCCTTTTGGCCTCTAAAATAATCTTAAAATATATACGTATACGCACGTAACAATGTTGTT
This sequence comes from Diplodus puntazzo, assembly GCA_963678695.2. NCBI lineage: Eukaryota > Metazoa > Chordata > Actinopteri > Spariformes > Sparidae > Diplodus > Diplodus puntazzo. The sequence goes on along the minus strand of OZ023164.1, from coordinate 16,361,465 downwards.
TTTATTCTCTCGTGGCATCATGACAGTATCCATTTAATGTAGCTTGGCGGCATGCTGTAATAATTGTGCAGCAATCTGGCATGATGGAAAAGAAATACCGCTCCTGAGAAGCCCACGACGTCGAAATCACACCAGATCAGTCTGATACGTGTGTGTGTGTGTGTGTGTGTGTGTGTGTGTGTGTGTGTGTGTGTGTGTGTGTGTGTGTGTGTGTGTGAGCGCTCTGTAACGCATTTTCTAGTTTCCCTGTGCTTGCCCAGTAGGCAGCTGCTAGGCGACAGATAAGCTTTAACTCCTGGTCTTCAGCCACTACTGCTCACTTATAAAGTGATTTTCTCTCTCTCTCTCTCTCTCTCTCTCTTTCTCTCTCTCTCTCTCTCTCTCTCTCTCTCTCTCTCTCTCTCTCTCTCTCTCTCTCTCTCTCTCCCCCTGTGTGTGGTGTGTTCCAGAGTTGTGGATGCCAAGGAGCACGATTCCAGATCATCCTCCAACCTGTCTCCATCAGACTTTCTGGACTCCCTCATGGGTCGCACGTCCGGGTATGACGCGCGCATACGACCAAATTTTAAAGGTTTGTTTACGTCTCTTTGAAGTCTTCACACACCTCATGTTACACTCCCAACACCACCTTCACACTCACATTGCAGCTGTAAGCGCACCAGACTTTGGCATTGTTGCTTATCTGGAGGTCCACTGACTGCTATGTGATGTCCTTTGATAAGAGACAATCAATCACTCCTCTTGACAGTAACATGGTTGTCCTGGCTTGAATGAAATCATTAACTAACCCTTCATTCTAAAGTTGCATGCTTGTTTTCATTTGGCCAAATTATGTCAGAGAGAATCTCCATTAAACCAAAACAAAAAAAGGGGGCTTGTAGATGTCACAGTCACAGTTGCAGACAGGGATGCCACCATGACAGGCCAAATGATGGATGGTGCCCCCGTGGCAAAGCTGCAGGCTACCCACTTCCTCTGTTGTTGTTGCTGTGATGCTGGGGACAGACACAGCATCTGTCACTGGAACTGAGCTGAGTGAGGAGGAAGAGGGCCGGCCCCGCTGGGGGGGCTCAGGCCCACTCCAGGCCGGGCCAGGTGGGGCTTGGATTTGTTGGGGTTTGGGGGATTCCAGTGGTTGAAGCAGCCAGACGGTGCAGCGCAGGGGTTGATCTGTAGGATTGAGAAACACATGGCCCAGATCCTTTCCTCTCCATCTGGGAGAAATGTGGACAAGATTGCTGAGATGGACTTAAGATGGGAGATGGGCGGCCTGTTTAACACCGGCAAGAGGGGGGATAAAGTGGTGGCAGCTGTTTTCTAGCTAATAAAGAGGGCATGAGTTGTATTCGCTCTGCATTTTGGGGTAGATAAGCTTCCTCCCTGGCACACAGCGAGAAAACAAACATTTTTGCACGAACCCACTGCGATGTAAACAGATGATTTTCGGTTGCAAACCTGCTTGTCATACTTTGAAGAGAGTGTTGAACTGTATTTCTGAAGGCTGACCTAGATTTTCCTTGCTGAGTTGGTTATGAGGATGCTTTGTTTTTCTGCCTCTGCTGTTAAATGTTGCTACCTGACGACAAACCGAGGCAAATATTAATACCGAGTGCCATGCAGTATTGATGAGGAAAGCGCAGGGGAAGGGCTTACAACTTCACTTATCAGACAGTGGAAACAGATTTGCTGTGACTTTAAATGGCACAAACCTCCCAAGCCTGGCAACAAGATTTCAGTTCAGGCCACTCTGTGGAGTAAAAATGACACTACTCATTAGAGCACGCTGAGTACTTTTTACCAACAGAGTTAAATGGAGAATGCTCTGATTTACTAACAAATTACCAGCCGGGCTGCAACAGACGAGTACATTCATGATCAAATAATGTGCAGATTCCTTTATCAATTGATTGATTATTCGGCAAGTACAAAAAATATCGGGAAAACCCAATTCTATCCTAATCAAATAGCTTTTTCCAACCAGCAGACAGACGGCCAAATGCATCATATTTAACTTAAAGCTGCTGTAAATGTTGCTTATTTCCTGTCAGTTTTGCAGTTGCCAATCCCCTCTCTCTTCTCTACATCATCACATGACTGATGGTACAGTGGTAATTGTCAGACTTAAATGTAAAAACAGGAAGGTCCTGCTCTCTGCGCGTCCACAAGCAGACCGGACGACCTCTTTCTTGATTTCTCTGTCTTGATTGGATAAAGTGGGCAGGCATAGCAGAAAATCCTTTTTTTCTTTTATTGCATGAGCCACGGGAGGGGAGACCTGGGGTACTGACCAAACAATCTGTAATAGTGGTTAGTGTCTGAATACAGAAGTATTTAACACTCATTCTAATAAAAAAAAACAAAAAACACTTACAGCAGCTTTAATATCACAGAAACTGAAAGCAGTGGCTTGTTTGGCATTCTGAATGATTAATTGATTACTGGTTACACCTTAGAATAAGGGACACAAAATATTGAGTAATTACCAAGGAACAAATGGGAATCTATCTTCTAATTAACTGTTAGTTAATGAGTAACTCCTAATCCATTAGTAGACTAGCTAAGGACTTAGGTAACAAGTGATTTATGAAGAGTAAGGAATGAATCAAGAACAACTTATCAATTGATAATAAGCACTTCCATAATACCCCCAAACGGATGACTACATGATAAATAATGAGAAGTTACTAGAGAACAGATTGGGAGATCCTATATTGATATCATGAAGTAATGATTACTTTGATCAGAAGCAAAATCAGAATCAGAAAGATTTGGCTGATTTACTGCCAAGAAGGATTTTACACCAATGAGAAATTTGGTGTAATAATAACAATAATAATACTATCCAATCTGATCTGATCTGAATCGATCATACTGAAAGCTTTCTTCACGAGAGGCTCAAGATTAACCTTGAACCCGCCGTTGACGGGACAAAACTGATACCGACTGACTCTGTACTTATTACTTAAACATTAGTTACTGCTTGATACATATTATTGGGTAGTTACTAATTAGTCCCTCATTACTTCACCATCATCTTATAATAACCTACCCCTTTTGTGTCCTGTCAAGTTAAGTCGTGCATTATACTGATCGGTTACTGAGGAATTAATCATTACTTCATTAGAACCTCTCTGTTAGTCAATACGTTTCATTTTCACTTTTATATTTCTTAGTTAAATAATCATTAACTCATCATTAGCTACTCAAAATTGGATTAAGAGTTACTCATGAACTAAAGTTTAATGAGCAATTTGTTTGTAAATCTTTTCTCATTTGTTCTGGAATGACAACTTATCAAAATAGTCAATTCATTTACTGTCGATCAATCCGTTATTCGTCTGACTGTTGCAGCTCTAAATTGCTGTTTGTGTGTGTGCATGGATTTGTCTGTGTGTGCATGTATCCTCTGCTGAATCTGTATAGACATAGAGAGAGAGAGATGTGTTTCCAGTATGTTAACCAAAAAAAGATTACCATACAAGCTATCATCATCAAAGATTACGAAAAGCTGACACAGTTTAAAAGATAAATATATTCAGATATTCAGAATATAACTGGATTTTAACAATTTTCAGCAAAATTTAGGAAAGATTATTTCATGGGTTCTTTCATGTTTTCAGTGATCTTTTGCCTCTGGTTCAACAAAGCATGCAACATGTCACCATCTACTCCTTGAGCTCCCATGAAACGATAAAAAAACAATGACAAAAAGCAGAAAGAGTGCCTGTTGGTATTAATGCATGTTGACATACACAGTGAAACAGCTGCTTGTGTACTCCCAAATTTCCTGATGAAACATCTCTACTGGTTCCAAACCCAGCGGTCCTTGATGATATGGTTTAAGGCTCTTTCCTGTCATGTCATTGTCATTCCATTTCACAGGTCCTCCCGTAAACGTTACATGCAATATTTTTATCAACAGTTTCGGCTCTGTCACAGAGACAACCATGGTGAGTTCCTCTGGCATTTCTATCTCTGGCTGATTTCTCCAATGTGTCAATGTGTTATCTATCCCTCAACCTGCAGGTCCACCAGTTAATGTTACCTGCAACATATTTATCAACAGCTTTGGTTCTATAGCAGAAACTACAATGGTGAGTCGAGCATTCAGGGGTTAAATTAAGACTGAATCATCCTGTTTTTTTCTTACCTAACCTTCTTTTATTAGACTTTTATCATTGCTGTGTTATGCATTCACAAAAATACTTTGTTTTTGCCATCAAAGAGTGTATTGGCGGGCCCACGAGAGCCTGTTTATGTAAATTAGTATTGCCTTCTTCCCTCATACACATGTTACCTCATATTTAATAATTCATACAATACATCCCTAATGATAACTCACTTGTAGTGCAGCCAGCTGTGGGTGGGGGTCTGGGCTTTTAAACAAGCTGATCTACAATGTATGATGTGTGAAGGCATCCAACTCGCTTAAGGGATAAAAATATACAACCTGCAAGGCTGCATTGAAACTTATCCCGACCGAAGCCTTCATAATAAGTGATAATAACTACTTAAATCTTAATTGAAGAATGTTTATTTGCACAGGAGCCGGAGCTCATGAGATTGCCAGGGAATTACGCAGCTTTAGACATGCCTGCAAATATTAGGAACCGCCAATATGCTGATGAAATGTCAAACAACATAAGGATCTCTCATCATCATGACATATCAATTACCCTGAGCAACTGAGCTTGGTGGCACTGCAGTTTACCAACAACTGCACACTGTCAGACTTTTTATAATCACATCTTATGAATCCATCTTTAGTGTCTATAATGGTTCTTACCAAATCGTAATTATTAAGAAAAGTTATGATAAGATCAGTGTTTTGCAAGTTGCAATCACTGATAATCAGCAAATTGGTCATGTGAACAGATTAAACTGGCACCTAGATGATGTTGGCTGATGTAGATTTCTCCGGATGTGCGTTGGAATTATTTTTTGTTCCCTCATCATCCTTTTTATTATTTGTTATATGTTGTTTTTTTTTTTAAATATATAATAGGACTGTTATGGATCATATTTTGTATTACTGCAGATATGATTGAGTGAATGTGACATTATGAATTTAACAAGAAAGTCATTGTTGCAGGGATGAGCGAGTATACCATTATATCTGTATCTGTTCAGCTAACTAAATTATCTGTATCTGTAACTGGAATTCATAGAACTTAAATCTGCAATACAAATTTTGGTTGAAAAACGTACTAAAAAATACTAACACTACTACTTTCAACAGAAACTGAAGAAATAACAGTTATGACATTATGTCAAAGACCCACCAGCATATCTGATCAAAGCGATCAATGTTTCTGATTACAAGGGGAGGAGTAACTGTTCACAGAGGTTTTTTAAAAATACATTTCAATAAATAAACTACCTTATTAGGGGGTTCCTTTATGACAAGCTGATGATACATTGTACTCATACTTCAATCATGCTTGTAGTAAAAGTACTTTATCTGTACCAGATACTCATTTCAGCAGAGTACTCGCTCAACCCTCGATTGGTGGAAAAAGTATTCAAATCTTTCACTTCAGAGGCAAAAGTAATCAAAGTATTATCAATAAAATGTTCTTAAATAATCAAAAGTAAAAGGACCAATTGGTCTTTTCCAGGGCATCATTATATATTATGCAATTGTATAAATATTAAGGTGCAATATGTAAGAATGTTAGTTTTAAATAGTCAAAATCTACATTCAATTATCAATGGCATGTAAAGGAATAACAGTTTTGGCTTTATCTCAAAGAGCTATGTATTGTGTTGCAGATATATCTATGGAAATTAGCATGCTTAGCCAGTTTGTAACTCAAGAGGTAAGGTTTACTCAAGTAAACAATACCAACAGCTCTGAGTTTCCTCAGGGGGGTCCTCCACAGTGGGAGCTGTGTCTGGGTTGCTGCTGGGGCCCTGTCCCTGGGTCCCTTCGGCCCGGCCAGATGTTGTCTGTCGGGGTCGGGGGGGCCTGGGCACTGGTGCCCCCGTGACACAGACTGTGACTTCTCCCGGTGTGGACGGCCCCAAAGGTGGCGTTTCCTCAATGCTCAGTGCCTTGCCATGTCTCCTTATTGCCAGTAGTAAGAGTGTGCAGGTGTGTGTGTGTGTGTGTGGGTATATGTGCTTGTGTGGGTGTATACAGTATGGAAGGTGGGAGGGAGGGGCTTTCTTTTATATTGTTTTTTTTTTTTTTTTCTTATGTAAAGCACTTTGTGCTACATACCAATGTATGAAAAGTGCTCTATAAATAAAGTTGATTGATTGATTGATTGATTTAGCAGCAGTGATTACAATTATTACATATTGCACCTTTAAACATGCAGGTGAAGGAAGAAAACTCTTTTGCTACTTTTTCTATACTGCTCTGTAGATCTGTAGAATCAGATTTTTTGAGCTGATCATATGTTTTGTTTGTAAAAACAATCTACAAAGCTGTCAAATAAATGTAGCGTTATAGATATAGATGCTTCCTTGCTATTTATTGTTTTTTTTTATCAAGCTGCTCTTTTGAGAATTTGAATACGACATCACTTAACCAATTTAATTTTCCTGTCTACCTCATTAAAAAAGAGGTCATACTAAATAGTAAATAACATATTTACAATATTACAAAATCAATACCTTTTATCATAATTCTAATCACTGCAGAACAAAATATCAAAGCCACTTGTTGTCTCCGCAGGATTACAGAGTGAATATCTTCCTGCGGCAGAAGTGGAATGACCCTCGGCTGGCTTATAGTAAATACCCAGATTCCTCCCTCGACCTGGACCCGTCCATGTTGGACTCCATATGGAAGCCTGACCTCTTCTTCGCCAACGAGAAAGGAGCCAACTTCCACGATGTCACGACAGACAACAAGCTGCTGCGGATCTTCAAGGATGGGACTGTCCTCTACAGCATCAGGTGATAGTGTTGGACAGTATGTTGTTAGCAACAGAATTAAAAGGGAATTATGAATTAAAGACAGAGGCGTATACGACGAAGGTGAACTACAAAAAATATTTTTGTAACTATTTACTTAATTGGTTAGTCGGTTAAAGGTGCAATGCGTAATATATTGAAGAATTTTATATGGTTAATATTGTTATATTAATATGGTCTACACCACTTTGTACCTCAAGAAGCGATAGTCTTAAAGTGCATGCATAGTTTCAGCTGGAAGATGTATGCGAGCAGCTAACTGAGCTAACTCGCTAAAGGCAACTAGTAGCTAATACCGTTGATAGCTACAGTAAAGGGTATAGAAGCAGTTGTTAGCGACTTCTCTGGTGATGCGCTGTCCACTATTTTGCAACAATCTTCAACAATGATTACATTCAACAATGTAAAGAAAAAATAAGTAAACAAAAAAGTAAAAATTGTACTGCTTCTAGCTTGTGACTCGATTATCTATATTACTATATTCTTGTTTTCTACATCTTCTATGATAGCATACTGAAGATCTTTGGGCTTTGAACTGTCAGAAAAAAGACTATCTGTCTCCTTGGCTCTGTTGCTCAGGTGGTTAACAGTAATGAGTAGTACTGTAGAGAACCAAATGCTCATGCATAAATCACCTGAGGACATGCTCACTTATTGCTTTCCTTACATTTCTCTCAAACATCAAAGACCTTCAATCTGAAGAGATACAGTTAAAAATGGATTTTACCTCATTACAATCACCCCTTTGAAATGGCATAATAATTCACTGAACTACAGTACATCCCAATGTGCAATGTAGATTTTTAATAAAGCAACACGGATTGCAAGAGGGCAAGCTAATCTCAGGGGCAATGTTGAGAATCCGCAGCAAAGACACAAATGACAGTCCCTCTTCACGTTGGTCCCTTCCCGTGCATCGAGATTGTGGGTCAAATGCTTGAGTCAAGTTTTCGAGCTTGGTGTACTTAAAATATTGTTGTCTCTTGCTGGTTATATTATATTCGACCGCTTTCATGTTTGATTTGAAGAACATCAGCTTCTACCATCAAACAGAGGATTTAGAGTCCCACAGCCTCAGCCCGTCAAATTGTTGAAGCAGAGTTCAGGTTCTATGTAGGTCTCAGTGCTTCAGTGTGGACTGAGCACTGAACGTTAAAGGGAGGGATTAGATTGATTACACAGCAGCCACTTATTCATAATGTCTCATGTAATACATATGTATGTTTTATTCATTTTGTTGTTCAGTTAATGGTCCAGTGTGGCAGAAATTGAATATAATATTTTTCTTAGTGGTGTATAATCACTTGAGACTCATCATTACCTTAGAGCAAGCCTTTTATCTATAGAGGGAGCAGTTCCTATTCCATGGAGTCTGCCATGTTGCCCCATCACATTTCTACAGTAGCCCAGAGCAGGCAAACTAAACACAGACTCAAAGCGGCCTTTTGTGTTGTTTTTTTAACTTGTAGGGAAGGGTGAGGCGAGGGCTATTTGGTTGGTTACGCTCTGCAACCTTATCACTATAGTGATACTCTGCAACCTTATCACTATAGTGATAAGTTTGCAGAGTGTAACCAACCAAATAAAATATAGGTAATACCAAATCATACACACTGGACCCCCAAATGTTGTGATTTGTTAATTATGTGAAAGATTGTGCATCTCGAGGCACAAGAACATTTTGTTTCAGTAGAATATTTTATGATGATGAAGTGAAATCAATTAATGTACCGACTGAATTACATTGGTACTATTGAGTACTGAGTCACATTAAATCAATTTGTGCCAAGGTTTGGAACCTGAAAGTGCATCGTTAGAGTAGTGTTTGCAATATGTGTAACACATCTAACCTGAAAAAGCACCAAAAGCCAAGACTCTTTGCCAGGTCACCTGCAGCATATGCATCTGACGTTAGTATGCCTGTAGCCAGCGTTCAGCTCTATCAGAGAGTTGACTCATCAAACGAGGCATAAACATCTTCATTGACATCATTATGTAATTAATTATCTGCTTGAAGAAGTCTCTTGTTGGAGATTAATGGGCTTTATTCAGTATCTTGATTGATGTTATCGTACCATTTTTACTAGCGTTAGCCAAAACTCCTTGTCCTTCCACTCCTCCTTTGAAATTCCTTAGCAACATGCTGTTTAGTACGCTAAAACAGTATGTGAGATATTTTTTTTGCATACCTGGAACCTTAGTATGAAACCTGAATTGCATACTTTTCAAGGGGAAATATTATAGTATGCAAGCACTGCTGTGGTGACATCCTTATGACGGTTGTTTATATTTTTTGTACTGTCCAGTACTGTGCTGATATTCCATCAGTTTATCCATTTTTGTCCAGTTATCCTGGTTGAGTAAAGTGCGCCGAGTATAATCGTTTTCTTAAGGTCTTTGAACATCTTTTTCCTTTAAAGCAATGCCATTCGTATTTGGTGACTTATGTTTATCAACTGAAGTGACACTTTAGTCACTAGAGAGAGAGTAAAGTACCCCAAAAAGTTACCGAATTCCAGGTACCGATACCAATATCAGTTTAAATGCGAACAGTACCCAAATCTACGTGCTACCAAGTCAGGAAGAGTGACACTATAAAAGTCTATCAGCTGATAGAGCAAAACTCAACGAGCAAAACTCAACGTAGAAGATATGAAAATATGTTTCATTTCATTTCAATACAACTTCAATCGGGCACAGCATTCAATTTTCTCTGCTATGATGCGATCTAAAGCAAATCGATTTCGAGTCCATTTAGGGGGCTGCCCGAGGCCGAGCAGTGCTCAGGTGTGGAGGCAGAGTGGGTCAACAGGAGAGATGAAAGGTGGTTAGCCGCCCGCTCCATTCATGAGAGAAATGACAGAGCGGAGAGGACCGCGGACCACAATGCATCACAGAGACAATAAGTTGCAGTAATGAAAGTGTGATAGGAACCTGCTGAAGGGAATCCTACATGATACTGTATGTCAGAGGCTATCACACAGGAGACAGAAGCACACAATAGAGATAATACCCCCCAAAAAAGTACCAACTGTGGTCTAATTTTTCAAGCAAATTCCTGTGTCGACTCACTCACAAGTATATTTTCTTCAAATAACATACTTTCATTGTGTAGTCTGCTTCATTTATCTTACTGAATGACTTTGTGTTTAATCGCAGGCTGACTCTCATTCTGTCGTGCCCGATGGATCTGAAGAACTTTCCGATGGACGTCCAAACTTGTACGATGCAGCTGGAAAGTTGTAAGCATTGGATGTTTTTTTCCCTCAGTTTTGTCGCTGCTCTTTCTAAAGCGAGTATCGACTGTTTATCTAAATGTTGACTCATCTGTTCTCTTCTGTCTCTAGTCGGCTACACCATGAATGACTTGGTCTTTGAGTGGCTGGAGAACGGTGCAGTGCAGGTGTCAGATGGGCTCACACTGCCGCAGTTCATCATGAGGGAAGAGAAAGAGCTGGGCTATTGCACAAAACACTACAACACTGGTCAGAACCACAACACACAACACACTGCTGTTTTACCATGTGACACCTGGTTTGGGAGCTGATTTGGGTTTCTCTCGCTGTTGGACAGGTAAATTCACCTGCATAGAAGTTAACTTTCACCTGGAGAGACAGATGGGTTACTACCTGATCCAGATGTACATTCCGTCCCTCCTCATTGTCATCCTCTCGTGGGTGTCGTTCTGGATCAATATGGATGCCGCTCCTGCCAGAGTGGCGCTGGGCATCACCACTGTGCTTACCATGACCACCCAAAGCTCCGGCTCCAGAGCTTCTCTTCCAAAGGTGAACCTGGTTTAGTTCACTCAGCAGTATAAGTTCTACATATGCAGGTCTAACGCATATCTACACATACAAATTGGTATGGCTCCGTCATGTGAAATAACATAAATACTTCCACTTTTTGCAAAGAGACAGAGCGGGCACCGATGATGCATTTTAAGGAATTCACAAGAAAAACACAAGCTTTATGGTTAAGGAGGAAGCAGATTAGATTAGATTAGTAAACAGTGCAGCTAGCAAGCGATCATATTAGCTGACTCTGCCAGGACTGTTGGTGGGTGGATACTGTGGGAAATATCCTCTCTTAAAGGGACAGGCAGTGAAACGGAGTGTTTAGATAGAGGGTGAATAGAGGTGCTGCAGCAATGTAAAACATAAACATCTTATAATGGAACCTTTAACAGAGTTTGCCAGCACAAGTTGAGTGTTAAACATAGGTTAAAAAAAAGTTGTGTCATGTAATCATTTCATTGCTGGCAGATATATCTATATATACACATATGAACATATTTGAATTTTGATACATCTCCATAAGCAAATAATAATCTTTAGCCCTGTGTAATACTATTCACTGATGATTAATTAAAAGGTCTATATATATCTATGGGGGACTAAAGACCCAACAGAATGGCATAGCAATGAAATATTGCAGCTATTGTATACAGAGAGCAGATTTATAAGAACCAGGCAAATATGAAAACAAATTAACAATCCAAACAATGAAGGAGCCAGCAATGAATGAAAGGATAGTTCGCTGCTGACTGTTTGAAGTACTTAGAAAGATAAACAGTTGTCTCTTTCAAATATCTTTTATATGAAGGCCACTGTGTTACTCCAGTGAATAATAATCACATCACATTAACTGTGCAGCTCCTTTAACCTGATTGCTGCAATTCAAAGCTTCAACATTTCTTGTTTTTTTTTTGTTTTGTTTTTTTTACCGCAATGAAGATGTTGTCATCTTAATCATACATACATTACAGACAGCTGCGGTAGTCTGTGGTAGCTTATTTCCAATCAGGGTAAATTGCCATGCACATGTTGTGAAGGGTACTACAGGCACTGAGAGCCCGATGTTGATGATCAATCACTCTCTATACATCAGTCTGCACACGAGCACTGCAAAGAGGTCTCGGTCACATCAGAGATTCTTACATAAAAGGCGTATGCTGATTAATATTTAAAGAGAAGCCTTTGAGATCAGAAAAAAAACAATAACTCAATACGCCTTAAGTCCCCTCAAACAGCTGAGTTGTTTTCTTCACATGCTAATCAGCTGTCAGGTGTTCACACTGATGAGCACGACAGGCTTTCAACTTCATCCCCACAAAGGAAACAGACCAAAACCCACTCTTAAAGACACAAACTAATACTACAGTTCTCTTTCCATTGATAATTAAGGCAGGCATTACTCCCCCACTGTTTATGGCTGTGCAATCACTGAGTCTATTGGCAGCTATGATACCTTTGTTACCAAACATTACCCCTGATAATTATGGTGATTTAGTCCCAGTTAACATAATGAGCCAGATAAAAGGAGAAACGCAGATCACCATTTTATAGATCTTACTCGAATTGAATATAGACGGGTTAAAGAGTATGAACTAAGATTTCAAGTCAGTGCACAAATTCACACTGCATTTCAACTGTTAGCTGCTGCTCTCACCTTTGAGGATCTAACAAAGGAAATCTGTTTTCTCTCCCAGGTCTCTTACGTGAAAGCCATTGATATCTGGATGGCTGTGTGTCTGCTCTTTGTATTTGCTGCATTGCTAGAATATGCTGGGGTTAATTTTGTCTCCAGGCAACAGAAAGAGTTCCTTCGCCTGAGGCGAAGACAAAGGAGGAATCACAAGGTAGGCTTTCAAAGTCTTTACAAGGTTGCTGCTTGGTTTTCAAACTTTTTATACATACTAATGGTGTGGCTCTAGGGATACCAATGTCAAAAGGTCAGCTTGACGAACTGGGAATGACACTCAAAAGTCACCTATCCTAAGAACAGGAGCTTTAAATAAACAAGACCACTTTAATCCAGACTGGAAAATCTTGGCAGCCTCTGAATGGATTGTTAGATTTTGAATGAGATTCATGGTACCCAGAGGATTAATCCTAATAACTATGGTGATTCTGTGAATCCCACTTTAGCTCCACTATGGTCAATTTTTTAACTCCTACAGTGAAGCACAGTGTTTTGGGTAAATTGGCACAGACATCCATGGCTCCAAAATTATATATCCTAATAACTTTGAGGATCCCTTGGCCGCCACAACAAGGTTTAACTTTTAATTTTTCAGTGAAATGTTTCAATTTCATTTGAATGGACTGTCATCAAAATTGGCACAAACTTTCATGTACCCCTCAGGATAAATTGTCAAGTCAGATCAATTTTATATATTTAGCCCCAAATCACACATTTGCCCTAAAGGGCGCAAAACCTTTAAGGGGGGCAAAAAATTAAAAAAGCTCAGGAATATGCAACGGTGGAGGGATTCCTCTTCTTGTAAAGACATTTAAATTGCCAAATGTTTGGTTTATGACCAAATATGTGGAGAACTAATGACATCATCCTCAGTTATACTTTGTGTTTGGGGCTAATTATCAAGTGTTAGCATGCTAACATGCTAAACTAAGACGTGAACATGGTAGGCATATGTATGTTACACATTACCATGCTAGTGTCGTAACTGAGAGCCTGCAAACATGCTCACATTAGCTTTTAGCTGCCAGCATGATTGTAGACCCTTGTTGGAATATTGATGTAATATTATTATTTGCCTGAATTAAAGGTCCAGTGTATGGGATTTTATCTAGTGGCAAATTAGAATATAATATTCACTTATGTTTTCATTAGTGTAAAATCATCTTTAGTAGAATTTGCCTTTTTATCTACAAGGGGGGTGAGTCCACATCCACTGGGTCCACCAGCGCCTTTGCCTATTTAGCATGCTCCACACTGGTCCTTTAAGCTTCTTCCAAAAACAGTTGTTCTACATGTTTTGTCATTGAAGGGCACCAGGTTATCTTGGGATAATCTTAGACTTGTGTTTGTAATATCTCATGATTGATGTTTGTGTTAGTTCACTGTGCTACAACAACCCTGGGTTGTGGCCCAATAAAAAAGAGTGAGTACATTCACTCTGTCCACATGTGCATGTTCGTTTTCCAGGATGATGGCATGGGTGAAGGCCGCTTTAATTTTGCTGGCTACAACATGAGCCAGTGTCTGCCAACGAAGGATGGCTCAGCTGTCAAGAACGCTGCTCCAGTTCCAAACCCTCAACCATCAGTCCCCAAAGACATAGACATCATGAAGAAAAAGTTTGTGGACAGAGCCAAGAGGATAGACACTATCTCCAGGGCGGCCTTTCCTCTGGCATTCCTCATCTTCAACGTCTTCTACTGGGTCACCTACAAGATCATCAGGCACGAGGACATCCACAGCAAGTAAAAGACTTCTGCCGTCTACAAACACTATTTATTCTTCATTTCTCAGATTGAGAAATGCTCGGAAAGCACAGCGAGGTGACGTATGAGACTGTGCGTTGAGAGGCACCATGGTGATGATGGCGGTGTTCTTTCAGGGATAATGTAAAATGTTCATGCCTCATACAGTAATGTTCTGATAATGTGAACAGCTCTTGAGACACAGATGCTTTTTGTTGTTGTTGTTGTACTGCTGCATAATATTTCCTGACAAATCTGGGAAAATGGTTTTAACTCAAGGCTTAGAAACACGCTGGAGAAGACGGACCAATTCAATCCTGCCTTGACTTCAAACAAGGTACAAGGAAACATTCCATCTGGATTTGTAACTGTGCGGTAGCTTAGTCAGACCCTCAAAGACTTTTTGTGATTGTCAAAAGGGTATTTCTTATCGAGGATGTTTGGGGATGTTTTGTATTGTACTATTGTCACGGCACTGGCTCTCCGTTTATATAAAATTAAGCAGTAAACGTATGAAATCCACAGGTGAGGAGAGCACATCCTTCGGACATTAGGCAGCAGCACACATTTCAGGCACGAGCGTGAATAAAGCAGATGAAAATCTGGAATCGGGAATTGGATACTGAATTTTTATGAAATACCTGAGGCCTTAGATATCGAAGATTTGGTGAGGTGAAGTGCAGTGCTTCTCTATTTTTTCAAGCATCTCCCGTTGACGAACGCACCGTTTGATCTTTTCTACCTGTGGCCGAACAGACACCCAAAGGTACTTCTCGTTGTTTCCTTTATCTCTAAGTGTATTATAAATCATATTCATGGACGACTGATGTCACTTGAAGTCAATGTAAGTTTATTCAGATGTTTTAAAAGTCGCACATTTTCCTTTTCACGCTGAAAATAATTTATCGAACATAAGTTTATAAAAGTATATCGGCCAATTATGAGCAAGTGTATAGGTAAGCCTACAAACTGTGAACATGCACTGCATTACTCAATGTCGTCACACGCCCGTATCCACGAGTTCATTTATATTCCAGGTAAATACTCCAGGTATATTAGATATGGTTTTAGAGCTTGACACTATGTTTTTTGTAGATTTAGTCGAATAAAATATTTATTGTAATGGAGGAAAGTTTATGTTTATGAAAAAAATAGCTTTCTGTATACTTCTTCAAAACCTATGCTGTGGACTGTTTTCCTTCACTTAACGTGTTTGTTTGCTGGATGTTTGAAGATGGATTCAGCAGTGAAGGATGGATCTGCATAATATCCATGGTACAGTGCAGCTAATGGTCCTTGCACTCCTGATATACTGTGGTGAAGAACTCCTTTATTGAATGCTACTCCTGATAAAGGTTATTTACTGGTCTGTACATCAATAAAATTGACTGTGCACCATATTTACTTTATTTCCACTTCTCCTGTCATGTGTAAGGTGGTGGGCGGACTTGTTTGATATTTTTCATGCACTTGTTGATGAGATTACACACTCGATATTGCTTTTTTTCTCATAAGAAATGAAGACACGGATGCCTTTCGAGAAATAACAAAGCGCCTTTTGCGCCCCGGCTGCAGATCGGATCAAAGAAAAATGACAAACACGGTCTCTTCTCCTCACCGAGCCCATAAGTCAGGGTGATGACACATGCCATGGATCACTGGGTGGCCTGGGGTGACACAGATATGATCTGACAGTGGGTTTCCATTAATGCATGATAATGGACTTCACACTGTAGAGTAGAGATTCCATCAGCTTCGGCTTACCTACCAGTTGAATGGAAAATAGTGGATGCATTTTAAACAGATTCCACCTGTTGTTACTGCATGTCAGCTCAGACAAAAGTCTGGTGGCCCTGAAGTGCAAATCAAAATTGCAACAAGAAAAACACAACTGCAAATTTGTTGTTGGTTTCTTTTTGCGGTTGTGTTTTGTGATTGGCTGTTTTGATTTGCACCTCTGGGCCACCTTACAAAAGCAATGAGTAACTCTGAAAAATATTGTCTTTGAGACTGGATTAACCACACTAGCTCTTGAAGCATATCGTGTAATTACATTAATCTAATTCATAAACAAACTGTGGGTAATTTCAGAATCGACCAACCTTATACATATTTGTCTTATATATGAACACATGGCCTGTGGTAGGTTTATTAAGGATGCTGCATGAAACATCTGACTACTTTTCTTTTTTTTTTTCAATGCTCAAAACACAGGGATTAAACTAATCAATAACATTAATCCTCACATGGAAATGCCATCCATTTCACCAACACAGCCTCGCACAACCATCCCTTATTATTTCTGTATGAATATGCGGGCATGCAAGAGGCCTTCATGCAATCAATTCAGTGTGACGGCGTTTGAAAGGAAAATTATTTGCAGCTTATAATTGTGTTTAAAGAGGGAAACAACTTTGCATCATTCATTAAGGTTTAGGGAGGCTGCTTTGTGAGCTCCGAGAGAGAGGGACGAGAAATGAGGGTTGCCATAGCAACTGCACAGCAATTGATAGGGCCAGTGTGAGAGAAAAGCGGGAAATTAAGAACACTGGTGCATGATTTTGCCAAAAGCGTTTCTTATGCCCGAGCATGAACACTACACTAAATTAAACATTAATTTCCACTGTATCAAAGAAATAATAAAAGCAGGAGAGGATTATGCTTCCATGACACTCTTCAAACTACAAACAGGCACTGCGTGTGTGTGGAGAGCCTGTGTTATGTATAGGATATCTGCCTGATACACTGCACTCCTGCAATAGACATATAGTTAGTTGGTATGACATCATCTGCCTGTTGGTGTTATTGATCTATTTTTACCTCGTGTCCGTGAATTCACACTTTTGTTCCCTGGATTTAAAGGAGATAGTATTATTTTCAGGTTCATAATTTTACTTCTGTTCACTACTAGAATAGATGTACATGCTGCAGTGCTCAAAAAACTCAACAGTTATCTCATACTGTCCAGTGACACAGCACAGCATTTTGTATGAAAGACTTGGTTTTAGCTGCTGTCTCTTTAAGGCCCACCCCCAAATACCCGGTCTCCTCTGATTGGTCAGCTCACACACGCCTGAGCCACAACTGCTTACAACAATAGAACAGCTGTGCAAAAACAATTCCTATGTGCCAAAACTTTGCATAAATTATGCAAATGTGTGACATGCTGACGTAGTGTGATACCACAAAGTCACGGAATTAAAAGCATCCTGTACTGATGGGGCGTATTGTGATCTTTTTAACTTTCAACACCTTTTACATGTACAATAACCTACATAGAAACAATGAAGGAAAGGAAAAAACTACAACATAATAGGTCTTCCTTGTAAGAAAAAAAAAAATCTGAGGCCATTTTTGCACCTTTTAACCACAACTTCAGTACAACTGAACCATCTCCAAGATAACTATCTGCTGAAGAAGGCCATGGGATGTGGCTAAAAGCCTCAGAAACAAAATAAGTGCTGAGAATTTCATGTGGAATCCTAGTTCAACAGCCTGCATAGTTCACAATATCAATTAGAAGCCTGGCATATCAAAGCAGAGTTATTAAGTCGAAGGGCTTAATGAAAATGTGTTGCCATGTGATAACAGATACTCAACAGATACTCCATTTTTTTTAACAGTATGGTATGAACCAGAAATTTACCCAACATGGGAGCTCTGTGCTTACAAAATAATATGAGGGCTGTGCAATATGCATAAGGGTGTAGATTCAATCAATAGCCTCCCACTTTGTTTGGTTGACCCACTTAGTTCTAGAGTCTAGTCTAGAGGACATGGACCCTCTGACCCCGATCAATAACAGTCGACTGCCGGCACAGACCAGACCAGTGCACTCATCACGACGACATCAACAGCGCAAAGCCGAGCAGCACCATTCATCATAATGCATGTCTTAAGGTCATGTCATTAAAACAAACAATCTTTGGTTAAAGTGTGAGCAAAAGGCTCAGCCCAAAATTGGAACCTCATTGGAACTCATTTTAACTAAAATGTTACTATTAAAATATTTGTTTACCTTAGTGATATCTAACACATTAATAAAACAGTCTGACGTACAGTATGTACTATCAGGGAAGCAAATTAGCTTTTGGTTTATCAAGACAATTTCTTTTTAAATAATGATATAAGTTACATTTTTCTTCCTGGCAGAAATGAGCTTCTACACTAATTGTCACAAGATGCAGCTATCTGTCATTTGTCAATATGACTGCAAAGAAGCTAGATGGAGTGCAGATTTTGGTTTCTCATTGTCTGAGTTGCCAAAGCGTTTTTTCATCAAACACATTTTCATTCCCCATTAAAGTGAGGGGACCCTGCAGCCCTCTACCACCACTCGCAGTTAATACAAGTTAACAGGAAATAAGGGGATGACAAGCCATATATCTTACTCCAGGTGACAGTCGGGGCTTTAAGGGAACACCAATTCAATTGAATTTTCGTTTTCACGTGTGATCCATTTACGAGTGTTATTTACTGAACAGAATTCACAACTCTCCTTCGATGCTAGAATTGACAGGGGTGTGTACCATCTTGCAGCTGAATAAAAGGCATAGGGGAGGTGTTAGACTGTTTTCTGTGTCTGAATATAAAGAGAAAATCTAACTGGGCTGCAAAACTTTTTTTTTTTTTTTAAAGTAGCACTTCAGGAATGACTCATGAAAATAAGAAACTTTGAAGTCCTGTAGCAGTCAGTCCAGTGGAAGCTGTTACTTGCAATGAGGCAGAGACATTGAAGGTGTAAAGGGGGGGGGGGGGGGTTATCTCTCCTCAGACTGAGCCCTACAAACACACGGAGCAGCTCTGGGAACAAACAAAATGCACATCCTCGTTTTTATGCCCCACAGGGAGAAAAAAAAAACCCTCAACAGCAATTTTCTTAAACACCACTGGTCAAGCTGCTGCAGACCGTATGTATCCAGCAAAGCCATGGTCCTTTAAAGTAGGGTTTGATGTTTGCTTGGACGAATAGTATTTTTAACAAACTGTGCTGACAGCCTGTGCCGCATCACAGGAAGAACAGCATCCAAGGACTTTTTATTTATATCCTTTCACATGAAAATAACTGAACCATTGGGGGAAATGCAACTAAAAGCTTTCAGTCAACTTCCAGCCACTGAGCAGATGTATAACCCTTTTCATCCACCATCATCTGTTGTCTTTTTTTCATACACAAACAGCTTCTCACTCTCAGAGAGGAGGATTCCTACTGAATAGCACACAGCGGCGGCAGCAGACGATGACATTAAAGAGCGTTTACTGAACACACAGAGGGTCTGAAGGGACATCAACAGAAGAATAAGCAGAGAGCAGTATCACATCAGTATCAGATTAAGGCTGTGAAGCCCAGGAAGTGATCCAATGCAAATAGGCCGAGGCTCTCTACAGCAACAGACACCAAGCAGATAAAAACCCCAGGAGGCTGGAGCAGACACACAGGGTTATAAGCAAGCCAGCAACCAGAGGAGCTCTCAGGTGAAATGTGCAGTGCATACATAATGAACTGTCCTCTCTGTGATTACACTTGACACCATTCACTATTAAAGCCTTTTCTTCCTGTTAATAAAACATGATTGTCCAGGAAACACAGATTAAGTACTGAGATTTCCAATAACAACCACATTTACAGCAAATTAGCCAGGCAACGTTGTCTGTATGTCTAAAAGAGCTGCCAAATCCCCATCGAGCCGCACTTGGGACATGCTTTGGGTCAGCTTACGGTACCTCCCCACATCCACCAGGGGGCTCAACCTCTTCCTGCTCCTCTCCACGTCCCGCTGCCACACCTCTCGACACCTCTGGAGACCCTTCACAGAGGCTGGCTCAGGGGTCTCCTCATGTCCAAGGCTCTTCCTCTCCTCATCCTCTTCTTCGTCACAGAGTAGTAATGACACACACTCTCGGAGTGACACTACCTCTTTCTCTAATGCCAAAGACAATATTTGATCTGCTCTCTGCCCTCTTGAAGCTTTGACAGGCTGGATGGAGCAGGACACCGGGAGGTAAGCCAAGAGAGAGTCCAGGAACTGCAGCATCTGTAACTGGCTGTAAAAGGAACAACAGAGCAACAATTTATATGTTATCAACCAATATATGTTGCAATGAATTAAAACAAGATTCTTGAAGTCTTATTTACACTTATCAGCTACCTGACACCCACCTACCTGCAGAGTTTATTTGCAGAATTTGCCATTTTAAGGGCTCTGCATGCTCTGAATCCTAATCACTTTGATATTCGGGGTATATTGCACCGACATGCATCCCAGTCAACTTCAAAGCCTTGTCAACTTTGAATCCATTAATATAAATCGAGTGTCGCCCTCTTCTACTTGCGGAGCTACCCTTCTTAGTTCCATTAAATAAAATGGAATAATTTGAGAAAGTCCCTGGCAGTGCAGTTTGAACCAATACACAGAGAAGGAACATCAAAGCTGGCAAATGAATACAAAATCTCTCTATTAGACAAATTATTGTGCTTTTCTCACTTTACAGGACTATCACATTAGCAGCATATTACAACTCATAAAATGCAAACCAAAGGGGATTCTTTGTTAAAAAAAAATCCAAAAATGGCTTTAAGACAATAGAATATAAAAAGGTCATATCAAGACTTATTAACGAGGTATTCGCACACGTGGGAGGTGCAACACACACTCCTGCCAATGGTTTTCACACCAGTCCAAGAAAATACAGCAAAGTGTCAGTGTATGCAGGGAAGAGGACCTCCAGTAAGAAAATATGGATGTAAAAGGATAAGCTTTTTAAAATATTCTAAAGGAAGAAATGGATACAATAGTTATGTTTACATGTAGAATATTGCTTCATACTGACTGAAATGATTCCTTTTAAAGATTTCAGGTAAACTGTTTACATTGGATAGGATTACTGGTAATAGGGTCTGGTGTTTAAATGCAACAAGGACTTTAATTGGGACAGCTGTGTGACATGCGCAAATGTGAAGTTCTGTCATGGTTTTCTCTTCCTCATGAGATATTTCATCTATTTTGGTGCGTGTTTGATTAGCTTCTTATCTTGAATATAGATATCTATTGTTGTCTATGTTAAGAGTTCTAAGAGTTTGTATTTAAAACAAACTCTTTGCAAGAGACAAACACATACAGCAAATGCCATCTTTGGTGAGTGAAGAAACGATTATATCAGTAACCAAAGAAAATCCATTCAGTCAGACCTGTTTATTCTGTTTATTATTTTTTTATTTTATTTGGGCTTCAAACTTATAATATTCGGAATACTAGGCTTAATGTAAACACAGATCCTGTCTTTACATTGACAGGATGTAAAGACAGGATCTGTCAAGGTTTAGGGCTTTACACTTCCTAACAAGTTAAATTTAAAATGTTTATGGCTGGGGTTGGACAGATCTTGTTTGGACTTGCACTTATATTAGATGAAAGTAAGGTTAACAGAAATATTTCAATATTTCACTTCTAGAAGTACTTTTTTTGTGATGAACCGACATACCACATTATGACACACTAGCTGGGTGTGCACTGATAAATTCTGACGTGGCTGCAGTTCTCCTAGTACTGGTTATTGGTTCCATGTTTGTTTTGTAATTTTGTTATTGAATGATCAATAAATTTTTTTCAAGAATGAGGTTAATGCAAAGTCCGTAAAGTAACATTGATAACTATCCATTTTTAGGAGCTTTCAAAATCATATTTTTGACATTTTAAGGACTTAAAATCAGATTATTGGATATAAGACTTTTTAAGGATCCAGACATACCCTAGTTTTAATTTAGCTTAATTCAAAGTTGAAAAACTCATTCTTTTACAGGAACTTATAATACGACAATGGGCCAGACTGAATACATCCACACCATCAACACCGACAACTCTGTGGTCAGTAATATATCCACCTGACTGGTATCTGTAAATAAAAATGAATTACCTGGAGTGGACAGACAGTTCCCCCTGGAAAGGGGTTATCTGATGCCAGCGCAGCAGCATGAGAGCAGATGGTCCCGAAGAATCTAAAAGTAGATACTGAGGACTCGCTTCTATCCTCTTACAACCCACTCTTTTCTGAATCCAGCCATCTATATCACCTAAGCTGTGATCAGGACAGTCTATATGGAAGACCCAGCGGTCCAACACCACCATCAGACTCAGCAGGTCCTCTTTAACCTCATCTGGGCACAAAAAAAAGGACAATAGTGAACATCCATAGGCAAAAATTTAAGTCGCACTTTGTGGGCATTTGTGATTGTTACCTGTTTTGAGTTCAGGGTTTTTCAGCAGTCGGGTTTGGAAATTACTGTGAATGTCTAAGGCAACCTGACCACAATATAAGACGGCCGGTGTTGGGTTGCTCACGAGGCCAAAAGCGTCTTGTCTCTGGACGTAATGGAGCATGACACAGCACTTGACACAGCCAGAGTTCAACAGAGGTGTCAGCCTGGTCACAGCAGTCACAGCCAGTCTGCATGTGTTGAGATCACTGGGGCTGCCGGCGTTGTGCTGCTTGCTTCTTTTGGCTGCTGGCTCCTGGAACGTGGAGGCAGAGGAGGAGGAGGAGAAGGAGGAGGATGATGATGAGGAGCAGGGTGCAGGGAGCCAGAACACTTGGCTCTGGGTTTGGATGACTGCAGGCGTCGAGCTCCGGCCCGTCTCTGTCAGGATGGATAAGCTCACACTGGCCACTGGTCTGGAATAAAAATAACAAATCACTTAGAGTGAGATATCACATGGACAGTAGGTAATCAGATACAAAAATACATGAATGTGTGACTGCTCGTGAACCGATTACCAACACTGATATCTCAGAGGTGGAGAAATTACATCAGCTGGATGAGTGCACCATCAGAATGGAGCTCTCGAGGCAGTCATGCCAGAAGCAGTTTTCCTCCACATGTTCTCAATAGGAAAAAAAAAGAACAGGAACAGGTGGACGGAAGAATCTGATCTCGTTCCAGCAAAAGAAGCTCGGACAGTTATCAAAAACCTGTTGCCATGGTGACAACGTAGCCACCCTGCATCTGCCTTAACGAAATTCAGATCAAGTTGGGGCAATCAGAGTCACAAAAGAGGTTAAAATAGAGACTACAGGTGGATAGAGTGAAACACCATGAAACCACTGCATTCGACACTTACATTAAAAGGTGCGATATGTAAAAATTGGCCATGTGTCAAATCCACTCTCAAAACAAACTGGGGGAAGCATGTCACCAGAGTAACCACTAACTGCTGCTAACTGTGGCTGCTATTAGCTAGTGAGCTCATTTAGCAATGCAGCTAGCGGTCCATACTGTGAACTTGCAGCACTGGGGGAATGCACCGCAAGCATGAGACCTTTGGACCGGGAGGGGCTAGCTGGTTAGCATGCTAGCTACAGTAAATATCTCCAACATAATACAAAGATGTCAAAATTGGTACTCAGAAAGTCCTTTGAAAAACGTGTCAAAATATTACCTTAGAGACATGATGTGTCTATCTCATAAAAGGCAATGTAATGTTTTAGTTTGGCGGATTTGCTCAGGCAGCAGTGATACGATGTGACAGCTTGACAGTGCTACTTCTCACTAGGAGCGCCATATCCGTTTTGCCTGTATCCTTACCATAAACATATGGATTCACTAAACCAGATGAACTCAATATACCTACTGAGACATCAAGAGGACGAGCTTTAAAAGAAAAATCAGTGGACCCTATATGGGAAGCCTGATTCCTTGGTGCACATCAAGAAAAATACGGAAAATTTCACTTCAATTTAAAATCCAATATCATGCTTACACAGAGTTATCAATAGTTAGTATCACTCCCAAAACCAATCGGTCCTTGGCAATGCGACGCCACAGCTTGTCAACTTGAGGTTTTGAAGATACTGCTGGCATGTCTCGTGTCTTGTCATCCAAGGCCTCCTCCTTGGACTCATCATCGGTGTCCCAGAGAGCAGTAAGGCCTTCCTGGACAGAGGGCAAAGACTATAATCAGTAATGACAAATTTGTGACAGCATTGACAGCAGTAGCAAATCATGTCATGACATGTCAATTTGACCACCGGCTCATTACACATATAGTAGGGACACATGTACTGGACTTTATAGATGCTATTTAAAAAGAAAGAGTTGCTGCAGGGACTTGAAATTTGCTTTTCAAAAACTTAGTCTTGGGCCGTATTCCCCTATACGCTATAGATGTTTGTTGTATCAATAAAACCTGCAGTTTGTTGACGTTAAGGCTTTTTTAAATGAAGGCTAGTGGACAAAGCAAAAATGATCCACAAAATTAAAATAACATAGATAGATAATATAGATATTTAAATGTAAAAATGAAATGACAAGATGAGTGCCAAAGTACAAGGAAACATTTGTGGCATATGTTTTTTATTGCACATCTTTTGCTCTTGCTTCCTCAATGCCAGTGGCAGCATTAGGAACGCTGACCGCCTCTGCCTCATACGAGCTGCCATTTTGAATATGACACCTTATCAACATGAGTGACAAGTGCTGGAGCAAAACCAAAGGACTGAGGGGGAGGTGGGTGGGTCTAATAATATAGCTTCCTGTTTTTTGGGGGAAAAAGTTTTTAAACTCAGTTCTCCCAGCCATCTAAAAAAGAAACGTTTTAATACAGTAACAGGCTGCTGTATATCTTCTTCAGTACCTGCTCCGGCTGTGTGAGAGTAGATTCTTTCTCCGAGACCACATCAGTGAGGGCTTGGACCGACTGCTCCAGGACTCTTTCTTTCACTCTTACTTCTCTTTGAAGCTCCTGCAGCACACTCAATCCACTCTAAATGAGAGATTAAATTTGACATGCTGGAAATTGAACACACAGTGTCACTTTATGGAATACTAGCTACATAAAACAGCCACATTGATGTTAATTTACAACATAGTGTGCCATTGTTACACATTACATCAGACACAACTCTTCACACATGTAAAACAAAAATATCAATGGCTCAGTTTGTTAATTTTTCATTGGAATCATAACACGATGTGAACTTTCACATACATACCAAAAGAAAGCACAAAAGAAAGATAAATAACATACGAGTGCTGCAATAGTGTATACACGCTCACCTGCAGTCTGGACTCTAATGCTTGAAGAGTGAGGAGGTAGTTCTCTGGTGGAGGAGATGTCTTCAGTGCTTCACTCTCCTGGCAGCGCTAAAAACATGTATTTTCTTTTAGTCAGTCTGACATCTGTCACGAACAGGGATGCACGATATGGAACTTTTTCAGCCGATTCTTATCATTACAAGGCCAACACGGATAAGATAACTGATTTGTTCACTCTAGTATTCATAACCTGTAGTTTGTGCAAACCTGAGGGTAAGAAAAGCTAAGACGTAGTGAACAAAGTTAGCTGATTTAATATTCATTCATTTAATATTTAATATTCTATAGGTCTAAACTAAGATTGTTTCCCCTTCCTCTCAGAGCTCTTGCGGAACATTCACTACTATAACTATTAAAAAAACATGCACAAACAAACGTTGCCATGTTTGGCTCTCTAGTTTACACTGCATGACCCTCTACCCAGGTGCAGCAGCTTGATTTAATTAAGCGCATAAACAGTGTGCTGCACTCATTTTTCTCCATCTTCTTTGTTTTTTGGCAGCTTGCAAAACCAAATTCAAAGGAACATTATGTAACTTTTTTCCCTTAAAATAATATGTTGATGGTACAGTGTCTTGTAACAGGGTAAATGGTGTCTCTGTCACTTGTTTCTGCACTATGTAATTTCAGTGAGAGCGTAGGATCACAGCGTTACATACATATTTACTTCAACATACAAGTTTTCGACCCATAACATTGTTATGATGCAATGGGTTTTGTTTGTAGTTAGCGCCTAAATTACATGTGACAAACTGTTAGAGACCTGGGATTTGTATTTACAACAGCTGTGTTGCAATCAGAAACTGTGGGGGGCGCCAAATTCCACTCAATGTCAATTTCTACATAATGCTGCTTTCATATTACACAGCTCTACTAAGATATGTTGTGTTAAAACTTGTAACCTTTTCGCTGTCTCTCTAAACTATTGTGGTATGTGATATCAAATTGCAATTTTATGTAAGCGTGTAAGTAACATTGCATGTGAATGAAAATGATGCCTTACAGCATACGAGATGCCACAGAGGTCAGTGAGGAGGAATCTTTCCAGTGGCTGTCCTGTTTCACCTTGGTCCTTAAAAACCAACAGCATCTGGTCTGATCCACATCCCAAGAAGTCATCCACCTGGACCGAGCTGACATCTGACCACTGGGCGGCTATCTGTCAAAAGAAAGTTGAACAAAGTGGACTTAAAAAACTTTTGCAGAGACTGAAATCCTGGCTACAGGACGACAGATATTTTACATACCTGAAATGTTTCCTTCCATACTGCGCATACATGCCCTTGGTGAAAGGATACGGCGAACAGACAGCCGTTTCTTCCTGTGCTGACCACCTGAATATCCTCAGGTTGTTCAAAGGGGAGCTGACAGATGTCTTTCACTGTGCCATTCTCAAAGTAAACAAGTTGCTGCTGAGAAGTGGCTGCAACCAGAGTTGATTTCAGCACCCCATCTCCATCCACCTTTTCAGCTGAGAGCACCAACATGCACCTTGTAAGGCAAATGTAGGGATGAGGCAATATCATAGCGCCATCAAACACATGTCCAGTCTCAACAAAATAACCCAGGGTTTGGCTAGGGGGTTTGATATCCAAGCACTGTTTTGGACGGTTTTGCAGTCCAAGAACAAACACCTGTTCTGTGTGGAGGGGCAGTTCTCCAGCAACACTGTGGGACAGCTGTATGGGGATCTGTCTCACCTCTCCTGCCTGCAGAGATGTATAGAAGACATCACCAGCATGGCTCCACAACACCGTGGGACCCTTGAGGATGTGCACATCCTCCTTGATTTGATAGCTGAGTTTAAACTCAAAGCAGGGCTGCAGCATGTTTGAGCTGCTCAGTGTGAGGAGACTGAATTGGAAGCTCTCTCCTGTCTCACTCTTCTTCGTCACTAAAACACACGGCGTGGTGACTCTCTGCTGCACATTTAATGCGCATTTGCATTTTAAGATGTCCACATGCGATGATCTCCTCCCGCTGATGACAGCCGCCCCGTCTGCTGCTGCCGCTGCCTTCAGGAACGCGTTGGCTTCCCGGTCAAATGAAAGCCTGCAGAACACTAACTCACTTCTTTCGCTGTCATGTGTGACAGAAGCTCGTTTAGACTCAAATATGAATAACTTTCCAGCGAGGGAAAGACAGTGGGGAGTTTGACACGAATCACCAGAGAGCAAACTCTCCATTATGAGAAACTTCGGTTGCCTACCAGCTCCGAGCTCTCCCTTTTTGACAGCTTTACGTTACGGCAAAGTTGACAGCAGTCACTCGCATGACAGAAGTCACACCAAGGTGTCCAACTGGACGACTGGTTGCTAAACTAATTCGTAAAAGAGAGATTTAGCTGTATTTAACGCTTCACATCGACTGTTATGACACTCGCAGCGGCGCGCCAACTCAAGTCAAACGCTTCCTGTCAGCCCGAGTGCATTGTGGGTGAGAGCTGGTAAACAGTAGTGAGTTGACGACATTAAGAGAAAGTGTTAAGCTCGCTTGTCATTTTTGAACGAATCAAGTTATGTGAATAATTAGATAAACGCCTCTGTTTTTAATCTTGAACATAAGCCAACGCTTCCTCTGCTAATGTCGGTTCAAACAAACAACAAACGGAGAGGTGTGGCCACGGCTGGAACCAAAATGGCATCGCCAGGACGTCAGTTTCACAGTTCGTACTGATTCCTCCACCTAAACGTTAGCTTAACTAGCTAGCTCAACAAGGAACTATCAGAGAAGGGAACTCGGGCACAGTTGAATATGGCTGAAATTGAACACCACGAAGGAGCGCAGGTATTGTTAACTACCGTTAGAGTGCATTTGAGCTATTCGTATACATTTATATGTCGAAACGAAAGACATGTCTAACCGGAGCGAACTCTTTTGACAGGATCTTGAGAAGAAAATTGAGGAGACGAGACAGAGATTTAAGAATGAGTTACTCCAAGGTAACAGTTATTTGGGATAAGCTGACATTAACTTTCTCCATGAGCAGTCACTTCCTTTTGCATTTATTTTGTGTTATCGTCAGCCGGGTACATTCAGGTATTGTAGGTTAGCTGTGCACTTGTTACAACGAGCCGTTACTTTACTTGTCATGTTGATGTCATCATGACCTAAATGCTGAGAGCCCAGATAAGCTCCAGCAGTTAACTAGCTAGCTTTAGCTCTGTATTGCCACATGCACTAGTTTAGACTAACACAGCCTGTGTGGGTACAATGTTATTGCCTCCAGGTGGAACCTGTTTAAATCTGCAGCTCCATATGATTTTTGAGGCTTTAACAGTGTGTCTTTAAAAGTCAGTGGTTGAACTTGAAAGTGATACTTGACCTCTTTGAATTTGAACGCCATGTGATTCGGCCTTTGTGTCATGTTTGTTCACAGATTCAACAGATAAATATGACTCCAGAGATGTGGAGAGGCTTCAACAGGATGATGCTATGGTGGAAGGCTACCTGACATGGAGAGCTTATGTTGTCGAGGATGCCTTGAAAATGATTGATGAGAGTTTTCAGTGGAGGAAAGAGTTTGGTGTTAATGGTAGGAAGTCACACTGAGCGTTTGTTAATTTCACATTGCCCAAAAGTTGGGCTGGACTTCCTTTATGACATTAAACTGATAACAAACAATATTTTATTTTACATTTCTTACGTTACTAACCCTTTTTGATTTATTTAATGATGCCAACATTTGCAAATGTTAACTATTGTCAAAACAGAACATTGCCTAAATAAAATGTAGACTAAATTCATGAACAGAGACTAAGTTAATAAGTGCATGTAAATGTTCAGTACAGGCACAATTTCGAGTTCAATATCCAGTCTACCTAAAAGCAGAACTGTTGACATTGGCGTAATCCAATGTTTGCAAGCTTGCGCCACAGATCAGTAGTTGTCGTTGTGCTGCTCTGGGATGAACCCAAAACAGAGTGCCATTGTGTGATAAATACCCATCTCTCCATGCATATGCTACCCTTGAGGACAATACCTAGTGTTCCTGTTTTCTGAGGAATTTTATGATGCTGTTTGTTAGTCTTTAATCCAGCAAATTCAATTTGTCAAACAGTTGTTTCTAGGAAACTTAATTTATTCAAGTCATTAGTATCCGTGGGCCATATGTTGTAAGTTCTTTTTTTCAGTTTCTTGACCTGGATTGATGACAAGTTTGTTATTTACTGTCAACTCAAGCAGTTTCAGGTTTTATGGGAACTGGGATCCTCAGCAGATTCTGTAAAACTGTTAAATAATGGAAAGAGAATGACTTCCTCTAGAAACTCAGGAAAGTACTGTATAGCTTTACAGCTTTGGTTCATTACATTTATGTTTTATACATTTGCAACTGCTGTTAAACAATTTTATTTGTGCCGATGGTGACTCATCTCCAGAAATAGAGCAGGATGGTCCTGCGTAGTGTTGCTAAGACATCATGAAAATTCATACAATCAGAAAAAAAAGAGTAATTCAAGATTTTTTATTCCATTTTAGAAGTTTATTTAAGGTTTAAACCAGTCTGTAGAAATCTGGAGGCACCCTACAAGGCTAATAGTTAACAGTTTAATTTTGTGTGTGCATGTGTATTTTAGATCTCACTGAGAGCACCATTCCCAGATGGATGTTCGAGACTGGTGCTGTCTTCCTCCACGGCTATGACAAAGAGGGCAACAAGCTCTGTACGTACATCCTCTATTACTATTGTATGAAGTCTAATTTTATACAGTTTTATACACTGTCAGAGATGTACGCTGCATTAAAAGAGTAAATCTCTTACTGAAATTCTATAACAAACACAAAACTACTAATACATTTTTAATTATCATTTTCTCTGTTTACTTTGTTCAGTCTGGTTCAAAGTAAAGCTGCATGTGAAGGATGCAAAAACAATATTGGACAAGAAGAAGTACGTTGCCTTCTGGCTGGAGCGGTATGCAAAGAAAGAACCTGGGATGCCACTCACCGTGGTGTTTGACATGTCAGAGTCTGGCCTCAGCAATATAGTAAGTTGATGATGGTGACTTCAACTTGACTTCCTTTTTTGTTTGTGTGTCATGCTATAATCTAAGTTTGATTTTGGCTTTTAATATTCACATAATACATAGTAAGCTGGAAACAGAATCTCTGCTTTTTTCTTTATTAAAATATTCACATATATATAAAATATTCAAACCAAATGTCAAAATAGCTGGTGATCAATTTAATGACACAAAAATGGTTTAACCATTGTAGCTGTAGTTATATCCAGGTCTCCAGTATAATTTACTTTGCATTTATTTCTCTCTATGTTAAATAAGCTCACTCTAATGTCAAAAAGAGAGCGTTTCCTGGCTGTGACTGTCACTTAAATGCTGTGGAGTATCTTCACATTTCTTGCCGTTTGAGCTGTGGTTTTGCAGGGACTGATGCTCCTCAATGGTTTTACACTTTGGAGATTAAAGTAACCTTTAAATCCCATTGGTCAAATTGAGTGGACTGTCTTAATCCGCAAGACTCGCTGTGTGTCGCAGGCGTTGGCTCCTTGATGAAGCTCTCTGTCAGCCAGGGTGTTTCTTTGGCTAGGCTCTCTTCTGGAGAAATGGTTCAATTAAATACAAATAAACCAACATTAGCAAGGCAAAGGGGGATAAATAACTGTGCAACTCGAATATGAAATGAGTAGATTAGAAAATCATATTGGAAAGCAGCCTTATGGAGGCTTGTTGAACCACAGTACAGGCTGGTGCAACGGTAGCCAGTGTGATCCCATTAAGGCAGGGGAGTGAGTCTCCTGCATAGCAATAAGGCTTCTAGCCAATTATAGAGCCTAGCCAGTTTACAGGGGCTTTATGTATTGACATATCGGCCAATGTCTGATGATTGTGATTAACGTAAAGCAGTAAGAAAATAAGCATTTATCATTTTCCCAAGGAAAAAAAAGCGAGACATTTATCGCATGTATTTAATCTGTTAGCCATGCATGATTTTTGTAGCACTGAACTAAAATTACCCGACTCAATAGGAGCCCTGTTATTACATATGTGGAAAAGATACATTCAAGTCTTCAACTTGTTTTCATGAAGATCGTTGCCTTGAAATGAAAAACACTTTTAGATGTAGGTGGTGCAATCAAATGGTGGCACAACAGCAATTTAAAAACATGGCGAGATAACATTCTCAGGTCGTTTGAGGGGGATTGAGTGAGGAGTCATTGAGAGGAGCTTATAATGAATTTTCATGTTCTGTGAAGTAGGTCACTACAGATGTAGAAGTGGTTAAGAGTGAACAAACATTCTCCCTGTTGAAAACCATAAAGCGTCTTTTATAGCTGAGGGGAGCTTTGACTGTGTGGTTCTGCTGTTTACGTCAGTGTTTTTTCCCACTTTGTGTTTCAGGACATGGAGTTTGTCAAGTACGTTATCAACTGCTTCAAAGTGTATTATCCTAAGTTTTTATGTAAGTCCCAAAAAGACGTTGTTATAAAAGCATAACAAATATTAATACACATTCACATAGCTTTATAGATACTTTCATGCTAAATCTGGGATTTTGTTTTAACATGATACTCATGCACAAATTTCTTCTTTGTATCATTTTAGCCAAAATGATCATCGTGGATATGCCTTGGATCATGAATGGTGAGAATGAGCATGCCCTCTCTAACCGGTCCACACAAACTTTCACACAAAGTGTTTCTGACATCTTGAGCATAAACATGTCTCTATTTCAGCTGCGTGGAAGATTGTGAAGTCGTGGTTGGGTCCTGAGGCAATCAGCAAGCTCAAGTTTGCAACCAAATCTGAGATCCAGACGTTCATCGGTCTCGAGTACCTGCCGCCTCACATGGGTGGAACGGTATGTTGTTATGTCTTTCTGTATGTGAACTCAATCATACAAATGTGCGAAAACATTTAGTAATTTAGGCAAAGTAACTGCTTCAGAAGTCTTCTTAGCCCGATAAACGGCTACCTACTCAATGATTAAATCTTTAATATTGATTTATTACTTTGTTTGTTGACACTGTCCTTTGTGGAAGAAAGGTTTGTCAGGTCACAGCTGTTCAGTTGAAAATAATATATAATTCATCACTTCAGTATTAAATGGTAAACGATAATCTAAAAAACATTAGTTCTATTATTTATCAGAATTCCCCCTCATTACACTTATCTTATGTTTATTCATATGCAAGTCATGGGACTTTGTTTACTCATTGAAGACATTAAGTGTGACAGCCTCATCTTAAATTGATGTATACACTTGGAAAAACTATGCGTTCATTGATATGACTTATCTGGCTACCTTGCAGGACTCCTTCAAATATAGCTACCCACCTCTCCCTGATGATGACTTCCAAACACCCATCTGTGACAACGGACCCATTGTTAGCGAGGACGAGACAGAGAGCAAAGAGGGTGAACTAGAGGGCAAGGATGGACTTGAGTCCAGCTTCAACTCAACTGAGGTTGCTGTAAAACCCAAAAAGGTACATTATCTTCTGGGTTTGTTTTGAATTATTATCAGTCCTTTCAGAAAGCACATGTCTTCACTATTTAATCTCTACAGTATAAACCAGAACTGCTCCTTGTGTGTTTTGTCAGGCTCCACAAAGTGTGCAGGGACTTCTTTGATCTTATTGTCCATCTGACTAAAGATTTGTTATTGTTATATTTGAATAAGATTGGCAAATTAATGTGTTAAGATCAATGGAGTTTACAGTGCTAGTGTTTTTGCCGCGTCAGTGTAGCTACCCTCAGAGGTGATTGAGTCATGGTCTATTCTGATTCTGGAATTAGTCAAATAAGATATCCCATGGTCAGACATTTAGACTGTTTCTTCTTTCGCTCACGTTCTTTAAGTTAAGAACCTGAGATAACCGCATGTAATCAGACCGCTCTGTGGAGACAGCTGTGAATTAAGTGGCAAGTAATGCTCTGATTTCGTTTTTTGTTAAGCTCTTGCTTATTGTGTCTGTGAAGGTGACTCGTAACGTCTTTGGCCACACTTAAATCCCGCCAACAAAGCCAATGCATCACAGCCAGCGCTCTGCCTCTCATCCTCTCAGCTCCTTGTATGGTCCGCAGAGGTTGTAAAATCAGTCATTTAAGCTCTTCCCTGCTGTAGCTAGATTCATATTCCCGCCAAACAGCAGCATGCAGCCCCAGTGGAGCACCGTCACTGAGACGCCCCACAGGCTTCATCTTGAGTATGTCTACAGCGACCGTGAACCTCCTTCTCACTGTGGTGTCATGAAATGCTACCTACATGCTGTCAAAGCTGCAGCTTATGTCATATTCCACTCACTCCCTACAGGACCATCCAGCCCTGGCTTCATAATCTTTTTAGCGTCTTTTCTGCCTAGCAGCATGCAGAGAAAGCCTGCAGAGAAATAGACAGAGGGCATCTCAGGATATGCCCGCGATCAGGGAATGACTATTGAAGACTTGTGTTTATGATGTTATTTAGTGTTGCAGCTGTTATTTTCAGATATCTTGTTGTTTTGCTGTCACAGCAGGGAGCTGCAGACTTGGCCTACATTTGATGTGAGGACACAACTGTGCTGCAGTTTAAAGAAACTATTTCTTGTCGCCTGCTGCCTATAGGACACGGTAGAGAGAGACATAGCTGCACTGCTTCACCCAAAGCTACTCCCATGAGCCTCCTAAGCCCCAACAAACAAACAGTGCTCCCATTGTTAATAAACACCACATTCGTCATGCACAACAGATTTAGATTCACAAAGCAGAGATATGCAAATCATTCAATTGTTAGCCTCAGTAATAATCTACAGGCACAAGTTCAGGGTTTGTTAATGTTCTTACTGTAAAATACAAGCTTGGCTGCAACTCGCACTCACTTATGGTTTATTTGTAGTGCGACTGGCCTAAACTTGTCCATATAACCCTGGAATAAGGTGCAAAGCTCCCTATTAGACATAGCTTAAATTCGTCTCCAGATGCAAAACCCAATGTTGTAACAAGCAATGCAGTTTTCTAAGGCGTTGCAAACCAAAACATTTGAGTCAGCTCTGCAGGAAAGGGCAAAATCCTTTTCAGGTTTACCTGAGAAACTAGTTAAACGGCCACTCCGTTATGACACATACACAGTGAGTATGTTATGATGGTAAGCATGGGAAAATGTCTGACTACAAATGCTCTCAAGGGGCTTTTAAGGAATATTAATGGTGGGAGGAAAACGGTTAAACAGTTCTCTCTGGTTAACACCAGCCTTGAATTTTAAAAGGAAATAAAATGACGGTTATTCATGTGGCTTTTGATAAAGCCACTGGTTGACAGTTACACATTAATTATAAGCAAAGGAAACTTGGAAACTTTACAAACCTCGCCCTTCAGCCTGGCGCACATTCAAGGCTTTCTGTTAGATATTGAGCAAAAACAAATGAAAGCATCTCCAGCAGATACAGTACAAAGACAGAAACTGTTGAGAGAGGTTAAATTGTTGCATTATATAGTTTTTGGAGAAGACATTTTTAATAATAGGGCAAATGTCTTCATTTACTGCTTTTGTTATGCTTACAGAAACTTAACAAACTTTTTTGTTGTCATGACTGAATAAACAAACTGACCTTAAAGGACCACACAGTTTCATACTGCTTTACTTTGTTTATATTTGGCGGACCCTGCCACCTTATTAGCTTCAAACAGTGTTCTGGGGACCTTATTCTCCTTTGAGAACAGCTTGTTTAATCAGTTATGGGAAAAAAATGTATTCAGTATTATTACCTCCTTAATATTGTTCTTCTGGAAAACTACATATTGCCCCTTTTTAAAAATGAACGCTTATGTGAAATTTGTAGTTGTCATAACAGGTTAATTGATATGTTTGTGTGTCGCTTCATCAGACATCATGAATTAGACTTTACTATCTGTTGCCCGTGCTGTGACTAAACCCGCAGCACTTCTTTAATTATACCAGCCTCTCAGCACTTTGAGCCAGTCTGAACGCATTCCACGTTACTTGTGCTCATCTCTCTGCTGCTTGCCCAAATAAACAAGACTCCCCTCCTCTCCCCACCCGTCCCCTGCCACCACCCTTCCCCACCTGAATTCCAATGGGTTCCATGCAGCACAGCGCTGACAACCTGATAAGCTAATTGCCTCTCTCTCTGTTTTGAAACAAGGGCTGGTGGTGGTAAGGCAGTGTTAAGATCACACCCCATCTCACACACGGAGCTCAGAGTCCGGAAGATTTCTACGGGCTGGAAAGGCAGGTGTACTCACGAGACTCCGAAATTATAGTGAGCGCACCTCCCTCCCAGTCGACCGATGTCATCACCGCTCTTTGACCTGCCCTGGATCCTCACATTTCAATTCAACCCTCCTAAATTGTATTGCACTGTGTTAAGACCACAACATTTCTGATGTTGTTCTCAAGGGATGTAGGCTATATGATGTAGCCTAGCTTTTGCACACTATCATGTAAACACTGAACCAAGCGAGACACATTTCACATTATTATCAGCTCGTGGAGAAAGAGCTAGTACTGTCACTACTAACCTCAGATTAAAAACAACTAATTACCATTTTAATATTATCTATTAAGTTATTAACCCCCTCAGCACTACATCTTTGACATGCTTGCCGTTTGAAGGAATTTTAAACAAAAGCCCTCTGTGCCTTGTCCTGTAAGATTATCCTTTACCAGGTCTGTGACTCTGGAGGGTGCTAAATATGTATCTTGTTTTTTATGTACTGCATATAACCAGTAGACACTCCTTTTTTAATGAGCATTTCACTAATCCTTCCATTTAGGAACATTTCAATGATGATCTTCAATAAATGTTTTTTCAATGCCTTTTGAATTTCATATCTTACACAGAATGTGTAGAAATCATGGTCAAATTCACAAATTTTAGATGTTTTTTTTATTATGGTCTATTTTATTTCTTTGTGCATGATCATTATAGTGTAATTGATTTGATTTAATCAATTTGTTGCTTAAAATAAATTTGTTTTGTCCTTTTGTAAATCTAAAATGAAATTGTGTATGAATTGATATGGCAAAACCAGAGCCAATGATTTTTGCTAAAACACTGTAATTTTGATTATAAAAACTGCCTACTATTTCAAAGTTTTGTT
This sequence comes from Diplodus puntazzo, assembly GCA_963678695.2. NCBI lineage: Eukaryota > Metazoa > Chordata > Actinopteri > Spariformes > Sparidae > Diplodus > Diplodus puntazzo. The sequence goes on along the minus strand of OZ023164.1, from coordinate 16,325,163 downwards.
TTATTTAATACTCAAACATGTTTTCTGTTTATTTTCTACCCCCATTATTACCTAATTGTGTCGAGCTTTCTATTCAAAATGACTAATAAATAGAGACATTTCATCAGCAGCAGATTATCTCTTGATGTCTTCATTGTGGCAGTTGCATGACAGTCAGCCATTAAATTAAGATGACATGTTATGTTGCTTATCACAGCAAACGACACACTTCCCCTCTGACTCACAAATGTTCCCATCACATGCAGAGTCCGCTCACCTTTGCCCCCCTTCCTCCCACTATGTGTTCACTCTCCCCATCTGTCTTATCACAATATGTGGCAACGGAAACACAGTGAAAGCATCCATTTACCCAGCTCACGTGCTTTATTTTATGATATCCGTCACTTACTGCAGACGTTTCACAATTTCTATCCTGTCAGCTGTTGTATGGTCTTCTGATCCATCTGCTGATGATTTGGGTTAAAGTTTGGGGATGTGAAGCAAAACACTCCCTGAATGAGGAATACTTTGATGATTTGTATGTCTGGTTGAACTGCTTTGGTTCGTGGCTCTTTGTTTTGTCAAAAGTCACGAGTGTGTGGGTTACTTAGGTTGTGTCCTCAAATGGCAATGTTGCTTGTTCTGTAATCCTACTATGAACAAGGGTCAGGAGTCATCACGGGAGTTCTCGGTACAAGGAAAAAATACAATTTTCAAGGAAGATCCTATTTTGATAATATAACCCTTTACCCTTATTTCACAAGAACCACTTATTCATCATTACTGATGACTGTTGAGAGCTTCATTAACTGATAGCTTTTTCTGTATGAAGGGCAAGGGTCAACACATTTCATTTACAGTGAAGGAGCCAGATAAGGGTCGATCATTACACTATCAGTAGTCTGACTCTCTTTTCTAATTAAGTGCTCTTTGTTGTTCCAGGTGAATTTCCTGGAAGACAGTTTGAGGGCAGAGGACAATGATAAAACAGACACAAACGCCAGGATCAAAGGAGCCAGGAAGCCACTGACCACCTTCAAAGGGCTTCTGCTGGATGTTAGGTAGGTTACAGCTGACTGGTCACATTAGAGTCTTGCAGACAAGACCCTTGTCCTCTAAAGGGTCCCCAGTAAAGCCAGTGTTTTATTTACACAAGATGTTTACCTGACTGTGCATCACAAACAATTATGGGGCCATGCAAATTTACATGTGCGTATAACCTCCCCTTTTTCTGTTGGTTTGTCAATCTATTGACAACTTTGTCCAGACTGCAATATCTCCACAACCACTGGATCCAAGCAAATTTTGAACAAACAGAGGATGCAAACTAACGACTTTGGGGATCCTTTGACTTAACTGTAACACCTCTAGCAGGCTGACTTGTTCTGATTTTAGTGAAGTGTCTTGAAAACTTTTGCGATTGATTGCGTAAAAAAAATTGTACAGACATTCATGTTGCCCAGAGGATGAACCCTAATGACTCTGGTGTTCTCTTGACTTTAATCTAGCATCACCAGCATTTTCACATCTTTTGCTTAAAATGAAGTGTCTTGACAATTTTTGGATGGTTTGCCTCGTAATTTTGCACAGGCATTCATGGTTGCCAGAGGATGTAATGTAATCACTTTGGTGTTCCCCTGGCTATTCATCTATCATCGCCATCAGGTCAAATCTTCAGTCATGGCTAAATGATTGCAAACCTACTGACATTCTCATCAGCCTTAGCTGTGCTTTGTGTTAAGTGCTGATTATCAAATGTCAGCTAACACAATATGACACACATGCTAGCTATTGTAACTGTGTCATCGTGAACATGTCAACATGTTGACGTTGGCATCTAGCTCAAAGCACAACTGTGCCTACTATAAGAACAGTGTGGAGCCTTGCATCTACTCCTAAAAAGGCACGTACACAGATGGCTGCATTTTCCCATGGATATGTAGTGGTTCTGTTTATACTATTTTTCATATATGCTTTCCACACATGCACAGGTGTATTCTGTAGATTATTGTGGCATCGTCACAACAAATTGGAGATGTGCAGACGCTCACACGGAGCCTCTAGATTGTATCATTTTGTAATTCTTTGGGCACTTTAACACCTGTAGATTGTTCACGTTGTTCAGAACTAAAGGGGAAAGAAATGAACAAGTTCTTGTCCAGGTTCCTCTTCACACTAACTTTTTAAAGCATAAAATATGACAGCATACAGACTAACAGGTAATCATTGATTGAACAGTTCTGGCAACTGTCATCTTGTGTCATCATCGCTACACGGAACAACATGAAGACATCAAATTCTGGTGGCAGACAGCTGTTCATGCGGCACTTTAGTGCTTCTCCTGGGTATATTTATGTTCTCTGGTGCCACAAAGAGCTCATGAAGAGATAACTTATTGTGATTACAAGCATTAGTTGTATTGTTAGACCTGCAAATCTACCTCATGTTGTGAGAAATAACAAGAGGGTTTTATTGTGTCATGCCCTTTTTATGGGCTTCAAAGCACTCCCAAAGTACACAGATTAAGGTTCAAGCTCAACACACTGCTTTGATCAAGGAAAATCCCCGCATGGCACTCAGATGTGACCATGGTTACCAAATGATTTTAATAAATGCACTCATAAGAGTGCTTCCTGTACAGTTCACAGTCAGCAGATACATCTTAGTTTAGCTCTGGAACTCATTGTAGAACTTGTATCTTCTGTCACTTAGACGATCCTTTGAAAGGGACAGTTTTAGTCCAGTTGTTTAGTCTGGACCAGAATTTGACTGATGGTTTTTACAGCAGCCTGAGCAAACTACACTGCAATTGTTCCAATAACATTTTGCCTCCTAGAATCCGGTTCTGATGCCTAAACATGAAGAGAGTACCAATCCAATACCAGTAGGGTTTTACTGCGTCATGTACTTTTTAACAGCCTTATTTCCTTTGTACTACTGACCCTGGATGGACCTGCTTGAACTTAAATAAGATGGTTGCTGAATACTGGCTAGGTTTCACAAACCTGTATAGGTCAATACTGGGAAGTACCAGTGTCCCGTTTCTAAAAAAATATTTATTTGGTGCTGGTGGAATCGGATCAGTGCATAGACACACTCCTGTACTCGCCGTTACTGATTCCAGCATTTTAGGCAGTGTCAGAAGAATTTCTAATTTCTGGTATTAGAACCTGTATCCAGCTAGTGTTGGATGGGCACACAATCAAGCTTCTGCCGTGATAAGTCACCCCAAAACTTTTCAGGTGCACTGTGAGATTTATTGCGTTATGTTGTATTAACAATGCATTATCCTGGCTAGGTGTACCTAGTGAACTGGTCACTGCGTGTTTGTGTGCTGGGTTGCCATACGTAAAAAGACACATTTTAATTGCCTTGTACATATTGACAAAAATGTTCTCCACACATATTGGCTCAAAGCCTAAAGCCATTATTGATGTGTTTGTATCTTTACAGCCTAATTGATCTGGTCACACGTGGTCAGGAATTAAGGAAGCTACGAATCAATAGTTCAGTGAGAGACAGCGGCCAATGATCAATTGAACTTTAAGGACATGTTTTAATTGAGCATTCATTGGCCTTACAAAGGAGCTTTCGACTTGGAAAGGGGTGTATTGCTAAGGAGTACAGCAATAACATAATGATCTGGCTCGTTGTGGGGTAAAAACTTTGTAGTGCATTCACACACTGTATGATACTGCTCCTCGTTGTCATGAATACTGTCCGTGGAGTTCTGTTTTTACAGAGTAGTGGCTTTGATGTGAGGATTTCGACAGCTCTGGGCTGTGAATTATAGTGATAAACAGATTTAAATGAGCCTTAAATGCAATTATGCTTCTGAGCTGTGTTAGCCTTAATTCGAGGCTGTGGGCTTTAGAGGGGAATAGGGGGGCTTTGATCTTGTGTATGCCAAAGGTTTCCAGAGCCCGAAGACTAACTCTGAGCTCCAGCGAGCGCCAAACCCTACAGCTGGTTTATTGGAGGAAAGGGCGCATAAAGGCATGGAAAGAAAACTATATCTTTGTTCTTAGCAATTTCAGTCCATGACGCATCAATGAGCAGCGATATACATGTGAACCAAATATTATAATCCATTTCCTGGTTTTTACTTGGCAAAGTTAAAGTCCCCGATGCAATAAATGTTCACTGTTCACTGCAGCTGAATACGTCAAATCACAAACTATTTATAGCCAAGTTAGACTGTTGCGTTATTGGTTAGAAGAATCATCAAGTGCACAGCAGCAGCATGCATCAGAGAATGCGGCTATGTGCCTCCAATTTTAGGCCACAGATTTGCTTTGGCTCAAGATTTTACGGCTTTGACATAATGATCACAGCTCTTTTCTGCTCAAAGTCCAACTGAAATGCAACTTGTTCCTCCTTGAAGACAAAATAAGAAACCAAATTGATGTTTCATACTTTTGGTTTAATGATGGTGCCCGCATTTTTCTTGCATTTATTTGCAACAATATGATTAGTTCTCCAACTACATGGATGAACAACTTGTTTCCATACAGCTAATGTTATTGCCTCATTTGCAACCATATTTGCATGTGGCAGTAACATTAGCGGTGTATCATGGGCAGATGATCACTCTGACTTGGGCAACATCCAGCTCCACAGCACAAAAGCCACAGCCTTTGAGCAAGAAGCCACATTAAACTTTCAACTGAAGTTTCCTTCCTGTCTGACTTACAAACTGGAACATGTCTTTCGTTGCTAGTTGAATAGAGCTGGTCAGCTGCAGAACAGAATGTAAGCAAATCTGCAAATGGCCCTGGTCCATTTAGATGATGGTGTGGCATCATTCAAGCCAAATCAGGTGTTGTGCTAAAAATTCCGGTCCATACATTAATTTTGAGTGTGGATAATGTGTTTAAGCTGCAGGGTTGTTCTAAAAATATGAAGTGGCCCTGAGGTGAAAAGTTGAACCAGAATCAACTTTGGGAGAAATGAAACCCGGCGTCATGCTGCGGTGGCCAATCACATGACCTGCTGGTCAGCAGTATTGCTGAATACGTAAAATTACGCTACAAATATAGCCTTCTAGTTTGCTTGGTGCCTCAGACAACATGCTGCACGAAGATTGCACCAGCAGGGAAGGAGAAATGACACTGAAAGCTCTTTGTGGATGGATACAGCCCCTCTGGAATAGCTCTTGCTCCCGAGCTGGAAACATTGCGCTATCCAGGCAGTTTTACCCGTTGTGTCCTCCCACACCACCGCACAACCAAGTGCTAATGACCACGACTCTTGATTAGATCTAAATACTGTCTGAATTTGAATACCACTACCAATACCCTGTGCTCCCATGACTTGTAAGCCATAGGGCAGTTTGTTTACTTTCTCTCGATGACACTGCAGAGGCTCAAACACAGACATCAACATGCCCCTACAGTCACACTAGATGAGACAGAAAGGGAGTATTTCCCGTTTTGAGACTTCCCTAAAGACATTTTTGTCTTCCATTTAAATACTAAAAAATATTAACAGTTTTTTTATTTCTAAAAAATATCTTGTAGTTCTTGCCTGAGAGCCAAGTAGAAGCCTTAAAGAGATCCATATGGGTCTAAAATAAGCAGCGTATCAGAGGCTTTGAAAGAGGTTCATACAAATGCAGTCAGGAGCTGTGGAAGAAGCTGTCTTGAAATCTATAAACCACAGGATGTTAACTCTCCTATCAACTTGGTAAACAGGTCGATCTCCTAATAAATGAAACAGCTAATTATTCAGCTCCATATTATTTTGTCAGTTGGTTTTTGGTAATATGATTCATTGCAAATATGTTTGGTAATATGTACCACAAAAGGCATCTTATCTGCTGGTAAGGGAGTCAAGGCAGGTCGTGCATTATTACCTTTCTTATCTGCCTGTCTTGTAGAGAAGGGTAATGGAAGGGGAAGTGTCGCAAGAAAAGCTTGCAAGACGCACAGAAATTGTAGCAGCCCGTTCCGTATTAATAAGACACATAGGAGAGAAACAACAAAGCATGCTGGGAATGAAAGAGGAACTCCTGTCTGCATCTAGCAGTTGTATCACTATTGAAATCCACAAATAGACACTTAATAGTGTAAAATGACTGGGACCTGAGTCTCTGATTTCCACCCTGGCAGCTTTCTAAAGTAGCTCCTGTTTCTCACACTGTGTTTTTTTTCTCACATTGCAGCCCTGCAGAGGAGCTCAGCTTTGGTTCAGGGGAGACAGAGAAAAAAAGCCTCATTATCCTGAGCAATGTGACCAAAAATCAAGTGGCCTTCAAGGTGAGTGTAAATGCACTCACATGCATGTGTCATCTGTTTACAGAACAACTGCTAATTTGAGCATTTATAGCAGTGGACTATGTGTCTGCTGTGTTGATTTCCTTTTAAACAGTATGTTCTATAAAATCACCCAAAAAACACAACTTGTTTTTTATCGATGATTCCATATGAACAAATCAAATCAAAATGGAAATCAGTTTTATTTATGTAGCCCAAAACCACGATCTCATTGCCTCTGTGGGCTTTACAATCTATACAGTGAACGACATCCTCTGTCCTTGGACCCTTGAAACAAGTAAGGAAAAATGTTGCATAATAACAGGAGATGCAGTAGATGCTGCATATGCAGAATATCTGATACAAGTAAATTATAAAAAAAAAAAAAAAAAATATGTGAAGAATGATGATCAAAGAGGACTACTGAACAGACTGATATGTTGCCAAGTGGTGGCCAAGCCACATGACCTCCTCTCCGCCAGGGTGACCTGGAAAAAGACATTAGTCCTTAGTAGTGCTGGGCGGTATTGGAGTTTAGAACTGGGTTCTTAGCGGGGGGCTTTTAATTTGAAAGTAGCGACCGTTCCTAGCTTGCCGCTACACAAGTAGCGGACACAACCAAACAGTTACAGAGACGAGGAGACGCTAGCATCTCCCGGATCTCAGCGACTTTCCAGTCGCTCATCTTGACGTCCGCAGGTGAAGTCATGATCTGCAATGTCTATCCTATCCATCTTCACCGTAACACAACACCAGAGCACTACTGTTTACCCTCGCAGTCGCACCATACCTGTTTAGCAACGCAACACTGAAAAGGGTCCGGTCTGAAACAGTGTCGCGCGGCGCAGCATAGCGTTCTGAACGTTGTGTATTCAAATACAACGATATGGCGGTATATTAAAAATTCATATCATAATGAAAATATACACCGGTATTCGGTGTGAACCGGTATACCGCCCAGCACTAGTCCTTAGCCACAGCATAAAGATATGGATTGTTGCTTTCTCATCAGCAGGACAGATATGAACTCTAATACTGAAGTTAAGAGACTCATTGAGACTGAGACCGACCTTACTGAAAAGGTAATAGTAACCGGTGCAAGGACTTAGCAGTCGGAGACTGAGGATTAAATTAAAGAAATAAGTTTTATTTAGTTAGTTATAGTTTGGATTTGAAGTCCTCAACAGAGTCGGAATGTCTAATGTCAGCAGTGAGGTTATTCCAGAGGAAAGGGGCAAGATTGGAAAAGGCCCTGCAGCCAAAAACAGCAGGTGAGCCAATTGTGGACAATCAGGTGCACTTAAAAGCGTCTACGAGACAATGGCATAAGAAGGGCTACATTCAATAGGAGAGCTGGTATCACAATACAAGTGTTTACAGGTGGGACCGCAGAGGTGTAGAGCAAGGGGCAGATTGTCCACTAGTTAGACGCTCATGAATGGCGTCATTTGTCGGACGGATGGAAAAATAAAGTGATTTTAAAAAGAATAACATTTTTAAATGCTTCAGCTAAATGAACTTTGGTGGCCGTTGGCGGGCCGTGTATGTAAAGTCTGTGTGTGGGAAACACCGATTGTACACTGACTTTCTGATGGTTTTAGATTATTAGACAAAACAAGGGAAACTGTGTCAGGCTTTATTCCTATTTTCTGACATTTTACAGTCACACAATGCCTCTTGTGTCTTCACAGGTACGGACCACAGCACCTGAGAAGTACAGAGTGAAGCCCAGCAGCAGCAGCTGTGAACCTGGAGCATCAGTAGATATAGTGGTGTCTTTACATGGAGGTACTGCACTTAAGCTCTGCACTCTTCTCTCACAGTAGATACTTCCGAATCTTGAACCTCAGAATAATCAAATGGTCTGGTTTCCATCGAGCCACTTTTGCTGTACCTGACATACATATTTCAGGAGTGATAAAAGAATCATCTTTCCTAAAACAAACCGTCATACAGCTGACAGCGCTGTGCGAGTTAAAACATTTTGTAGCCTTCAAAGCATTGAAATGTCAGCTGCAGGTCATGATGTGCCGCATAGAACATAGAGGAATCAGCACTACCTATTTCAGGGTTTCTTTTTTTCCCCTTAGCTTTTATGCTGTGGTGGGTTTTTTTTCTCTATACTGTCATGTCTAGCACTTAGAGCCCCTCTGTTGCTGTTTTTCAACCAAGTCCGTCAGCTACCTTGGTTTAGCTATTTCAATTCCTCTTTCATATTTACTGAAAAATCTAACCCTCTATCTAAAGACTGATAAACAACAACAACAACATTATTTTGGCGGCCATAACTTTTTTTTCTTGTTTCATGTTTTGTTCAGGTTCTCAAGCCTCTCCACAGGATAGATTTTTGGTTATGGCTGCCGAGATGGACAATGTCGGATCACAAGAACTTGCGCAGTTCTGGAAAGAAGTACCAAAAAATAAGATCATGGAACACAGGTACCCATTTGTGCTGTCTTATTGAGCCATGTCAGTAAACATGTGAAAGAATTTGTATACTCTCTGTGATGATCTGTTGCACCACAGTTCTCATTACAGCTCTGACAGTGGACTTGTAGGCTTTGTATCACCCGGACGGCCTCCACTCATTAGATTGTGACTTTCCCACAGATTGCGCTGTCATGTTCTGGAGAGCTCTAAACCCACAGTGAGTCCTCTCAGGGACAGCCCTGTGGAGATGGGGAGCAGTGGACAGCAGGAATTAAGCACAGCGGTGAGTTATGTGGAAGAGAAGCCTTGTTCCTCTAAAGTGCTTATTATTTTTTAAAGGATCATTTAAAATTTAAAAAATAAAAATTTCAGTCTTTATCTATTGAATCCAGTTGAAATCCAGTTCATATCCAGATTGAACGCCAAGTCAATCTGGACCCATCCAACACATTGTGTTATGAAGAAACTATTAAACTAAAACTACTGTTTATAAATCCATCAGTTGAAACACACTGATAAAGATGTATTAACAGTTTTTTATATTTTTACTGCTTAATCTAAAAACACCTACACCCAGACACTGTATGACGACTCAAATTCAGCATCATTAAGGACAATATCTGGGTTAAGTGTACAGCATGTGGCACAAGTACCTGGTTTCTTACATTCTTAAAGGAATAGTTCAGCATTTTAGCTTATTCGCTGTCTTGAGAGTTGGATAAGAAAATCAATACAACTCGTATCTGTGTGTTAACTGCGGAGCTGGAACAGTGAGGCAGTCAGCCTAGATTATCATAAATACTGGAAACCAGGGTAAACAGTTTGCCTGGCTCTGTGCAATATCAAGAAAAACACTTTCCAACATTTCTAAAGAATAATTGATCATTTGTGGTTTTAGTAGGCATCGCGTGCTGTAACTGTTGCTGTTGTTGTCGAAATATCTTGACAGACATTAGTTCAAGTGCCTGCCCAGCACTTCAGTGTCTCCTCTCTGCCAATTGACTCAGAACCTCAAGGTGACAACAAGACTCTGCACTTGACTGTTGTTCACCAGGGACGAGTTAAAGCACTCAAGTTCCCTTAAAACCTTTTCATTTTGGTTTATGTACATAATAAACAAACAAAATACAACAGAGGTGTATTTTTTAAACTTAGTTAAACTAGTCGCTTCTCCTTGCTTGCAGTCTGTATGTAAAGCAAAGCTGTTGCCTCTCTTTTCCAACTCAATACTTCTCCCACAGGCATGTGACTGTTATTTCTCACCTCATTTAACAAATAATGTCAAACTATTCCTTTCAATTAATGATTGGCTACATGATTTTTAAGGTCTTAATGTTATTAATAAACTGGGTCAGTCAACCATGTTTTTTTTTTTTTTTTCTAATCTCACTAGCTCATGCGTGTGATGGCCTGCAATTCCCGGCTGGAGCAGAAGCTGAATACGTGTCTGTGGGTGCAGAAGGTTCTCGTCGGGTTGGTGCTGATCCTGGTGGTGCTGAACGTGCTGTGTCTCTTCCTGCTGGGTTCTTCCCAGCAGCCGTCCTGACCTGCCACAGCTCCCTCCGCCTGCATGTGTCGACCACAGACAGACGGGCGGCTCCAGCGGGGCCACAGTCGACCACCTGAGGGAGGTTCCTCTGGAACTCTCCCCTCTCTTTCCCCTGTCCTCCTCACAGGCTGCTGTCGTGGAGAAGAGGAGGGCTGACTTTAGGGACATGTAAGTTGTGATAGAAGGAGACTCTCTTTTCAGACACTTGAAAATATATACAGCAGAGACACTTTTAACAACGTGGCATCAAATCCGTAATGTTATTTTTTAAGGCTGATCACGGAAAAATAAAAGTGTATTTATTGCAGTTATTTTTGTGATCATAATGTACATTTTTTATATTGTATAAATCTACAGAATATAAAATAAACACTTTGTCAATTTGCATATATTGTTTTCATTTAACCTGTCAAAACACCAGAGATCCTGAGATGGCAGTCATTTGATTAACAGCTCAGTTAGGCAGACATGAGCTTCTGTGCCCACCCTAGATCCTACAACAACCAATGCATGATTGTGTAGACAGGTGACCCACTCTCTCTTCTTTCTCCTCTCTCCTGGGTCTACTACTGTTATGCATTTTGATCTGTGAATATGCAGTTTTTCCCACCCCAGCACTTGTTATTGACTATTACATATGCACAAAGTTAATGTAAATAAGGAAATGAAGAACTATAATAAGTGCAATAAGTTTGCCAGGTGCAAACATTTTCTCAGAAAATTTTTACGCGTCCACATTCAGTCCTATTGGTAGCAGTTACAGGTCATCTGCAGGCTAGTTATTGCATTAAAAACTTAAGGTGGGAAAAGTGAATGAATAATTCAGTGTGTTCAAACACCTATAGATTAATGCCAGAAGCACTTACACAGCTTCAAGTAGCTTGGTTCAAAATTCCAGCATAGGCGCTCCAGGATAATTTTACATAAATTTCCAGTAATAAGGACAGGTTGTGTAGCTAAAAAGAGCATCTTCTCACCTCTTTTATCTTGAGTCATAGCTGTTTCAGTCACCCAGTTGTGCTGGTTTACATAAGTGCTTGCACTCTTTAATAAACCCTCATTAGTACAGAGGTGTCTAATTGAAAACATTGCGGTGTCTGACCTTACTAAACCTCCTCACACTCACACCAAGCACCCACAGGAGATCTCTGTCTCCACCATCTCTCCTATTTGTTTTAATTACCCCGACACCGACAAACTAAAAATACCAAAGCAATTACTGGCGAGTGGAAAGACGTGGCGCAACCCACTTGTAGCTTAGTAGAAAGCACTGATATCTATAACAAGATCCGGCTCGGAGCAATCAGGATGTAACTGGGTTATTAGATGTGTGCACATAAGGGTTGTCTGGCATCAACATCGGAAGCTTGATCGCAGTAGGTGGCGGCTGCTCGCATGCGAGGGGGTGATTAGAGTGACTCATGTAATAACGAGTCAACTAATCCTGCGTTGATTGTGAACACTGGGATGTTTTGGTCGCCACAAATTGTTTATTCTCCAAAGATTTGTGTTGTGTTGCCTGTTCTGTAAGTCGTGGTTAGCCTTCATATGGGTCTTATAAAAGCTCTCCTTTAATAACTGTTTGTCGAAGGATAGTTTAAAGCGAGCATGTGCGCTTGGCGTACAACTCGCATTAAGTGTTTTCCTCTTTGCGCTATTTGGGTAGAAAGTGCTCTATATGCACTAAAAAGAGAGATGGGGGGGGTAAATGGAGCGATCGCCTCCAGAGAATAAAGGTAAAAGCTTAAGTATCACACATAGGTTGGTTGATTCTAAGTGCATCTAAGTGCTACCCAGTACCTCACTGAACCCAGGATGTTGTGTTTTGCTGTGCAGTGTAGCTGAACAACAGCGCCGTCAGTGCCGCCACTATCGCTGTAGTGGAAAATTATTTGGCTGGTCATTTCACTCTGATGACCAGACACACACGTCTCGCATGATACGTCTATATTTCAGTCATTAAAGGCGGCACGTGTGGCAGGTCCGACGCTCCGCGGTATCGATTTAACATTAAACACCAGTTAAATCGAAGCTGGGGTTCAATGTGTGGCCGAGCCCCAGGGCACTCGTGTGACGCGTGAGCGGGCGATGATTTAGTTCAACCGACAAATTGGGACAAGGGGGGATTGATGGTCAAGTTAATGAATGCTGCATGTAATAAGAGGGGTGTGTTAGTGTTGTCACTGTGAAAAACATGTTGAGCTACAGCACCACACACGGCCCTTTTCATGCTCTCTGCGGCTAAAAGTCCCTGCTAATACAGCAGTGGTAGGGCGGCTGGATGTAACTGACAACAACAAAAAATAAAACAAAAAATCTGTGGAAGAGGTGTCAAAACTCTCCAAATCCACAAGTCGGTTGTCTTTTGATTCTAAGGTCACTCTTTGGTCGTTGGCCTTTTGAGTCTTGATTTGTAAAGACCAATAGATCAGTGGTTTTACGCTCCGACAACTGTCATTTACATTTTTCAAATTCCTCTTTAAAAAGTGTTATGACCACCATATATTTGTAATGGCCATATGGTCGAGATGTGTTTGGCCTTTTCTTGGCTTTATTCAGTAGTACAGCAGAAGCGAGACAGGAAATTGGGATGAGAGAGAGGGGATGACCCTGGGCTGCTGCCACGGGGACACAGACTCTGTACATCTGTACTGCTGCACGTTCTACCGACTGAGCTAAATTATTTATTTAGAATGTAACACCTTTCTTTGAATTTTCGTGATCATAACTGAAAGCCAATTTCAATGGACTTTTTTTTCAATGGAGATTTTTCCCATTATCTCGAGAAATCAAGTTTGTTAACTTGTGATCTTGAGATAAGGGCATTCAAATAATAATCACATCTTTGGCAGTTCCTGGCTTCCCTATATATATCAATAACGATATATAATCAATATATTGACCAGCCTTAAGTGGTGGTAAACATTACTCTTCAGTAACCATGTAGCAATACAAAAATGATACAATCCATACCCAGCAAGAGAACGCTTATGGACAATTGTCAATTCTCCTTTTTTTCCTATTAATACTAAACCTGTTTCCTGCTTTTACCTCCTCGCGGGGTCTGTCAGCCCCACTGATTGGCTGTATGCACAGACAAACACGCAGGTCAGAGGTCAGTGAGCCCTTCAAGAGTTTTGGGTCCAGATGGTGACAGCTGACATGCTGCTCTCAGCTTTGGGGACATCACAAAAGATGCCTCGCTCACACTCAATATTTATGCGACTTGTGTGGAGAAAAGTATTGAGAGGATCAAGAGGAGAAGACGGATCTGTTTTGCATCTCACGCTCCTGCTTCAGGCCACGGATAAGCAAATGATTACCATGAAATCTGCCGGCACATCGCAAATACGAGATTAGGGCAAAGAAGAGGACAAGTGACCTATATAAAAACAATGTTTTTTTTTGTTTGTTTTTCAGCATCTTAATCAAAGGGAATAAGAATGTTGAGATCACTGCTTCATCTTTGTTGCAGTGTCCCCTCTTCTCCTCAGGTTATTATAACAAGCAGGCTAATGTGGCACCATAAGAAAACAAGAAGCTAATAAATGCTTGGTTCCTCTTTTAACCATCAGCATGAGACTGTATTCTCAACTGAGCTGAGCTTTGAGGACAAACTGGCCGAATGTAAATGGGTTATGATGCATTCATTCACACAACAAACGCTTCAGTGTCACTTCTTTATATATGATCTGTCTCATGCTTTTTCTTTCCTACTGCATTCAGCGTTCATATTATGTTTGTTTTTTTCTTGCACGGAGCATATTTTCAGGCTCTCTGGGAAAATACTGATTTTTTACAGAACCATTTGCATCACAATAGATTCTTGGGGATATTTCTTTTTTTGACAGAAAAAGAATATCATTTTAAAAGCACGTCTCTCCACATTGCATGAATTTCCTTATGTTTTCTTCCTAAACACAGACTGGAGGAAAAAATGAGACAGAGTGTTTCTTAAATAGACATACGCCACACACTGCGTAACTAGATAGTGATCATCTCCGTGGAGCTTTTGTGGCGTGCTGAAGGCCGGTCGTTAGCTATTGTTAGCAGACTCCATTTCCAAACTGACTTTAGCTACTGTTGCTTTCTGTTAGCGGAGCAGGTAGAGGCACTGAGATGAGGTCCTTCACCTTTACAAAGAAATCCACAGACAAATTGCGACATAGAGCCACCACTTTAAATGATCTTAAATAAATCCCCTTGGACTTGGACTCGGAAGACAAAGACTTGTGACTTGACTTGAGACATGGTGACTCGAATGACTTGTCTGTGTTCATTTTTCTGTTTTCAGTTTAGTCGTTTGCTGTCAGGCTGACAGTATTTGGCTTTTGAAAACAGATGGGAAGAAAATATGTTTCTGATTGGGAGGAAATTAAGAAAGCTTTTATGGAGTCTTTTTGTTGGATTATATGTTTTTCACTGAATCTTTATAAACACATTTGAATGATTTTTATACTTTTTGGAACAGGTTGGATTGGAACATGGTGTAAACGCTTGTCAGAAACAAAAAAGTGCCCCCCTTCAAGCGCTGTTTCTGCACGCTGGTGCCCCACCACATGCAGCTGGTCCCCTTTTTTTTATTTTTTTCACCCCTGCCACTGACTAACATACTGCAGGAAAAGTGAAATGACTTGGGATTTGCTTGAGGTTTGGACCAAATGACACTGGAACCATTTACAAGAATTCTGTAAAGAGGACACGGACAGCACATAAAGATTTTATACTAGAGGAAAACCTGTCAATACAGCAGCATTAAGAACATGTTTCTTTACAGACAAAATACAATATTAGCTAAATGTGGAGACTTTTGTAATTAAAAAAAACTATTGTTTCAGTTTATTAAATATTATTAAACCCATATTCTCATGTTTGTATCAATATGTACATCTTATTGTTCATGAATATTTAACGATGCTCTAAGACTTACGTTTCCACACAAAAGTCCAGATCGATCTTGGAGATCAGTTTGTTTCCCCTTCCTGCCACACAGGAGAATCATTACAGCTAATTACAAACTCAACTGTGAGCCGAGAGACGTCTCACTGCTAAGATTATGCAAGCACACCCCCTGCTGACTTGGAAGTGAACACTCTACCCGTGAACAGTCCTGCGTCGCTCAGTGCATTCGATCTCCCCCTGGGTCTGATTGGTAGAGAAGATACTGTTTCACATCTGTGGGAAGGTGAAGGTCGTGAATCCCGCCCAGCCTCTGCTTGCCCACAGTTTTCCTGATGTGTATCCGGCACAGCTGCGTCAGAGGAGACACTCCTGTGCAAGTTGTCAGGGGAGAAGTAGGAGCCATGATGGAGAGATGTTTTGATTAATGTTAAGGCCATGAAAAACTCCCACAGTGAAGGCTACTGGGCTGGTTTGGGTAGAATACCTCCTTCTTGTCTCAGCAGCCTCTGCACCAGGCTGTCCGGGGGGGCCAGGTCCAGCGGCTGTTTGCCTTCTGAGTTCCTGAGGGAGCCGTCGGCCCCGTGGTCGAGCAGGACAGACACCAGCTCAGGGCTGGACAGACGGGCGGCGACGTGCAGCGGAGAATCGCCGGACAAGCTGCTGTTCACAGTAGCACCTGTAGGAGAGCAGAGATCGATGATCTCCTCACATTACAGAACAGCTGACAGCCAGTTAAAGCTTTTCTTCTGCAGCAGAGCACAGAGCTGCAGCGCATCCTCTTAATTACTCAGATAAAATGGCTCTGGGACATTTCTTACCCAGACTGAATTTACTCAGGTCATATTTACTTGTGTTTACCCAAGTACTTCCTATTTTCTTTGTTACTTTTACTCTACTACATTTATTTGGCAGATTGAGGAATCATATACAAGGTATATGATCAACTTACTACATCTGATGCTTCTGCAGTGATGGAGGAAGTATTCAGATCATTGAGTAAAAAATATATGAATATCAGAAAAATGTACCTTGTGTTTTGTACGTAACATCAAGTACCTAAAAGTACTTGCACATACTTAGATTTCACTCTGGTGCATTATTACGTCATCAATAAAGATATAATACTGTAATATATAATAAAATGATGAGTGTTGTAATATAATGAATTATAATACAATAGCTCAAATTGGGGCCATTCTGTATCAGGTACATTCTTTCGCTCACTTCCATTTTGTTTAGCGATATATTTCATTCTTTCATTGTATTTCATTTATTTTCCCCTTCTTTTACTCAGTATATGACAATTTTTACTTGGTGATATTTTTACTTTTACATACGTTAATGACCTGAGTACTTCTTCAACCTTTCCATTTTTTAAATGTTTTTTTATTTATCTTATTATTTTTTGAGTAGCAATATGATTAGCCCTTTTGTTTTGCTGACACTGGCTTTTTCTCCCTCACTGTCTGACTCCATTGCTTTCGGCTATGTGCATAAAAAATAATAACATTTGCAAAATGAGTCAATTTTTTTCCTTCCAATAATTTTTTACTTTGTTTTGCTGTGTCTATTAAATCCCAATGTGTTGACACCAACTAAGGAGCTAAACCCTTCCTTTGTGGCAGTTGGAGCTCTGATGTGGGTGTAAAAATGCTAAATTTACCACAAATCACTGTCATTACAAATAAGAGAAATACGTCATGCTTTATGTGCTACATGTGTTATGCGTGAAGATATGTGATTTCCATTTGTTGGCCAAGAATTCTACAGTTTGTGTTTTCCTACAGAGTGACGTTGGTCATTTTACTGAGTTCAGTTGGAGCCTGGAGATGTTGATCCAACTGTTGGATCTCTGTAAACAAACTGTAATGCTTCATGTCCTTGATACAAGCATTTGTTTGTAGGTAATAATGCCAAATAACAGTTATATCACAACCTTAAACACTAACAAGGGTAAAAGTTCAAGTTATTCTTACCGAGCTGAAGCAGTTTCCTCACAGTACTCAGATGCTGATTGGAGCAGGCAACATGCAGAGGGAAACCTGATTGGTCGATATACTGATCCACATCTGCGCCATGCTGAACAAGCGGCTCAATGCACTCTGGGTGACCTAGACAGAGTTACCACGATCATCACATTGAGAGTTGATGTACTTGAAGGTCCTTGCTTTGAAATTTGCTGCCACGTTGAATCCCGGGCGGAAGAATATGCAATAATTTTGCTTTGTAGGCTACAGCAACGCATGCTACGCTGTTTTATAATACATCAACACATCTCAGATGTGTGCTTCTGATGTTGGCGCTCTCTGTACATTTTGTAGTGACTGACTATTCTGGTTCAGCATAGATTATCCATGTGTGTGCAGTCAGTGGAATGTGACCTCTCACCTTTGGCGGCGGCCCTGTGGATCGGAGAGCTGGACTGGCTGGTCCCTGAGGGAGTCGCTCCATGTCGAAGGAGCAGCGAGACGCAGGTCACATGGCCCCGGGCGCAAGCCTCCGACAGCGGAGTCTGTCCATCCACTGTTGAACTGTTTACCTGACACGAGGAAGGATGCGTTTGACACAGTTCAGCAGAAATTCTCATTAGATGTCAAATCAAATCAGGTAAAAGTAAGCATGTTTTTAATGGTGTGCAGGTCATGTGAACACCAGTGAGTGAAGTTATAAAAATGTAAAGGTGCAGTATGTTAGAATTTTTGTTCAAAACATTGATTGAAAATTATCAACAGAACGTGTAGAAATGACAGTTTTGACCATCTAGCCACTTTGTTCAAAAACCAAGGACCAACTACACTCCCGTCGAGGGAGATTCAGCCAATTTGAGCAAGCAACTGAGCTGACTGATAGCTAGCGGAAGCTATAGTTAGCAGTTACTCTGATATGATATACTGCCCCCTGTTTGTTTGGAGTATGAATTTGACTGGTGGCCAATTCTTACACATTGCACCTTTAAAAATGTTAGTAGATCATTCATACACAAACTAAGATTATCGTCATGGTGTAAATAAAGTTTTGACATTATGATGTCTATGTATGTGTTGCAAAGATATCTACTGAAGCTAGCATGCTAACCAGCTAGCTCTGTACCACATGAGGATTGTGGCCGACCCCGCCTACTATCCCGAAGCTTCAGCATCACTCAAAAATAAACTTTTCTTTACAAAAAGCACCTTTAATGAAGCAAAATATCTTCCACTGATTTTTACATCATGTACTGCAGATCTGCTTATCAAGCAAGCTAATGCACGTGCACCGTGGCCTGAGAAGTCAGACTTTGTCTCTACGGATTAATATTTGTTAATGTGTTACTGTGCATGCATTGATGTGTCTGCATGCTTGTTTGTGTGTGTGTGTGTCTATTGGGTTAATCTCTTACTTAATTGGAGCCACACAAAGTAAAACCCAGTAATTATTGATATGGTGTCCTTCTAACTAGACTGAAGCAGGATTTAGGAATTCCTTCTAAAGCAAGACACAAAGCATAATGTCTTCATTTAGGATTGTCTTGAATTGTTTTACACACACACACACACACACACACAAAAATACAGCCGGACGACATTGCCTTACTGACATTCGCCCCATTTTCTATCAAGAGTTTGGCACAGGCTGCGTGGCCTTGTATGCAGGCTCCATGGAGGGGAGAAACCTGGTCCAGTGTGTTCAGATTCACACATGCACCCTGTGAACAAAATACATAAAATTCAGACATTTTACAACACATTCACTGAAATACTGTAGATGCACATTATGAGATATGCTCCAAAATAAGCTATCCATGACTCATTCTGGTCTTTGCAATATTAATGAGGTGCTACTACAAACACATTTTTTGAAGTGAATAAACAAGCTGTTCTCAGAAGAAAATAAGGTCCCCTGAACACTTCTTGAAGCTAGAAAAGGTGGCAGGGTCCGCCACATAAACAAAGTAAAACAGTATGAAACTGTGTTGTCCTTTAAGGTCACTTTGTTTATTCAGTTTATTCAGTCATGAAAACAAAGAGAGGATGTTTATTTAGTTTATTTAACATAAAAAGTCAGTCAATGAAGATCTTTGTCTTCACTAAACTACATAGTGTACCTTTAATGAAAACAAGTAGGTTTTTTCACACATAAAATAATTTTCTTATCCTACATGTAAAAATGTCATGTGATGATAACGTTACCTGTGCAGTGAGCCTTTGCAGAGCGAGGAAACGTCCGTTGAAGGCAGCATCGTGAACTGGAGACCAGTCTGATTCAACATCTGGGTGGTGCAGACATTAAAAAACACTCACAACTCAGTCAGACATGGTAAAACTTTCTGAGTGAGACAGTAAATGTATTCCAGCTGCAGTGTCAGCACTAACACTGCCAGCAGCTACTCACCACTCATCAAAGGGTTCGAGAAAAAAACAGCAGTCCCACTCTGACACGGCGAGTCTCGTGGAGTCTCTGCGTGTCCAGCAGACATACTTCACGGTGGCTCTTCTCAAAGCTGCTCTGTTTCTTTTTTTTTTTTTTTTTTTCAGTGGAGGCTGAAGTGGACGTTGGGTCCTCATCTGTTTTCAGTGTATTTGTGGCACGGCTCTTGGTGCTGTGATGTCATTTCCTCTCACAACAGGCAGTGTTTGCCCTGCAGGAAGCAGGCTGGTTGAATGCAGCGGTTGGGTCTCGACCAATGAAGGTGCAGAGGGAGCGGGAGAGGGGGCCTGTTGAGCAGATCTGTAATTTGTGTGTAATTTGACACTGTGCGTCCACACCCATCCTCTGCAGCAGGAGGTGGGCGGTGTTGAGGATGAGGAAGAAATGACACTACATGTAAAAGGCAGAATGCGATCTATGGTTTAAAAACTGAACATAACGTAATGAGTTTTAACATTTAAAGATTAGCTTCAGATTAGATCGCCTCCCCTTGTGCCAGTTTGAGGATATGACTAAGTTGTCCAGTGATTAAAAACCTTTTAGGTGATTTCATCAATTTTTTGTTCAGTGATTTTTGAGAAAAAATGTTTTTAAAAGTTTACTAAATAAGAAAATAAGAAGCTCCAAACTTCTTTGTTCTTGTTGTTTCTCTGCAGTGACATTGACATGGTTTCTTTTTTCTGAAAGAAATGTGTTCTGCTTATTGTTGCTCCGCTTGGATGTCTGACCTTCATTATGCAGGAAGATGTTTGTGCAGAATGTTTGACTCCAGAAGGCTGTTTTCACATTCATCTGCTGCATGGAAGGCAGTATCTCTGTGCTCACCTTGAATCTGGGTTTCATCTTAGATTACTGCGTGACATCACAACTAGTTGGCGGCAACTTACACAAGCGTGATGTGGAAACTGCTTTTAAGTGAATTAGCAATAAAAGTTTGGGAATATTTGCATATTCATAGCTTCTGGATTTTCTTTAAGCATATTTGTTCTTAAGAAATTGTGAGTACATTAGCTTTTTTGGGGGGGGGGGGGGTTTCAAAGCAGAGTATTGTAATCTGTTTTAGAACAAGTCTGGAGGGGATCATCTTTATGTGATTTTGAAATGTCTTTCAATACATGAACTGCCTCCTTTAACAGCAGCAACCTTCAATCATGCGGACAAATGATGGACATCATTCCTCAGACCAGCTCTGTCTTTGGTAATAAGTGCTTTTAAAGTTTTTGCACCTTCATCTCGGTGCGCAGTGCAAGACCAGATGACTGCTTTCCCAAACCTGCCGCCTTGCTTGGGTGGCCGAGGCCTCCTGGCTGTCATGGGCTTTCCTCCACAGTTGCCTGGTCTTGGACACATTGGGCAATTGGGGTACGCTTGGGGACTGGGGGGAGCCGGGCGTTCTGTGATGTTGTGTTGTGCTGGGGTGGCGTGGGTTTTGCGTTGGGTCCGTACTGGCTGGGAGTGTGTTGTCTTTCAAGCAGGAAGGAGACATGCCGGGTGCTCGGATATCCTGAGAGTCATGTGTATTTTTCGGGGATTCAGCTTTTGACTCGGATTGTTGAGCCTGTGTCGTCGTTTCTGGTGGAGAGGGTGGTGTGTGGCTCAGGACGGGTGTGGGGTGGAGGTGTTTTCCAACTAGCGGTCTCAGACTTTTTGACACAACTGTGTGTATATTATTTATCATAGTCTTTTATTTCTGTATTTTGTACTTTATTTTAGGCTGCTACATATATTATACAATAGTGGTGCAAATTCACAGCTGTTCCCAATAGTACACCAGCAGAAATGTGCGCTGTGTTTTGAGAGCTGCAGACCAGCAGAGGGCAGCAACAGAAAGCAGACTTTTTACCAGCCTGTCGATACTGACTGTATTCCACGGGGGGTCATTAATCCCTGGCAGCAGGCTACAAGCTTGCAATACAATTGACTTTGTGCTTTGTCAGAGAAGGTGCGTATGGATTAGAATGCCATTGTAAAAACTCAATGAATGCCCTCTCTGTAGTCCTGAATGATGAAAGCCCTTGATGCTTTGTTTCCATCCAAGCAGGCGGACCCAGCAGCTGCCGTGCCCTCTCCTGTATCTGGACGCAGTGGACGAATGTCTGCTGCATACATATCGTGACAGGGGGTTGTTGTCAAATATAGATATATAATATCTGAGGGGCTGAGCCTACTTTATTCTGTCTGTGTGTGCCTAAAGCATTAAACTGTAATTCTCGCAGATGTGACCTTCTAATGACTTCTCTGAACAAAAAAAAGGACATTGTTTCCTCTACATGCGCAACCTTTCTTTATCAAAATGAGACAGTGTCTTCATGCGCAAATCAATTACTTCATAACACTGATACAACAAAAACAAAATAAAAAACATGACCCACAATTAGCACAAGCAGCAGATATGTAGGTCAGTGGGCAGCACCGGTCACTGGTCACCACGTGTCTCCCAGGTGTTTCTCTTACTACTGATATTTAGCAGAGTTTGGTCCTCATCAGCTCCAGAAGACTCAACATTAATGAAATGGCCTCTCAGATTACAACCACACACAGTGACGATACTGTGACAGATGGGAGACCTTGGTTTCCCATCCCATCTGGTTGTTGGTTGTTGGTTGGTTGGACTGTTGTTGGTTAGTCGGTAGAGGAAGTGTTCAGGTAATTTCCTTAAGTTAATTATAAAAAGCGCACTATGAAAATACCACACTATGAGTCAAGCACTCAAAACCTTGCTCAAGTAAAAGTCTGTCAGTAAAATGTACAAGTATTAAATGTAAACGTACCCTCACTTCCGTGTCTATGTTTTCTATCACATCTAATGTGTTTGGATCAATAGCTAAGTATTGTTTCAGCCCCTGAAACACCACGTAATTGGTTAATCAGCATCATTTTAATTCAAAATCACTTAAATTTTGAGATATCACTGGACAAAATTGTAATCTGAAAAGTAACTAGTAACTAAAGCTGCGAGACAAATGTGATGTAAAACATCCAATATTTGCCTCTGAAAAACGTGGGTACTCAAATAACATAAGAGTCCACAGTGTCTACATGTATATAGTTATACATAATGTATATCATATTTATGATCTGCTCTTATTTAATGTTATTATCATGAATGGTGAACGTGTAGGTTCTTTGCTTCTATCTGAAGTTGTTCTGACTTTTTGTATGTAGTTTAACTGTTTGCAATGAGTCAACTGTGCATTCTTGATCCCAAGACCATTTCTGTCCCTCATGGTTTATACAGACTTTGAAATCAAAATGTAAATGATTACTTAACGTGAGTGTGTGCTCATCCAACTGGAGCAACAAAGAACACTGGTCATGTATATGTGAATGCAAACATCCAGGAGCTGAACTCACCAGACTTCAGACTTTAACCCTATCACACAACGGCGCTTTGTCGGCTTTCTTGCATTGTGGCAACGGTTAAGCCACAACTGCAGGGATTAAATGGAAGCACATGATGATTCAACCCCGTGATTTCTCAGGGAGTTGGGTCATGTACCCAGTCGTTTCCTCTCCCTTTTCTCTTTCTGTCCTGACACTGTAGCCCGCTTTCTGTCCCCCTCTCTCTGTCTCTCCCTCGGTCCTTCCTCCGGTCATGGCGTCCCCGCGGCTGGAGACCTTCTGCTGTCCGAACAGAGACGCGGCGACGGAGTTTGTGGTCTCTTTCCAGCCCGTCTTGTTCGGGGCGCTGAGTTTGGGTAGCGCGGCTCTGAGCCTCATGTTCGCTGTCCTTCAGCTTCTGCCGAAACGCAAAGGATACAGACGACTGGGACAGTATCCTCTGCCCAGGCCCGCGTCCTCCTCCAGGATACTGTTCATCATCAGTGTGTGTGACATACTGGGATGCGCAGGTAAAGAAAGGCTGACCTACTTTTTTTGTTTTCTTTCTTTACAGAGAGAGGAAGGGCGAGCAGATTGCACAACGTGGTCGCGTGCCAATTACGCACACAAATATGCGCCATATTTATCCAAACATAGAGGAGGCATGTTGTACAGCTAGGAAAAACTGTGTTTTATAGATGCACGTACAGTTCTTTCAGCCTCAATGTGCGTTGGTAAGATATTGCAAGCAAAAGCCCGTTGAAGGAAAGCAGGAAATTTAATAAAGATAATTGTGTTAAAAATGACATTTATCTGCCATCAAAAAGAAAAAAAAATGTTTTTCCAGTATTAAGTGATCCCACATGAGCAGTTGCAACATTTGGATTCAATAAAGCGGGCTGTGAAAAACGTCACTCTGTTCTCCAGCCAACCTAATTACAACCTGTACAAACTCAAATCTCAGCTCTGAAGAAGTTCGTGCAAAATAGAGAAGGAGCTTATTTCAGAGTGAAAGGGTGAACTGTGCTCCTTTCTAGTGATTCATGAAATGACTCATAACAATTGCATACCTCTCTTTTTATTGGCATGTGTTGAGCTGAAAGCAGCATTGTTCTTTTTTGGGACCTAATTCCATCACAGTTCATCAACAGGTAGCTACTTGTACACATACAGTATCAGGATAATAAAAGAGGTACATAAACAAAACATAATAACACAAACAACACATATAAGTAGTATTAAGGAAACACCTGCACCTGATCACTTTTTAACCTTAATCCAATTTGTTCAAACACGCACCTTCATCTGGAACTTAAAAGGTTTTTTACACAAAGAAAGAAATATCTTCATGTATACCTTGTAGCGAATTAACAAATAGGCCCAAATACTCAAGAATCTGTTCAAGACAGTATTTCACAATGTTCATAATGTTTCTCCTTACACAACAAGTATAACAATTTGGGATTTTTTTAAGGGAGTCTGGGAGCTTTGTCCACAGACGACAAAGAAAACACCTTTATTAGTTAAATATTTGTACCATTTGAAGTTTACCGTCAATAAAATGTTGCCTTCTTTCATAAATGTAGTGTTTGGTGGCACTGTTTGCTTTATGTGTTGATGAGCACAGGCCTTTTGGTGAGCACAGTTGGAACCTATTTATTTCGGATTTCAGTGTTCTGGTTTACAGTGTTTTTCTGAAAAGTCATCTCATATCAGTGTTTGAAATTTAAAAAGTTAAGATTTTGCACATTTATCAATTCTGTAAGATAAGTGATAACATAATGGGGATGAACTTTGACTGGAGGACCCCGCTGGACATATTTCTAGATATTGCCAGACTATAAGATCGGCACTGCCAAAACATGCAGGAAATTAACTCAAAGGTGCACCGTGGAGTAAAAAAGAAGACAAAATTTGAATCAAAACTCATGCCATAATTCTATCTGGGTAAATCGCCTCCTTCTTAGCCTCGAGCATGACATGGCCTGCCCCATTCATCAACACAACAGATAAAATCTCTAGTAAAGAGTAATTCAACTGTTTCATGGAAAGAATGTGTCGCTGCTGACACTTAACCAGTAACATCTTTTTAGCCACGGTGCATGCTTTTATCCACAGGTGTAAATCCCAGGGGGGGAGAATGGCCTCCGATCTGACTATAAATATGATTTACCCCCCATTATATCACACCGCACGATACAATATAACACATGTATAATCATGATCAGTCTTCATTTCCACTGCTGTGAATTACAGGTAGCCCTTTTTGTTTGCTGCCGTTTGTGATGGAAAGTTCCATACGACGTGTAAAAAAGTCCTCAAATGATTCAAATCACATAGCGTGCAGTTCAGAGAAGTAGTTATATTCATCACCAAACAAATGCAGCACTGTCGTAAAGCGACTGATAAGAGGCTGACGATTATTTTCACATTCTACTGCTGACACTCATAACTCTACTCTGCCCTTGGAGAAGGCAGATGAGGTCATGTACATCCACGGCTGCAAACTAACAGCGTGACGCACCATCTCAAATAAAATAAACAACAGCGTGCAGCCTGCATCACATTAAGGTTGTGAGAGAGCTCCCCATTTTTCCATTCCGCAGTGAAGGTGTAGGAAATGGAAACACCCCCATAAAACACACCTGGAGGCAGTTCATATTTCCATGATACAAAGCTGCTATTACGAGGACTCCATGTCTGATTCCATTTTATTAATTGACTTAATAATTCCAAGAACAAACAAGTTAAATCATTTTGCATGCCCTCTTCTATTTATTCCTCTCCTCTGCCTTGCCGAACAGGAATGGCCTAATTTCCTCAACAGTTACAGTTGGAGATCATGTGTTGTTTTACTCTGCCAGGTATCATGATCAGGTCATCCGTCTGGCTCGGCCTGCCGAACATCATCGACAGCATCTCGGTGGCCAACAGCACTGATGTCTGGCCAGAGGTCTTCTGTGTCGGCAGCGCGGTACGTAGGACAAAGCTTCACTTTGTCCGGCCATCAAACAGCTCATTCAGGCTTCCAGCGTGCGAATACTTCAAGTGCGACTAGGAGATTGACATTCGACAGGAAAGGGAGCTCATTGTGAAAAATCTGGATTGCATGAGTAAAAACAGTCATTTGCTTTAATGCGTGATCGGCAATCATGTGCATAGCCATCTGTAAAGCTACTACAATGCATCTTTTGAGACTGAAAAGGCACAGTTAACCGATAAGCCTCAATAATTAAGCACAATTACACCCATACTTCTTATAATCAGAATGATTACAGCTATGATGTAATGACAATGCTGTATCCAATTCATGTGTTACAGATGTGGATCCAGTTGTTTTTCAGCGCCTCTTTTTGGTGGACCTTTTGTTACGCCGTTGACGTCTTCCTGGTGGTGAAAACATCTGCAGGAATCAGGTGCTCTGAACCTCCACCTCCATCTGACACAAGTCATTGTCACCTCAACAAGATGAAGCGCGGTGCTTCAAGCTGGGCTCTCACTTTGCATCACTGCCTACGAGAGATTTAAAGGGAAAGTTCTCCCCAAAATGAAAATTCAGTCATTATCTTCTCACAGCTTTGCTGATGGAAAGATGAGGAGAGTTTTTCAGTCCATTAAAAAACATTATCATGGAGCTTCACAGCAAAACAAGGCTGCAGCATTCTCCTAAACAACTGAGGTAGATGGGGACTTCTTTTAAAACAACAACAAAAAAGGGTTTAATGGTTCTATGCAACTATACCAGCCTAATCCAAGTCTCCGGAAACCCCAACATCCCAAACTGATTTGAAAAGATTTTATTTATACCCCATTGAAAGCCAGAGTCTTCACATTAATAGTCTAAATCTTTATTGTAACTGCTAAGCTAAAAGTGTTAACAAGCACCCGGTCTTAAGTAGGCGCACAAGTTTAACTGCGTGTCAAGGGTCTTTACAAATCATTTTGGGATCTCTGGGTTTTTAGAGACTTGGATTACACCAGACTAGTTATATTTTAAATGGGTTTTGTCCTTTGTTTTAAAACAAGTCCCCATCTACTTCCAATGTTAAGCAGAATCCTATAACGCTCTGGGAATATTTAGTGGGACTACAAATCTTTCCCAACTTTCTATCAGCATGGGAGTGAGTGGATACAGAATTATTTTTAATTTGTGGGTGAACTTGTCCTTTAATGCTTCTTCTTTCACCATTTTGTTGCAGAGAAAGTAGTCTGAGTCACACTATTTCAATATTCTTCTTGTTTTTCAAGGGGCCAAACAATGCTTTCCTGCCCTCCAGTCTGTGTTCTACGTTTGCTGCCGGCACAAAAAAGAAAAAAAGATACAGAGCTGCAGCATGTGTTGTGAGCTCAGTCTCATGACTCTGTTTCATTCCCCATCAGCACCATTATCCTCTACCACATGATTACGTGGGGTCTGGCTGTGCTGTTGTGCATCGAGGGAGTGGCCATGCTTTATTACCCATCCATCTCTGAGTGAGACTCTTTGTTCTTCCTTATTACCCATCAAGTACCTTTCAGCATCTGCTGGTCTTGTCATGAGACAAACAAAGAAGACAAACCTTTTTGTTTGTCAGAAGACCACATATCCATCATGCTGGCCATTTTTCCTCTGAAATCACGCTCAGAATGGGAAGCTCAAATGATGTGATGATGTCATTTCACCGCTTTGGGCCATATTTCAATGTGATATACACATATTTGATAACCCATTCGGTACCTACCAACAGCTATCATTAGCATTCAACCTCTTTATTGCTAACACGTGTGGAAAGGTGCCGGATTTGCTTGTTCTGAAATGTCAACGTGCATCTTAAAAACTTACTTCCTATTGTATCATCAAATGGTAACGTTAGCCAGGAAGCAGCTGATTGTTAATGTTTTAATGGTAGCTGTTGTGTAAAGGTAATGAATGGGTTGTTTAATCCTGAAATACTGACCAACGTCCCTCTGACTTCAACCCAAACGTTATCTGTTAAATTTCTGAACAGCTGGGAAGAGGTGAAATTAATAACTGTCAAGGTTCTCTACAGCAGCATGACATTATTGCTGCGTTTCAGCTGAGTGTGACATCAGAGGAAAATGGTCGCCTGTGGATAACCTGTCAAATATACAAGGGATAATTTATGGTGATAGAAAAATGTCTGTTTTCCTGTTTCGGCCATGCTGTTGCCAAATTATATTACTTCTGCTTTATTTGTGATGCTAATGCCAATGCTAATTTTATGCTATGTTATGGCTTTTTTCACACAGTTGCGAACAAGGCCTCCAGCACGCCATCCCACACTATGTCACCACGTACGCACCGATGCTGCTCGTTCTTGTGGCCAATCCTGTCTTCTTCAGTCGCACCACATCTGCAGGTCAGTTCCTCGCCCTGAATCTCTTTATGTCAGACACTTTCTAACACATGGCCATCATTAACCATCTCCCCCTTCCGTCCGACCAACAGTGACATCTCTACTAAAAGGACGACAAGGAATCTACACCGAAAACGAGAGGCGGCTGGCCACTGAGATAAAAATACGCTTCTTTAAGATAATGCTGGTGTTCTTTATTTGGTATGTTGCCATTTTTTTTATCATTGAAGATATACTTAAAGGAAAACTTTTGACATTTTTTAGAAGTACACTTGTATACTTTCTTGCTGAGAGTTAGATGTTAGGATCCGTACTTTCGTGTTGTATATCGTAAATATGAAGCTAATGCCAGCAGTGTTGAATTACCTCATGAGCTCAATGTCAACTTCCACCATATCCAAGGTACTGACATGGTGTTCACTACGATGGATTACCTGAATGGTAGTGCTTTATATTAAAGGGTAGCTACAACAATTTTTTCATGTGTTTACATGTCTTGAAGAGTATGAAGGGCTTTTTCTGGCTCCAGAGGAGGCTGCATGTAATCAGATGTTACCTCTGGTGATGATGTTTCTCAGTGCATTGTGGGTAGTGTAGGTGGCAGGTTTTGAGAAGGAAGAATGCTTGGAACGAAAAAAGGGGTATCTCTGGTTCTGCTGTATCGATTGATTATAACTGTCCATAATAAGCTAAATAACCAGCGAACTCGTCTTCAAAACCTGGTGCCTACATTACCCACGATGCAAATTAGCCACTGAGTGACGTCACTGGAGGCAAGTTATCAGTTATTAGTATACAAAAGACTGTGTACTATTTTTTTTTTTTTTTACATTTGCAGTCGTACTCTCCAAGACCTTTAAAGACAAAAAAAAGGTCAAATTGGTGGAGCAACCCTTTAATATAAATGTTTACTGTTCAGGTAATCCACCAGAGTGAACACCATGTTGGTACCTTGAATATACTACCATTGAACTAACCATTGTCTTCCGCAGCTATTTCAGCAGAGTTAGAGCTTTATATATCTGCTGTATAACTATGTAATAAAAAGTTTGAAACATTTACATTTACAACTGTTGACGTTTCTGTGACATATTATTCATGTGTGATGTTTCAGCTGGGTCCCCAACATCATCAACGAGAGCCTCCTCTTCTACCTGGAGATGCAGACAGACATCAATGACAACGGCTTCAGGGATGTCAGAAACGCAGCCCTCATCACGTGGTTCATCATGGTGGGTGGACGAATATCAGCGAACAGAATGAAGCGCAGTAGTTTTATTATTATCAAACACCTTACATTTTTCACTTTCACTCTTATAGGGGATCCTGAACCCCATGCAAGCTTTCCTCAACACGCTGGCCTTTCACGGCTGGACGGGCTTCGACGTGGACTTCAGCCTGCAGAGGAGGAGGGAGCTGGCCTGGGACTCCATTTCTACCTCGGTGCCCAACGCAGGGGGCCACAATCCCACGATGGGAAGCACTCTGCTCTACCAGAGTCACGTCCAGGACACCAAGAAGAACACGATGGGCAACGGGCAGCACCACTCCGACGGCATCAGCGTCCTCTCAGAAGGTAATTGGGCGTTCAGTGGCAGTAACGGCTCACCTGTATATCAGGGCTGGTGAAGCTCCGTCACATGGCGTCTCCTGATGCTGTGCTCGATATCTGATGTGTTTTTCTTTTGGGTGATACCACTACAGCATCCACTGGGGAAAGCTTTTTTTTTTTTCATCCATGTGATCACGTCAGTCTCTTGAGCACAAAAAAAGTTTGATGATAAAATACTTGCACATCGCACAGAAAGTTACACATTTCTTTAAATAATAAGCAGAAGACAACAGTGTTGCTTCTGTTCCTAATCTAGCAGGAGATGCTTGTTTACTGTACAACTCTGATATGTATGCACAATTCTGTCAAGTATGCTGCTCGGGTGCCAAGTCATCACAGCGTTTAAGTGTCATTACTGATGTAAGATGATATGCAGAGAGAGGAGAGGCTGTTAAAAACATGCTGTGGATAAACCAGGTTAAAAACACCCAGCTGCCAATCTCCGTGGGACACCTTGCTCAGAGAAACTTCAGAAAAAAGATGAGTGTTCAACTTTATAGTCATTGTGTGTTACCTTTGACTGCTGTGTTAGAATGCTTCAGGTGTAGCTAGTTGTACCTGACTGGCAGCTGAGCATACTTTACCTGGTTTCATCAATATTCTTATAAATGTGTCCTTGCTCACTGCATATAATCTTATGCGCCACATGTAGTCTGTACACTGATTTGCATTTTCTGGATAAAATATGTCAATATTTATACTTTTATTGTAGCTGAGTGATGACATTGGGATTTTACACACACAGGACATTCTGATCTGTCACGGTAGAGAGAACATTCAAGGTTTAAATAATCACATTAAGGATGGCTGAATTACATTTGGCTACTTCAGTTTCAAGGTCTTGGGGCCTCACTTTTATCAGATTTGATCTTAAAAGATCTTCTTTTCCATCCCCAAAATTAAAATTTCAGTCATCTGCTCATCCCCATGCTGAACGTCAGGTGACGTTTTGTAGTCCACAGTTAATTTCTGGAGCTTCACATCAAAGCAGTTTTGCAGCATTCTCTTGAACAACTGGAGTGGATGGGGAATTGTTTTAAAACTTAAAAAAAAAAAAAAAAACACATAAAATGGCTCCATCAGGCGTAATCCAAGTCTCCGGAAGTCACAAGACCCCCCATTGTTTTAAAAGGACGTTATTTACACCCTCTCTCTCATGCACCAACTTCAGACTGCTAACGCTTTAAGCTCAGCAGCTACAGTGAAGATTTTGGCTTAAAAATTGTGAAATATTATACAATTATTTTAATTATAATAATTATACAAGTTTTTGACCTCAGTTTTTCTGGTGAATGCTGCAATGCTGTTTTTGTTCAATGGATAACAAAACTTCCCCTGACGCTTCATTGACACAGGGCTGGTTAGATAATGAGGAAATTTTCAGTTTAGGATGAACTTATTCTTCTAGTGTGACTCAAGCAGAAGTATTTATTTATAAATCCTTATTGGCACAGAGATACAGTAGCTACCTGTTGAGATACAATGAAATGTATTTTGGGATGATTTTTGTAAAGCATTTTATACCGTTTTATACAAGCTTGTGTTTGTGCACCATGAGGATCATGTACAAAATCACTGTTTTGTGTCACTATTCAGTCAGAAATAAAGTTAATCTAAAAGATTGATGTTTTTTACTCATTTATAAAGCCTTCAATCTATTTATTCGGTCAAATGCGAGTACAGACTGAAAAAGAATCATGGCTCAGATGTAATGTAATGTAATGAAATGTCCGCATTAAAAAAAACTGCACTTGCATGATACAATTCCCAAAATACATTTGTGAATCCATGCACACATTTCATGATGAACGGATGTGTGAATATCTCAATGGATCACTAGTTTTATAAGCTTTGAAGGTGTCCTGTGCAGTAACACCTGCCCCTATTTTGTCTTGCTAGGTTCAGAGTCTAGTACAGTTGAAATCAACATTTCCAGCGAGCTACGAGACTATGACGATGTAGACGCTGACGGAGAATCCTTGGAGAACTCTGTGAGGCACTAGCTGGGGTCATCAACAACCCGCCTCCCTCTACTTTTCCTGTGTGACATTGTTTTTTTTTTTCATAAGCTACTTTTGTTTTAGATTGTCTCCTCTTAGCCTCTATTGTCCAGGTATTAACTGGTCATGAGATTTCATTAGTTAGTGCGACAGGATAAGTCTAATTCTTGATGATTTCTTCCTAAGCTTTTTAAATCTGTCTGCAGCACAGTTTCGTTTGACATCGACTGTAGAGCAGCTGAACAGTCCTAAAGTTAGATAATTACATTTTTTTTAATTAATAACTGATAGCTGACTTTCAAAAGTGCCTTAAGTGCTGAAGAAAACATTTCTCCTGAATTAGACGCTGGTTTTGTGATGCACAATCTTTCCATTAAGCTCCCAAAGAATGTAATGTCAATTTAATGTATTTCCAACTGTCCATCTTGTATTTTTGCACACACCCATTTTATACCATATTAAATATCCAAAATATTTCTTAAGGTTTCGTTGGTCACACTTTCTTTTTCTTTTGAGGGGCTGCGTTGTAATTTCAAACACCAGAGCTGTGAAAAACACTCAATTAAAGACACAGTCTCCATGTTTTCTGATATCAAAATAGAGTGATTTATTTGAGACACTGAATGACTTCAACGTTTTGTCTTGGAAACAGGTGACCGCACCCTGGACCAGGGTACGAGAGAGAGTAAGAGAGAGAGAGAGAGAGATAGTAGCTGTCAAAGCACTTATTCCATTTTTGGGCTCCTTAGCATGCCAAGAAAGGCCACCGACCCACAGCCCAATTCTCAGTCTGACACAGACAATAATGGCTCTCAAATGAAAAAGTCAGAAAACAATGAACCACCTGTTAAAGGACCAGTGTGTAGGATTTAGTAGCACCTAGCGGTGAGGTTGCAGCGCCTCACCCTCCTCTACAGCGGCCGCTTAAAATGTGGAAAACATGAAGGCTCCCTCTGTAGATATAAAAGGCTCATTCTAAGGTAACGAAAAACCAAGATTCTCAGTTTAAGGTGTTTAAACACTCATGAAAACATAATTTATGAATAGATCCCCCTAAATCCTACACACTGGACCTTTAATATCCAAATGTGACAATTAAAAAAGAGGGAGAAACAAAAAAGACAAAAATAAAACATTGGCCCTTCACTTTCAGCACAATCTGAACATTTGCTGAACCGCCCATTACAAAAAGTGCACTTCACATAGCTCAAGCAGAAGTCGACTGAAAGGAAAAGGGACCAGAAAAAAAAAGGCAAATCAAAGTGGTGGCGAGTTAGTTTGAAGATCTTTTACATGAGATCCCACTAAGTAGAGGGAGGCAGACTTACTGCCCACGACACAGGCATTTCAAATCTGACCAAATCTGATCATCCGGCAGCGTTCGGTGGGACTTAAAGAGGCCAATCAAAGTTTTTTTTTTTTTATTTTAAAGCAACAGCAGGACTTTTGCTTGACCTCCACACCTCCACCTTTTGGCCAAAATGTGCTCTGAATTTTCAGTAGATTGTTCAGAGGAAAGTGCCAAAGAGAAACCATGGTAATGCTAATCAGGCAGTAGTTGTTTTCCTGCATGATGTCCTGTTCCACATACAATACACAGTTAAAGCAGAAATCAAGCAGAGGACCAGAGGATTCCCTGAATGCAGATGAACGAGTTGCACACTTCCTCCGTGGCTTTCAGGGATCAGTAGTGGAAAGCAAACCTGCTTAACACATCTGCGTCAATGCCATTTGTGACTCGCTGAAAAACAAAAGAACTTGCGGTGGGTTGGAATTGGCCCAGTTGAAAAAGAGTATTAAAAAGGAGCTGATGAGACATGCACTTCGTTTAAAAAGAGTTCTCATCACGTTTTGTCAGCACAGATGTGACCGCTCTAGCCATTAATGAGCCCCTACAGGATGGCAATAAAGTGTACTGTATATAAACATATATACACAGTATATAAGTCTGTGTATTAATCTAATTTACATATCTTTACATTCTTAAATTTACATCCAAAAAAGGGAGAAAATTCTTTGTAAACCACACTTTTCACATCTTGTCCACAAAATGACGTTTTCTAATCTGAGCAGGTCATTTTAGGAGGTTAGGACTGTTTCTTGGCAGGTTTTCCTGGTGTTAAACGTGAGATAAGTACTAACCTTGCAGCGGCACATTCAGTTTTGACTTTCAAAAGTCCATCTGTGGAAAATGGACCAAAAAAAGCAAGAAGCACTCTTGAAACAAACTATTATCCACTGAGTAGAGTTCAGCACCCTGTCCTCTGACAAACCAGTGCTTCAGTATCCGATACTTTTATCACGTCCCATGAAGTAACATTTGCTCAGAGGGAAATCTAAAACCACAACCTTTCTTTCACAATTTGTTGCCTTTGACAGCCAAACACACGTGTGTCTCATTAACACTTTTCTCTTTATATAAAACTCATCTTTG
This sequence comes from Diplodus puntazzo, assembly GCA_963678695.2. NCBI lineage: Eukaryota > Metazoa > Chordata > Actinopteri > Spariformes > Sparidae > Diplodus > Diplodus puntazzo. Next base: position 16,290,918 of record OZ023164.1, on the reverse strand, counting down.
TGTTTCCACCCTTTCACCCCGATAACAGCTGGACCAGAGGCCCGGAGGGATCGCAGCACTTCCTCATTAGAAACCTTTTAAAACGTGGATGCACCCAGGGAGTTGGATTCAGTCCAGTCTTGGGGATCTCTTGACCGACGTGTTTCAAATGGGCGTATCATAAAACACACATCGACAAACTGTAAGGTGCACTGGAGTCAGATGGTGTCAGCTCCTCAGCAGCTGCTGCGGTAAACTGGTTTCGTTTGATTCCACCTTACGGCTCTTCTCGAGCAGTGACAGTTTGTTTGCTGATGTCAGAAGAAGGCAATTTGCTGCACATTCCAGGATTCATCATCAAAGTCTCATGTCCGCTATTTTCGGAGATCAAGAACACAAACCTAAGGGGGACAAAGAAGGCAGGTTTAATAATACATTACAAGCAACATGTCTTCTTTTTTTAACTTGTTGTCTTGGTACTAGACATACATTTTCTGAGCTCGTTGTATTGGCACTAAACCCTAAAAAAGGAGATGAATAGGTGAGCTGCAAATTGTTGTAAAAGATTAGGCATACCGAGCCGTCTGACGCGCTGGCACCGACTTTGTCCCCAGTGCCGTTCCAGCACACCTCGAAGATCCCACCAGTGCCCCTGTAGCTGTGCACCAAGGCTCCGGTCTGAAACAACAGTGCAAACACATAAATGACCAACTCTGTCGCGATTTACCGATAACAATAAATCTTTTTCCGTTTAAACCAGATGCTCACCGTGGTGTTCCAAATGTGGACACACTTATCAAAGGAGCCGCTGGCCAGGTGCTTGCCGTCGGGGCTGAAGGCCACACTGTAGACGGGTTCCTGGTGCTTGGTCAGAGTGTGAATACAAACCCCCCGCTCGACATCCCAAAGTCGTACTGTTGAGTCGAAAGAGGCGCTGCGGGAAAATAAAGTGCATAGATTAGAGCAGCACCAAGGACTTTTTTAAAAAATGTATTTGTAAGATAAAACATTGATCCGTGTAGGAAAAACATCTCTGTAAGTCATTAAAATGATCCAGACTCCAGCTCTGTAACCTGCCAGCAAGACACCTCTCAACAGCATAGTTCATTATTTCCAAGGATTTATGCTGCAGTGAATAAACGCCAACAGCTTTAGATCATTATCATGTGTTGGTTGTTTCTGCATCACAACATCTTGTCCTCACAGTTCCAACAAGTAGAAACATCATCAATCAGAACTTCTTTAAGTAGAAACACGACACACAAAGGTCACACTTTGATACTACGCCAAAAACTGTGTGAACCTGTTTTTTTTAGAGTGACAAACTGCCTCTATGACTCTAGAACAGAAACACTGTTGAAAACCAAAGGGTGATATAAAGAGGGAGGATTTCAATTAACACATCTTCCTCACCCAGGTATAAATAGTCAGGGCTGATCTTCTACGGTTGCCCTCAGCAACAAATTAAAGTGAACTCATAAGGATATAATGTCTGGAGCAAAACTGAAGTCAATTCAAATGTACGGCACATGTACAGTTCAACAGTGGCATTAAGATTATAAAGATCCTTCCAGGAAGTGGTGATAATGATGACAGCTTTATTTCCAATGTGAGCTTTATGCAGGTATGATGGGTTTGTCAGTAAGGGCTGGAAATTCCTGTCGTACTTTAACTCGAACATTTACACATGCATGCACATCTGGGTCAGGGTTAAGGGCTGTGGGCTGCTGATAATAACAACAGGCTTTCTTCTGAATGCTAGGCAATCGAGTGTCCCATTAACTAACACACACACGCATACACACAACACACTTTTTTCTGAGCACACAAACTTGGGACTCTTTCTTAAAATTGATATCGCGGGTGTGATACAGGGTTCGTACAGCTTTTTGAGAGTGAAGTCAAGTTGTTTCAAGCACTTTCAAGGTGACTAAACCAACAATTTACAGACTCAAATCCTTTATGGTCACATCTAGATTGCTACCAGAAAAATACGTACAATATTTCGTTTGAAACCTGTAAATGTGCATTATGTGTGAGAGATTTCCCACCTGGCAAGCATGATATTGGAGTTGGGGTTGCTTGTGCCGGGGCCTGTGGGACTCCACTTGATGGTGTAGATCTCTTTACTATGAGCCTGGAGGTCGTGGACACACGACTCTTGCTTCATACTCCAAATCTGAAAAAGCAAAATATTTCTGAATAAAAATCACCACTCACGTCTGTTGTCTCTAACCACTCAGACTGAGGACTACTCTTACCTTTAAGGTCATATCGTCTGAGCAGGAGGCAAGTAGCATGCCCGATGGATCCCATTTAATGGCATTAACTTCATTCTGCCAAACACAAAAAACTTATTAGCTCGACTGTTAAGGGAGCAAGCGTGGTATGAGGTCAGATGAGCAACTGAGAAAAAGCTGTTTACCGTGTGGCCCTGGAAGGTCTTGAGGGGCCGGTCACTGCCCAGGCGACATACGTGGATGCACATGTCTGTGCTGCAGGAGGCAAAGGTGGTGTTGTTCTGCCAGTCGACATCCAGTGCTGGGGCTGTGAAACAAATGAATGCACAGGGTCATTAAGCGTTTGCTGAGGTTTATGAGCCCAAGCAAGAAACATTTTGGATCCTATTTATTATCTGCAATAATAAGCTCTTATTGTTGTGGATACACAATGAATTTGCTTTACCTGAGTGAAAAGGGAACTGCTGCTTGGCTTCTCCTGTGTGTGCGTCCCAAATGATTGTCGTCTAGAAAATGAAATGGAGCATTTCAACAAATGAATACGGCGTTTCTGCATGCATCATTATAAACATAATGACATATTAAAGGCTTTTTAAGAGGTACTCCAAAGGAATGCCAGGCCTTGAATTAAACACTAAATAGGTAGGTAGGGTAAACACATAACTGATGCATCTAGCGTCATAGTCATCGTCCTTGGTGTGTGTCTTTGTAAGTTGAATTTCTTTTCTCTGCCTGTTCAACTTCTCTCTGATACACGGCTTTATTTTCAAAGAATAATGCACAAAATAACACATCACTGTAGCACAAAAACGGCAATTAATGTAAATAACTTGTACAGATTTGTCCCACTTAATGATTAATTAAGTTATATCTAATAGATTGGCTCCATTCTGAAACAACGCTATGATATAATATCGTGAAATATTACAAACACAAACATATGAAAGACATTAATAATTTCAGGGTTCTCTCTCTGTATCGACTTAATACCGTAAAGAAGATTAACTGCTAACACAGTGAGGTTTGCTTTAACGTTTATGGTCACCAAAAACAGATATTCTAAATATGTTTATTTGAGCTTTTTATACTGTGTCTGTTTAAAAGAAACAAAAACTGTCAGACATACCTTATCTACACCAGCACTGAGAATAGAGTTCCCCTTCTTGTTCCACTTGAGTGCAAATATGGGCCCTTTGTGCTGCCCCAAGGTGCTTGCCAGATTTCCTAATGGATAAGACCCATATTAATTTCTTGTAGAAAAGATCCCTCCAGAACATGTCACAGATGTTGCATTATTCACAATGCCAGAAACCTAATGAAACAACACCATGTTGGAACGGTGGAGGACATACCATCCTTTGTCCATATCCGAGCAAATCCATCATATGAGCCCGTTGCCAGGAGAGTCCCATCGCTCTGTTGGAGGGAAAGATAACAAACCTGTTATTTAACCTTCCTCAGCTGCTCAGTCCGATTCCCACAAGGTAAAACTAGAACAGGAGAGATGTGGACAGATGATCAGGAACTTACATTCCAGTCTAGTGAGGTGACGTCTTTGTTGCTGGGGACATCCTGGCCACCTTCTCGGATACAGTGGCGCAGCACCAGCTGGGTGGAGTTGGAGTTATTGTTCTCGTTCAGGTTCCAGATCCGAGCAGTGGAGTCCCCCGAGCTGAACAGAATACCAACACAGCAGGAGGGGGGTCAAAAGATTATAGGAATATAAGCTGTCAGCGGTGGCTCTTATAAAGCCATATATCTTCCATACTAAAAGTCAAAGCGTGCATACAGTATAATATGACTCATCCAGCATGAACTAAGACCAGTTTCAGCACAGACAGAGACTCACCCTGAGGCCAGCAGATCGCTGACAGGGTTCCAGGCACAGATGAACACTTCAGACTCGTGGCCTCGCAGCACCGTGGCTTTACTGGCTGGTATCTCTACATCTACATCCATCTCCATGGGCTCATTGTGGTTATCTGAGGAGAGTGGGCACATACATATTTATATATGCATCAACACATGCATGCATGCATGCAAACACACATGACCACACTTGTCAGCAAGCTAAAGGATGATTCTAGTATTTTCAAACCTGGGCTCCATTTTTACATGATTTACAAATACAGCTTTGGTAAGTGTTAGTTTGGGTCTGAACTACCGTCACACACACACAGAAATATGTAACCATAGACCATTAAAATACCACAGTATGGTAACCCTTTAAGAGTTGTATATATAGACTTTGAATTACCTCTATGAATATGAATCGTTACCAAATGTTAAAGGAGGTAAAGGGCTGCCTTTAAAAAACAGGAAGATTTAAAAGAAAATCAATAATATGTTTTGGTTGCTATATGCCAGAGCTATTTTTATTTATCTCTGTCTGAAAATACCGACCCACTTCCAGTGCACACAATTATCACAGTATAACGAGAACCCAGCCACAGCAAAGAATCTAGCCTCGAGATTATGTGAAAGTTTCCCTGTGTACTTTTCTTACACCTGATTCTTCCTGTTGTCTTCCACACAATCAAATTAAATTTCTAGGCAATGTGTTGACACAATTATCCACTCCTCTTCCCCTTGTTTAGAGTTCCACCTGATCTACACCTCTCTGGTTTCACTCACAGAGGAAGCTGCGAACGATATCACATTCTGTGAAAGCCACACGGCTGTTGTTGTTTCTCAGTGTAAAGCTGTGCGCTAATTATGGCAGGTCATCTGTGTTTGGTAGGTTTAAGAATGCAACTTCTAGGCTGCTTTCTTGTGAAAGCACGGAGCCAAAACACAGTGTGGGAAGAGAAGCTGCTGCCTTGTCTTTGAATTCTCGTCCCTGTCCCACATACAGATTCATTTAACACTGTGGATATAACTGTTTTATTAATGCAGTTGTTGCATACACCATTTCTATTTGAAACTGAGAAAACACTGAAGGTCAATGTTTTAATTCTGCCATGGTGATGATAATGTCAGTTAAAAGAATCAAAACAAAATATGGTGAATTCTAATAAGACACCAGCTGTTTGGCCATATTTATTTTCCCTCAAACTGAAAAACAACGCATGACCCACTGGGGCCCTGTTTTGCCTAAATGCTCCTTATATCATCTATAATTTCAATAAAAAATACTGGTTTCTTATGAGCTGCAGATCAGGAAACTAGAGACTTGTCTGCTTGTCCCTTTCTTTTTACCCCACTTTATTACCTTTTGATCACATCATTTTTTTTATGTCAGTTCAGTAAAGTACTAAGAAGAGTTGACTTACTCATGTTGTGAGTGCCGTTCTCCTCCCCGTTGTAAGTGGCTTCTCCATTCTTTGGTGTGTTGGACTGCATTCCAGAGGTTGAAGCTGCATTGCCACAGGCCGCCTGTTGCTGGGCCAACTTGTCACGGAAGGCTTGTTGCCGCGTCTGCACCACATCTGGCATGACTGCGTCGATGAGCGACAGCGACTCAATTGGTCGACCATCGAAGACTGTACCATCCTGTCAGGACAAAAGCAGTTCATGACGCATCATGGAGCAATGTGATCAATTACAGAAGTGAGTGTTTCCTGATTCCTCTACAATCCAAACATTTGCAAAAGCTTTTGTATGTTGTGTCTGTCCATTTGTCATTAACCAAAAGAAAACATCTGTAAGTGTCAGTGACAGCAGGTTTCTGCTCTCACCTCATTGATGCTGATTTCTGCCTCCACATACTGAAGCCCCTTCTGCAGGATGGAGATGAGGGCTGCAGGGGGCACTAGTGTTCCATTGATGTTGGACTGGCTGATGTGGCTCTCAATGCCAAAGGTGAAAGCTGAGTGGGAGAAACCTGAAAACAAAACACCATTCACATTCATTAAATGGGAGAGTGCCAAGCACAAGATGTGCACAAACACAACACAAATATTCAAAGAAAAGTCTTGTCTGATCCAAACAAAGCCAACAGTAATCGCATACAAAAACCGAATGGCATAACAAGTGTGACATTTGAGAGTATAATAAGACATGCCAATGTCAATGTGGACCTCTCAGGGCTACATGTAGCTTGGTTTCTGCCAGATGGCTGCAGAGACAGTCTCAATAAACAGTAATGAAGAGACAGAGTGGAGGATTTCAATCATTGATACAAATCCTATCGAACAGTGAACAGCATGTTGATATCTAAATTTCCAACACAATATTCTTTGTTCACACATTAAAGGGAGGGGGCATGTTAATTTAAATCCACTATGAGCTGAAGATGTTTGACCGTGCATAACATAAAACACATTATGTGCTTCGTCCTTAGAAAATTGCTTTGAAAAAGTGTTTTTTCTAGACAACGCTCAAATAAGATGTGCACATTAGGGCTGCATATATCAATCATTATCGTTGCTGATTAATCTGAAGATTACTAAAATCATTACTATTATTATTATTATTATAGATTATTTCCCAGAGCCCTAATTGGCATCTTCAAATTGCATTTTTGTTCAACCAACAGTCCAAGATTCAGAGACTCTTCATTCACTGTCATAAATGACAAAGGAAAGCAGCAACATTTAAGAAGCTGGACCCAGCAAGTGACATTTATGATTGACAATTGACTTAAAGGATCAAATCCACCAGAACTGAACAGTCAGTCATAATCTACTCAACCCCACTGTCAACAGAAAGTTGAAGCAAATTCCTTTGTCCACAAAATATATCTGGAGCATTATTGCAAAACAGTGTTTTAGCATTCCGATGCAGAAATTGAAGTAGATCGGGACTTGCGTAAAAAATGTAATTAATAAAAAGAATTATTAAATGGCTCCACAAAGCTTGTGAAGAATAATCCAAGTCTCCAGGATCCCCGAAATCCTGGAAATTTGAAAGCTGAAATCTTTACTGAAGCTGCAAAGCTAAAAGCGTTAGAACACAACCCGTCTGAAGCGAGTGCACAAGCTCGACAGCACGTCAAGCGGTCTTTTCAACACCTTTCCAAATCAAATACGGATCTCAGTGATTGCGGGGACTTGGATTATGCCAAATGAGCTGTATGGCGCTATTTCAGTTTTTTTCTTCAGTCCTTCGCTACTTCAGTTATTGCTGCAACACTGTTTGTCTGTAAAGCTCCAGAAATAATGAGTGGACAACGAAACTTCAACCGACTTTACATCCACATGGGGGTGACAAGATAATAACTACATTTTCTTTTTTTGGTGAACTTATCCTTTAGATGATTAATGGATCATCAAAATAGTCGGCTGCCTAATTTCCTTGCAACTGACTAATCAACTGTTGCAGTTTTGATGCGCAAACTCAGCAAAAATCAGAATACATGCATGTATCAGGCCTAAGAACATTCATTCAGTGTCCATGCGTGTAGCAGACATAAAGAAGACAAACCTGATTCTTGGAGGTATCTGTAAACCAAGAAGTTCACTTCATCGCTGGTAATACTCATCTTAGCCCACTGAAAGGGGGAGGTATGATGGAAGGCTGGGTTCACTCCTGAAAATAGAAACAAAAATAAAAGTTGAGATTAGCATTCAGGTCTGTGGTCTAGACTCTGACGTATTCTAACAAATGATATCTCTATCATGGTCCAATAAAAATAGATCCAAATCCTGCACACTGCAGAGATCTGTCCTGTTCCTTGTTTAATGATGCAGTCATGGACTGACATATTTTAACGGGACAGCCCAGACATCTGACCTCTGTTAGTAACTTAACATTCTCGTCTCACCCATTTCATGATTCTTTCCTTTGACAATGTCAATGGCCGGGTCACTTAACCTGTAAATCCATGTCTGGTAGTGAGTCTTAAGTATTTCTAGCTTCTTTTCTTGGGACTAATGGGAGTGTCCATATCCATTTGGCTATCACTGAGAACTCACTGGTGCTTTCCATTAGTGACCCGGCCAACCATCTAGATTGGAAAGAGCCCTGATAAAGCAGCAAGGATATTAAATGCCTGTCTACTGCCCATTTAGTGAATTACAGAAGAGTGCAAGAGGCAAATTATTCATAGCAGCCAGCCTGACCTTCCATTTTGAGTTATTTTCAACAAACAGTGGTGTGTAACAGAGCTTGTGTTACCCATTTTCAGATTGAAATTTCAAAACTGAAGGGAGCTCAAGAAACAAAATGGCAATTATGTGTTTGATTCCATTGTGTTTTATCCTCAGGCTGATGGAGAATATTGCAGTTTGTAATTTACCAGCGACTCAGGCACACGCTGTACAAGAGCAGGGTAAAAGGAGCTGGAACAACATTGCTCATACGCCCACTGACAATGTAAACATACACTAATGTACAGTACATATACAAGGAAAGAATGGTCTATGAGTAGGTTATGGTTTGGAAAAAAAGGCATAAACAAAATAAAAACTGCCAATGAGTAATCACATTCTATATATATTTTAAACTATAATAATTACCTGCTCTCCCACTGGGAGATAAAGTAACTGATATTCTGCTGAGAGCATACAGTGAAATAAAGGGGGGTGGTGTCAGGTATGAAGACTGCATGGCTGTCCAACTTTCATTCCAAACACTGTCCAGGCCCACTCAAGTTCCCCTTTGGTAGCATAGCAACAAGAGAGATCGAGCAAAATAGACAGAGAATGGTGTTGTCCCAATTACCAGTGGGCATACAGCCAGAGGGGTTGAACATGTTACTCAACATGAATTATTCACTTTCACCTTGGTATATTCTTTCAGATGGACTCTGCCTTTATTGTACCACAGCAGACATGCTAAGGACTGGAAATATAACAAGCTCTGCAACTGGTGCAGCCACAAAATAAAAAAAATAAATGAAAAATAAGTTTAGCACTTTTCAACACAGAAGGAGATGCTGCAGAATTTTATTGTAAACACATAGAATTTATGTTTGCATTCACTCAGCAAAACTCTGTATGAGGTAGGGCTGGGCAACACTACATCATTATGGTGATATGAGATTGTTTATTGTCTTACATTTTGGATATATGACAAAAGTGTCGTCTTGTCCTGGTTTTAAAAGGCTGCATTACAGTACAGCATTACTGAACTTACCAGACTGTTCTACTTGTTCTAATATTTTTCTTTACCCATGACGTCATTATGTCCACATTGCTGATGATTATTGATCAAAATACTCAGTGGGTTAAGTACCAATAGTCTTCAGCATAATATGTTTCAACATAGATATTTGATTAAAAATAGTGTGATATTTGATTTGTCACCTGGTCCCAGCATTTAGCTAGTCCTAGTTGCTAGAGATTTGAAAAGAGGGATGCATGCATAAACAAACAGCACCATGGAACTACGAGAGTTCAAATTTATCAAGTGGTTACCTTTAAAATACACAAACAAACAAAAAAACAACTGCAATAACTGTAAAAAACAGAAGAGATTCCCACCTGAATATTTCCTAAAAACAAATCCTGGTTAATGATAATGAGAATCCAGCAAAGTGTTCTGTTCTGCCAGAAAACACAACACTAAGCTAGCCTGAGTCACCATGGCCTGATTTGACCACTGCTGCCATGTTTGTCTTCAGCTTACATGTATTCGAAGGGGGCAGCCACATCAAAGCAAAGCGGCCACTGCTCCCAAAGCTGCTACAGCTACATACCAAACAACTGGAAATGTAATTAACAGGCAGCCTGCAGGGCTTAGGTCCGTCAGTGCAGGGCAGACGCAATAATCCCTCTATCAGATGGGCCCATGATGCCACCATCCATTACACAACTCCCTGGGCATCAGAGCCTCCTTTGACCAAACAATGAGCCTCCAGAAGACCAGACAAAATGCTAACCTGGCTCTGAGATGTATCCACTGAAGGGATAAGTGGAGTCAGAGTCTGAAGATGTCTTTCTTTTTGCAGAGGAATCACATCACAAAAGGCTGCTGCTACAAAAACACTGTTTACACAGCACAGATCTACCACAAGGATGGAGATGCATACAGCAGACACAATACTGACACTCTATAAAAACCACACAACCCTAATCATGAATATTTTAACAGTCTGATATTACAGCCATAAAAGCAAACTTGTTTTTTAAAGATGTTTCTAATATTTAATCTACTCTCATTGACACAGGGTGGACAAAATTGAAACACCTCTTAGTGCAATACAATTCAACAGCACCACAAACTGCTCCAAAATGATCTCACACTTGAATCAACACCTCCCCAAAGCAAGTCAAACAAAAACTGAACATTAAAGCTTTCATTAAGACAGCAATCGTGTAGGACAGTTTGAATGTGCTATATTAGTAGCTAGGCAGTGAATCCCACACATATAGTTTACTTGGGCAGTCCGCCCAGAGACGGGGGTTTGCTCTGCTGTCTGTTTTCCTCTCTGCCAGCAACGTTCTCTGCTTTCTTTGTCAGCAATAAGTTTTACAAAGCTGCTAAAAAAACACTTTTTAGGACACATTTAGGATGTTTTCAGGCATGTTTATGTTGTCATAACAGCAGGTGAGGAGCATATGGGGGAGGCTTGTTGCTAATCTTTTTTTCGTCAGCGATGTTTTATATAGATGTACGTCTGTGTGGCTTAAAAACTGTTCAACAGTCAATATACCATCCGATCACCATTCAGCACAAGCCTAGTACAAATCATTTTAAGTTAAATAACACTTTAAAATCACCCAATTTTGCTCATACGTTTGTCACAGAAGTCCAGCCACAGAAAGCTGTTTGCAGGCATTTTGATAAATTGCAAATAAATCAAGAAGACACTGAAAATAATTCAAGCAACCTCTAAGCCCCACACGACAACTGTTCCATGCAGTTGTGGCATCACAAATCATACCAGCCAGCCAGTCAAAGGGTAACAGACAAATCCCACATCCTTTAACTGTGTGTTTGAGTCACAAGAGCAACAAACAAACCTAGAAATACCACAGAGCCGCTTTGCCACCTTAAACCCAACAAGAAACCAAATTAAAGTGTGTCATTGCTGAACGCCGTCGAGGATCAGTACATTTGAGGAATGACACCAGATTATGTGTTGCAAGCACCAAATCGATTCAATCCTACCATTGTAAAAACAAGGCATTATTCTCACTCTGTGTGCGATAACAAGCTGTTTAATGTTACTCGTCAGCCCAGCACTACAGCTGACAGAAAAAATGGGTTTCAATTCATAATTCATTTGGAAAAAAAACTCACCCACAAAATTCTTACAATGGAGCCGCAGCACCATGCTCTGAACTACATCTTGTTTACCAGCCCAGTTTGTTGTTGTCTATCCATTTATGGCTGAGAATGTAACTGCATACAAATAAACCTGTTATATTCATTCTCTTTTCCTCACTTTCATTCCCCGTGTTTTATGTTGAATGTTCCTGCCAAATAATATCCTTTGATAATCCTTCCACTGTTGTTAGTTCTCTCATCTAGCAGATCAGATTAACGACTTGTCAATCACACATTAACGACAACACCCAGAAATGAACAATTTGTGTCGGTGTGACAAAACACTGTGGCAACAGACAGCAGAAACAAAGAGGCTGTTCAGAGTCAGACCTGGCATTACCATGTATGGACAGCTCTAAGTCTGTCAGATCACACCTGACATTAATATTGGTCTTAATATTTATCTTGCATGACCCGATTGTAAATGGATTTAGTTTTACTGCTCTCCATGCAGATAAACACATACTTTTAAATGTACTGTGCAGCACCCATCGATTCAGAGTAAAACCAATATACTGTACATTCAAAACAGCGTTAACATTTCCAAATTCAGAACAGACAAATGGAAACCCTAATAGGTCAATGATGAGAACCCCTACTGTGGTCATCAGACTCATTAGGGTTTACGTCAGGATGTTTACAGCACTTGCATAACAATGTAAACTACACTACCAGCTTGCCATAGTAAAGAGGGCCTTGATCTTTTTTTTATTTCAAACACATCTGCCAAACATGCATTTAAATGTAGTCAAATGATTGCGATTATAATAAATTACATTAGAATAACTCATAGCTCCGATCTGACTTACATGTTTGTAAAACAAAGTGTTGCTGAACGCTTCAGTGATGGGACTGCAGCTTTTGTGGAGGTGCTGCTTTCACTACACGGCTATAAAGTCAGCTGTAATCATTTAGAGTTAAAACAGAGGAAACAGTGTTTGAGGTTTGAAATTTGGACACAATGATACAGTGTCGCCAGCAGACCCCCACCAAAACTCGATTTTTGGGGCCGATGCAGTTACAGATATCATCTAGATTAAGATTAAACACTTTTGTACAATATGTAATGGAGGTGAAATGTTTTGCATTTTAATCTCCAACAAATTCATAGTTTTTTATATATATATATATATATATATATATATATATATATATATCTCTAATACCACTATATCTGTGATTGGCCAATGTATCAGTAACAGTGTGGCTCTAGAGTCTGAGGATGCTGGGAACATGAGCTGTCATTCACTCCAAAGCAGTTTGGAGACCTGCTTGACCCTAAGGTCTTTTCATTGTAGCTCAAATATAATAAAATAGACATTTGCAAATAAAACCTGATCTACTTGGTCTAAAAATAGAAAGCAATCCTTTTAGGTGGGGTGATATTTAAACTCCATTTCTTCCATTTCAGCTATCCCGATTACAGCAAACATGCCACTGCAAATAGTTATTTGAACAGACCTCTAAATGGGGCTGGTCTATAAAATCATCCATCCATCAATGAAATCAAATAAAATGCTTTCTGAACACAGACATTTGAATGTAAAATAATGGAGCAATGACAACTACACAGCCAGCCGTACCCTACACATGCAGGTTTTTGAAAAGAATGATGTTGAAAACCAGCACAACCGGGACCCCATTTTCTCCTGAACGGTCACCTCCTGACAGATGTGCAAACAAGACCTGGAAACAGCAGCCATTTTCTCTTGAACTGCTCTGCTGAGTAAAACCCGCCTTTGAAGCTTCTGGTTGGGCTGCAGTCTTGAGGGGGGAGGGGAATGAGACAGAAAGAGAGAGAGAGACAGAAAGAGAGAGAGAGACAGAGAGAGAGTGGGGGAGGGGAATCGGGGGGGGTGGGGATGGGGGGTGGAATGGAAGCAGGGTGATAAATAATGATCTCCACACAGGTAATCACAACAACCATTTGTGCATTATTCTTTGCCTCTCCCAATGAGTCACTTAGCGACAGCCAATGTAGGTCGGCAAAGCGGTGGGGGATGGGATCCTTCAGTCTCCAGGGGAAACACTTCTCCCACGCTTCCTATGGGTGGCAACACTTTAATGTTTATCAGGGGTGGCCAACCGTGTGCCACGAGAGACAACAGTCTGCAGAAAGACTCTACCCACTGATTAACGCGGCTTTAAGTACAGGGGGAGAAGTCGTACGTGAAATTTCCTGCAGAGGTGATCAGTTGGAATGAAAACCAGTAGACTAGGAACTCTGTGTGCACACACGTACATGGTTGGCCACCCCTGCAAACAGAGGGCCTAAGCTACTGGTTCTTTCAGCAGTCAACAATGACAAAGGTCATCGGGGTAGCAGATTAGTGCAACGACAGCCACTGATACTGCAAACATACCCCCGATGTTATGATTCACACAAATTATAATGAGTCAAATCTTTCATAGATCTGTGCCATGTGAGCCTTGTGCATTTATTTTTCTCTTTCAGTAAAGAATCCCATATTCACAGACACCACCATCAAATATATAGTCCCTGGGAAATGAATGGGGGGGGATGGTGACAGACAGCATGGATCATTGAAAGGATTCATCATAATGGCTTCTCATCAGGAGTGTCAGGACCGAAGATCCACCCTCATGCTGAAGCCATTAGCATCAAATAAAAATGACAACTCCCACTTGCCTGTTGGTGTCATTTACTATTCTTTGTAGGAACCAAAGAATATCTGCCGCCTAACATTGTTCGAAGAAGAGAACTCCCGGGTTGTTTTTCCTATTGAAGTGGACAACATATTTCATAAATAAAGAAACAAAACATCCCAAAAAACTGTACTGACGCAATAAGTGCTGAGACAAAAGAACTATTGTAAAAGAGTAGAAAAAGTTAAATCATTATAATCTTTAACAGAAAACCACAAAGAAGGGGACAAAAAGACAGATCATAATGTGCAGCAGCTCACTCCTCTATCCAAAATGAACTACAATCACTCCTCTATCCAAAATGAACTACAATAAAATGCATCTAAATGAGACTTCTTATATCTCTGGTCCTTCTGGGGGTTTTACACAATAGTAATAATAATTGTTCATCTGATATTTTAGCATGGTGCGCTATTAAGCGGCATCATGATGACGCATCATAGTCGGTTAATCAGAACGTATGACACGTTCTTCTAACACAACAAGATGGAAATCACCTTATTGTTGAACAAAGACACAACAATTTCTACATTATGCCATATTACTTAAACATAATTAATTTCAAGTATTTAGATAAGAGAAAAGCTATCCCTGCTTGAATGCAAATTGGTTGTTATCCAATATCCAAAGCTCAGGCGAGCTTGGGGTCCAATCAGATAGCAGCATATTTTAAAACAGCCTCTCATACCCAAACCAGGAATCCTCTCTTTCATCTAACCCCGAGGTTGGTCCCACCTACATTAGTGAACCCTTTACTGGTTGAGACTTCTTTCACAGGTATTGGTTATATTTATTGGGTGAAAAATATACACTACTTAATGGAGCTTCTATACTCACTCCAACACTGCAGAATTTAACTGCTGTGCAGTGTTGTAGCGATTCATTATTGATTTATTATGAGTTTGTCTTCCTGCATATTTTTTTTATCCTGTACCTGTAGCAACATGCACACTATATTTATATCACTACATTTTTGGTGTGAATACCCTGTAAAGACTCAGTTTTAGTTTCCTTCTGCAACATTGTCAGACTTTTATAGGACAGCTGAAAAACAAAGGATCAAAATAAATGCAGATGATAGTCTTCCTTCTTTGACAAACCAGCATTTATATTACCCACAATGCAGTATGATTGGTGATTCAGTTCATTATGCTAGCAGCGGCTAATGCAAACTCAAGCTGCTCACCACAAACAGAGATGAGGTGTGGCCGACAGATGTCAGGTAAACTTGTTTCTTTTTCTCTACCGACTCAAATGACATAAGTCAAAGCAATATATTTATTTATTTATTTATGTACTCATTTATCTATGACTAGTAACCCCCCTCTGGAGCCACAGAAGGCTGTATAATTTTTTTTTTATATATGCAATATGCCTCCCCATGACCTGTAAACTAAAGGAAGTTACTCTTCATAGACAAATTAATAATAGATTCAGCAGATCAGAACTCACTCGCTTGTTGTTCTTAGTCACATCAGCCATTTTGGCAGAGATGGATGACCCATTTTGTCAAGCAAGTATGTGGACTTTGATCTCGTGGTCTTGTGGGCATTGATCTCAAAGTCTTACATTTGCCAGTCTTGGTTAAAAAACATATACCACAGGAAATGGGGGGGGGGGGATCTGATTATGGACTGGCTGCATGTAAAGACAGCTTTTACAATAAACAGGTTATTGTAGGGCATTCCAACACTTTGATTCTCCTGCATTAATCTTGTTTCTTCAAATAACCTGGTTTCATATGTGGATGTAAGCAGACAAGGACCCGTCGCCATAGGGCATGCATGTGTATATGGCTGTGTGGGGGTGGGTGGCAAGTAAATACATGGTGTAGAGAAGATAGTGGGACACAGAAAGCTCTGTTGATGCTCAGTGCAGCACACATACATGACAATAAAATCTCCTTTGCCAAATGCTCTTTGAAATATAAAAGGTGAAGAGAATGTAACCTTCCACTTAGACAATAAATAAAATGCCTTGATTCAATACTCTGACCTTTCATTCATATCACTCCTTGTATAGATACTAATTGGTACAAGATAGTTTATAGTATCACTCCATTTTAACACATCAAGACACTGACTAAAAAGCTGAACACATCCTCTTTTATATAATACAATTCATTGTACAACAACATGTTTGTAAAATGAGGTGGCTTCAAATCTAGGCCAGTGCATACTTTGTACTTTATGCTGCATGATATGAGAAAGAGCCATGTGTTCCTGTGTATTACATCAGGAGTCAAGATTAAAGATCTGAACATCTGAAAAAAAAAAATAAAAAAAAAAAAAAAACAGCAAGTGAACAGTGGAGAGAACCCTTGGCCATCTTCTCCAGGCTGTGTTGACACTGTAAATGTGACCAATGTCTCCACCGGGTTCTCCACAGGAACCGAAACTATTATTTATCTTTACGGGAATGTACAGTATGTCTTTACTAGCTTTTATGTAAGCACTCTTTCACAAAGAGCAAAAATAAAATGTAGGATTTTACCATCTTATTTGGAAGAGTATATGAATGAAGTATATGAATGTATATTTCAACAGTCATTCACTAGTAAGAAAGATTTGTGTGTCCTTGACACTGTAACTGTCGACGTAGATGTCTCAGCCTGGCCGTTCTCTTTTTCAGCGAGATGAGGACTGCACAAATAAGCTGTAAACACACAGTGTGGGCAATACAAGTGTTGCCATGGTGACCAGAGGATCTTGCTTCTCTGTCAACAGCTGCTCATGCCACCCTAAATACCCCCCACTCTCCTTGAGCTTTCCTTCCATCTGACATCAGGGTCAAACAAACAAGGCAGGCAAGTGAGCTGAAACACTGATCTTCATTCTCAGCCGTTCCTCGGATGTATCCTTACCTAGCATTTACACAGCACGACACTAATACCACACACAGGAGATTTGCCTTTGTAGCGTGCGTGCGTGTCCTCACACAGCGCTCATCCTATTAAGCAAGTGACACACGGAATAAAAGTTTAGAAAACATTTCCAAATGTTAGTGTCGTATAACTAGAGAGAACTCAAGAGTTCACACACCTCTGGTAAAGCCACATAGCAACCCCTCTTTGTTATTTTAGAAACAGTGGTACATTCCCTTTTTTCTTGGTCAAATTGTACTGAAACATGTTTCAAGAAACTAGACCAAAAACAGTCTCCTTGGAAAGCAATGAAAACACCATTTATTTCTATTAATACAATCTGATCTTGTAATATTTCACAAGGCCCTTCTGAAGAAAGACTGCATGTTTGATTACAAGAAATCTTGCGTAATTAAAAGCAATCATCACTGTTTAAACTGTGTATTTACAGTATCTGTCTGTTGTGTACACCCATGTTTACAACTGGTAGGCCCAGACTGTGGTTAGACGTTGAAAGGTGTAGAAAATTACAAAACCATGCAGCAAACATGAAACTTTCACTGACATTCTACAGATGGTCGTTTCGTTTCCGTGGCAGTTCACTCAAAGCCACAATTTAGTTATCCTGAAACTATGAATGTACATTGACAACAGAACTGATCTGAACAATACTGTCCATGTCTTTCGAAATAAATTTACTGACTACCATACACGTGTGAGGCGGCCCGTCTAATGTCAGTTTAGTAACATGCAATGATGCTTAAAGGTGTGAAAAGAGATCTATCCAGGAAAACCATGTAACATTTTATAGATAATATAACCAGTCATCTGTCATGCACTTTACATCATGTTAATGCTAAAATCCTGTAAATTCAATAGAATCATAAATCAGCATGAGCTGTGTTCACAATAATCTATTTCAAACAAAGACGTTTCAGGTTCAAGTAATGCTAGAAAGGAACAGGTTCATGTGATGTGTTTGCAACTGTTCTTTATGGCCACACTCAAAAGATGAACAAAGGCCTTTTTACACAGTGATAGCACTGCCAATAAGAAAAGCAATCACTATTCCGCTATTATTGTGTTTCATTTTTTCTACACTGAACAGAACTGTGCTTGCCCCGTGTGTTATTTTAGATGGCATGCCAGTGTACCAGAATCAAAAAACAGTGTATAACATGCACAATGGGCAGAAACATTGACAATAACAAAGGCAAACGTTGTGTTTTTTGCTAGCCATGGACATTCTGCAAACACAAGTGAAGTCGCTGACCACCATAGGTGAAATGACGCGAACACTGTTTTCGTGCAATGCCAGGTGTTGTGCGATCAAAAATGAAACAGAATTAGTTGCTATTCTTCTTCTTTGAGTTTGCTGCCAACTGTTGCTAGTTGCTATTCAAATCCTCTGGTGGAGGTTCCCACACATGTCATTAAAACAGTACACCCCTGTCCTGTCACGCTTTATATTATTTCTAGCCTGAAATACAGCAACATTCAAAACCATTCCCACCTTAAAGGGGTGAGATGTGATTAACATTTGAATCTGGCAAAACAGAACAATGAAGACCATTTTCAAACAGCCTCTCCAGGAAGGCATACATAGTATTGTACACACACAAAGTAGAACGGTAGAGCAAAGACCGAAAAAGGAAAGATTAAGAGGAAACCTGTTTCCTTTCTCATCTCTGCACACCTGGCCAATTACTGTATGAAGTAGATAAGACTCTCGAATTGGCCTCAGAAGTTGCTGGATGCAAATTTGAGCATCCATTAAATCTGGTTATTCTAGTTTTGACCATTACATGCACTAAAATATGTACTTAAGCACATTTTAAAGTTGAAAAATGAACATGTCAGTGCTCTTCAGTGAACAATCAATGTAACAACCACACCCAGAACTAAATCTGTACTAAAACTTTGTTTCCTCGCAGTCAACATACATCAGAGCAATATGTTATTTGTAAGCAAATATCAGTCAATTTAATATGGCGTGTATCATCCACCCAGCAATTTTAATGGATTCTATGTCTGCAATGGTGTTTTATCTTCAAATCACTTACCCCTAACATAAACTATATAGAAGACATGTTACAACAATAACTCTTGCATTATTTCAATATCGATGCTATAATACAGAATCATAACAAGAAATCAAGGAACGTTTCTGTCCTACAGAGTTTCTAAGAGTAGGACAAACTATTATCTATCAAACTATCCAAAAACAATGTTAGACAACTGGCAGATGGAGAACCTCCATGGCTTGTATGCATATGAAACCCTTCTGATTTAATCATCGGCACAAAAGATGACTGCATTGCTATGTGTTGAATCAGAAGGTGGTGAAAAGGCAGACTATGTGGAAAAAAGTAATATTCCTTTTAGAAAAGAAGTGTCTCACTCTGACATGCATGTGCTTGCACAACTTCCTCAACAGTCATCCACCAACAAGCAAAGTAATAGCACTAGTTAAAGATTATAGGCCTTCTTCTGAACACACTACACTTGTATGATGGCAACACAGCTCAAAGTATTTTCTACATTACTTGTCAACATAATAAAATTAGATTGTTTGTGCTCACAGTCTGATCTTGGAAAAAATGTATCTATTAACTGGACATATCCTCACACAGACAAGTGTCCGCTAAAGCGAACATGTGCCATTAACAATTCATGTCCAGTCATTAAAGGACACTGAATCATTAGCTATGACGTGTTCGGACACAATAGAAAATACAAACCGATTAGCTGCTAGACATTGCGACGGTTAAACATTTAACACACCCTTAAAGGCATTTGGTTTCCTCCCACTCGCTTTAATTTAAATACACACAAGGACAGAGTCAGAGCACAACAGACGTGAGCTCACGCAATGATAAACAAATCCAAAATAAATCTAAATAAATAACCATAACCTTGAACTAGCCAGTACTTGTATGGGTGTTATTTCAGAGTAACCACTGGTCTGCCAGTTGGCTGGTGGCCCATGCACACTGTATGTCTCTTTTGGAGGGAGAGAAAGGCTCACCTCCCCCCTGGCCTATCATAAATAAATACTGCTACAGAAATATTTGGACAGCCCGATACAGAGCTCTACAGCACCACAAGGCTGACAAGGGCTTTCTCAGGGACTTCCTTGCCCTACTTATGAGCAGAGGATACATTTCTCCTTTGAGCACAGTCAATGTACATTGGATTCGCTATTGTCTCTTCTTTGGCTCATTGCTGAGTACTTAAAAGTGAACAATTCATCAATTAGGACTGACTAAAAGCAAATACATGAAAAATGATTCTTCACATACTGTACCATCAACTTTTTCAGTCCTCTGACTGCATACAGCACTGAAACCACAGACAATAAGTCTCGTTTCGAATCCAGCGACTGAACAAGAGGCAGACAGACAATAACCTGTAGGCCAGTAACATTACTCATTGATGTGGTTTGAGAACTCTGTACAACAGGTAACTGTGTCCACCTACTGAAACATCAACTGAACCAAATGTTAGCCAGAAATGATTCAAAGTCGATGAAGCAATGAGAAACCTTACTCTGGAAAAGCAACAGAGTGAGAAAGTAATGAGGCACTGGCACTAACATATTTAGTGTTCAATAAATGGCAAACGTAAAGTGGTCTAAAACACGCAGCTGAGACATAATAAAACTCCTATTGTTCCTTAAATAGGTGGCACTAAACCCGTTTTTGTAAGCACTGCAATTAAGGGTGACTGCAAGTGCATGACCCTGGGAACAAGACAGGTAAACACACTAACAGGGCAAGGCAATATGGTTGAAATCAATATATTCAAAACCTTTTGCTACTGAAATTCATAATAGGGAAATTCAAGCAAATTCACAAATGATGTAATAATGCACTGTGTCTTACTTTTATGCTTGACGTCAGAAAAAACTCTTTTAATGTGCAGAACAAAATATAGGCCTAGTGTTACCTTTGATCTAGTTTGCTTAGCATTGGTAATTTTTACAACAGATATTGTAAAACAATATAACAATGCATGATTGGAAAGTCACTTGGGAACATGGGGAAACCATGATATACTCAAGCTATAATTATCTGTTCAAATTCAAAATCATCAATGTGAGAGACAGAATGGTATTGGCTCTTATCTCCATTTTCAGGAATATGAAGTTGGGTGTTCAACTGATGATGGTCTTATTTTGAGCCAATGATGTTTTACACCAGCCACGTGTTGGCACTCTGTAGCTTGTAGCCCGCTACTCATGACCCTGGATTTTCCAGCTGTTGCTCTTATGATTTGTTTGGGACCTGCCGCTCATTGCTTAAAAAACAAAGACAGGAAGACAAAATGATCTACAAGAAGTAGATGGAGTCAATCTTGCATCAAGGAAATTGGGCGCATGGTTGAGACGGTTCATTTTAGACCAGGCCCAACATAATTTGGCGCTTTTAAGCTGTTAATGGCAATACATTAGGAAATAAGTAAAGGCATAATGGCGTTTCTTGCTGCTGCCGAAAGTGCCAATGGAAAAACCAAACGGGGAGGTTAAAATGTCCCTAGCTGTAAATTTGACAACGTAATTTGGGAAAATGTACATGCTGATTACTACTTACTGCCCTGCCCATACACAGCCATTCTTTCATTAAAAGTAAATCCAAAGAACATAATGGCTATGGCCTGAAGAAAAAAAAAGGTGTCAGCAACAGCTAAATCAAATCAAGCACAGTCAGCATCTTCTCAGCAAGGCAACTTCTTTGTTAAAATGCCTCCATCTGATTCCAGTAGCTGAAAGAAAACACTCACTGACACTCTGAATATACAACAAAAAGCAGCTACTAGGTCAACAAGAAAAATGGGGGCATCAATTATTGGGCCATTGACGTAGAAATCAGGTTAAGACAGCATTCAAAGAGCAGTGTGTTTTAGCTGTTATTTCCACCCTGATCCCCTCTCCTGTCTTTCTCTAATGGAGATAATGAACACTTTGATGTTCAGAGGTGAGGCGAGACGTCTCAACTGTGTCTGTACACGCTCTATCCCCATTATGCCATGAACTACAGAGAACAGTCAGGGCTGGCAGCCTGGAAATAAAAATAATATATAGGTCATATAACATTTCCTTAAGCTCCTTGTGAAAGTAAACTGGGTTTTTATTACATGATCTGTGGACATGTGGAATCACCAGGTCCTCAAGCTTCACATTTAAAGGGTTTCTTTTGGTATATGTCGATGCCTTTGTAATGTATTAAGTAAACTACAGATGATAGTTAGGAAACAGCTTATCAATGTAGCTATACAGTAACATATACTGTCCCTTGGAAACTGGTGGCTAGTACAGTGGAGTGCCCCCCTCCCTCCACTTATGTGCCTGCGAAGTCTGCATGGACATTATAAATATATATCATTCATTGACCAAATAACTGGAAATGCACGTGTAAACTGATGTGGTTGAGGTTTTCTTTTGTGCTATTAAGGGGGCACAATGGATATCCTGGTAACTCATCAAAAGGGGACGACCTCCAACCTCTAAAAACTTATTAGTAATATGTCTTAAGTTGTCCACAGCTCGGCCACTAAGGTTTTCTGCGAGTGTGAGACGAAAACATCCGAAAAAGTAGGTTTGTTGGGGCTAACTCGCAGCGACCAGAGAGTAAACTGAAAGACACAGGCAAGGAATTTCAACACACGTGTGGAGTCGGAGGGGTGACTGAGCTGTGTGCCGGCAACCTCATAATCAACGCCATAATCACCAATTTTCTGAAAGTCATTATCCTCTTCGCACATAACCCACACACACAAGCACAGAAGCGAGCCTGGACGTGGAGCAGCACCAGAGCCACGCCACTCGCACTTTTTTCTCCCCCCCTTCTGCCTTACCTTTTATTGTGAGAGTGAACTCGTGGTGTCCGCCGCCGCCGCCACCTCTCCCTCTTCCACAAGGAGATAAACCTCCAACTTCAGCAAGCTAGCTGCGACTTTCCTCCCATTATGCTTCTCGTCATATTTCAAGTTCCGACCGCTGCCTCGTATGACTCACTGTCGGCTAATTTTCTTCTGGTGGGGCTAACGAAGCGTATTTTAGGGGCTCGGGCAGTGCTCACTCACAACTGGGCGGTAAAGTTGGAGAAGGAGGAAAAAAAAAATTACACCCGAGTTTCTGTGGGCTTGAGGCTGCAGGCTACTCTGTGGAGTTTCACCGTTCACTGAGAACAGTAACATAAAGAGACAGCAGCAGGCGCTGATCGGCAGCGGGAGAGAGACCTACACACCGACTGGGAGAGAGAGTGTGTGGAGGGGTGGCGGTGGAGGGGGGGTGAAGTGAAGGCTTGCTGACCTTAAACCTGAATAATGGAAACACGACCGAACGTATAAGTCAATTAATAAGATTATTAACAGTTTGACATCTCGTGTGCCCTCACACGCTTTGATTATACGCCAAAAACACCAGTTTATAAACCGTTTTCACTTCATCATACATCGTCCCTGTCGTCACAAGACCACGTCTATGAGCCGTTACTACAAAAGCTGCTGTGTATACGTATGTGTGCTGTGGTGCCTAAAATGGGAGCGAAGAATGGCTCGGATTTGAACCCGAAATGAACATGAAGTCGCACAACATGTACCCTCGACGTGGCACACACTCGGAAAGACACGCGCTAAAGTGAGTAGTAGCGCTGATATTTTAGTGTTTGGTAGAAGCGCCGGGCTGAGCCTCGCAGGCTACAGTGGAGCATGTCGCCTCTCTGGCCTGTGAGAGCTGCTTCCCCTCCCCCCCACACCGCCACTATTTTTCGCCTGCCTGGTCACTCAGCGGTTGATTAATTCTCCTTTCGCCTTGCTCAGTCATTCAGATTTGGAAAGTAAATAACAAGTTGACATCATTACGGCTCTACACTGGTGTGACACATTCCTCCGGTTACCGTACACACGGCAGTATGCGCGCACGGCACATTTCGCCTTCCAGAAAGCCACAGCAACGGCTCCCAGCTTCTGTTGAGGAGGCACTTCGCGGCGTGCTTTAAGCTGCGTAGCCATGATGTTAAAAAAAAATAATAATTTACAAATGTTTTTTAAAATGCGAGCATATAATGTTGCATGCAAGAAAAAAAGGCTAATTAACAACCATGTTTTTTTTTTATTGTAAGGTTGTGTCCTCTCTTTTTGCTTAAAGGTACACTATGTAGTTTTGGGGAAGACCTTTTAATCAGAAGAGAAAGATCTTCATTAACTGATTTTTTTTTTTTTGCCTGAACCAACAAGATAACCAAACTCTCTTCAGTTCATGAATAAATAAACTGAATAAACAAACTGACCTTAGTAGATGGCTGTCAGCTCTCTCCCTATGTGGAGAAAACGTTACTGGCAGCCGAAATTATATTTAAGCCGCCTAAAGGCCGACACACCTAAAAAAAAAGATGTTAATTTAAGTGTACATTAGGTTTTGAACATTATTGGTGCTTCAGACAGTCCTTTCCATTGGCACTACATACCCTCAACCATACAATGTTGTATTTTCATGTGCAAGCACAGCTGTGCCTGCCCCACACTGTAGTACAGGGCTGTCTGATGGCAATGTAAAGCACCAAAAATGTTCCAAATATAGCATTAACTTAAACAGATATATTTATTTTTTTTAGGTGGGCCTTCATTTAGGTGGCTAAGATGCATCCTTCTGTCTGTGCCGTTTAGCAGTACAATGCTCTGCTTCCCTGTTGCTGCTACGGGCTGCTTCTCCACACAGGGGGACAACTCATCTACTGTACAACACAATTCATTCTGTTTATTCTTTGTTTATATTTGCCACCTATTTAGTTCCAAACAGTGCTCTGTGGACCCTATTTTTCTCTGAGAGCAGCTTGTTTATCAGCGTCATCAATATTGTACATTTCAAAATTTTGAGTTTGAATTTCTTTTCCAAAAACTACATAGTGCCCCTTTAACAAGAGAGAGAGTGAATATTTGTCAGTCAAAAAAAATAGTACATGTGTGTATTCAATGACTACATTTGATATTTTTATTCCCAGAATGCTTAATTTGGACAACTTCAGTCAGGGGTGTAAATATAGACAGGGCAGGGAGTACTGTGGTTACACTGGGGCCACATAGAAACGGCCCTTGTGCAAGATTCAGATTGCCACTCAGAAATATGTGCACATTAAAAAGAACACACATCACTATATTACAATCAGTGGCATTAGATATATATGCCCATTTGCTGTAAGTCCACATTGTATATAAATACAATATATGAATACCTACTACTCTACTTAACTATGACCTAGTATGCACTAGGGCCCATTATAATAGTGTGCACTGGGCCCTGTCATTACTATCTTATGCCACTACTTTCAACCTAAGAGAGTCAAAGAAATATTCATTCAGTATACATATCTTCCTAGCAGTGTGAGGAAGGATTTGAAACAGTGTTCAGACCTTCTTATTGAGAAATTACATTTACAGAAAATATAATTCAACAGCTCAAACTCGATAACGTATGAAAAGAAAAAAGTCTTAGAGACTTTTATTGTCTAATAACGAGGGGGGCCTTTTTTTCAGTGGAACTTGGACTCACGTCTTTAGTATTTCTAAAATAATGGCTAAGGCCCTGATTATAAACTTAAAATTCACAGTGTGCTTCTTGAAAATGAAAACCTGAAACATTATACTCCCAGAAAACAATCTAAAAAGAAAGCCCACAATTTTCAATACATCACAGGGAAACATAAAAAAGCGGTAAATGTGGGACGAAAATGAAAACACTATCTCATATACTGATGGCGATAAGAGATATTTGAAGACGTGATGAGGTCTTTGAGGTCAATAATGAATAGCACGGAAAGGGAAGTCCCTGTTGTAAAATGACAGGGTTATTACGGTGATTTTTCATTTTAGGAAGTGAGTTAACGGCTGATAAACTCTCTCCCTGGACAAAGGATCTTACTCATGTGTATATCTCCAGCCATGGTCATTATCTAACTCTTCCTCTGGGTGTCATGTCTTTATGGGTCACAGGTACAGTTTATGACTACGCCTCTGCCTGTGTTACTGGCTGGTAGTGTTAATATTAATTCTAGGGCTGGTAAGTTATGCTAGCGTTTTTTCTTTCTTTCTATAAAACAAGTGCTCCCCAACTTGCTTTTGTTTGTATGATTGTGGCATTTAACCTTGTTTAATCATTTACATATTAGACTTAAAAAGGTACTAGATCCTGTTAAATCATAATCATCAACACGAACAAACAGTGCCCAGGTGGGTGAGCTACATGGGTGTCGGTGTGCGTTCGTGTGTTTCGATGGCTCTGGAGGGCAGCCTGAGGGAAGGGGAAGGGATTTCTAGTTTCCGCATTTAGTTACTTTCAAAACTTAGTTTGCGATTGGTTTCTTCTATCATACCAACGTCAGCTTTAAGCAAAAATGTCAAGGAACCAGGCAGGGTCATTTAGAAAGTCAGGTTAATTCCATTCCCAATTAAATATAGTTTAATTATTTCAATTTTAACATGCATATCACAGTGACTACATCAAGATTTGACTAGACAGGTAATACTGGTGGGACAAACCCGTTGTTTAGCTCTTACATTCTGAGTGAGAAAAAAAAAAAGACACACACAGTTCACAGTTCCATATGCTACAAAGAGAGTCCTGTCAGAGCTGTTTTCTGGAGGAATCCATATTTGATGAGAGCATATGAATGGATAGATTACCTCAGCTCTTGAGCCTGCCAAAAGTACAGTGTCAGGGCCCTTTATTGACGGTAAATTGTTCTACAATGTTCAGGGAGGAAGTGAGACATCTCATTTCCAGAAAATGACAAATTATGAATTTTCTACATTCGTGCATCCGGCCCTGTATGCAAATGGGACCAATCTGCATTTTACTGTATGTTCCTCGATCAGTACTTTGCCTGTCATCACATAAGGTTATTCCCCATAATTCTTGAAGTTTTGATAGAAAAATGTATCCAAAAATTCCACCATCTTATGTATTTAACACGTTTCTGAAGTTGTGCCATTACTCTGAAAGGCCCTGTAAAGGGTACTAAAGATTATATTACAATTTCGTTGGAATGCTGTACTGTGGCAGCGCTGCATTCCTACTTTGATGTGGTAGTGTGCATATGATTCGGTGTTCACAATGACCTTTAGAATGTACCCTTGTTAAACACATTTGCAGTGTTTGCAACAAGTGTTTCAAGAAGTGACTACTGCGACACAAGATGAGTAATAAGCAACTGAATACCAATTAGCAGTTTGTCTGCTCTAAAGTATGTCGAAGAGTCACCACTTGAGAAACTGTCTCTGTTTCTCTGTGACAAGAAAGTATGATTACTTCCTCGCCAACACTGAAAAACACAAGAAATGTCCTTAACTGCAATACAAGTCATGGCCCACAGAATTACCAGGCACATTTCATACGATAGTATGGCATTTCTTTTAAATTGTCCATTCTTGTTAAGTTGGATTTAAAGGTGCAACATGTAAGCATTTGGCCACTTGTTGAATTCATGCTTAAAACAAATTGGGGGCAGCATTTCACCAGAGTAACTGCTAACTGCTGCTATCTGTTGCTACCATTAGCTAGTTAGCTCAGATGTAGTTGGAGCACCGATAAAGTGTCTGGTGATTCCACTAGAACAGGAGTGGAATGGTGTGGGGGCTAGCTGGTGAGCATGCTATGCTGAACATGCTCTCTAACACAATACATAGACATCATAATCACAAAAGTGTTATTCTTTCACATTCTGTTGATAAATGTACCATTTTTTAAATGTTTTAAAAAACTGCACCTTTAAGATGTGAAATTACATTTTGATTAGAAATGAAACATGATTTTAAGAATGTACTCAGCCTTCCAGTATCTCATTGTTTCAGTCAGGAGTCAAAGCTTGTGACAGTGAGGAGTTTGAGAAATAAAGATTGAGCATTTAAGTAAAAGATTTGTTTCATAGCTCAGTGTTATCAGACAGTAATGTACTACAGCTTATCCCACCACCTGGACTGACTATCACGTGCAAATGTGCTTCCTGAATCCCCTGTTCAATTCAGACGCTTCACTCGTTACTTGAATATCACTGTTTTCAAGACAGTTTCAAAGGTTTTATTGTCTGGTGCAGTTGTCAATGCGATGAGATGCTTAGTTCACTATGTCTCAAACTAATGCCATCAGTCAACCTATTAAAAACACAGTAGAGGCAAATAAAATACAAAATTTAAAATGTCCCATTCATATCCACTACCCACCACTTGTGTAAATTCATACATACTGAGGTAGGCGATTGCTAAAAACAGTGTAAAATTATGTGCAAAATGAGGTGGTGGGAATATTGTCCAGTTGTATGCATTCTAGAAAAACAGCCATCAAGAGTTTAGAAGTCCTTGATCTCATCCCAGCCCGGTCACAAACTGATGAGCTTACAGTCCGATGTAGCCAGAAGGCCAACATCATCTGCAA
This sequence comes from Diplodus puntazzo, assembly GCA_963678695.2. Lineage (NCBI taxonomy): Eukaryota > Metazoa > Chordata > Actinopteri > Spariformes > Sparidae > Diplodus > Diplodus puntazzo. The sequence goes on along the minus strand of OZ023164.1, from coordinate 16,262,588 downwards.
ACAGTAGCGATGCTGTGCAGCTTTGTAGCAAGTTCCCACTGAAGGAATATTGACACTCATTTCTTTCGTTTATTTAAACAACCAAATAATGCGACTTGATTTTTTGCCCCCCCTTCCAGCTGTAAACCTTTGAGCTACCTCTCCTCACACAGACAGCCGTCTTCATGTCATGATTGTAATAACTGAGCCTGTGTTAATAAAAACAGAGACCAGGCCTCAGAGCGATTCACTTGTTTTTCTTTGTGTTGCATCATCCTCTTGCCATTTTATATGAAACCATGCTTGCCTGCTCTAGTCTCAGTCTAGTCAGCTGCCTCTAAAAGCCTACACACTGCCCTCTGCACTTCTACTACATGCTGTACGGTAGCAGCGCTTCCTGCCATAGAGCTGGGGCTGACCTCCTAACAAAGAACAGGTTCAATCTGCCTCCCATCCCCCAACCCGGGAAGCTGATGAGGGTCACATGACCTTTCTAGACAGCACTGAGGAGCAATGGTAATATGTATGGGTGGGGGAAGGGTGCCGCCGAGTCACACGACTCTTGTTGTGTCGTTATTAGACTGGGGAAGCGTGTGAGAAGCTCAGTCTGTAGCAGGGGGAATATCCAGTCGGGTATCTATTCCTCATTGTGCGCCGGTGTCCACTGACATATTGGATTCAGCTCCCTAAGCCCTGCTGCTTTATTTACACTGTAAAGAGAATACGAGCATGGGAGCTGTCAGAACCAGTCTGGAGGGAAAGGCTTCACTATTTTGTGTGTGTTTGTGTGTGCACATTAGAGAGAAAAAGGAAGCCTTGTGTACTGTACAACACCTCCCCCACTGTCTCCCTCCCCTCCCCCTCTCCAGCCAGCCACACTGGATAGAGATGCAGAAGCCTTTCTGTGATACACTGTTATGTCATAGCCTACAGACCTACTTCCCAGTTAGAGCAGAGAAGAATCAAAGGGGGGGGAAAAAAGACATTTTTTCAGGTGTAAACGCTTTGTTTCCACATCAGCAGAGAAAAGTAGATGATGCATCTGGAGTGGAAAGTGGAGCTCAGATGAACTATACAGTATGTGAGCTGCTACAAACATCCTGTTCATATATCACACTTGATCAGCGAGTGCCGGTGCATTTTCTCGAGAGCATCTGAGTGTTTGAATTAAAAAAAAATGTCACACTTCAGGAAGCAACATTCCTCCCCCTGCCACGATCAAATTCCTTTGACAGAACAGGGGGAGGGAGAGAAGGCGGGAAAAGCAGACAGATGTCAGAGATTCAGGGGGTCGAGGACAGAGGTCAAGGGTTGGTGACCTGGGCATCCAACAGACTCGCCTTCCCTTTCCTCCCCCACCAGCATAATGGTGGTCATTGAGTTTACAATCCTTTTTTCTTACAGTGACATTTAAATCTTTTGGTGGTAGAGCTTTGAAATTCCCCCTCAAGCTGCAGATTGGTCAGTTTGACAATGCTGACTTTCATTTTGAGTCATTAGATGCTAAAAATGCAACTGCTCTGAATAAAAAGGCCCATGGACAAACATTTCCTCCAGTAAAAAAAGAAATAGTATCAGGGTATGTTTTTTTTTCAATCACCAGAATAAATGTTGGCAATGTATGTTTCTGGAAACCACAACTATGTTACAAACGTTGTTGGTGGATATGTTGAAATTTTACATTTCCTTTATGTTCAGTTTTATGTTGTGCCAATGCTGTGCTTATGCTTTTGATAGGTTTCGGCATAATTCAATTAAATTCAAACTACAGATAAAAGACTTCACAGCCGATAGATTAAATGGCATACAAAAGCACAATAAAAGATCATGGGATCATTGGAAAAGATCATGTTTTGGATGACCTTTGTCTGTCCCCACAAACATGGCTGGAACATGTTCCGACTTCTTGCGTTATATGACACGTGTTGTAGAGACGTTGATGTGACATTCGCAAGTTTAGCATGTCTGTGATTTGAGGAAGTGTAAAAGGGAAGTATTTTATTCTGAAGAACGGGCAGTTTATTTTAGGACATTTGCTTCCTTGCAGAGAGTCAGATGAGAAAATTTAATACCACTTTCATATTTGCACAGGGTGTGGCTAGCTGGATCCAGCTACCTGTTAGCTTAGCATTAAGAGTGGAAACAGGGGGGGGGGGGGGGGAATTACCAAAGAAAACATTTAAAAAACATTTTATATCATATTTGGTTAATTTGTACAAAACTCTGGTTGCCACCCCCTCCAAGCCAAGAAGTATGGGCCTACTAATAGACAGTTGATATTCATCAATGCGGTTAATACATTTAAGTGTCATTTCGATCATTTGGACTAAATCGATAACGTCTTCAGCTGTATATCGTTTACATCTTACACTTGGGACACATCCACACCGTGTGCTAAAAATGGTTGATGCTGATGTTGAAGTCATTCATGGCACATAAACACCTCTGATGGGTTTCCATGGAGACAATAATACAGGATGTAATTAAGATTGCATTCTAAATATTCCTGCTCGGTATCACAATGTATTAATTCAGTAGTTTGATTGGATGGCATGATGGTGGAGTTATGCTTCAAATCCCTTATACACAAATATTTGCATCATCTCATCTCCCTGTTTTACTGATAATGAAACCGTTCAATTTTGTTATGCGTTACACTAATATGTCTTTGCACCCATGGTGAGGCCAAATAGACCATATAAGGGTCAACACAAAAATGTCCACGCCAAAAATCAAGTGGACTTATTTCTGATTTGATCACTTAAATTAAAAATAGATCAATGGAAACTGAGCCTGGTGAGCTTTGCTGAAAATATAGGACTTATTTGAGTGTATAGCTTTGAAAACATTCCTACTGTATGGAGCCTCTTACAGTGATCTGTGATCTCCCAGTGACATTGTATTGTTCGCTCAGAGGCTGGGGGATGGGCATGTCTGCCGTGTAGTGGATCACTGGTTTCAGCCTCCTGCTTTGTCATAGCAACATAATGCTGCGTAATGGGCCTCCGCTCAGCTAGACACCCAATACAACACTGTGGCATGCCACTCTACATAATCACTCTCCTGACCTCCGGGTTCAGGAGATGACATTTGAACAACACTGTCATGGTTCTCCCTGTTCCCTCTGGAAATAAATGATGATGACATGAAGATGCGTGGAGGGATTTACATGTGGCTGAGAATCATGGGGTTGTATAACAGGCAGGAAAGAACAAACTGTGTTATCACACATCCAGATAAAAGTCATTCACATGGAGATGTCAGGCACCTCGTGATCTGATATGTAAAATGATTCAAAGAGCTTTACCACCGGCAAACATTTACCTACCAATTAAGGTTATAAAACATAGATAAATCCTGCCTCGCTTGGTAAGACTCGTGTGTATGTATCCCTGTGTGTAAAAAACCATCCGAATGTGTCAGTGTGTGTGCATGCACATGTGCGTGACAGACACAGAGAAAGAGAGATTACGTTGAGTCTCAAAATGTGTTCTATTTTCCATCATATCTGATAATTGTTTGCTTCAGACGAGAGAACAAAATCCTCCTGATAGATTCCCCATTGTTGGGTATTAATGCTGGATCATCTCCTGGAAAATAATGTGAGAAAAGGAAAGAGGGAGGAAGAGAAGGGGAGAGGTTTCAAAGCGCTTGGGCCTTGGCTGAAGATTTGCCTGTGGACACATTGCCATCTAGTGGTGCGATGTGGTACATGAGCACTGAGATCATCCTCATTAGGATAACATGTTTTTCTGTCCTCAAAATGTGAGTAGATGCAGTTTCATAACCCCATTCTCCTCGACTCCTCTCAGGTCTATTATATCCAATCTGAAAATAAACACCAGCACGCTCTGTAAAAAGGTGCTGCTGACGACCGCCGAGGGACACGCGGCTGTCAGTCAACCATTACTGTCTAAACTGAAAATGCAACTCTGAGTGGGTGGCTTATATGTGAATAACAGCTTGTACTGGACTATTGCACAACGCCGCATTGTTTTTCGGGACATGGTGAAAGAAGAAAAATATCTCATGCAGGACATCTATTTAGAATACCTCCACGCCGAGTACGTTTTTTCCCTAAACCTCGTATACAAGACAAATATTTTCACAGGGAACGTTAGACATGAGGAGTGAATAGACTTTTTAAGATCATGAATAGACAAAAGAGGGACTGTAGAGCTGAAGGGGTTTTATCAGTGAGACAGAAAAACATTTCCCACATGCTGTTTTTTTTTTATTATTAGTTTGGGGACATAACCATTCACTCATGGGGTCATGTGAAAGGATGGCAGTGTGCAGGCGTCCCGGGCATGAAGGCACAGCTCAAAATAAAAGGGCAACATTGATGTATAGATACCAGGGATTGTACTGTAAATCTTTAAAACTATCCTACCAGTGGCTCACATATCAATACTCAATGTTAAGAAAAAAAATTCTAATGGAGTGGAATAATTAAAGGGGCACTATATAGTTTTGGATAAGAAATTTGAAGAAACAATATTAATGATATTTAAGATGAAAATAAGGTCCCCAGAAGACTATTTGAAGCTAGATTAGTGGCAGGGTCCGCCAAACATAGTAAACAGTATGAAACTGTGTTGTCCTTTAAAATGAGTTTGTTCGTTCAGTTTATTCAGTGTTGACCAAGAAGAAAGTTTGTTTATTGAGTTCGTTTAAGTATAAAAAAAATAAAATGAAGATTTTTCTCCTCCCCGAAGCTGCATGCTGCACCTTTAAGATTCTCACAGTATAAATCAGCCCGCTCCACTTATCTCGGGTGAAATCGCAGCAATATGACAGAAGGCCGGGTGAACTTTTTAATCTACTGCCTTCATTTGAAGCCCTGCAAGCAAGGCAGTGTCTTGCCATGACATGTTATTTGACTTGGTAAGAGGAACAAAAGAGGAAGAGGAATAGCGATTTCTCAACTTGGCGGGCGATGAAAGGTGTTCAATCAAACGCGGCCGCCGCAGTAAGGATTGAGGCAAGACTTCAGTGTTGGCTGCCTCTACCTGGTGGATGACACTGTGGAGGATATCCGATACAGTGATGTCACTCTTGTAACTTGGTCTTAGAGACAGACCTCGTGTTCTTTATACGCTGGCTGCCGGTTTGCCTAAAGCCATTTCGTTAGTATCAATCTGGAGAATTAATTTGTATGAGATCACAGCCTGTGCAGATGAAGCAGCGATAACGTCATGACTTTTGGGATAACAGACTCAAAGTTTTGGCTTCAGAACGAATGCGAAATCTTTGAACTCTCCGTCTCGTCTATTGGCAGGCATCAACCTGTTCTGTAGCAGGTGTTGAACCTCTGAAAACAATAAAATCTTACATAATGCAACACTGTTTGAAATATCTATGTGCCCCTTTTGTTCTGTGAGCCCTTTCTTAACATACTGTGTGCCCATGATCGCAAAGAAAACGAACAAGTTAAATTCAGAACCGATTCTGAAGTGCATCTACACGATTATCGCGCTCTCTGTTCATCCTTCAGTGATCCATGCTGGAAAACACCGCCTCCGTCTGAGCTAATCTTTTCTTTTGTTTGCTATTTGTTTGCAACAAAAGCCGCTCTCCTCTGATTCGGGGCTTGGGGGGGGGCCTCGCATCAAAGTTGTGAACTCCGAGTCCACCTGCACCTTTAGAGATCAAAGATACTCAAAGTGTTTGATCGCCACACACCTTCTTTTCTCAGGAGCATGCAGGCTGAAAACCGATACCGGCGTGTGTTGTCTTTTGAGATGCCTTTTGTCAGATAATATGAGAGGGACCAAGTTTTTCTTGGGGCTGCAGATGGTCCCCTGTCACACCGCCGTAGGGCTGAGTGCTGTTGAACAACACTTCCAACGTAAAGGTGATGATCAGTTCCTAGTTAGGACTGAATCTGGAGATGTTGGTTGGCTGTCTCACACCGATGTTTACTGGTGGGTAGCAGGCGGGGCACCGTGTGCCCTCTTGGATGCCTCTTTCATAGATAAAACATGATAAATTGCATTCTCAGGCGCCCTTCCAGTGGACAAAACATGGCTGAAGCACCCTCTCTTCACTATAAATATAACACAACTTTCTGTGCGCTAGTGGCCTCCCGTATACATGTGGTGGCCCTCAAACATCTGAGTCCGCCACTGCTGATGATACTTTGTGAGATGGGAGCAAATGAAGCTTGAAAACTGGGATAAATGTGGAGCGATCACGAAGTCATAACGACTGGGTGCGCTGATGCAGGAAAAAACAAGAACTGCACGTTTCTGTAGGTACATGTTTTATTGGATCGTGAGCCGGTTTATGTACACATAGGTTTATTTGCATCGGTTGTTAACGATGACTCATTGAAAACAAAGGTGTGAATAATAGCAGGGACGTGAGCTCGAGATGAAATCCGGTCAGACAAGCACGTATGCCCTATCTAGATATCTTAATAGCCGGAGTTCACAATTGGCAGAGGCTTTTCCCAGTCAATGAAAGCATGGCGTCGGAGGGATACGTGTCCCACAGGCTGCAGGAGACATCAGGACCGCACACAGACAGTGTGTTTCCTTCACTGCACACCATAAACCCCCCCCCCCCCCCCCGCCACACATGGCTGTAATAAGCCAACAAATTAAGCCATTATGCCGTTTTTTAAGGTACACAGACATCCGCGTTTAAATGTTTTAAGAGTGGCAAGGGATCTCTCACCCCGAGTTACATTGTATGTCTGAGACCACCAGGGAAACGATCGCACATCCATCTTATCATTAGAGAGCTGTGAGATGATTTGTACGATACACACACTCAAACTGTAGCAGGCCGTCGCTCTCAATACAGCGCTCTGCTGACTCTCATCGAACAGGATGCTAGGTATTCATGAATGACATGGGAATTAAAAAGTATGATTTCATGATCCCCGTCGTAAAGAGGCTGTATTTGGTTCCGGATGTGTTAACATGGGCATATTACCATTCCAGCAGAGGGGCATGGGTCGAACTATTTGGCACAATCTATAATTGGCCCCCGGCAAGATGGCGACTCAAGCCAAATCTAATGATGGTGTGTGTGAGTGTGCTTCCACTCCCACTCTGCACACAGTTTAAGAGCAACACCTATAAAAGTTCATTATGCTGCTGCTGTAATGGGGTTCAGGGAAGTACTCCATGAGCTGACAAAAGCACTGAGTGTCTTGTAAACCCCTCGAGGGAACTTTCTAATTAAATACTCACTCTTTAATGCCAATAAATAGCGAGGATTTCAAGCTTTTCCTACATGTCATATTTTCTCCACACCTGAGGCTATGAAATGATGCCAGAAGTTGGGAGTCCATCTTGAGGAATTTAGGCAGGATGGTTTTAATAGTTTTCCAAGTTGAATTGTTTTTCCAAGCTACTGTTAAACTGGGGAGGCGAGAGCTGAAGGCGAAAGGGCTTCCCTGGGATGTTGGCAAGCTTCACCAAGGCCATATGTGAGGGGTTTGATATAGAGGAGCTGGCTTCTCCACATTTCTGATGAGTTGTGTCATCAGTAGATGGCAGTAGGTCTAACCCTCCTGCTCATACAGTTGACAGGTGTGTGCTTACTATAGGCCTACTTGATGTTCCGGTGTGTTTTTGGGGTATTTTATGAAGGCAAGGGGAGAAATTAATGAATAAATGGAAGGATGGAAGCATATGAAATACATGAATAAACTTGAAATGTAGTCAGTAGAGATGATACCTGTTCTATTTCATTGAACTCAGCCTAATCCAATATGAAACTTGATAGCCTTGTATCACTCTAAAATTTAAACTTCTTCACCATGATCAATGCTTACTAGTTCTAGGATCTGTATCAAATTGTACTCTTCATTAAGATCTGTGCATAATTCCCTGAGCAAAGAAACGCAAAGGTAAAGAAATAAAGGAAAAAGACATGGATCTCTCCCTTTATCTGGACCTGCACCAAAAGTTAATAGGGTCTATTCTGGATGCAGACTCATCATTCGTCTCACTTTCATGGAAAACTGTTTAGTAGTTTTTATGTAATCCTGCTCACAAACCAACCAACCAACATTAAATAAGCACAAAAGTGCCATTTCCCATATTATAACAATAATGAACAAAAAAAATGTATTGTATGTCTGTTATTTACATTAAACTAAAACCTGTGAACATGTCATATGTATTAAATGGGCTGTTGACCAATGTTACACATCAACTCAGCCTGTGAAAACATGCGAGTCTTCTGTGGCTCTGGAAGGAGCTTTCGAAAGTTTGAAAAATAACCCCAATGATGTCATCGGGTTGTCTCAGATCGGACTGTAGACTCTAATTCATATCAGTGGGCGCTTGTGGTTGATGTTTTTCTATGCATTATGGGGAATGCGGGATTCCTATACAGTAGGGGGCTAATTTAACTCAGAAGTTGGAGCTGGTCACTTGAAAATTTTGACTTAAGTTGAAATTTCTGACAGGAAAGTTGGAAATGCTGACTACCTCTGCTGCTTTTATTCTGACCGTTCCTCATTTAAAGGTGCAATATGTAAATATTAGCTGCTTACTGAATTAATATTAAAAAGAAGTTGGGGCCAACATATCAAAGTAACCACTAACTGCTGCTAACTGCAGCTTCTGTTAGCTAGTTAGCTCAGCCAGCAGGAGCACCATGGACTGGGAGCTTAGAGCACTGGGGGAAGGGTCTGCGCTTACACTGCTAGCACAAGAGCTTTGGACCAGGACAGGAATAGGTAGGATGCCAATGACGTCATGATGTCAAAACTGTTAGTCTTTCACATTCTGTTGATGACTTTAGTGATGTTTTAAATGTATTCAACCTAAACTCTTACATGGTGCACCTTTAATGAGTTTGTTGTGAGTCCACCCAACTTTTGCGTATATGTTTAGGTGACAGATAAACGGTCATTACCACTAGACAATGTGCTCATTAATAAAACATTAGTCGAACAGGGCAATTTGTGCACTCCATAACCAGGTTCTGGATTTATCTGCTGTAGCGTAATATGTAATTCACACATAACAACTTATCTGTTTCTATTCATGCCTCAGCTCGTTCTGTTATAATTTATGATTATAGGACATCATTTGCATCCGCACACCCACCCACATTTTCCTCCCTCCTGCTTTGTGGACACCCTGCCCCTGCTGTCTGAGCAGTGTGCTCGGTGGGACTCTGCAACAGCAGCAGCAGCAGCAGCAGCGGTCTACCTGCTTTAATGCTCCTCGTGCCCGTCAGTCACCGCCGGCTCGTCCAATGGCGGCGCCCGTGAGCCCGTGACTCCTCCCCAGTGTATAATTGAAGTTTCTTTAGTTTCTCCGGCGGAGCCCGCACGCAGTATTGTCCGATCCGTGGAGGGATTAAATACACATCGGCGGGGAGCATGTTTTCCAGGAGCCTGAGCGCGTCCGTGACCCTGTGCTTGTGGATTACGGCGTTAACGAGCCCGGGAAGTGTGTGCGCGAGGAAGCAGGACGACTCTTTCTTCACTGCCAGCATTTACCGAGCGAGATGCGCCTCGAGATGCCTCAGCCTGCACATCACCCGCATCTCCGCTTTCTTCAAGCACTCGCAGGTACGAGCATGCGGCCGCAGGACTCCCCAACTTCTGCCAGCGCGTTAGAAAAAAAAAAGGGAAAACAAAACCGAGGGGATAAAAAAAGAAGCGCTGTTGTGTGGGTTTTTATTGATGAATGAGCGCGTGTGAGCAGCCGAGCCAACCCCACATGAGTCTAACCTGTTTCTCCTGGGCTCATTGTGAGGAGACAGTATGGTGCTGAAATACTTTTCTCAACGTGTCTTCTGTCAGGAACGAGTGAGATCTCTTTCGTCTGAGTGTCACCAGAATTAAAAAAAAAAAGGCACCAGTTGCAAATATGAGCATCTATATGAAGGGTTGAGTTCACTGCAAAGTTGCCACATGCATTACCTACATATCACAAGTGTTTAGAGTTGGTTAAAAAAAAAAATCTAATTAACACACGGGTTTTTCAGATTAAAAGGTGCATTTCGGTTGTGCCAGTGTCCATTCATTTCGCTTGATTTCTGTCACTGTGAATGTGATGGATTTAACCCTTGTGTTTTTTTCTGCTGCCCACTTACTTCCATGCCATCTGTCGTTCCACTGCCTTACATATTCACAGGGAGAAATGTTTCTTTCTACCAGGGTCCCCGCAGAGCCCGCTGCTGTGATGCAGACCCTGTTTTATAAATTAGCTGTTTTCCTTTGCCTGATTTGGTGTGTGTGCTATCAGAAGTTGTTTTTCACCCTCCACTGGACACACTGTTCTCTCCCAGGACTCCAGAGAAAAGGACCCCCGGTCACTGATCCTTCTCCCCTCTGCTCCCCTTTTCACCAGCTATCTATCTGGTGCTGGCCGCCTTTCATACTGGGGCTTCATTTGCATTTGCAAGGCTCGTCTTTTTTCTCAAGGTGCATTAATGAATCTCTAATTGTCAGGAAACACTGCGGTGCAAGGTAAATTTGTAATTGGCTCACCAATTCAGTTGACTTTGAAAGCACTTATTGATCCTGTGTGGCGCGTCTTGATGCATGTGGACAGATAGACCTTGCGGTTTTATTAACGGACATTATACACCTGGGGGTGAGGGATGAATGTGCTTAGCTGGAATTAAAAAGGCAGCGTCGCGCTTCCAAAGAACACAGATTGAAAACAGTGTTCCTTAATTCACAACTTGGCAAAGTACACTTGGGGGATTTGCTTTGAGAAGACTCCAAGGGTATGCTGCTGCAAAGTTTGGGAATCGAATTAGTCACCAGCTGACTGAGAAGTCAAATAACTGACTGAGAAGTCCCACCTCTAATGAGCGGCTAATAGTCTACATAATTGACTGCAGAGCCTCAGAGTCTGAGGGGAAAATGAGAGGGAGGTGTTTTGTGGAGCCTTTTCCTGGTGAGTGATAAGCAAAGGTTGCCTGAGCAAGCCTGTGGGTCTAAGAATAGAAAGGCAATTGTTGATAATCTGCAAGGACTGTCTTATGCACAGGCCCTTTCATGTGAAAATGGGGGGTCTGGTCAGCTGCAAAAACATATGGACCCAACCTCCACCCCTCCTCCTCCCTCCACCCTGCCCCCTACCCCCTGGCCCTGCCAATAAACGCCAGCATCACACCTCACAGGCATGCGGAGGATGCACGCCGGGCTGCCGATGCTGCTCTGTCGAGGTCACCTTCCTGCTAAACGCCGGCGCCCAATTTGCGCTAAATGTGATAAGCTCTCGTGCGCTGTTGCCACAACACTGGAGCATGCTCAGTCAGCACAACCTACAGGTGGATCTGCGTCCTCCGGGGAGATCTTATTACAGGCGGACAGGCAGCTCGGAGCTCCACTCCTATGATTGAGAGGACAGGCCTCCTAATTCAACTCGGACATCCTTCAGGGGTCATTCAATACTCGATAGGGAAACCAAGACATACAACACTTTCCATTTTCATGGAAATGAAATGTCTGGGCTGCATGTCAAAGCAGTGACTTTCGCCTACTGTTTCTCAATGTTTTACAGTGTCTACTCAATATCTAGTAATCTATACGGACTACTTATTTTGGTTACGGTACAAGAGACAATTTGTCCTCTTAACACGTTCTGCAGCTGGAATTTAAAACCTCTGGTTTTCATATCAGGTTTTTTTTATACGATCATCCTGTGAACACTGGAACGATTTTTGGAGAATTTAGCGCTTGCAGATGTTATGAACACCCACGCGGCTTTCCCTTTTTATGCGGCTGAATCGGAGGACAAATCAGAGACTTTGTTTTAATTGTTGCAACTATGAATTAGTGTGAAATGGAAACAAGGGCAGAGCTGCAGGGCTGGGAAGCCCACGGGTCGTCCATAGGATGTCAGATTTATTGCAACTGTAGATTTATTGATGTAATAGTATTTCCAAATACAGATTTATTGACATTTTACTCCACTTTTGGGGAACTTGTCACCCCGGCACAATAGACAGAGGGGAACACCCAACCATAAATATTAGCCTCGGACACTTTAAAATATTAAGAGCGAGCTGGGAGGCCTGCGCAATAATGTATTCTGAAAGCATCAGCCTTGTAGTGGATTATTTATGTGGGGACCCGTGAAGCCAAAAACAAGGTGTGTCCATGAGGTCTTGTTATTACATTCAAAGCAATAAAAGTCCAACATTTTAAATTCAGTCATTCATTTCTAATGTGCCACAGAGTAAAGTCTAAGCATCTAACTTGAGAGATTTGTGTTTCAAGCGAGGGGAAGGAAAACATTGGAAAGTAGTTTTTCCGTGTCCCCCTTGTTTTCGCCCTTTGATATTAAATAACGTGCGGTGGAATCAAGCCCCGGCCAGTAATCGTCTCATGTGTGGAGTTTTTCATTAGCGAAGACAGCGGATGAATAGGGGTCTATGTAGCTTGGCCTCACCTCTCCGTAAATGCTTTTAAACCATGACACTCCTGTCGGTAAATCTCTGCTACACCCCGAGCTACCTCACTTGACAAATAGGCTCCGTTCCTAAAGTGGAGACAACTTTACACCAGTGTTGTTTGAGATCCCTGAAACATCCCTCTATGTTAACATTGGATGTGCGCTAAGCAGCGCATTAGCTCACTTTCAGAGCGCCTGTCAAATAATTCATATAAAGTGAATAATTGATGAGCAGAGTGACCACAGCCCTCACACCCACTCAAGCCAAAGCTTAAATCTTGAGGCTTCTTTATTTGAGTGCTGCATATGTGCCCTGAAGGATCAGTTATTTTGGTGTAGCCTGAGGACCCCTAGGCTGACACAGAGACACCAGTCTGTCCTTTGAAGTCCTACGTCCTGTTAAACAGAAATGTGGCTACGGTATCTTTCAGTACTTTAAGGGTGCACTATGTTGTTTTTGAATATTTACAATATTGATATTGTAATAATACAAACTCAGAAATATGTATTTATTCCATAAATGGGTAAACAAGCTGTTCTCAGAAAGAAATAAGGTCACCAGAGCACTGTTTGAAGCTAGAAAGGTGGCAGGGTAACACAGTTTGAAGCTGTGTTGTCCTTTAAACGAAGACACTTTGATATTCAAGCTTAAACTCAATAGACGATCAATGGAGATTTTTCATTTTCTTTCTGATTTTAAATTTCTTCCCGAAAACTACATAGTGCACCTTTAAAGATTTAATGCAACTGCTCCTTTGAAGGGGCGCTAATTAGTTTTGGAGAAGAAATTCAAACTCGGAAATTTGATATTTACAGTATTAATTAGGTAATAATACAAACTCAGAAATATTAATTATATCCATAACTGAACAAACAAGCTGTTCTCTGAGAGAAATAAGGTCCCCAGAACACTGTTTGAAACTAGAAGGGTGGTGGGGTCTGCCAAATATAAATGAGGTAAAACTGTATGAAATTGCAGTGTCCTTTTTAAGGCAAGTTATTTTATTTAGCATAAAAAAGTTCTCTTTTGATTACATTTTCTTCCCCAGTCCCACATAGTGCACCTTCTTAATGCTGTAAAACATATAGGCGAGATCAGACACAATTCAAAAGCAATTCTGCGGTGTAACCTGAGATCGGTTTAACCCAAATCAGAGCCTAGTAGGAAACAAAGGATTCCCATTTTCAAAAGATGGAATGCTGTCCTGGGAGATAAAAGGGGTTTTGTCCATGTTCCCCTCAGTTGTCTAGACAATACAACACGCCCCTGGCCACCTGCTCCAACTTCTCAGCTGACAACCGCCATAATGCATCTCCGTGATAAATTCTCTGTTTACACGACTCCACCACAAAGCAGCGAGTTCACCTTAGCGTCACATTCGTAGACCACTGTCTGCTCTGCTCTCCTTGACCCACCAGTAACTCAGGAAGATATCTTGAAAGCATTCATTTACTGGAGTCCTTGACTGTCCTCAGCACTGCATAATGTTCAGACTGCAGAGGAATGTCATGGTGAGTCAAAGGGATGAAGTCCTGACCTATAATTATTCCCCCGTTGGTCCCTGACATGGTGGGGTCAGGCCTGGACAGCTGGGGCAACATCCTGCTGAGCTTCTCTGCTACGGTGATGCTGTCACACAGCAAAATTAGCTCCTCTGTGGATCTGGACCTGTCGCCATTGATGGATGGGCGAAGAAAGGTGTCAAAAACAGGATTGATGATTTAGGACATGGTCTAGAGTTGTGACAATCTGTATAAATTACCCCCGAGGCATTGGCTGCCGGCGAAAATGTCAAGGTTTTATTTACAGCGTGTTACCAACAGGGGGTTTGGCTTGGTCGCAGCGATCCTTATTTTTTTTGTAAGTTAGCGATCTCCACAAGGATTTGAATCATTTGATAGAGGAATAATTCACATTTTAATCAACCTTCGGCCAAGAAGAGTGAAGGTGCTCGATTACCCAGAAAAGTTGCTGATGCACGCTGAACTTGTCAGCCAAGCCCGCACTCATTTCCACCAACAAAATCAAACCATTCCAATTCTCCTTGGTGCTGCGGCTCATACATTTTTCTTCCTTATCTGTAGTTTTTTTTTCGTGTTCAAGTTATTCTCATAAGACACGACCATACAATCGTGGATTCCTTTGAAGCCATTTGACCATTATCCTTGACACTAAAAGCACAGCACTTACTGGTACTGGATGTCAAATTAAAACCCTTTAATGATAAGTTCTCTCCTAAGGTCTCATGGGAAATTTCTTCTGGATTACATTGTGGGAAAAGGCTTTGAACTTGACATTGAACTTAAGCAGACTTTTTTGCCTTCAGAGACTGAAAGTTTGGCAGGATCCTACAACTTCATTGCTTTCATTAAGAAGTGCTGGGAAGTTCCAGTAGTGAAGCTCAGGTCCAGGTCATCGACGTACGGAATCCATTAATGAAGCTCAAAGGCTCCATTGAGAATATTTGCATTAAATTTTCTTTATAACGCATCCAGAATTAAAGCAGGAAAGTAAAGCGGCTAGAATCAATATTCTTAAAAACATTGTGGTGGTGAACCCTCAGCTCATTTAGCGTATTGTTTTGTTTTTTTACGGCCTGCATGTAAACTGTTGTGGCTCACTCCCGCGGCTCTCCAAGTGTTGTTTTAGCCACAGCAATGGAACTGCAACTAACTAAGTTCAGTTTTTCTGCAAATTATTAATTATGCAATTAATATGATACAAATAAACATTGAAAAATGCTCATCACCGTGTCCAAACTATGGCTGGGTGTGGTTAAAGGAATCTAAATACCAGTGCTAATACGGATACTTTGACTTTGATAACTGTTCCTGGACACCAATTTTGTCCTAAACGAATAAAGAAAAGCATCAAATTCTTGACATCATTCCTTGAAAAATAAGATTGTTGTTCAATAACCAAAATATTTTCTTTTGATCAACTAATTTATTGTTGTAAGAAAGTCAGCCAATGGGATTCAAGAAATGGGTGTACTGGCCCACCAACCAGCGGCCAATCAGAGTTGACAATTAGCTGGCTGATGTAGCAAAGCATTTCCCGAGTAAATACTTTGCGTTAGTATTTTAGAGTTGGTAGCGACCAAAAATGGAGCAAAAAGAAAAGTGAATAATCTGCCTTACAATCATGAAGTGGACATACACTCAACTCCAAATTTGTTTTCCCCGTGTCTGCTAAATGTGTTAATAACCCCAATAGCACATATACATCTCCCCGACATCAGCGTGAGATGCGTTGGAAAGGCAAAGTCATAGATGGAGCGCATGTGTGCTATATGGGAAGAAACTGTTTGACGGATTGACCTAAGCGTCCCTTTTTCTGTCGCTCATCACATTCAAACATTTCGCCTCTTTCATGTTGATCCCGCCGGTCATTTATTCTGAAGCACCAGCCTTGCACTTGCGCCATCCAAGCACAATTATGTTTGCAGAGGCTGACAGCATAATTCTCCGCCCTAATGGATTTCAGGAAATGACCACTTGCGCGAGCCATTTACCCCCACAGGCCCTCCGCTCGACAACTCCGCTCAAACATATTTACACGTAGAGGGGTTTATAAATACGCAGCACTATTAGGGCCAAATGTTTGCCTCGTCTGAGCGCAGAAGGTGGCACTTCCACAGCAATTAGAGGAAATTGGCAGTATCTGCAGTCTAGGCAGGAGTGCTGACATCAGTTCCCACCTCGGCGGCCTTGGGGACGTCTGTTGAGAGATCAAACAGGCCTGGAGGTCGCCGTGCTCTGCTGAAACTGACCAGAGGTCTGCCCTGGCTCTGGTGCCGTTGACCCCTCTTTCCTGCTTAGGTTACAGGCACTCAGGAAGCAAAAGCTGACTCTGGAGTCTGGTTTTGAGATTTGCCTGCCGTTAGCACTATTTTAACTCAAAATAGGATGGGGATGGGAGAGGAATCAAAACTGCATATTCATTCATTTGATGAACTGATTATTTTCAATGTCTCTGTTGATGTTTTTTTCCTTCTCTTTCACAGAATAATGGATCCTTGGTGTGGTGCCAGAATCACAAGCAGTGCTCCAAGGTAATGCGGTTTCCCGTCTTTCATGAATGAGACGCATGCCACATACATGCCTCATTATCAGAGGATAATACAGCATAAAGTGTGCGAGTCACGACAGGACTAGTTTTGTCATGCCTGCAGGAAGAGAACCTTCGAGATCTGTTGACATAGACTATCATGAAAGAAACTCTTTTCTCTTCAGCGAGTCTTTAACTAGATGGCTTCTGCTTTCATTGATACCCATTTGCTCCTGTAAATGGGACGCGATTTGAATAAGTTTCGAAGAGGCTTATGAAAGCAAAGCGTGATTGTTTTTTCCCCCCTCTTGCCATTTGGAATTTCGGTCCCGACGCGCTACGCTACGCCTCCCGCAGGGCTTGTTTGTGTTTCGTGCCCTGTCCCAAGGAGGGCTGATACAAAGCTGGCGTTGACAGGCTCCTCTGAAAAAGATGGCGCTGACATACTCTATCAGACTCTCCCGGAGCTGTTGACAAGGCCCGCGTAGATGTGCTGTATAGACTGTAGACGGGGAACACTATGGAGCTGAAATAAGGATGATACGCTAGCAGAGGTCCAAGCAGAAATCTAAACAATGCTCTCTGTGGCTGTCCAAGGCTCTCATCTCCTCACACACGGACCGTGAAAGCAGGATTTAATGCTGTTAGCCCATGAGGACTCAAAATAGGACACAGACGGCGTGTGTTGTCTAAATAAAAGACAAAAGTATGTAGGAAGTATGTTATTGCCCAGGTGATGACACATTACATGTAGTCCTTGTCTGTATTTATTGTTTTTTCCACAGACCTCAGACTTTGTTGTGCCTATAGAGGAATGCATGCCGAGTATCTGGGCCAATCACAGCACTGTAGTGATGGTGATTAATAGGAAAATGCAGTTTTTTTTTTTCTTCTCATGCTTACTTAACGCGGCCTTACATTCGCTGTACATATTAATCACAATCAGTGTCGAGTATCGGCGTCCTCACAGAATGACCCCTTGTGCCTGATTTCTAAATTCCCCTTTTTTGAATTTCAAATTGTTTCCTTGACAATTTGCATTTGCCTGGACCACAGCTGAGCTATTGTGCTTTGTGCTTTCTACTACATCTGCAAATGTATAGCTGCCCCCCCCCCTCGCCAAATAAGCAAATGTTAACAACATGTTGTTCTGTCACACCGCTAAATGTTTCCTCAACTGTACGTAAATCGTGAGCTCTTGTTATGTTGTGTTACTTCTAATTGTAAAGCTCTATTGTTGAACTCCAGGTGGTGACTGAAGCAGCTCAAGGCAAAGCACAATCAGCTTAAGTTTGTCTTTTAAATCATTTTAAACCTTCTGTGGTGTGTTTAAAAGTAAAATGCATGTCTTTCCTCTTGCCTGTAGTGCCATTTATCCATCTAGATTGTTTTGGTGTGAGGCAGCACAGGCAGTAGAGATGTCCTGAATTGTTTTGTCTTGTCTCGAATATAATGGAACTAGAGGGGACTCCACTTATGGTACTCAAAGCGCAGAAAAAAGTATATTTGGGAAAAACTCAACTGCGATGTCTCTTTTACAGAAAATCATGGTCCAGTTTTTCGAGATAATCTTCTGACGTTGTTCTGGTGGGTGTCATGTAGAAACTATTTTCTTTCTAGTGCATCACTACACAGAAGGAAGTGTGACCACAACACAGTCTTTAGATTATCTTGTATTGCCTGTTTATTATTTGTAGAAAGAGACATTTTTGGTGAGTTTCTTTTGATGTATGTGTTTCTGCATTTTGAGCACCACAAGCCGAGCGCCATCTAGTTCCATTATATTGTAGAAAAGGCAGATACCTACAGCTGATAGAGACGGGTATTGAACTGCAATACTTTCATGGCACTGGCCGAACTGATCCAATACTATCGAGTTTGGAAAAATGTCTTCTCGTTCGATTCCAAATTTCAATACCTAAGGAGTTCATCCCAGCCAATCAGCACGTGGCATGCTTGTTGCGACAGATAATAAGGACTACAGGTAAGAGGAGAAATTGGGATTTTTTTTTTCATTCTTGTGCGAACTATTCCTTTAAAAGCCCATGTTTTATTCACTTAAGAAGGTAGGTCTCCGTTGTTTTCACCATAATGCTGTGAAACTTGTTTCTCTCCTTTCCATTGTGATGGCCAACATCGGTTCTTGGCACCGGTCGCTCCCCAGTCACTCGGCAGAGTTTCACGTTTGAAAAAAAAGCCTTCTGCTGGCTGTGAGTCCCGGCACAGCAGACTGTTTTCATAATCAACCAGCTAACATTGCTGAAAGTCTGAAAATGCCCCAAAAACTTTTTAATGGACTTCTTGTTCTCCGTGTTGTAACAAGCGTGTCAGTTAGCACTTCTTGATCCTACTTGTAGGCTGTAAATAAATGAAGCTGGATTTGATGTAAGCCCACTAAAAATAATGATGTGCTGGTGTTACTGTTGTGTTACCGGGTTTGCTCTGCCACTCTGCTGCTCCGAGTAGTTTCAAGGGGCTCCCTGAATTTAATTAATTTAATTGTAACCTCTTTTTTTTTTGTTCAGCCATTCAGGATGTCGGCCAGGGCACGGCGCTGAGGTTTAATTTGCGGCCAGAAGTCAATATTTTGGTAGCAAACATTACCACACTTCACAGCCACGTCAATGACTCGAGTGCGCACTCAGGGCCTGTGTGCAGCCTGTCAAAACATGGAGCTATTGTGGCCGCTCTAACAAACGTACCAAATGGGCCCATGCTGTACAGTGGTTCCCTGTGAATAGCTCTACAGCCACTGATTAGCCTCTCCACTTCATGAACGGCACACACTCAAACAGAGAGACAAAGGCAGTGGCTCCTGGGGAGTGCGTTAGGGCAGAAGGCTTGTCCACCCAGAGCTCTGTTAAAGAGTGACAGAGGGCTCCCTGCCTGTGAAGAAAATGCGAGGAAGAGCCGCCTAATAATCAGACAAAGATGCGGTGACCCCGTCCATCTGTCTGCGTTTTAGGAAATCAAAGCCTCCCGTTTGATGAGAAAGTCATCCCGGTCATCTCGTATGCGGTGTCCGGAGTTAGCGCCCCCCCCGCTCCCAGTGTCCCCATTGTCATGGTAATTAACCTGCTTGCCCCCTCTCTTCAGTGCACAGCGAGGTGGCATTTGGAGAGCCGGGGAGTCATTATCATGCCATAACGCTGGACCAGCAGACAAACTCCATTCAGCATGGGGGAGACGCCAGCAGAACAGACACAGGCAGCAGCATCGGCGGCATTTTCTATGAGGCCATTGTCATTTTGTCTCCCTACTGTTAGAGCTCCCCTAACTCGAGAAGTTTGGACGTGTTCCCTGAAAGTTTGAAAAAACTCCAGGGTGTTTCTTTTTTTTCCCCTCTCTCTCTCTGCCGGTGCAAAGAAAATAGATTTTGTGCGTGTGCTGAGGCGGCCAAGAAGCTTTTCCTCATTCAGAGCACGGCTGATATTAGCAAGGATTGCTTTCCCCCATGGGTGTGATCCAGGCTCCAAAATCAAATGCTAGGATTGACTTAAGGCGGCTAAATGCCGCTGTGCAACAAAGCAGTGCGCTTCATTAATCAAACTCCTCTCAGGGAAGGGAAGAGAGGAAAGGACATGTGCATTATGCCTGGATAAGTTTGCCCTGTGGTGAGTCATTGGAACGTGTCCATCACTTACAGCTCCTGAGGAAGAAAGTGTAATATTTTTCTTGTAAACACGCTGAATATCCTGAACTTTCATTGGAACTCTCAGTGAATTAGACTTGTGGTTTGTGGAAGCAATCTTTAACCTAGTTTTGAAGAAGAAATTAAAACTCAGAATTTTAATATTTACAATATGAATGAGGTGATGATACAAACTCAGAAATATTGATTTATTCCATAACTGAATAAACAGACTGTTCTCAGAGAAAGAATAATGTCCCCAGAACACTGTTTGAAGCTAGAAAGGTGGCAGGGTGCGCCACATCGGAATAAAAGTAAAACAGAATGAAACTTTGTTGTCCTTTTGAGGTCAGTTTGTTTATGAAGCTCTTTCTCTCCTGATCAAAAATTCCCTTCCCAAAACTACAAACTGCACTTTTTAATCTAACATCCTTCAGCGGGGTTGTCTCTGCCTTTCATTTCTCTACACCAGCCACATCCCTGCCCTTTATTTATTTCCACAGGGAACGCCTTTAGAAAGCAACCTTGTCTGGTCACCATTTGACGGCAATGAGTCGTGCACGTCTTCTTTCACGGACGTCCCGCGCGTCCCTGACGGCTCTTTCCGAGCGCTCTCTTTCCTCACCAATCACACCCCGAGCCGCACATACCAGCGCAAGAATAAGAAGTGTTTGCTCTTTAGGATTACATGCGCCCTCGTCTTCACATGTTTAAAGCTTTGGAGCCGTTTGCCTGAATAACAATCACATGAATGCTACTATGTGTCATTCAAAAGCCCCACTGTCAACCTCCCCCCCGCTCTCCTACCAACCCCCACGTTTTCTCACGCCGAAATAAAAACGGTCGAACTTCCCATTAGTTGATTTTTAAGGGTCAGTTGAAGCTATAAAGTAGAATCAGAAGCGCGGCGGGCAAATCTCACTTTCGCTTGAAGCTTCGAGGCGGGTGTGTCATTGCAGTTTACAAGTCTTTTTGTGCGGCCGTCTCTTCTTTGGCGGGAGGTAGTATATTCCGAGGCGCTCTGAAAAGATGTGATGGAGTGGGTGCTGCTTGCGGAGGGTTTACTGCCGGGCATGGCCGGGATTGTTAGGCGCTTAGACAGACTTCAAAGCACCTTTTGGTCATGTTGAGGCCAGACGCTGCTCTCACCTCCTTGTGTTGGACACATTACCAGCCCCAACACCTTCAAAGCGAGCTAGAAATCAATCTGTCAAGCGGGGCAAGCTCCTCTGGATTGCCTGCCAGTGTGGCTGCTAAACAGGGTGTAAAATTAAAAAAAAAAAAAACAACAAAAACAAAAACAGTCCTTGCTGGTTTAATTGATTCTCTAATTTCACATATACGTGTGCGACTTCTGAGATCATCTGTGCGGTTTCTCTGAAGCCTTTTCCTCTTGTGCTCTTCTATCTAGTTGGAGGCAGTGTGAGTGTTAGCGTGTGGGTGGCGGAGGAGTGTGAAGCGGGGCTGGTCAGTCCCAGCAGGAAGGACCTGATCTGGACATGGTTGTTA
This sequence comes from Diplodus puntazzo, assembly GCA_963678695.2. NCBI lineage: Eukaryota > Metazoa > Chordata > Actinopteri > Spariformes > Sparidae > Diplodus > Diplodus puntazzo. The sequence goes on along the minus strand of OZ023164.1, from coordinate 16,241,032 downwards.
AGTTTCATTGGCTAAAGGGGGGGTTGCTTCATTGGCTGCTATCTGTGGAGCTCATTATTCACATGGTGGGTGGCAGAGAATGAAAAGCCCCCACAGCAAAGAAAGAGAAAAAAAAAAGAAAACCCAAAGACATGGCCACAGGAGACGAGGCCGTGGAACTGCAGTTCAGACTTCCTCAGCAGTCTGAAGCTGCTGTCTGTTCAATATGCGAGTGATGAACACTCCAGGAAACCCTCCAGGAAGAGGTACACTCACCCTCTCATACCAACCTGTGTTTTTATGGATCCCGCAGAGCACGGCGGCCTTTTTAAAGAGAAGCCATTTATATTTCCGGGATAATCAAGCGTTCACAGATTTCACATGTTCTTCCTGTCAGAAGGGATTTTATTCTCAAGGATTAATGTAATCAAAACTGCTGTGAAATCCTCTTTTAGCAATAATGACCAGTCACACTGAGACAAACTGCTGTCGTCCAAGTGTTTGTGCTCATTCTGAGGATGGACTGGCTGAATATCATAGATGGGAGCGCACCTTTTCATGTTGACTGCGCTGTCCGTTTCCCCTCCCGAGCTCACATGTCGAGAGGTGCCGAGGCAAGAAAAGGTTCCGTGGCTTTGTCCGTGGCCTGCGTTCATGTGGCGTCGCCAGAGTAATCGTGCAGACAGTCACACAGACGAAAGGGAAGATTAGAATGTAAGAATCTTAAAGCTGATGTACTTAGCAGATGTGGGCTTATCAATTTATCCTCAAAGCCGCTGCATCCTGCCGATAAATCCCAAAGATTGTGTGTGACAGTTTCAGGACGGCGGAGATTCAAGAATGTGTGTCAAAGACTCGGTGATCGACAGCTCTCTTCACCTTTGACTTGAAGATGACAACTCCAGTGGAGCAATTTATACTTGAGATTTCCAGAGCAGGTATCAGAGATGAAGAAAAATCACCTCCTTTGGACATTTTGTTTGTTCCCTGCATCAACAGAAAAACCAAAATTCCCTCCTCGGCTCGCCAAGATCTGCCCGCTTGTTGTGAAGCCCTTGTTCTCAGCTTCAGAAAAACATAAAAGAGAATTCAATCATCACTTTAAGCAATTAGAATGTCTAATACCACTTTAATTGGGCTGCACGTTAATAGGTAGTCAGCTGCCTTAACAATCGATTATCAGTAGGTTAGTGGCGAGGAAGTTACAGTATCTACTGGTGTGAGCTATGTCTGGTGCAAAATCTGAGTCGGCTACATTAGGGGTTAAAAAAAAAACACATAAAGAAAGCATCAAGTTACTAACAGTAAACTCACAAAATAACAACTTAATTACAGTAGCATAGCTCCAGTCGGTTGCTGTTCAGCATCTGGCCAAACTAAATCCAACTCATATTGATATTATTACTAAATTAATTACCAAATCAGTTTGGATAGAATGTCTTTTTTGTATTTTTTAAAGTCCATATGACTTCTCATGCCAGTATTTTGTGTTTTCTTTTCACATGCTCAATAGCGAGCATTTGCAATTTGTAAGAAGATGTTTTTTTTAACATCTGTTTATTGGTATTTCAGCTCTCAAATAGTACAGGCTGAATGTAAATGATATGAAATATCACAAAAACAGTGTGGAAGATTACAACACAATGCAAACAACACAGGAACAGGAACAATATAAAGTTTAATTGTACAAGGTGCCGGGCTGCTTTGCTTGGTAATTACTGACATCTCATTTGACGTAGTTGAAGTGGCAGAGAGTTGGCAGGATGTATACTGCCGAGCTGCTATGTTACATCGTTTATCAACAAAGTGTAGGCTGGAGCTTGTGCCTGTTTCCAATTCAGAATATTAATCTATTTGACAGAGGGTTATGAACCTAGCCACAGTTCTAAGGAGTTCTTTAAGAGGACTGTCATAACAAGATACTTTTTTAATGTATTTGTGCCAATGTCTGGCTGTCAGTTAATAGGTTTTTAATTGGTTAAACTCTTAGTAGCAATCAATCAATTAATGATTAATCATTCTGTGTTGTAGCTGCAATTAATGATTATTTTCATTGTTGATGAAATCTCCTATGCAGAACCATCTACTGCAATATGTTTTGAAAAGGGCATTCTCTTTGAAAAATATACATGGCAGGTCATTGGACAAACCATCTGCCTATAATGATCTACAGGCTAATTTGAGCCAAAATCCACTGTAGGAGATTGAAACCACCAGCGGAGCCAGATGGTTTTACCAAAGCCAGCCGGGAGAAGATCAAAAACATGTTTTCCATTCAAATTTTTAAAAAAAAAAGCCTTCAGTACTCTAGCAGCATTGATGCTAACCTCTTGAAGAGCAGCCATTGTTGTTTTCAAATGACCAGTCGCTTATCTCGCTGATGGTCACATCCAAACCACCTCTGTAGCTGCCTGTAGTTCCTCAGAGGGTGCTGATTGACACATAGCTTGAAGCCTGGCAGGGAGGGTTCGCAAGATCACCTGATCGAGCAAATTCAGCGGCTGCACAAGGTATGTTGGTCTATAAAATGTCAAAAAATGGAAAAAAAAGTTCCTAAAGTTTATTCTCTTAGAGGAGTAAAGAAACCAGAAAATACTCACTTTTTATAAACTGGAATCAGAGACTTTATTCTTGGAAGATTACTCAAACCAGATCAGATACAGTGACAAATCAAAATAGTTGTCTCTTTTTGTAGTTGACAATAAATCGAATGATTAATTATTGCAGCTCCAGTCTCGATGTGTATGTGTTACAATTCAAAGATACTGGAAAGAACAACTGGTTTTAGGAAATGTTGGTGCTGGCTGAAGAGGACAAGTAGGATTAGTGAATTTCAAGTGTTTCTGAGGCTCAAATAAACAAGTGAAGATAGTGCTGGAATGTGACTGCAGCATGGGATTAGGAGGGCTTTACTCCCCTCAACGGCGTGGCGTGTTTTACATGTTGTTGGCCTACATTGACACAGAATCTCCAGGTCTCGTTTCATTTGGGGCGAGGAGGGATTGAGGCGGCTTGAGTGGTCACCGCCGGGACGTCCTTATATCTTGTTTACCATCTCCTCAATCTGCGGTGACCAACGTCGCCGTGACAGAAATGCACTTTTTCATGTCCTGCGAGCAGATAGCGTGAGTTCATTACCACCGCTGTAAATCAACCCAACGGACGGGTTGAATGAGTGGAAGTGCTTTATCAGGCGATCATGCTTTCAACTCCGCTCCGCCGTCACATTATTCAGCGCGATGGTGTGGGAGTAAATACAGTAAATCATGCGCCGGCCATTCGTTTTCTGAGAGGGGTTTTGGCTTTCCCATGCCACGTCACAGCCGGCCTCTTTATCACCAATCTGACCCCACATGATGGATACATCCTGTTGAGTCTAATTGTCATGAAATGTAAACCGAGCCCAGAGGTAGGTGATAACTGAGGCTCTGGTTACAGCCACTGTATTTCCTGACTCCTGCAGAACATAACAACGTGAGATGGCAGAGGACCTGTAAGAGAAGGAGGCCTCGCTCTCTCTCTCTCTCTGTGTGTGTGTGTGTGTGTGTGTGTGTGTGTGTGTGTGTGTGTGTGTGTGTGTGTGTGCGTGTGTGTGTGTGTGTGTGTGTGTGTGGGGTGTCTGGGTGAAACTTCAGAGTCATTAAGTATTAAGTGCACTGCTATTGCATTCCACAGCAGACAAAGCACAAATTCTGGCTTAAGCTGTGTGGGCTTTAGGCTCATAAATAAGGCAGGCACCTCTGATTGGGGGCTAAATGTATAATTCATGCACTGCCCCTCCTGCTCCTCCTCTTTTTTCTTCTCACTTTCTGCCAAGCTATTCCTTTTCAGCTCTTTGTTGTCTGGGCCCTCAACTGCATTTTAATCAATAATTAAAGTGATGCTCAAAGAATGTCTGTGTGACACCACCTGCTAGGTTACTCACCGTCTCCGAGAAACAAAACAGAAAGTCTCGAACCGTATACATTTCAGTTCACCCCACCGGAGCTGGAATAGTACAGTGTTTTAGTTGGTTGTAAATATGAAGGAGTTATGAGACTGGCAACAGCCGCAGCATACGTCTTTCTCAGGGCTGTAAAACACTTGGAGATTTTGGAAAATGTGTCGTTGGTCGTGTAGGAGTAATTTGAAGAAGACTGTGTCAGTCTGAATTCATTAGCCTAGTTATCACAACAAGGCTCCAGACTGTGACCATTTAGTGGCGTTTTGGAACCATTTTTTGGAGAAAGTGCAACAAAATGTTATAATTAGGAGCACTGGTGCAGCTTGTCCCTCATCATTTTTTTTTTTTCCATCTCATCATCATCCTCCATTGGTAACATCTGCCTTGGCTGCCACAGCAGTAAAAAAAAAGAAGAATCAAAGCAAAAGCATTTCTCGATCAGTCATCTGATGCACTTCGTCAATACCGTGAGAGCAGAGGATAAAGTTTTTGTATCATGTTTGCAAGCTTCCTTTCTCTTATCCACTTGAGCACCGAACCTGAATGTGTTGTGCTGCGTCAGTGTTATATAAAGTACCCAAAAGTTAGAATTGAGTAAAAGTAAAGATTTTCTTTGGTAATAATGAAAGTCACCCATATGAATAGTACTTGAGTAAAAGTCTATGATATGACATGTCCTTAAATATTAAAAGTAGTCTTCTAACAATAAATGTATTCAAGTATCAAAAGTACAAGCCACTTAAATATATGTTACATGTATGTATAAACCGTATACCTGGTGTTGCTTGTCTTAATTGCTGTTGTCGTTATCGGCAGTGGCGTTGTGGGCAGCGGTATTAGCATTGGTGTTATGGGCAGTGGCCTGTCAGCAGAGTAACTAGTAACTAAAGTTATCAAAGTGGTAGTGGAGTGGAAGTATAAAGTAGCAGAAAATTGAAATACTCAAGAAAGTAAAAATACCTTGGAGTTGTACTTAAGTACAGTGTTTAGGTAAATGTATGTAGGGAGCACCAGTGCTACCAGTGGAAAGAGTTGTTCTGCATAGTTGTATGAGAAGTTGATGAGTTGTCTTGATATTACCAGTAGTACAAGCCTGTGGCAGCTCTGTATGTCATTCCATTTTTAGATGATAATTTCTAAAAAATCCACGTTGGTAGTTCTTAGTGTTTCTTGGGTGCTGCAGGGCATCGCTGCAGACAGCTTGTCCTTCCTCAGAGCGGCTGTGACAGAAGTGATAAACAGATGCAGGGCCGATAGGCTTGACTGCACTTAATTTTCATAAAGTTTGGGAAGACAAGAGGATAGCAGACAGCCACCAATTTGGTCCACAGACACACCGTACATTGTACCTGATTCGTGTACACCTAAGCACATGAGCGCCTTCATGCTGTAATTGTTGTCTTTCCTTGCTCTGAATCCTCATCTGACACTGCGAGCCGTGCATATTTCCTGTTAGTTTGCAGAGGCTTACGTAACTGCGGAATACAAAACCCCACAGCAATCACTGCGGTATAATTTTATCTGTGCATCCCCCTGAAATATGTAAATATAAAACCCAAACTTTGTATGAATATTTAACACACACTTCTATTGACTCACACAGTCTTAGTACTGTAAGTTTAAGTTGCAAATATATCATCGACACGACTGGGGATAATTCCAGCAGCTCTAATACAGTTCCTTAATAAAAATTTTGGGTTTCCCTTCCAGATAAGTGTTTAGATAAGTATCCTTCTTCTTGCTGGAACGCGTCATCTCATATTTATGAGCGCCCATGTGAGCTCGCTGCGTATAGAGTTGCAGACTCGCATCTCAAGTCGGCACGCCGTTAATCTTTTTTCATCTACCTGATCCACGCCACTGTCTGCTCAACACACACCTGTGCTGATTTACGGGCAGCGCAGAAATTAAATACACAACATCTCATGGACCTTAATGCTCTATAAGGTCACATAAGGTTGAGGAAATGGTGTGTCTAGACTATATAACAGCTCAGGACGAGGATATCTTCTTCCTGATTTATTTGCTGGATTTTTCACAGACCTTTGAAACTTAATGGCACGTCAGAGACGTACTGGAAAGCCTTGCTAGCATATGATTTTACACTCACTGAGATCACGGCTCATGCACTTGATGAAATAAGTTTCAGCCTGGCTAATCTGTAATCATAGCCTCTGTGGGCATCATCTGGAAGGAAAGGACAAGGATTTTTAGGTGTGCTACTCAATTATTGTGTCCAAAAATAGACTAAAACTTTGAATATAAATAAAGCTGAGTGAGAATGGGTGAGAGAACAGAAATCATCAAAAGTAATTGTCCTCACTGCGGTATTCCACTGTGTCCCTGGTAAATCTGAAAGCGTTGTCTGCACGTCTTAAGTTTTTCATCCATCTATGGATTTTCTAAATCCATTCACGCTGAAATGCCAAAAATAATTGGAAAAACAGGAAAATCTCATATTTTTCCTCCTCTTTTATGTTTGTGGTTTTGGTGCAGCATTTCATTGTTTGAAAACCACCATTAATTCAGAAAAGAAATGGGATTGAATCTAAGCTGTTGTGACACACACAGCCGACATCTGTAAGAAAAGAGAGGCGAGGTCCTGTCCCCTCTGGTGTGACCCATGGGACCGTATTCCTGAAAATAATTGTACGTTATTCAGTGCAAGAGACAAATAGAATCTTGATGCCATTTGAATTGTGCCATTAAACATATGATATTTATCGGGTCAAAAGATATGCATCCCAGGAGTTTTGCAGTTTGTTGTAAGGATAGTAAATACTGTCTAGTTTTGTGTGAAACCACTCAGTGAACCACACCGTCTTGCTCATCATACATCACCAGCACTGACATGGCTGTCATCTTGGTATTGAAAACAGTGAAAATCACAATAAATCTAGCCATATTAACAACTTGTGTTGTGAAAGGAGAGCTTATCAGTTCTGTGAGCTGCTAGTATACAGGACCAGCTCTGAAAGGTTTTGGTTATGGCTTTTGATGAACATTAAACAAGGTCCCATGGTGGTCCACCAGATGGGGTGTGACTAATAGTTGAGACAGTTGAGATTTAAGACAGTGTCAATTGATTTGTTGTGGCTAAAAACAGACTTCTAATAAGCCTGGAAGAGGAGGATACCATGTTAAGGCACAGGATTACCAAGACGTGAAGTTATTCATTATAAGTTGGTGCCCTGAAACCCTGAAAAATAAGTGTTTTAAACCTTATTTTGGGGCGAAGTCACCAGACTTCACAAGTTATTTTTATCAGATTTGACTGGTGATACTGTACATTAAGTTTTTTTCTGTCCTGGTGACCATCAAAATTGAGTTATGGCTGTCTCCCCATTCATTCAAATAGGAGCCTTATAATGTTTGCCAGAAATAACTGCCCAGGGGTGTTGGGTTACGCTTTGGTGATGGTTTTCTGGGCCTGATTAATGATTAATAAATAATAATACCAACAGTTATTTAGTCTGTCAGAATGGCCAATTAAGTAACGCAGGTGTGGTCACTGACATGTTTTTGTGATGTGTTGGTATACATGAATGCATCTTATATCCTTAAAAAGCTGTGCTCATTTTGGGCAGTGTGGTGTTTCCTGCACAGACAGTGTTGGGAAGCTGGCCTGTTCAAGTGCTTCAAAAGGGTATGAAGCTCCCCCGGCCGTCGTTGGCACAAAAGATTATCGCCTGCATCAAAAAGAAGCCGAAAAAGTACTTTGATGAAATGTCAAAGGTATGTGTGGGGTGTGACTGCCTGCTCGCAGTCAGCCGTGGTTGTGCTGTGGCTTCCATGTCCCACCTCAGCTCAACCCTTCCTCCATTTCAACCAATGTGAATTTCTGGATCCTTCAGCTGCCAAGATTGCAACAGTGAACTCCAGACTGTGAAATGTCTCTCACATCTTACATGTCCCCCGAGAACCTGTTTGACAGTCTATGATTGGCATATTTCATTAAACGACTTCTTTTCTTGTGCAATTGTCTCACAGCAGACACAAAACATGTGTCGGTGACATCACCTGTACTGTGTGGTTGTGTGGTTATAAGCTGGAAAAACGCGCACAAAAAGATCACAAAAAGAAGTTGGAGGCTACAGAAACACGGCCTTGTATCGTTGCTGGCAAGTGAAAGTGCACTGGCCGTGTTTGCGAAAGATATATCACATGATAAAAAGCTCATTCTTGAGCCTGGTGCTCTCAGATCTATCCGACTTTTGGAACACATCCATTTTTAGTACGATCGCGCTGGCTTAGGGCAGATGGAAGGACAAAACAGAGAGAAGAGATGAGTTTCAAAATTTATCTGGATTAGAGCGGACATGGTTTGAGAGTGAAGGAGAACGAAAGGCAGATAAGACCTGAGGAGAAACTGGGCAAGCCGAGCGCAGGCGACAGCCAAATAAAAGTGAAATAGAGTGAGAAGTGAGTGAGTACGTGGAGTAAGTGCCTGTTTCAATAGAGGAGGGAGCAGAGGCCCCGCTGACCTGCTCCTGGATGGGTCGATAGATATGAGCGGGGGGCTGAGAGCTGCCGAAATAATTGAGTCTGGTCATCGGGAGTGTGAAAAGCGCAAGGGCAGCAGAAAATGGCCATAACTCAATGAGATTGTGGCTGAGATTTACGACGTGTATGATCAACAACAGAGATTCCTCCATATCGGAGTCTCCCAGGGAAGCGGAGAGCTGCTGCTCCGTCCCAAGGGGCGGCAAAGGCACCTTGTAAATATCTGTTGGCACCACTCAGGCTTTCCACTGACCGCTGGGATCGATGCTCCCCGACAGCATCCCAGAGCTTTCGAGTGACAACACACAGGAGTGGGAGCTGCGTAGGTGTGTGTCTGCTGAATTGAATTTACAAAATAACAAGATCAGTCGGAGCTCTCTCACTCATCACCCCCACGCCTGTACAAATATGCTGTGGCAAAATGTCAGCTGCATGATTATGAATTATAGCCCATCTTTTATTTTGTATGTTTTGTATACAGCGTGTATTGTTAAGCCCCGGGCGGTCTCGACTGGTAGCAGCTCATGCTTCATTAACTAAAACAAAACCCTTCTGTGACATTTTCATGCTTGCGCTCTTTTGCTTATGTTATTTCAGCCGTTCACTCACTCGGGCCATTTTTTAATGATGTGTGGAGATGCTCCCATGATGGAGAAAGGCCGTTCTGTGCATGGCAACCACAACCCCCCATTGCTCTCCCCTTAACCCCCGTCTTACCCCCCCCCCCCGTCTTACCCCCCTGCCTTGTCAAAGCCATGACAAAGTGAAGATGGGCTGTGGCGTTGGCTGCCATTCAGCCTGACTCTCTCATCGGCCCCACAGAATGCCTTTCAGGGTCCCCCAGAGTAACAACCGCTGCGTTTTATTACAGCGTGAAATTGGGAGTGAAAGAGCGCCATGGATGTTCCTACTTAACCATGCAGAATGTGTCACTGTTGGGTACGAAGATAAGAGGACAAAGGGGAAATCAGCCGCTCAAATGCTTTTGTTGGGACTAACAGCTCAAGTCCATAGAAACAACCCAGCGCTCTTGTTTACCTCTCAGAGTAAAACCATTGGTGTCTTTTTAGGTGAAATTTGTCCAGGAATATGTTAACATCACATAGGATAATGACATGCATTCCCATTCAAACAGATGGTGGCTGCCTTGCCAGCTGGAGAGATTTGCTCGAGGGAGACCCAGACGTTGGCACCCAAACTCGGCAGATACACTTTGTCCAGCTCAATTATGTCCTCCACTCCAGTGACATGGTTTGTTTTCCCAGATTAGATCTCAGAAAAGTCAAAGACCAGCATTGATAACGATGGCGCAAGATGTGAAAATGTTTGAGGGCTTTCAAGCCTCGAAGGGACCTGGTAGCACTAACTGTGAGACTGTGGATATCTCTTGATGCGATCGCAGGAATAGAATGGCATTAGTCTGGGCTGCAGCAAACAGTTGTTTTCATGATCGATTAATCTGTTGATTATGCTAGTTGTTGATTAATCACATTGTCCCAGAGACAAAAGTGACGTCTTCATATTCCTTCTTTATGACAACCAACAATCCAAAACCCAAAGACTCTTAAATTGTTGTCATAATTAACAAAGAAACGTAGCTGGAACCACCAAGTGTCGAGACTTCTGCTTGATAAATGATTGAAACAATTGATTGTCAAAATAGTTGGCAGTTAATCTTCTCTCAATGAACTAACTGAATGATTGACTCAAACCCAGATTCCACCTGGCCCATCTGCACAGTGTTTTGGCTGCGCTACAGCCGTGCTATGGTCATGATATGGTCGCAGTCAAGCTGCACAGAGAAGATCAAGCAAGACAGAAAGTCAGACAGTGGTGCTGCATTGTGCATCCTGTCAATTTTCAAAGTAAAACACACGGTGCAGACGTGGGATCTGCAGCCCCCCAAAAAGTCGGGAATATTAACAAGTAGCTGCACAATAATCAAGGAAAAATGACTGAAAAATGACACGATCTGATTAAGTCAACAATATCAGGCCGACAAGATGCTCCGCCCCTGAAACGATATGAAGCTGCGTGGAGGACAAAACAAAACAGCATCATACACGGTACAAGAGATACAAGAGATGTGCCCAGTGGAAACTAAGGGTCACCATCGCAGGTTATGAGCTGCTCATAGATACTTTTTTGGTTTGTTGTAATCAGCAAATCAGTGGTAACACTTACTTTCAGATTGATCTGCAGTGATTGGTCAATTAATCATTTAGTTGGTTGACAGATATTCGATGTTTATCACTATTTTGATAATCAATCATTTCAGTCACTTTTCAAGCAAAAATATCTAACATTTGCTGGTTCCAGCTTCCTCAATAACATTATGCTCCTTTTTTATTTCATTTATAATATTAAATCAAAAGTTGAGATTCAGACTGTTGGTTGGACCCAAGAAGTGATTTGAAGACGTCACTTTGTGCTCATGGAGTTTTGATGAGCATTTTTCACATTTTTTCATTTCTTTTTATGGACTAAATGGTTAATGACAATAATCGAATGCAGCCCTACTTGTAACAACCAATGCAATATATCTTTTTCGATTTCGAAGGTACATGTTTCAGGAGGATGAGGGTGTGTATCTGCATGGATGGAAACTGCGACCTCCCCCCCCCAAACAAAAGTTGCACAACAGCTTACAGAAGATATGTGATGGCATTCTCCCAAGCATGTTTTTGGCGGCATTGGTGCCATGGTTTAGATTGAGCTCCAAACTGTGTAAATAGGAATCAGGCACTTGATTGATGAGAGCACCTTTTGTAATTATATACAGCCATCCCATTTGCTTTGGCAAGACATCTGTCGTCGGTCCTCCTCTTCCCTGCTTAAATGTCAGGTTGTGGGTGTGGCCGCCGAGAGTTGCTGACAGATTGTCAGTTTTCAGCACACCTGCAAAGAGCTCTCACTGCCTCCACACAAACGCTTATCTTTGTGAAGATACCCGCTTATTCAGCAGAAATCAAAGAATTATAAAAAAAAAAAATACAACTTCCTTAGAAGAATTCAGCAGTTCTTCTTAGTTGGGAACTTTTGCCCTGAGGAGGGAAAAAAACAGAAAAACTGGGACTGGTGGAGGGTGAGACAACACGAAACACACAGCCAGCATTCTGATGTGTGTTGCAATATCCTCGGTACGCAATGTGCTGTGTTAATTCATGCTGCTTGGCACGCAAGCCCGAGCATCTTGAGGTAACGATGATTCTATTTTCACTTGCATAGTTGCGATCGCGCCGAACCAGACGGGGATTCGTCCTCAAGAAAAGCCCGTGGAATGCATTCAGCTGGTGCACACAAGATCTTTCAATGAGTAAAATGAGCTTGATCCCCCCGGCTTATGTGTGTATGTTCAGTGATTTGTAGAAGGGATTTGGGGGGCTTTAACATGTGCGTCTACTGGCTGCGTGTCCTTTAGACACTGGTGTAGGCGCACACAGCCATCGCCTCAACACCTCATTGTTCCAGCGCCTGCCTTGTGCGAGGATGCTGAGGTTGCTTGCTACTGCCGTCTTCGCCGCGGGGCTGCACTCTCAGAGGACACGATCGAGAACGGAATGGATGACTTAAGGTCAGCGTATTATTAATAGCAGATGATGATAAAACTGCACAGACTGCCTGGACGATGCAATTGAGCTCGTATGTCATCTTAAATCTCAGAGGTGTTGCAGCGGTTTCACCTGATCGGCCGTGTAGAAACCACATTAGTTTCTTTTTGCAGCTCTCAGCTGTCATAACTGCTCGCTCTCCTTCCGAAGTCTCCGATTTCCCCCTTTGGCACGTTATGTTTAATTTCATCACCGCAGAGACATCCATATTGCTATGAAGTAATTAAGAAAATACCCTCTCGCTCTTCCCGCCCTCTGGAGCCAGCTATTTAACACTCGACACACTGTCCAAATAGGGCTTCCTCGGTTTGCCCGAGACGAGGCTGGGCACAGTGGAGAGCCGGGGCCCAGTTGTAATCGAGCGCTGGCAGGCGTGTGCACGGTCTTGATTGCGGCGCGTTCTTCCAGAAGCAAGGTTTATGTTTCATCATGCGCGCGTTCGTCGCACTCCATAAAAAGCAAATAAACTTTTCACTGGCTATGGCATAATAATGACAGAGTCGGCTAATGAGCGAATTAAAGTCGTAGATACAACCCCGGCCCCCTGACTCAGATGTGAAATTTCTTACATCAACTTCGTGTTAAACACACTCTCTACTGTAGGCGCCCTCATTTAACCACTCCACCTTACATAACGCCGCATATTGCGCTGATGATCTCCTTTTTTTTTTTTTTTTTTCCAGGAGCCTCTTATCCGGGGCTAAAAGTGGACCTCCGCTGATGGCAGATCTCCATATCTGTTCCATCATATCTCCCTCTCCCACTCACTGAACATATTGGACTGTCCCAGTTGAAGAATGTGTTGAAAATGTGCCGCTGTGCCTCATCCCAGACAGCACTGTAGCCGGTGCAGGAGTCTAAATTAAATGGAGTTGAATGAGTGACTTTGGCAGGTCTCTGGTTGGTGTGGTTTGGGCTGCTCCCCAGTGCAGCACAGAAGCAGCCTGGCAGCCGTTTGACTGTTTGACTGAGCTTGCTCTTTCTCTTGCACACCAGCGCTCGGCGGCCGGCACCAGGAGCATATAAGACCTGAGCTTCTCTCGGCCCCGTCTGAGCGCCTTTCCCGTCCCTGCGGCAGCATCTGCTCTGATTCCGTCGGACACGCATGAGCCTTTTGTGTTACATTCCGTTTGCTTTCATTCAATTAGATTCACTCAGGGTATAGCGTTTTAAAAGCAGGAGGAGTGGTAAACTCTCATTTAAAAAATTTCGATCATCCCGTTATGTTTGGCAAAACGACTTGCCGATGCCCATGCCAAGCATTCACTAAATTCGTTCCACGTGTTTGAAAAAAAAAAAAAAGGAAATCCCAAGAACATTAAATCAAGTGTATCATTTATTAAGTGCTCTCTGTTCAGACGATGGGGAAGTTTGGTGCCAGAATCCCATCAGGCCCAGACATGACCAGGAGAGGCGACAGTATAAGAATGAGGCATAGACAACATGGTGTTGAGGCATGAAGAAGGAATCCGCCAGGCTACTTCCAAGCATTGGTAGATTTCTAGACACAGCGCACACAGGGTGTGTCGGTCTGCTCCTTACGGACAACCCCTCTGCCCCATGTTTGCTTTTGTAGAAGACTGTTTATATTCTTTAAAGGTATGCTGGGCTTCTGTGACAAAAAGGGGTGTGACGGGTTGCCGTGAACGGGCGCGGGGATGTGGCTGTGAGTGAGGTGCCTGTCAGGCAGCCAGCACCATCTCCACAGCGGTGGCTCTTTGATGTGGCTCGCTCTTTGAAGAACTGACACCCTTCTCCTTTTCACAGTGCCTGGAGCCCTGCAAGGAATCCTGGGACCTGAAGGAAAACCAGTGCCAGGATTTATGCGAGGTATGTCACCGCCGCAAATACCGTGGTTGCCTCAGACACGAGTGTTTGAGCTTTTTTAATTTTTTTTTTTTCATGCTTAGTGGGAAAATTCAGTAAGAGGAAAGTTTGAGAGCAGTGTGAAGTAACTCTTTCTGCGCTCTCTGTGTGGCTGAATCAAAAGCTGTTTAATATAGTCTGTTGCTCCTGTGAGTCATAAGCAGAAATGTAAACAGGACAATCCCTGTTAGCTCACAGAGCTGCCAGTTCGCAGCCCAGGCTGGTTGGTCTTAAAAAGTGATCGGACATATATTTTTCCCTCTTCTTCTCCTCCTCCTCCCCCTCCTACTCCTACCCCTTAGCCCCTCTTTCCCAAGAAGCATTATGAGTGTCTGACGAGCTGCGAGTTCCTGAAGTCGGTAGAGGGAGTGAAGCAAGGCGACTGTCCTGCTCCGGAGAAGGCCAGCGGCTTCGCAGCGGCCTGTGTTGAGAGCTGTGAGGAGGATGGAGAGTGTTCATCTGTGAAGAAGTGCTGCTCCAACGGCTGTGGCCACACCTGCCAGCTGCCTAAGAACCTCTACAAAGGTAACGCTGAAGGAGTAACTCGCAACATTTTTACGTTAGTATGAATAATGCTGGAGTACAAATGGCTTTTTAAGTTAAGATTTCATCGTTCTAGTTTCCCATAGAGCTGCAGGGCATTGCAGAAGGAGTTGGTTACCTCATTGAGTTTGAGGTTTGCAGCCCATCGCCTGCATCTTCTACAGCCAAGAGCTTAGTTTGGCTGCTCCTCTGTGTATCATTACTCCCTGCGACAGTTCAAATTGGTCTGCCGTCAACAGATGCAAAACAACATATCCATCACTGTCCGTTTCCTGGGACTGCCTCACAATAAAAGCCTCCCCTGTTTTGCCAGTTGAATGCTTTTAATGTGAAGGTGCACCAGTAAGAGAGGAAACGGTAAACAGAGAGGCGGTTATCAGTGATGGATTTCACAGATGCATTGTTTTAATGTGAATCCTATGAGAAAGCAGTTTGAGTCCAATGTGGGAATGAGGCATTGAAAATTACTACTACTACTATATAGAGAGGTAATTTGAGAATATGAACTCATTGGGTGACTCTTCCTGAAAAGATGCTCACCATAAATAGTATCAAAAACAGGGTATGGTCGCTTGTAAATCTTGAGGGTTATAACTTCCAGTGTGGAAACGCAGACTCCGCCACAAACAATGAAAACTACCACATGGAGAAGTAATTTCAGAGTGTAAACCCACTGATGCTTGTTACTGTATTGCAAGTAAAAAGTCTAAATATATATACAGTATTGTTCGTCTTGTAAACGTAATGGTTGCATTGTCTTTGTACATCTTCATCAGTGTATGACTTTAGGAAAATCCTTTTTTATGGGAAAATCCGATTTAAGAGAAACATGAAGCAGCAGAGTCATTAACCCCTTAATCATTATGTGTAATGTAGGTGGCAGGTTTTGAAAAGTAAGGAAGAATGCGTGTAATAAAAAAGTGATCTGATCGGCATGTTGTTGTTGATGTTCCTCACACATTATAATTAGTGTGACACCAGGAACACCATCTCAATGTACAAGAAAGAGACTAACTCCACATTAAAAACAAGCTGTTGTGGATGAATAGGTCGAGTACATGACTCTCACCCAAGAGACGTGGGTTTATATTCTGATTGGAACGTATTATCAAATAGTGCAGTAAGTTCACTTATTATTGTCTGTTTCCTTTTGTTTTTTTTTCAGTGGTTTGGTTAGAATCAGACAACACAAATATTTAGTCAGGGTTAGAGAACGTAGTTTGGGTTAAAATAGACCCTTGCACAGTGTTGAACACATATATGATATTTATTGTTATAGTGACATAATACATACTGTAAGATTTTGGATACCACTATGTCACAATATGGCAAAAATGCTATCTTTTCCTTGTTATAAAGGGTGCACTACAGTAAAGTGATGTGATATTCGGACTTGCCTGTACCCACTTAGTCATTATATCCATATTATTGATGATATTGATCAAAAATCTCTTTGTGTTAATATTTTGTACCAATAGTCATCCCTGCAATATTTTCACAATATTCATATAAAAGTTTTTCTTTATCAAAACGCTGTGATTTGACACCTCATCCTAACATTTATAAAGTGCCCATTTCCAAATCGTGATATATATCGTTCATCGGGATACTGCCTAAAAACACCATGGTACTATTTAAAGGCCATACTGCCCAGCCCTAGTTACAAAGCATAACTTCATCCACTGAACTGTTTTCAAAACTTGGAGCCCACATTACCCACAATCCAATTTATCAAACTCCATGCAGCTTCCTCTGCAGCCACAAGAGGCTTTATACTCCCTCCCACACACACACACATATGAAGTTGTCACTCCACAGCACCTGTAAACACACGTCAATGTGTAAAATTAGTGAAGTTACCCTTTACAAGATGATATGTTAATGCTGTGCCCTCAACTTGTCCGCTGCCCCTAAGTGGGAACAAAAAAACAGTCTCTGCAGGTTTGAATTAAAATGTGATGATAGATTATGATGCAAAGCCACAACTTCTCAATTGCTGGGAGAACGGATGCACTTAGCACCTAAACGCTGGACTGTGCGCTCTGATAAAGATGTTTAATTGTGCGTTCGCTCACCGTCTCATCTCGTTATTTAATTATTGCTCCGAGATTGACCAAATTAACACGGTTCATCACTCCCTCCCTCTCTGTTTATCCTATTCACTGAATGGCGTTTCATCAGGCTGGTAATGCTCCAGTGCAAACATCTTGTTCTTAATGTGATTAAACTGTCGCAGTTTGCATAATTTTCACAAATAGTGTCGAACCAATTAATCCCTCTCTGTCAAACACCAATTGTAAATCGCAATGACGCAAATTGCAGATTATCTCGGACCATTTTTTAAACTCGCTTAAGAACCATGAATCTTCATTTTCGTCTCTGCGCATTGTGCCGCGCCCACACATCCCTCACGCCGTCTCTGTTGCAGATTGGAACAAATCTTTGGTCCCGAATTTGCTGGATAAGCTTGAGGGTTTTGCAGACACAGATGTACCCAAGAATCTTTGCTCCAGTAAAATGGTTTAATAGCGCTGCCCAAGGCAGGCTGGGTGCTGAGTCGTTTTGTGAGACAACCAAGAGCCTCTGAACTCGGGAGATGGGAGCTGGAACTACATTATATACACTATCAGCACACAATTGCTGGCAGCCCGAGGCCATAACATTGGGGAGATGCTGAAGTGAGACCACTGGCGGATGAGTCTAAATCGAGCTTTGAACTGCGGCAGTGATGGGCTGTAGCTGCTTTGAATCGCACTGCAGCGAGTGTGTTTTATTGTGTTGAGCTGAAAGAAGCAGCAGCATGTGATTCGGAGTTAGAGCTCCTGCGCACACAAGAGCTTGCCGGTATTTACGTATGATTTGGGAGAAAATCCCCAGGGACTTCATGGTGGATGTTACTCTCAAAAGGTGAACAGCACGTTAATCGGAGGAAAGATGAAAGCAGGCGTAACCTTGAATATTTCAGTACAGCCGCCCTGTCAATGAAAGGCATTCAGACCTTCAAATCAAGCAGCCTCGGCCGCTGATTCCGTCAGAACACCGAGCACCGTCTGCGCTGTGTTTACTCTGAATCACACCGAGCGGTTTGGTAAAAAGTCGGGATGGAAATTCTCATCCCGGTCCTCCTCTGTGTTAAAGGTGTAATGAGGCGCTCATGGGTTGTAGAGCGTAATTGTTTCTATGTGTGCACGAGAGTGTGTTTGTGTGTTTGTTTGTGTGTGTGTGTGTGTGTGTGTGTGTGTGTGTGTGTGTGTGTGTGTGTGTGTGTGTGTGTGCGTGTGTGTGTGCGTGTGTGTGTGTGTGTGTGTGTGTGTGTGTGTGTGTGTGTGTGTGTGTGCGTGTGTGTAGTCTTTGCCGTGATGAGCTATGATGCTGGAAGCCATTAGAAAACACAAGCGGGGAGAAATGGAGCGTTTCCCCTCAGTGAGATCATTCTCAGATGTGTGTGTTCAGGTTAGGGTCCCCAGTCCATGTGTTTGTCCCTGAGAGAGAAGAACTGAGGAGACACTAGAACCCCACCGGGCTTTTGATCTGGAACAAGACTTCTTCTTATTCTTATTCTTATTCTTCTCATTCATGCACTGTGTTTTGTTGGGGGTGTGCATCAGATAAAATTGCTTTATTTGTTCCATAACTGAATAAACAAGCTGTTCCCAGAGGAAAATAAGTTTGTCAGAACACTGTTTGAAGCTGAAAAGGTGGCAGGGTCCACCACATATAAACAAAGTAAAACAAGTATGAAACATTGTCCTTTCAGTTCAGTTTGTTTATTTGGTTTGTTAGGCATAAAAACAAACAGTCAATGAAAATCTCTCTCTTCTGATTGTAATGTCTACCCCACAACTACAATTTTCACTTTCATATCTTTTTCTCCATTCACTTAAAGAAAAAGAACAAATCTGACTTGTTATGTGTTGCAGCACACAGTTCAACACCATGCTGTGAGAGCACCAGGAAAATGAGTTGTTGGGTGGTTAAATCAAACAGCATGTGAAAAATGTAGATGTCAGATTGACAGTGAATTAAATGAGAGCCATCCTCCGATTTTTTGGTAAGCCCTTGTGCTACAGGCAGTGTTTGCAATGTTTTCCTCCTCAGCCCCCCCCCCCCCACCCCCTCGTAATTACAGCATCCATTATGACAGTGTGTGCGTGAGTATTGACAATTATATTCCTGCGAGTGTAATCGTTGGCGTGATTAACACATGAATGGACGCCGTGCTCTCGATCGTGCCTCCGCAGCGGCAGTTACATCATGCTTTTGGAGTAAGCGTGCGGCCATTGAAAAATGAAACACTGTATGATTCTTGGACCGAGCCTGACCCTGAAAGTTATCTTTGGAACGAGCCGAGCCGAGAGAAAGTGCATTCGCCGCCCTCCTACATATTGCGGAAGAGAGGGGTTGTGTGCATGTGTGTGGTTTTCTTGTGCTCTGCAGGAGTGCCTCGTGCGACTTTGTGGGAAGATGAGCTAAGACGGAGAGGAGCGGAGGAATGCTGCGGTTACCTTGGTGTTTGTTATTGCGCAGGAAATGTGACGCGCACACACACACAGGCGCGCACGAGCTTCGACTGTGGAGCTGTGAAACCGCAGCACAATGACCCCCAGCTGTTAGTGTGCAGAGAGCTGTTATCAGCGGCACCAAACAAAGTACCAGCCCCATATGCATGGG
Organism: Diplodus puntazzo; assembly: GCA_963678695.2. Taxonomy (NCBI): domain Eukaryota; kingdom Metazoa; phylum Chordata; class Actinopteri; order Spariformes; family Sparidae; genus Diplodus; species Diplodus puntazzo. The sequence goes on along the minus strand of OZ023164.1, from coordinate 16,221,916 downwards.
ACTCAAGGACCCTCCTCCATCTTCCGGGGTTTTTTTTTATATGCATCAATCAATCACTTTTACATACCCTGGATGAGGACTGAATGGAGATATAAGTAGATCAGGCGCTCTGCATGCAAAACACCGTCTTGATTATGTTGTTTACCGACATGCAGCGCGGTAGCGTGCGTTGATGCTGTTGATAAATGCGGAGCAGCGTCGGGGGCCTCTCCGCCGTGGCAGAGGTCCGAAATGATGGGCTGGAGTGCTGTGTGATTTATTGAGAACTGCGGGATGTATTCAGCCTTCTCCCGTACTTCCAAACTTGCTTTTCCAATCTCCATCTCATTATCACTATGCCCGACGCTCAATCAACAACTCACTACTTCTCCACTGCAATAAATCCACTTGAGAGAGTCTGCCTGACTTGGCTGAGCATTTGGCCCGGTCCTGCACTTAATAAATCTCTAATTTATTGCACATGGCCGCGTCGACTTTGTCTGAAAGGGCTGAATGTGAAGCGCAATGATGCGGACGAGATTTAAATCTATGCGTGTATGTTTGCACTGAGGGAGTGAGGGATGTTCCGCGCGCCACCTCGCATACCTCGATGTAAACGGCGCGTATCATCGCTAAGAAGCGCAGCAACTCAAACACAACGCCCCAGCCAGGAAATATCACAATCTGTCACTGGAGAAAGATGATGCTGTTGACCCGCAGCATGTATTAAATCTATTGCGGTGAGGTCATGTCTCGCTTTTAAATCTGTATCTGTCCAACTCTGATGGTGTCATTTCACTTTCCACCCCAGAAAGTAAAAAAATACAAAAAAAAAAAAAAAACCCAACACATTTCATGTTGGAAGTTCACCTACAGTGATGATATTAACTCCTGTCACGCTATCCTCTTACCTGCATGTACTTGTAGGAGTCCCGCTGAAGCCGAGGAAAGAGCTGGTGTTTTTGGAGCAGCCGTCGGGTCAGCTGGAGATCCGCTGGTCGTCCAAGTTCAACATTTCCGTGGAGCCCGTCCTCTATGTGGTGCAGCGTCGCTGGAATTATGGCATCCACCCCAGCGAGGACGATGCCACAGAGTGGCAGACTGTGGCACAGGTAGGAATCCTGTAAAAACACACTCAATGAAAGTTTTGTCTTTAGATCTCATCAAATGTTGGTATTCTTTTGATCAGACGTGTGGGATTTGTGTCACAGCTCCACATGTCCCAGCGTGCCACATGCTGCAGCTGTGAAAGTGCTGCACCGCGCTGACAGACTGTTGCACGCGGTTGCACATTCCTCACAGTCGCAGTGTCTTTGAAAGTTTGGCAAAGAGAAACACACAGATGACTGATGTGGCAGCAAACTCACACGGGGCTCTGACCCCGCTCGAACTCTGACCCCTGCGGTGTGCTCTCCCCCCCCATCTGTCCCTCAGACTGCAGAGGAGCGCGTCCAACTGGCCGACATCAGAGCCAGCAGATGGTACCAGTTCAGAGTGGCTGCAGTCAACGTGCACGGGACCCGAGGCTTCACTGCGCCCAGCAAACACTTCCGCTCCTCCAGAGGTCAGTTTGTGTGTGTGTGTGTGTGCACTTATGCACGTGTGTGTGGCCTTGCTTTGTGACTGAGTTCCTGTTTGACACCCACTGCCCTCCATTTGTTACGGTTAAGACCTTGGAACAGGTGGACTTTTCAAACCTGATTAGACTTGTTATCTGTTATTTGGAATCCAAGGGCATGTGGTGCCAAACCTTTTTTTTTATCACTGACTCAAAGAACATGTGTATTTTATTTAAAAAAAAAAAGGAAAAAGAAAAACAGTTTTAATTATCTGCATTTTGCAGCATTCATCTCTTTAGAGGATTATTCACAGATGCTCAACTCCTTGGCTCCATACAGCAGCAGCAAATGGATGACTGAAAGATGATTCCACCTTTTTGATGTGTTAATTAAAAAAAAGTGTTTCCAGGTCTTAAAGGAGCTGTACGTAATTTTGGGGAAGAAATTTTGATCAGAATATAAAGATCTCCATTGACTCACTTAGTTCTCATGGCTGAATAAACCGAATGAAAAAACTGACCTTAAAGAACAACACGCTTTACTTTGTTTATATGTGACGGACCCTGCCACCTCTCAAGCCTCAAACAGTGTTCTGGGGACCTTATTTTCCTCTGAGAACAGCTTGTTTATTCAGCTATGGAAAACATACACATTTCTGAGTTTGTATTATTACCTCATTAATATTGTAAATATTAATATTCTGAGTTTGAATTTCTTCTCCGAAACTACATAGTGCCCCTTTACAACCTTTGACATGTTTATTTAATCAGGTATTAGACCTTTGAATTTTTCTGTTTACCTGAATTGTCAGTTTTTCCCACACATTTACCCAGTACCCAGTGAGCTAAGTGGAAAGAGTCATTCACGCCGGTGCCAAGCAAAATGCGAGTAATGAGGAGCGACTGGGTGTGTAGAACATTTGCAACCAGATCTTCATTTATGCCTTCAAAGCAGGGGTTTCCCCCTCTTTACAGTCATATAAAATGTAATATGTCTGAATTAGTCAGGATATTGCAGGTTTCAAATGAATGCAAGTGTTGTCTTGCTTCCCGAGGGAGGCTGACGTAACCGAGGAGTGCTTCAGATCTTTGCCAAAGATTAGCGAACGAACTCTGATGGCATCCCGCGCTGCTACTCTCCACGTTCAATGTTAAATGACACACAATTGCAGCGTTGTGCTGCAGATGGCATTTGTTAAAGCCTCGGCCAATTGTTGGGTGGTTCCCAGGGATTACAGGTTTGTAAATATAATGTTGTGTCTGGATTGGATCTGATGTGGAATCAGATTCAATCTAGACAGTGTGTTTGTTTGACATGTACAGGCAGAGCCATGTGGCCACATTCTGTCAGCCTTATGCCGTCCCAGACCTGGGGAGTAACGGGACCCATGGAATGGGATTACATAACTTGGATACAAAAAGAGGATACTTAATTCTAGTGAAGTTACATAAAAAAGTTGTAATTAGATTTCAGGTATACAAGTCTGTAAGCATGCACATTTGCACATTCTTACAGAATACATATCATTCTTTATCAAGATTAAATAATCAATCTTTTTAATAATGTTTCTTTTCTCTAGTCTTTATTCCATATGTTTGCTATTTTGAGAATCAAGTTACATAACTTTAAAGGTGCATAATGTATTTTTTTCTTCATCGATTACAATTCTTTTTATGTCTAAACAAATTAAATAATCAAACTCTCTTTGTTTTCATGACTGAATAAACAAACTGATCTTAAAGGACAACACAGTTTCTTTCTGTTTAACTTTGTTTATATGTGGCGGACCCTGCCACCTTTCTAGCTTCAAACAGCGTTCTGGGGACCTTATTTTCCTCTGAGAACAGCTTATTTATTCAGTAAAAATAAATATTTCTGAGTTTGTATTATTACCTCATTATTATCTTAAATAAATAAATTGTGAATTTGAATTTTGTCCATGAAACTAGATAGTGCCCCTTTAATATTGTGATACTTGGATTAAGTTGCTAATTCAATTTTTGATACATTTTTGAAGTGAACCTGTGTAGGCCTGAGTTCAGTGTCATGATAACATGTAGATTAGTGTCCGTATTGTGTGGACCACTTTTCAACTTTTTATCTGTCATCGATCATCTTCTGATGCACAAGCCTCAGAAAAACTTGTATTATTTATTCATTAATAAGACGTTGTTTAGGAGTGGAACTCTGGCAGATGTTGCAAGCGGATTACATGTTCTGCCAAACGCTAAAAACCGGTGCCAAATCCAAAAAGTTTTAGTGTGTGTGCGTGCGTGCTTGCGAGTGTGTGTGTGTGCGTTGACCCGTCCTGTCAGGCCTCCGTCATACATCCACTCCCCTGAGCGTTCTGGACGGCTGTCAGGCAGCGCCAGACACCAGGTGGGAAAAAGTATTCTGCTGTGGGGATGGAAACAGATCTCCAATCAGGGCAATCAGTGCCAGAATGTTGATAGATTGATGGGAGCTGTCACGGATTTGATGAGCTCCTGGCCGCTCTGTCATGCCATTGTTATTTACATAGCACGGCCGTATCATCTGATTGCAATTTCGCACTACTACTACTTTGTTGGGGCAATTTGTAAGGACTGACTGCTTATTTATGTTGAGCAGCCAACATCAGCTGGTATTGAGAACCGATGGAGTCAGCTTGTATTTTCGGGCCGGATTAAATGTGTTTCAGGTGGAGACGAGGCTGGGGCGCGAATCATTTTCTCATTAAAGGGCTATTCCCTCTGGTGTGGCGTCTGGCGTGTGGCCCTGCCTCTTCTCCTGACATCAGCAGGGCCGGGTCACAGCACATACGGATACTTTCAGAACCAGCTTCTTACACTGGACACACACACACACACACACACACAGTACAGGAATGTTGAGTGTGGAGCCAAAGTGAGCAGCATGTGTTTGTTAACCTCCGACCTGCGCTCTAGGACTCGTCATGGACGTGACATGACACCTGTCATAACATCTCACGGCAGATTGTCAGTGCAGGACTAATTGCTTTACACAGTGTCACACCAGTCCCCCTCCTCAACTGCCATGCTTACCCACAAGTGGTGAAAGGTGCCTCGGCCTGTAAAACATTCAACCTGAAATTACGCTGCCTTGGTTCAAGATTTGTCACATACATGAACCGGAGGCCCTCTTTGTCTTCCTCTAAATGTCTGCAGATGTACTGAGTGTTGTTTCATGTTGCTGCTATGTCTTCAGATCCTTCCGCCCCTCCCAGCCCGACAAGCCTGCGCGTCGCCAACGTGACCGTGGGCGAGGAAGGCCTCGTGACGGCCCGTCTCAACTGGACGCTGCCAGAGGAGCCCGACATCCCCATACATCACTACAAAGTGTTCTGGAGCTGGACCGTGCCCACCAAGTCCATGGTGCCATCCAAGAAGAAAAGGAGAAAGACCACCAACGGGGTAATCTTCTCCTCGGCCTGTCTCAGTGACGACTTCTTTCTCCTTCTCCTCTTTTTCCCCTCTCTAAGTCCTGTCCAGGATTATCTCAGCATCTCCCCCTGTGGCTTCGACACGTCACTGTAAATATCCATGTGGTGGAAAAAAAGGATAAACATGGAATAGAAGTTGCATTTATTTATATACACTTGCGAGGCTATCAATCACACACAGATTGGTACAATGTGTTCTTCACTGTTATAATTCCTGATACTGATGAAAGAACCCTTAAACGCACCGTTAAGCTTTGAAAGAAAACACATTAAGCGTGATAAATAGCCCGTCTTGTTTCTTAAATATCTCAATTTGTATTGCTCACATTTTTCTGGGTATTTTGGAGGTTTCATTTTTTTCTCCTACTCAGTTTTTGATAGTGTGATTCAGACACGTCTGAAGTGGTACATTTATTTGCCTTATTTTTAACATAGATCACGGTCGCCTCAAAGTCGAGTGGTTATATAACGACACTCACACAGTTGCTGTTCCGTCATTACCTTTTACATTAATGCACAGTGTGTCTGGAGATTCTGCAGAACAGGGCAAGAGTTTGATTTTTTTTCTCCAACGCTACGTAGTACAGTATGTTAGAATTGGCCACCTGTTAAATTCATACTCCAAACATAACTGCTAACTGCTGCTAACTGTTGCTGCCGTTAGCTAGTAAGCTCAGTTAACTGTGCAGCCAGTAGTCGTATTAGCTGACTCTGCACGGACTGGGATGGGACATGTGATGGTACATGTCTCGGACGATCATCTCTTGAGGTACAAAATGGCTAGGGGTTAGCTGGTTAGCAAGCCAACATTGTGCATCGATGTCCTTGACAAAACTTCAACTCTGTCCTGTCTTCATATTCTGTTGATGATTTTGGTTTTTGAACATTTTAAACTAAAATTTTCACAACGTCCAAGAAACATTCTACAGTAATGACGCAAATATCATGTTTAAAGAAAAATATGAGTGATTCCGACTGTTAATTCCTTGGAAGAGTTTACTCTGCATGCTGGAGCTATCTCAACTATGTGGCCCAACCAGACCGAGAAGTTGTTATGGCCTTTTGTCTGGGATGTCACACAGACAAAGAACCCACTCGCGATCACAAAGAAAGATAAATATAATTTGGTTATGAAAGCTTAAAAAAACAGGCAAGCTGCGAGCTAACAAAGTTAGACTTCTTGGCTTGGGCAGCTCGGAAAGCCACAGACTAATATTTTGACTGTATTACAAATATGTTTTTACTTAGAAAATTACACAATTATGCATGCAAGCATTGACTGGTCTGTCACGGAGTGAAGCGATGAGGCCATAGGCACATAGAAATCGAATTGACCTTAGAGCAGGATCATTGACTGTCCTAAAATCACATACTCCTGACATGAATAACTGAATAAATTTTACATTGAACAGTTTTGTGAGCTATTTTCAAAATATCTCCATGTGACCGGACATAGCTGTGGTTCAGTCAGTGAAGAGCTTTTTAATTAGAGACCCGAGCACAAAGACAGATAGTCTAGACGGTCCACTCCACACACACCTCTATAGAGTCTTCTCCTGAATTAGTTGATGAAATGAATAGCAGATGTAGCACACAGGAGATAGAGGTGGGAGACACCAGACACCTATTGACACATGTACTACTGGTTTCCACTTTGGCACCTCGGGGCTTTGAGAGCAGCCTGCTGGTAGAGGAATGTCAAAACACGCACAGTCAATAACAAGAACTCATCAAGCTCACGCTGCTGGTGGAATGTTGCAAGTCAAACACAGCGAGGAAGCCCTGGGAGGCTCTGATAACACGGCTCCCTCACAAGGCCCTAAAGGCTATCTCCTCGCCACGATACCTTCCTCAGCTCCACATGTGTTCTCAATAAGCAGGGCTTTCCCACAGGCCCCCTGTTGGCCCGGACTGAGCCGAGCTGGAACTACGGCTGGGACAATGACGGGGCTTTGAAAGGGGCCTCCAGTGACTGTGTGGTAACATAGAAATGCCAACAAGTGTTTTGTGTTGTCGCAGGCGCAGAGCTGGGTGGATCTGGAGGGGCTTCAACAGAACAGCAGCTACACTGTGGAGCTGCAGGCTGTCACGTACTGGGGACAGGTGCGACTGAAGAGCGCCAAGGCCTCCCTCCATTTCAGCACCAACCAGCATAACGAGTCAGGTAAAAACCGGTGCCGATTTTCTGTTGGTCATTCAGCTGCCATCCTGTTATGTTTTGTAGCCACTAGGCAACAGTCGGTCAGTCCAATATTTGGTCCAGACAGAAAACCTGCAACAGCTATTGGATTGTTTATCATGGTTGGCATTTAATTGAGCACCATCAACATCAAGTGAAATATCTCAACATTTGTCTGATGCAGTGGCACGAAATTTGGCACAGGCATTCATTGGTACCAGACAACGCATCCATACGACTTTGGTGATCCTTTGACTTTTTTTTCTAGCGCTCTAGGTTGACACATATAGCTTTTGAGGGAAGTGTCTCGACAGCAATTTTGATGAAACATTTCCCCAACATAAACGTAAATGTGTTTGTAATTGTTACCATGATGACGCAAGTCACCTGACTGTGACAACAAAGGTCACCTGACGAGCTTTCCTGCATGACCAAAAATAAAGATATTAAGGGCACAAAACTCCCAGGGAGAGTGTGTATTTTCGGATCGCAGGGCCTTTAAACCACTACTTGCTTTCGGAATAATGGGCTGTCGGACAAATGGCTTTAGGTCCGGTGACACACTTTCCGAACTGCCATTGAGGCATCTGGCAGTCTTTTTTTTTCGGACTCTAAGTCTGTGAGGTGAGAAAAGAAAAGGCCTCACAGAGCTGCTGGCATGGCTGCAGACTCTTATTCAACTATATAAATGCCATTTGGTGAATAATTGTCACTTAAGTATCCTGGCATTGGTCAAGTGCCTACTCAGAAATTGATGCAGCACATGTGCCATCTAAATGGTTAAGGCAATAAAGAGGCAATTTGATTGCAGTGTCATGCAGTACCTGAAATCAAACACAAACCTGGATGTGTCTGCACTTTTGTGATTGCAGAACCATGTGGGATTGGCTGCAGTAGCTTCGCGGAATCCAATGTTCCCTTTGTTTGTTTGTATTCCTTGATAGTTAAATTTTCCTAAATTACTGAGAGTCCTCGGGCAAACAATCACCATGAGAACTGCAAAAGAGCAGAAATGGCCAAGGTACGCTGACAGCACATCTGCATTCATTTGAAGCTCCTGTGTGTTTAGGAAACACAGACAGAGCCTCAGTGCTGCGAGTGTGTACATTCTAAGCATGTGTGGCCCTACAGGGAACTGAACCTCTAACCTTGGCAGTGATGGTGTGTGTGTGCACCCATCGGGTTATGCATAAAGAACGTGTTGTAGCGGCTGTGATCTTACAAAGATATAATTGTGTGTTTCTGTTACCAAGCCGGAGCGTTTGCCACAAAACAGTCAGTGTCGTGTCTTAGCTACAGCAGCAAATATTTCTCCTTTCTCTTCCCAGTGAAATCAGCGCTCAAGCCGAAGAAGGAGGAGATATCCCCTGTCGGTTCGACCATGGCCAAACGCCCTTCTGGCCCTCTCGAGGTGGGGACGCCCTTCTACCAGGATGGCCAGCTGCAGGTTCGCATCTACTGGAAGAACCGGGGAGGTACGCTCTCTACTGTTTTGATTTATTGCTTTGTTAGAATCCAATTAGCACCTCGTTAGGCCTATCAATCACTGTGACTCATGTGCACCACAATAAAGTGATTCTGAGTCACTCAAACAATGGAAGATTCCCTTTTGTAAACGTAGCATCGGACGGTATCAAAGAAATAAATAAAACAGCGTGCGTTTGTGCTCGCCAAATTGGTGTAAACCTGCGCACACTGGGCCGGTAGAGCGGAGCCACTGTTGAGCAAAAAACAATAAACACAGAGCTTAGCCGTGCGATGGGATTTATTGACAGCTGTATTTAATAGATCCTCGCCCGTGCATTAGAGTCGAAGCGGCCCATTTTGTTTTACAAGACCTGATGTCATAGGTAACAGGAGCGGTCACGGGTTGAAGCACCGCAAGGGGTTAAAGCCTATAGGAATGCCTGTCCCAGCGGCGTCCATTCCCCCAACCCTTCTGTTAATACCAGAGTGGAAATATGGAAACCTTGAAAGCCATGCTCTCAGGGTAACCTGTCAAGTCCCATTCACTGGTCTATGTTATGTTACTAATATATGTCATCGCCTCAGCCAAACTCCACATCTTAGAGTCAAGAATGCAAACCCTGGCTGAAGGAGAGGCCTGGTGAGACACCAACTGCTGAATCAGAGTGAGAGAGATGGGGGAAGATGGAGTTGGCCCAGAGCTGTTAGCAAGGTTGGCCTGGACTTCGAAAGCTGAGTGATGCTGACGGGGATCAAGCATGGCTGGGGAATCGCAGAGTTAATCCCGGTCCAGCTTGTTTTTTCTTCTTCCCTTCTTTCTCTTGTTTGCAGCGTGTGTGTATGTGTATGTGTGTGTGTGTGTGTGTGTGTGTGTCTCACTGCCACTCATTAGTCTGGGCCATGACCCCCAGCTTTGACTCCCCACAACCTGCGTTCCACTACTGTAAACATACAGACGTGCAGATGTCCCGGAGAGTTGAGAGTCTCTGGACATCTGGTTTGTGTGACGGACGAAAGGGACAGGTTAACTGAACCGTGATTAAACTCTCACTCATTGTCTCTGTGATCCAGAGCAGCCCGGACCTCTGGGTTGTCTCCCGAGAGCCTCACTGTACTGCCAGCTCAGATAATATATCGTTGTCTGCCCAGCGCCCAGACAATAGCCAGCAGTCCGGACGGCGGTGGCTGAACTTCTGAGGCTCGCTTCCAGCCGTGATTTATAGAACACCGCTGAGGTTGTGTTCTCTACCTGATTTCCATGTCCCATTTCTTGTTTTACATACCACTTCCCCTCTCCGTCAGACCCCGCTCAGCATATCTTGTTTATTTTTTCCCGATTTCCCGCTTCCCTGTTATTCCTCTCTTCTGCTTCCAAGGACCTAAGGGGGATCCTAGTGCCAGATCTGTGTCTAAGCCTTCAAAGGACCCCTTTTATCTCCCCCACTACAACCCAGGCCCGCGCCGAGGGGCGAACATAGCATAACTCAATTATTAATCGGAGAAGTATCTCACATATGCAAGCGACACAGTTGAATGAATAATAAATCTAGTAACATAAGACAAGGTTGATGAGTGGATAAACACAGCTGATGAGCTCAGGAGTCGCTACTGTACAGTAATGAAGCGAACGGCGCGGCAGCGGAGAGAGCCGGTGCGTCCCAGCATGACCAGCGCTGTCAAACAAAGAATGAGAATTCAAAATCTTTGGGGAATTTAGCCTTCAGCAAACAAAAAAACTAAGGCAACAAAGAAGGAAGTGGTTTCAAGTTCCTCTTTATTTAGAGTTATCGTGATCATCGACAGTGGAAGCGGTGATGTCAGAGCTCAGATAGGGAGTGTTGCAAATGTTGTGAGATAGACATCAGTTGATCATTTCAGTCTGTCAGATTGTCTTTCACATCTGATCATTGTTCAGCGTAACATAACATTTACTCAGCACTGTCCGAAGGTACAAAAATGATTCCAGTGATCAGAAACATGCTGGATATCAGATCTAATAATCGGTCAACCCCTGCTATGTAGTATAATGCAAAGTGCCTACACGTCAATGTACATGCAACTTACTCAATGTTACTTGTACTTTTGATACTTTGATAAATTTATTGCCAGAATGACGAAAGGACAGTTAATATCAGATACTTTTACATCAAGTACCATGCCTAAGAGTGATTCACTTTTACCAAAGTAACACTTTAGCACTCAAGTATGACTTTCAGCCTCATTTTACCACACCATTGTTTAATCTGTAAAAAGTAACAAAACACTGAACCCAGAATTGTCTTGTTTTGTCAGTAAACAGTCCAAAGCATGATTTGTGCCAGCATCAAGAGAAAAGCAGCATATCACTGAATCTGACAACCTGGAACCTTTTAAAGTATGAATCAGATTTAAAAGTTGTTGTCACAAATAGCATAATTTAACACTGACAGGGGATAGTTTGGTGCTTAACAGTATAATATGTAACATGTTCTCTGTTAAATTATCTGAAAACAACTGGACCTATTTTATGTATTTTGTTGAGTTGTGTACTGACATTCTCCCAAAAAGTTTCCAACAATGTTCAAACCCCAGAGAAATCCATAATTGTGTTCTAGGTAATGTTTTTTATTTGGCTGCCTATCAATGCCGTCACATCCACTTTATCCCCTCTAGTTGAAACACCAGATGCGAGTTCATAAAGCGAGGAAGGAAGTCGACAAACTAGCTTGCAAGCCACTGTATTCTTTGATATAGTTTCTATTGCTCACTCGTGATGGTGCACGATTATTTATTGTCATTGGCAATGTTGTTTGACGATGACAATAACAACTCCCACGAGCCCATGATACTTCACATTAATGATAAAACTTGGTCTTTTGTTATTGTTATTGTTATTGTTATTGTTATAAAGTATACTTCAGAACATTTTGCCCCTAATACTACCAGACTTTGATTTAAGTAAATTTTTGATTGCAGGACTTAAAAATGTAGAATCGTTTGCTGATCTGAATGCTGAGTCGGGTCTTTGTTGTGTCACATCCTCTCCCCTCATCCTCTTTGTTTCAGACCCCACGGTGAGTCGCTACCATGTCCAGTGGATGCCGGAGTACTGCAGCCACAACGAGACCCGAGGACCAGAGAAATCCGTCACGCAGGTTAGTCTCCAGCCACCGTTTCGCACGACACCTGATCACAATGAGTGCAGCGCCCAGAGCATGCAAGGCCTGTTCAGCAGCTCTGTGCCATAGGCAAAGCACGCGCCTAACCTTTTGTCTGACGCTTAGAAAAAAGACAGCTCTGCTAAAGAAAACAACTCCAGCGAGTGAGCCGGAGCCCTGTTGCGTTGGATTTGCACCGGGCAAATTACTGGCTGTTGTTTTGAATATTATGAGTCAGTCGTGTGGTCAGGCATGCGGTGTGTTGGCCAATAAAACGCATTTACTTAAACATTGTTTCCCGGAATGGAGGGATCACTCACCTCCGATGGCCCCGGATATGCTCCTGCTTGAGGCTTTTTTTTAAGGTGCAGAGGGGTCTGTGCAAGCCTTGGAGGAGTCTTGGGGTGGGGGGTTAACTGTTGGGGCTCAGGCTGATACAAGATGGCAGAGTCCTGGCAGTCAACACATTCTTCAGGGACCGGCGCGCTGGTTGCTAGGAAATATACATCCACATTTTCTATAGATCACTGGGAAGGATTCCAGGATCGTGCTTTCATGTGAGCATAGCGCCTCATTCACTTTTAATCAAAGCTGTTCCATATCAGAGAGAATATACACACACCATTTCTCAAGGGACTGCCTATTAATGTAGAACCTCCTTATTACAAAAGCAAGATCTAAATCCTCTAGTCAGCACAATTTTTCTTTTGTTTTTCTCGAAAATGGATGAGAAAGGCGTTTTTTTTTTTTTTTTAGTTGAGATCAATCAAAGATTAAAGTTTGAAATGAGTGTAAAGTTGAAGACTGCTGCACGGAATTCATTAACATGGATTTACAGGCCATTCTCCTTTCAGATTACACATGAATTCACTTTGCTCGCTGCTTCTTAATTAAGTTCTTCTCATGTTTTACCACATGTGGAAGTGATAAAAAAGCCATTCTTATTGTAAGCCGAATAGAAAGAATAGTGGTCTAACCCCGAACATGTGACTGTTCAAAGTGGTCCTGTAATGTGGGGCATGTTCCTGCAGCCTTAGTGGGAATGCGATCTGCCCTGGCGCTGTGTATTTAATTATCTCTGAAGCTCCATGGGACCTGACCTGGGTGACATGTCAAAGTCATCATGGCTGAATAATGTGTTTCTTGGCTCAGGAGAACTACATCAACCTCCCGGGCCTGCTGTTCTCCTGCAAGTACAAAGTCACCGTTCACATGCTGAAGTCCAAGAGACGCTCCAAGGACGAGAGCACCACCTTCCTCACCCCATCCTGCGCCACCATCCGGAGCAAGACTCACAAACACATCCCCTGCCCGGGGGAGGGAGGTGAGTCTTCAGCTGATTGATGCATTAAGGGCGTTTTTAAGATCGATCAACACTGTAGGACATTATAATCATGATGATCAGGATGACTTTGACGTTTCAGGAAATACATTTATTTGCTTTCTTGCCAAGGCTCAAATTACAAAATAGACACCTCTCTCATGTCTTTTATGAAGTTTCAGCCAGTAGCCGGTTAGCTTAGCTTAGAACAAAGACTGGAAACAGGTGGAAACAGATAGCCTGGCTTTGTCCAGAGGTAACAATTCACAAACCAGCAGCTATAAAGCTCAACTATGTGACATCTTACTCCTCTTTTATAATCTTGTCGTCACTGTGGGGTTTTCAGGCAACTAAGGGCTAGATTTTGTTTCCTTGGGACTTGGGTTGCAGCAGTTTACGGTTTTCGAAGTATACCTTGATGTAAAAATAGATGGTTATCATACCTTTAAAATGTAGTTATTAACTGTATAGAATACAAAGTTAACAGGGGCTATTCTGGGCCGAGATCCATCCTCCATCCAAGTTTTGTCGAAATCCGTTCTTTAGTTTTTTTTGTAATCCAGCTGACAAACCAGCAAACCGATTTATGCTAAGCTAACTAGCTACTAGCTACATAATAAGCAGACATACATGAGAGAGGTATCAAACTCCTGTCTAACTCTCAGCAATAAAACAAATGTGCCTATTTCCCAAAATGTTGAACCACTCCTTTGATATCAACACCCTAACTGAGATTACCGTTCTCCCAACAGCTCCTGGGCTTCCAAAGGTTTTGGCCAAGCCAGAGAACCTGACGGCCTCTTTCTCCATCAATGAGGGAAACATCACTGGCAACTTCCTGTGGCGTGTGTCCAGGATGGCTCCCAATCAGCGAATCACAGGCTTCCAGGTTACCTGGGCTGAGATTACTACTGAAAGTCGGCAAAACAGCCTTCCCAACAGCATCATCTCCCAGTCGCAGATTCTGCCTCCAGTTAGTATATTTTCTTTAAAACTGGATTGATGTTTTTTCTGTTATCGTCATACAATAAGGGCTGTTTTCAAATTCTGCAGATTGAATATGATTTCATGTAACACTGGGAGCCTGCTCTGTCATATACAGTGAGTAGGACAGTATGTTCTAGAGCTTCAGCGCTTCATATCTTTACATCTGTCAGAGGTGAGGGCGATATAAGGATAACACTGTTGTGGCCTCTTTGCATTAGTCTGGCGATAAGTGGTGTTGTGTAGACAGACAGAGGGGTTGATCTGAGGAAGCGCTGTGTCCGGCTGGAAGTTTTCCTCCTCTACCTTTTCATCTGCCTTTGCGTCTTCTTCTTCTTTCATCCTCCGTTGCGAGTTCAGAAAAAGGCGCTCTTTGACATAATCTGCTCCATCAACAACACGTTCCGCCTATCTGCACCTCCCAGCCTCTGGAGCTCGTCTATAAATAAAACCACCCACCGCACACTTTATCAAGCTGGCGGCAAAAAAGAGAGACAGCAGGCCTTATGAAAACAAAGTCTTTGTTTTTGTCTGCGTCTTGTGCAAAGACAGCTCCGCAGCTGATAGTCCCAGGTCCTGTCAAATTTAGAGGCACGTTCTGTTGTATTTCAACTGATTGCATGTCTTCTGCTGCTCTCTCCCCCCCTTCGCTTGGCAGGATCATAACTTGCTTGTCGTGTCCAACCTGCGACCATCCACCTACTACAGGCTGGAGGTGCAGGTCATAACGACTGGAGGAGAAGGTCCTGCCACTGTCAAGACCTTCCAGACCCCCAGCATATTACCAGTCATTCAACACCGTAAGTACCAAGTCACTGTCAGCTGTTGCAATGTCAAATAACTCAAGGAATCTTTGAGTTGAGCCTTAATTAGCTCAGGATTTTTAAAAAATCTTGGTATCTGTGGTACTTCATTTCTCTTTTGTTGCGACCGTTCACACGATGGCCATTTTCTTCTGATGTCACGTTCAGGGCGGGAAGCTCAAGTGTTGTTATCAAAGTAATAATGTCGTACTGCTGTAATTCAGGCTCCAAGTCATATGTAGGGAATCAGACAAAACTTTATCGTAAGCAATTAAAAAGACAATGGATAGTGAAAATCAGCTAGATAGTTAACCTTAGCATTCAGCCACTTCCTAGCTAACATTAGTGTTTGATAGTCGTACACAATACAAAAGGGAAAGGCGCAAATTAATTTTGAAATATGAAAGCACTAGTTGGACACATTCGTTTAAATTTGGCTGCAAAACACAGTGGTTGCATCAAGCTTACATTGTTACTTTAGCTAACTGTCTTGCTAATATTGCTATTTAACCTGTCTGCCTAGCTGATGTGTCCAAGATGAGTGTTGATATTTCAAAATTAATTTAGGCTATCCCTTGCATGTAACACTATCAAAAGGCCATGTTAGCCAGGAAGTGGCTGGATGCTAGTGTCAGCTGTTGTCTAGGATTAGCTAATGCGTTATCAAATATGTTGTTTTACCTTGAATACGGGCCTGATTTGCCTCCGGATTTTCATTTTCCATTGTTTTTCAGTTGCAGATCAGTCAAGGTGCAGTGAAATGATAACAATTTGTAAGATAAGTTTTGCAACCTGGAACACAGCAATGCAACATTATCCTTTTTATAACAACGTTTCAGCTTCCCATCCCCAGCGTGGCGTCAGAGGAAAATGGCCGGTGTCTGATTATGTGCTACTGTTCCATTTGGTGGCTATACCTGCTCAGTGCTAACTTCATACTGTAGATCTTTCATTATCCTCGTCATCCTCAAAGCATCAGCGTCACATTTTAGTTACAGTGATTGCTTTCTGCTGAGAGATAAAAGACAAATTCTACTACTGTGTCCGTGCAATAAATAGAAGCCAGCAGCCAGTTTAGCACAAAGACTGCCAACAAGTGAAAAAAGGCTAGCCTAGTAACAAAATCCACCCACACGCACCTCTAAAGCTAACACATTAACACTTGGCAACTTCTCAGAGCCAAGAAATAGTTCAGCACATAACCTTTCTGCCAAACAGTGGAGTTTTACACTTATTGTAAGTTTTAAACCAACAAGACACCACATCGAGTAGATGGTGATAATAGTGAGTTTGTCAAGTATTGATACGAAAATACTTTTCTCAATACCACAAAGCCATACAATATCTGCATTAGATTGTATCTGACGCCCTGAAGCTATAAAAAAACAAACTGATCTGCAATCCAATTTTCAACCCAAGGCTGCACAGATATTAAAATTATACAAATGTGCTGTTTTTTCAGTCACCTTTTCAGTACCAGCACTGTGTGCAGGCTGTAAATAACGAAAAAATGAACAAAGAATATCCTCTTCCCTTTCCCTTTTATACTAGAATTGTATTAAAATTCTGTCTGCGACAACCTTTGCACAGGGTCAGACATTTCCCTCAGGAGTTTGTGAAGCGCATAACAAAGCTAAAAGAAGAGAAGTTATTGATCTGTCATTCATCAGGTAGCCAAAAAAAACACGACTCTGAATACATGCTGATGTTGCTCTGTGTCTGCCGGATGTGTAAATTTGGATGTGCTTGTTAACAAGTCCACCATATCGGCTTTATAAGTGGATAATACGTCACTGCTGTTTACAGCTTGTTTCCACTGCTTTTAAGTTGGCAAATAATCAGCAAGAAAAGATGCTTTGCCTCCGCCACATCTACTCGGTGTTAGGCAGCATATTTTCCAGGAAAAGACACAATTAACTGTGGGTGTTTAGCTCAGCAAAAAGGGAGGATGTAAAAAGTATTTATGACCTAGATAACAGGTGAAGCACTGCTTTATATCAGCAGCAAGAAGCAAAACAAGCACATTTATACTGCATGAAAAATAGTTAATTATTACTAAGATCTGACAGATCTCTTATTATTTCAGGACCCAGACTCCGGCAGCACCACTCTCACCACCAGAAGCCCTCAGTAGAGAGACACTGAGCTGCAAGCAGAGGTTTTTTTAAAAAAAAAAAAAAACCCAACAGGGAGAATCGCCAGTGGCTCTCTGCTCCAGTCTGTCAGGGAAGGAACGTGTGCAACCAAACAGAAACACAGCGCACCAGACCATGAACTGACCCCCCTCTGCTCGTGAAACATGGGTCCATCCTCTCCAGGCTCCACAACACATCAGCTATTCCTTCTTAAAAAAACCTCTGTCTTGACTGATACGCGTCACTGGACGGGTTGGCCTGTACAGTGAAATTTATACCCGAAGGTCTCATATTCGGTGTTGGGTAGCGCACAGCTCTCCAACACGTCCCCAACTCACCAGGAAGTTATGACATGTAAAAAAAAAAAGTAAGGAACCTTTAAAGGGGGCACTATGTAGTTCTGGAGAAGAAATTAGAACTCAGAATTTGAGGTGTGATACTAATGCAAACTCAGAAATATTTATGTTTTCCATAACTGAATGAACAAGCTGCCGTCAGAGGAAAATGCGGTGCTCAGAACACTGAAGCTCGAAAGGGGGCAGGGTCCGCCAAATATAAACACAGTCAAACAGTATGAAATTGTGTTGTCCTTTAATAATCAGTTTGTTTATTCAGTTTATTCAGTCATGGAAACAAAGAGAGTTCGTTTATTTAGTTTCAAAATCAGTCAGTCCCCAAAGCTACATAGTGCTTTAAGATGCTCGCAATCCAGATGCCGTTGTCGTGGCAACGCGATGTAACAAATTTGATCGGATGATTAATGACAAGCGATTTACGGTTTAGGGGAAAAAACTTTGGTGACCTGATTGAAGACGGTCGAACCCGGACGGTAGGAAATGCCAGAACTGTAAAACAACTGTTTATTGAAAGAAACGTAGAAATTCATCTATTTATTTTGTGTTACCCGTTAAAGAGGCGCTTAGGCACACAGTCAATACTGATGGATAATGTAACTAAAGTCATTGTTGTCTAACCCAGAATATTCCACATAGTAATGTTGCATGTAGTACATTTGATTTTTAAAACTGTAAATGAATTACTTGCTTCAAATTGAAAGCCTGTGATGGTTTTTGCATGACAACCGTTCGCATTCTGTTGGCATGAGATGATGTCTGTGTTACCTCTTTTTTCAGTATGTTAGCAATATTTCATTAACAGATTAACAAAGAATTATATTGGGAGTAATATGTTATGTTTATTAATGAAATTATAACTTGTGTGGAAATGATGAATTGTACATGTTCTTGGCTGTAGAAATATTTGTCGTGGAGCAGTCAGTGAATGTCTATATTTATTTATGTGTGTATTACAAAGTTTGGTTTGGATGTGTGTGGATGTGTCTGTTCTCGTGTGTTCTAGTCTCAAGTTTTTGAACCTGGCAAAAAATCTTGTAAAGACATTTTGTAAAAATGGAATTGTAAATACAGTCTTATGTTACATGTTATTTTTCCATGGTAGAAACTGTACAAAATGCTAAGTAATAAAATAACCCTTAACCAGTTCCCTTTTTTTCACTGTTTGTTTTTAATTGAAGCTGCCCTGAGCAGTAAACAGACATGCTTCTCCTCCCCGAGCTCCACTATTTGGCAGTTGCCGTTGCTTATTTTGGCTGTAAAACCCGTCATGGCAGACTGTGTACAGCATATTCACTGATCGGCCCAGGAGCCCGAGACATGCGCTCTGCAAGTCCAAATAAACAGGTCATCCCGCTCAGCGGGCCAGAGTGAATTTACCATCGCAGAGGTCGGGCACCCCTCGACAGAGTGCTCTGCTTCTCAGAGCGCTTCTGTGTTTAAAAAGCATTAAATCCCTCCTCCGCTCGGCAGCCTTTCACTCTCGTAAAATGAAAAGTGGATATGTTTACAAGAAAATAAAGCGGAGAGTGACACTGTGAGAGCCGAGCCTGTTTGTGAGGAGCGTGTGAGATTTTTTTGTGTGTTTTGTTGGATGCAAACCTCTTTCTAGCACACACATAATAACCCTGAAAGGAGCAGACGCGTGTTTACTGGGTTACATCTTTTGCGGATCGTGAGGATCAAGGCTATAGTGAGATATCTGAACAAGAGTAAGACTGTGTGATACATGTTTGTTGTCACTGCATTTAGGTTTTTTTTAGTAAGTTAGTTGCTTTTATTGTCTCCCTTAGGAGAAATTTGTTTTGGACACAAGAGAATGTCACATGATCACATATAGCACTTCGCAAAACACAAAACACACACAAAAAAAGAAAAAAACACACAAGAGGAAAGAGAAGGAAGTCTGTTTACATATAGCATAAATTCATATCAGCACAGAACACACACACTCTTCATTTGCACTTTTTGCACGCTCTTCCTATTGCACATATACCCATATAGTATCATTAAATTATTACACTGATTATTTTATTGCACTCCTATTATTCTATTGCACTTCCTTATACCATCATTTTTTTTTGCACAGTCCCTTTATGAATCTCTCTCTCACACACAAACAATATCTTGCACTATTTAGTAATTTAATAGAGATAGGTATGAAGGACAGTTTATATCTATTTAACTTGCAGTTTGGTACCCTATACCTTTGTACTGAAGGCAACAACTCATATTCGCTGGAAAGAACATGATTTGGATCACCAATGATTTTGCGACCTTGCCTCCTTACCGTCTCCTCAAAGATTTCCGGGAGAGAGGATGGGGGTGGCATACCGATTATTTTTCCCGCCCATCCAATCAGATTCTGCAATTGTGCTTTTTGTTTTACAGGCAGGTTACCAAACCAAGTTGTAATGCCGTATCTTATAAGTGATTCAATCGATGCCCTATAGAACAACAACATCATTTCCTTAGCCTGAGTCTACGTAAAAAGTGCAGACGCTGACTTATTTTTGAGCATTCATGCTCTACCTGATCCGTCCATCTGAGCTGAGATTCGATGTACAGTTGTATTTGAATGTGCACACGTGTTCAGTTCAGGCTGTAGTCACCCAGTGACCTTTAGATCGAATATTAATTATTTTGTCTTCTTGACATGTAATAATAGGTTGTGTTCCTCACACCACTTAAAACAGCTAGTTCTGACCTGTAGATTGCTGTGTCTGAATCCCGGTCAGTAAACTTAACAAGGCTGCATCATCAGAATATTCTATGATGTAGTTGCATGAATGCTGGCTTCGACAGTTATTTGTGTATAATGTAAATAAAAAAGCTGAGCTTACGCATCCTTGAGGGACCCCTGTACTTATCTCCAGTGTATCAGAGAGGGTTAAATTGACCCTTACCCTTTGCTGTCTCTTGGCAAGGAATGCATAGTAACACTCAATGCTCTAATCGAGTAAGTATTTACATTACATACTTTGAGCTTTCTTAACATGAGGGAGAATCGTGTTGAACGCAGAGGTAAGATCCATAAACAGAAGCCTTGCGTATGCTGTGTTATTTTCCAAATGTTTTAAAATAAGATGATTTATTGTGTTAAGTGCATCATTCGTTCCTCTACCATATCTATATGCAAACTGGTAGGGATCCAATAGATCCTGCACCTCATCCCTTACTTTCCTGACCATTATACGGTCAAATGATTTCATAACTGCCGAAGTAAGCGCTTCTGGTCTAAAGCAGATACTTTTGAACAAAATGACTCGCAAGAAGTGCTTTTATCTCCCACATGCACGAGAGATGCAGAATCACACTGCATTGGTGCACATCAGTGTCTTCGTCAGTTTATGGTTCACTCAGTGAACCGTTCATCAGCGTATTCAAGCCGCGCATCTGCCTTGTCTGTGCTTGACATTTAAATCCAGGTCCTCAATTATAACAACATTTCACATACTTACACTTGAAATTATGATCATTTCAGATGATGTGCTTATGTTCATTTCATTGAAAGATGCTGAGCTTAAGCAGGCTCTAAGAATCTTAACTTTAACCACACATCTGTGATATATACATTTCAAATCAACATGGATTGACGGCACCTGCCTTGCCATTTTCCCCTCTAAAATGCCAGCACAAATGAAGGTCTAGTCAAGAGTAGCCACGGACCCAAAGAGAAAAACAACTTTTTTAGAAGACTGGCAACACACAGGAAAATCACTTATGTTAAGTTTAGGCTTATAGATAAGATAATTTCCATGTCAAAGTGAGGTTTTATAAAAAAGCTACTCATGTGATTTTCTGCTTAAGATTGATTGATCAGACCTCGTCTGAGCGGTTGTGCCTTGGCCACGTCGAATAGGTTTTCATCAGCAATGGTGGCTACTTACGATGACGATGTTGCAAATATGTTGGTGTTGAATAAGAAATCATAAACCATGCACTGTATTATTTGTGTCTGTGTGAAATGGGCCCAGTGTTTGTGCATTTCCTATGTGTCCTATGACGTGTGTGAAAAGCAAAGCCGCCTAGATGTTTACATCAGAAGTCCGCTCTTGTCAGCGTTTATGCGCGGCCAGCGACAAATACATTCGGAGCCCCTTGTTTTCACCCACTCAGCCTCTTCAGTCAGTCAATGCTTCGCCGCTCACTTCTCAGGGATGTTGTTTATGTACAGTTCTATTATGTCACTGGAGATTAGTTCCTCTCGGTCTGTGCACGTTAATCCCTCTCTCTTTGCTAGGAGCCGGGCCAGTGTTTAGCCAAGGCTCCTTTCTGTGTGAGCCAGCCCAGCCCCTCTCCCTTTCAGGCTGTCACAGTCCCTCTCTGCACAACACACACACACACACACACACACACACACACACCAAATACCATGACCCTCAAGTGTGAAACCTTCAAAACAAAAGGGCCTCTAGCCTCTTTTGAGTCGTGTTGCAAGACGTCCAAGTCTCCGAGGACATAAAAGAAATGGAAAAAAATGCAACAACTAAATAATGGGCCAGTCGTCGTGCAAAAAAGCTTTGTCTGTGATGGTACAAGGCCAGTGAGGGCTTATTCACTTTGCAATGCATTACATCCCCGTTGTGAAAGTCAGGGAAGGGATATCGCTTTCATATTTAAACACATTTTTCCGAAAACAGCATTATTCATTTGGCTCTTTGAATAATCCGAGTCAGTTAAATATTTACCCGTCTTCTGGTCGACATTAGCCCTCATTTTTTTTTTTACCAGAATTGAGAATAGCACGGTGAGTCCATTGAGGGGGAGTGCAACAAAGATAGGCTGTTTTCTCCCACATATTTCCTCTGACCCCCTTCGCACCCGTTCTGCAGATTAACATTGCAATGAGCCGTACATCGCTATTTATCAAATTTAAGCCACTTTTATGGGTCATCCTGCGATGGTTGACGGAGCGCCTGCGACGTCGGGATGGGCGGAACTGAAGTTTTGATGATAGGTGAAATCCCAGCGTGACTTTGAAAGTAAAATGGATGGACTTCACGTTCCAGTCTCAGATGATCGTAACTTGAGCGATTTGAAATCTTACCCTGATGTGAGCTTCAGGTCATGTGAGATCATCCAAATTACTACCACATGAACTACATCCATTTCCCTCAATGTGATGAGATGGAATATATTGTCTGTGAGATTGATGAAAAATAACCAGTGTTTCCCCTTTTTCCTCTCCATTAGGAGAGGCAATGTTGCTTTAATGCCGCGGTATGGTGAGAAATCTGACCTTGCCCCGGGCAGTGGCATGTTTCTGCTTAGGCTCTGGTGAGTGGGACCAGGCAGGGGACACATGAAAGGATCCCTCTGTCAGGCCGCAAAAGATGTTCAGTCTAAGTCTAATGAAGACCAGAACACATGAGCGGACCTGAGAACATGCATACCACACATTATACGAGCACCAGAGCTACAACACTGTTGACAAGCTTAGCATTCGTCTGCTGTTCTTTGACAAAGTGAAACGCTCGATAAGCGAATGTGTGTGCTGTGCTTAAAAAGCAGCTACCGGGTCATTCAGAGTGAAAACATCCAAAGACAGACAAATACTGTGTGTGTTTTTTTCTCTCTGCCTTCCATTTTAGCAATAATTTCCTTTGCCTCTGCGGCTCCACAGGGAAACTTGATTTCCTAGTCTCTGAGCCGAGAAAAGCTTTCTGTTCATGTATATTTTGGATGAAATGGAGGATGTACCATCTTTGGGTGTACAAATCAGGAGCTGAGCTGCTTTAATAACACCACAACAAAGTTATTTCATATTGAATGTTTTTAGCTGGTGCGTGCCGTCACGTTGTCAGTCAGATATGGAACCAAACGCAAGACACACACGGAGGCAGGCAGGTAAAGGAACAATAAGTGAGCTTTAAAGGTGCTGTTTGTAAGAAAAGTTGATTTTTGAGTCTCAGTCCCAATGCGTCAAAAACCTGTCTTACGATCCCAAAGCGTCAGTTTTTGAAGAGTTGGGAATGACACATAAAAGACAGACGAACCAACAAAGAGTGAGGGCACGTGACAGGCTTATATATCCAAACTAAACTGATAAGGGGATGTGGTGCAGGTGGAGAACGCTGGGAACAGGGCGGTGCTAAAGGGGTTGACGTGAGACAGGCGTGAGGGAACAGTTAGGCTGGGGAGGAACACACGAGGGAAACAAAACACCAGGAACACTGCTGAGAAAGAAGTAGAGTGTAACAAGACACAAAATAACTACAAAATAAAGCAGGAAATCAATGTATGTGTTCATATCCTAATGTGCAGCTCACACTCCCATATAAACAAAGTTACCTGAGCAATCAATTGCAGTCCGATACAATAACTCTCCTTAACTCAAACTTAATTATGTTCATTCACGCTGTCAGGGAGCTGTTGATTCAGCTCTATTGTCACTTTGTGGCAGTTGCTCTAGATATATATATATATATATGTGTATATATATATATATATATATATATATATATATATATATATATATATATATATATATATATATATAGGGCAAAGGCATGTGTTGTGGGAGGCAAAATATAATCAAATATAATAGTTCATATACATATATAATATTCAATTACCTCTCAGTAAAATCAAAGGTGGAAAATGTACTGTGACCTTTAAAAGTAAAAGCATCAAAACCAGAAATGCTCACTTACAAGGGAAATCAAACTGCTGCTTATGTAAAGGTATTGGAATTTCTCTTTTATTTAATATGCACTGTTATTATTATATTATAGCTATTATTGGCAAAACTATATAGTAAGGTAAACTAAAATGTGGGTAGTTATAAGGTGCAATCAAGGAAGGAATCAGATATAATGAATCAATCAGTAAGGAGTCATTTCTGAGTAACTGGGATTTGATGACAATATATGTAGATTATGATGAGTTGCTACAGAACAGATTGGGCAAATACTATATTAATGAATCATTAGGTAACATCATCATCAGTGTAACTCTCCTCATCCCTCTCTTGACTGTTCGTCCTGCCTGTGTACTTGTCATGTCCTTGTAGTGTCAAACTGTCTGTAAAGAAGAGTGTAGAATAATATGAATATTCAGGAGAAGATCGAGTACCTAAACTGTACTTGAACCTACAACAAATAACTTCTAACTGGCGAGCAAGACTATAAGCAAGAAGATTTGTTGTTTTTCTGTTTAGTTATAATATCTTTTCTTAAGGCCTGTAACCAGGCTGGATTCAGACTTATCCAGGTTGGCTCATGGAAGTCCTGAAATTGAAACTATTTTTCATTTCGCAGCGCTGAGGATGAATTGAGGAGTCTCAGAGCCTGAGGACTGAAGCGGCTCTGCACAGGGTTCCTTTCCACCATCGAGTAT
Organism: Diplodus puntazzo; assembly: GCA_963678695.2. Classification (NCBI taxonomy): domain Eukaryota; kingdom Metazoa; phylum Chordata; class Actinopteri; order Spariformes; family Sparidae; genus Diplodus; species Diplodus puntazzo. Next base: position 16,197,216 of record OZ023164.1, on the reverse strand, counting down.
ACATACTGCAGTATGTCTTCATCAATCAATCTGAACATTTCAGCAGAACTTTTGTATTGGATTGTACAGATTTAACCATTAAACTGGTCACTCAGTGCAACATGTGTGACCATTATTCCCACAGGCCCTCCGCTGAGCCTCACAATCAATTGACCTGCAGTATGAGACAATTCATACACGCTCTTTCCTCTCCTGACTTGAAACACACTTTGTTTAAAGGACTTGCCATTCTTTGGACTTTGGGTCAAAGGTAAGCGAGAGGTCCAGTGTGTTAGTGTTTACAAAGAAAACGTCACCAGAGGAATTGTTATCCAGCCCCCTCTTTCCAAACCAAACATCCTTCACCCTCCAAAGTGAAGAGATCAGGCAGGGAAGGACCATCCAGCTGGGTAATAGATGCTCATAATCCCTCTGATTAGTGTTAATCCCTCTAATGCGCCTTCCTGAGAATAAACACATGTTGACCCAAGCGACCCTTGCTTAATTAATGAAGTAAGGATGTCTGCTATGATTTGTTTGCCGTGGTCAGTCCAGTGTTACCTGAAGCAAAGTGTGATGGTACAGATTTAGGGTAATGATGCTTTTGAATTTGACTGGTGTCAGCTTTTCTTCAAAACAATACGGCCCCAGGCGTGACTAGCGATGAGGGGCAACTTTCCGTCTTGTGTTCTTTTCTCCTGTGAAGTCGGTGCACGGGGTTGGTAGCCGGGGCCTCAGAGGCGAGGCAGAGTTCACAGGTCAGCGTGTACCCAGGAGGACGGACGGCAGCGTGAGGGCAGGACCCGGGCTCGGGGACAAGGGGAAGGGGTCAGGGGTTGAGTTCAGATGGAATCCACACGGAGGATGTTGAAACAGATATTGTCAGGGGGAGAATTCAGAGCTTCCTCCACTTTTCCTGCTGCGGGGGCTGAAGACTTCACAAGGCGGGCAAAAGGAATCAGAGACTGTAAACACACCTCCTCTAATTCGGAGGTGATAATAAGACAATGCATTTGCCGTCCAAAGTGTTGCAGGTACGTACAAGCGGCAATTATGACAGGAATTATTTGATGTGTAAACACCACGCTCCAGCGCCTGTGATTCCTCCTTACGTGGAAATAAACATGCGTGACAGGGAAAAGAGAAGAGAAAATGTGTTCCGGGAGATGTTAAGAGGTTAGAATCCATGTACTTCATTGTGCTCTTTGGTAAAAATAAACATCGCATTTTATTTTGGAAATCCCTCTGAAGGGAATCTGTTCTGTCTCCGTCTTAATTGGCTCAGACAGTCGGTCCACACATTCCACCCAAAATGATAAATGTACCTGCTTGTTTACGTGTTGAAAGGGTGCATCAGAGGTAATCATGCCTCACAATGAGGGAGCTGGGATGCCTTTCAGAATTTCTGTTAAATCCGCCTGTTGTCCTGGGAAAAATCGAAAATGAGGGATGTGCTGAAAAGGGAGCATGAAATTGATTAGGCTGTAAAAGAACAGCTTAGACGTGCAATCACTGCAGCTACAGAGGCAAAAGGTTTTACATGGAACAGCAATTTGGCTCCACAGATAAATTAGCACCGGGATGATATGATATTTGTTGTTTTTTATTTTGTATGAAGGTGATCTAAATGCATTAAAAGCAAAGCCGGCACGTGGCTCAGCAAAGCACCATGTTTATGTAATTAATGTGGAGTATTTTATCCTGTATGTGTGTGTGTGTGTGTGTGTGTGTGTGTGTGTGTGTGTGTGTGTGTGTGTGCATGTGTGCGTGCTCCAAGGCTAAGAGCTCATTTCCACCCTCGATGATCACAGGCACCATTGATTGTAATACTGACGAGCAGGCTCATTCTGCCCGTGGCGCACAGAGGAATCTGGACATGTTTAAAGCACTAACTTTCATGTTTTTTCATGCTGGTATGAAGCTGAATTCTGATGTTGTGGGCAGCTGGCTCTCATTAAAAAAACATGATGTCAAACAGAGGGCCTGGCTGGTGAAAGTCAACCGCTCCGGCTCTCATGGTCGCCGTCGTCTCACGGCGTATGCCAGCTGCAAATGAGAAGGCCTCCAAAAAATAAATTGCAAATTTAAAAATGGCCATCCAATTAATGCCTACAGATGAACGACATGGTATTTGTTAACCATTTATATTTAGGTATTTTAAACATCAGTTGCAACTTCACAATAAACAATTCCATAATAAATGATTTATAGAGCATTTTATTGTCTGTTAGCTGTGAAATTACATTTATTTCAATTACAAATCACAAATATTAATATGCGTAAATATAAATTAATTGTATTCCTCACACTACACACAGTTAGTTTTTAGTTCATATATGTGCCAATTTCTAATAAGACTGATAAGAGGTTTGTACAAGTTGTTACTAAAGCAGCATTTTGTAGAAATTGGCATTTTGTGAGATTTGGCACCCACCACACCAACAATGTGGTACATATACAAATCCCAGGTGTGTCGGATCGGGTAATCTTCGTCATGATGGTAGCAAAAATACACATGTAACCTCCCAGCTTAGTTAAGTTTAGGATAAAAAAAACGTAGGAGAAGATGATGTTGATGTGACTAAAGTGAAATAATTCACGTCAGTTAACTGAGAACTAAAGGAGTTGATTTCTGAGTTTCATTCCCAACTCATGAAATACTGACGCTTTGTGATTATAGGTTGGGTTGGCCGCCATCCCAAAGTGTCAGTATTTGACGAGTTGGGAAATCTTACAAATTGGACATTTACTGACTTTTGGTTTCACACGGGTCACAAGCAGAAGGAGAGGCTAGTTATATTCACATCACGCAGCAGGGAAATCGCATGACTGAAAAGGAGGTAACGCCTGCACACTTGCTCCGTTCCACAAAAGTGTAATAATGATTCGAGACATGATGAATTTGATACAACACTTATTTAAATACAAGATGCATGTTTGATGTTTTGATGTTTGGCCTGGTATTATCAAGTCCCTTTGGGTGTTTTTGGACGTTGAGTACTCAGGACAGTAGCCACACCTGCCATTGTAGAGCTTGTAGGCCTATTGTTGTGCCATGATGTATAAATATGGGTGCGGCTTTTCCATTTCACAAACGGATCGACCTGATGAAGATCCAAGTGGGCTCGAAAGCGGCGTCTTTATTAAACGTCTGCGGCATGGAGTAAGTGTGCAGGCCTTCTTTTCGTTCGCACGGCGACACAAACACCAGTCTCCTTGGTGAAAGTCCGGTGATTGTTCGACCCGTCCATCGGCCCCAATCTCCACTCTGCTCAGACGTTCTCGCTCTGTATAATAGGTCACTTGCAAACTGTTTATGCTCGGTCGCGCTTGTGTCATGCAAAATCGGACTTTGACAAATGCACTGCGCGCAGGTTCAATTCTAAAACTGTATTATTTGTACGCCGATTGAATTTCTAGATTTCTGTCATGTTTCAGCTGACCTCATATAAGACATTAAAAAAGCACAAAAACACACCTGACTCTGGACGACTCTGACACTTGGGCTGCTGGAGTGGAATAACCCCAATAAGCCCTCAGTGCAGAGTTAAGTTACTACAGTTGTACAAAATTCACTCTTTAGCAAAACATGCCGTAATTGATATCTAAAGCACAATGATTACACAAATGAACAACCATGACATAAACATTAAAAGGTACACCTTATCACTCAAAAAAAAAGCACAGTTCTTCCAACATGTAATACCTTCATGTCTCCAGTTCATGACCTCAGTGATGGCTGACTGTTTCCTGTGCCTCATAGCCTGGTCTTGTTTGTCTCAGAGGGAAAGGGCGATGGTATATGCCTCGGTCACGGCGCTGGAGCATTTGTCAGAGTCCAAATTCTCACTGTAAATGACAGATTATTTGAGGGGTCGTACATCTGCAGTAACTGACACAACAGAACATCCGCATCCTGGGACGGAGGGTGCGTCCAACAACGCGAGGTGAAACAGTGACATCCTGATCATAAATCCCTTGTCTAAACGCAGCGTTGCGAGGGTGCTTTTTGGAGCCCGTTTGCGACATAAACAGTTCCGTTTGTGTCGAGGTGTTGAGTGGAGCCAAGATTTAGGTGAGCTGAGGGAATCCTGTGATTCAGTGTCAGGACAGGCCACTGTGCCCGTGCAGCCTGTAACATGTTTACGGCACTCGGGAGGAGGAAAAAAACATATGGTATACATGTTAGGGAGGCTAAACGAGGGATGATCTGTCTTTTTCCGCGCTTTGATGCTAAGTGGCTGTTAACCACGTCCCACCTTTGGGATAAATGACATTATCAGCTACTTATCTGATACTTTTCTGGGACAATCTGCTTTTCATCTCTCGTGACAGAAAACCTAGAGTGTGTTTTCCAGGCTCAGTTCGCTCCCCCGCTTCTTTACACTGACATCTGACGACTGCTGCAACTTATTTTTTCGGGGTTATAATTGTTTGATGTTTAATTACTCTACACAAGAGAGCCCGTTTTAAGCAACATCAGCTGTCATTCGGCTGAAGCACCTCAAGATTCGTTGTAAAAAACAAAACAAACCCATAGTTCCTGCGAGATCCACATGTGCTAAACAAACATTTTTTTCTCTTCTCAATTCAGAAACAATTTACTGCTTCGTATGATTTGTGTCTTCTCCCTTCTCACGCCTGTGACTGCACGATGCTGCCAACGATCCCCCTCGACTCAGCTCATCCCTGTGATCATGTTCTTCTCATATTCAGAGTCCTTTAAAGCGAGGCTCCAAAGACAATGAAATATTGGGCTGATCTGATTGGAAACAGCTTTCCTAATGTGCAACTAGCAATCTCGCGGCCTTATGTCATTCCAGTTTGAAAATAGACTGTTTGAAACATCACAGTAATTTGATTAAAAAGGATTGACAGCCCGGTGAGTTACTGTCAGTGTGCCAGTGGGAAAAAGAGTGTTTCTGATTTCTCCTGAGGAGAATCCTTCACCTCCCCAGCAGCTCTTTTAATATCAGGGCGCCGCCTTTCATCTGCTTCTCTGAGCAAAGCTCTTAATGCGTTGCAGACTCTTTTCAGCTCTGACAATATTTCACCATCATCTCTTTAGTGGCCCTCTGAATAGTGTTTCAATTAATCTTAAGCAAAAGCAAAGTCAATGCGCTTTGTTTTTCGATGTTACATGAACAGTATGTGGAAAAGTGAGGCCATTAATAAGAGAGAGACTGCAGGATGTCAGATCATATACCTATAGGTTAAGCTCTTAACACACTAATACACTATTTAACACAATTTCGACGGAGCACATCAGTCAATTTCAGACTAATAACTCTACCGATGTAAAGGAATAGTTTCTCAATTTCGGATATTACACTATTTGCTTTCTTGCAGAGAGTTCTACTACTTCTTTAAGTAGGTTTATATATATGGCATTCCATCTCCCCCTACCATTGCATTAACATCGCTGTTGATTGACTCATCTCAACACTGGACTGGAAATTGTACTTATGTCTCCTTAAAAGATATCTAGTAATCGAACAATTACAAATGCTGAAAGGCAGACTTGAGCTGTGGTTCCTGGCTTGGTAATCTTGTCGTCTGCACACCCCCGCCCCAAAATGTCATTACGGTATATAGCCTGTGACACATACAAATGTCAACATATCTGTAGTTTCCAGAAATGTTAACTGCATATCTTTTCTATCCTGGCCACCAGGTTGGATGAGCAGATTGATGACAGTCTCATGACACCATGCTAAATTTTAAGCTAGTGCCAGCTACTTCATGGCTTATCTTAAAGCCACCTGTGGAGGAAAAAAACACACTTTGTAATTTTTTTTATTGAGTTAGCACACGAGATACAATGTGTTTTTTTGGCAAGCCTCAGAGGTGCTTGTTGGCAGCTCTTGTTATCTTTGGACACAGCCCGGCTAACAGTTACTCCCTTGTTTCAGTTTTTGGTTTAAGCTAAGCTCACCGTCTCCTAGCTGTTGCTCAAATGATTGCACGGTGGTATCGATCCTCTCATCCAACTTTTTACACGAAAAAGCCAGTAGGCACATTTCCAAAACTGTCCAACCGTTCTCTTAGCAAAACTGCTATGCTGCTGTTTAATTAACACAGTGTTTCAGCACTCTCACAGGTCATTCACTTCCTTGTTGTTTTACAAATGCCTCGAAGACCGAATCAACCATTCGCTGCAGCGCACAACACTCAGATCCATCATTTAGTATGATCAACTCAAGAACCGGAAGCTAAAACGTGTAACGTGAACACAAAAAGCAAACGTTATATTAACTAACCACTGCAGTGGTTTGCTGCAAAATCCCCCTAGTAGTCCTCTGGCCTTGCTGCACGATCTGTCTTTCATAGACGACCAGCGCTGACTGCCAAGAATAGCACTCTGGCTGATGTGTCTGGCTCTTGTTAGTGGAGGATAGGTCTGTGTCAAGCACGGCTTCTCCGCAGGCTGGGCCGTGTTGTTGTTGTGGTTTTAAAAGAGATCACGGGATCGTTGTGTGCAATCGCTCACTGACAGGGATGTCGGTGCTGCTAAATGACACACCTCCAATCAACTGATCCTCTGCCAGTGTGAGTCATCTCTTTCTCATGGCAGAGGCCCGCGAGAGCAGGCTTTGAACAGGTGTCCAAAGCCGTTGTTTTTCTTCCTCATCGCTCTTGTTCTCATATATATTATTTTTCTTTTTTCACTGTTTGTGTATCTGATCCCAACTCAGTGCACCCCTCCCGCTCACTCTCTCTCTCTCACACACACACCCACCCACACGCTCGCTCTTTCTTTCTCGCTCTCTCTTGCTCTCTCTTGCTCTTCTCATACAAAAGAAATAGTGTTAGCCTCTGGCATTTATCAAGGATGAAATGTGTTCAGAGAGAGAATGTGCCTTTGAATTTGAGCCTATTCAACGCACTTTATGAGAAAGTATTGAATTGAGTTAAACTCACTGGCTGGGTTTTCTTTTTTTTTTGCACCAAAAAAAGAGGGATAATATTTCTTTACTGTGAATTTTATTCTGTATTCTGAGACACTTTCATTTGACTAAAACTTCTTATGAATTTCCTCCAAGTGGAGTGTCACTGAATAAATATCCAATGACTTTCCCTGTTGAAGGTCTGCCAGCTATTGTGGGGCTGCTTTTAATTGACTCATTGTCCGCATCACGAGCATTGCCACGGGCAAAATTTTCTTCTCATCAGAAGCTGCTGTTGGCTGAACATCTCAGATCTGAGGCCAGTAATTGAATAGATAGGGTTTTGATTGATGTTTAGAGGAAGTCCCTTTCCTATTTAAATATTCATGGGTCTGTAGCCTGGAGGGGTGAGACAGGAATCCAAAGCAAACCTGTGCACAACAGCTCAGAGTTCCTCCTGTCTGCTTCTCATTACAGTAAATGCACTCTCAGAGCTACCATCGCTGCTGCATTCCTGCTCTCCGCTCCGCCTAACGGAGGGTATTTGGCCTCTGAAGACAAGCCTATATGCACGGAATGAAAAGACAAATGTCCCGTCTTGTCACTGTTCTGGTAAATAAAGCTCACCAGAAACTCGGATGACAGGGCAGATTTAGATTTCTCTGGATTGAACTGACCGCAGTGCTTACTTTTCTCACAGGATTGAAAGTGACTGCAGTGCTGCTTTGTTTGAAACATGCAACTCATATTACAGGTGTTGCCTTTGGCGCCATGTCTCCTCTCCTAATGCACTCACGGCCTTTCAATCCCACCAAATTCCACTTGAAATGTGTCAATCAGGCCTGTTGCCGCTACTACACAGCAGAGCGCCGTGGTGGACTCCCCAGTCCACTGTGCGAAAACGATCCCAAGCCGTGAAACATGTGCGAGAGAGCAGCATTATGTATGATTTAGTCTGTGGCTTTCCACTCTTGGAACAAAACCCCCAGAATGATAATACAAGAGGAATGCCTTTAAAATTCATATCAAGTGGCTTTAAACAGTTATTCTAGGCTGGATTAGCATGTGATGACATCCAAACCATTAACAGTCACTTGAAAGCTAAATGTAAACTAAAACAGATGAAGTAACCTGCTCGAAAGACGAGAGAAACCGTTTTGAAAGAGATTAGACCGTGATGTCCAGCAGGTGTCATGTACAATAAGGCGTCAGTTCAAGGTTGTCCACGATCAGAACACCCCATATTTTCATCCAAAGCAAGCCATCGATCCATCCATTTTCTTCTGCTAATCCGGGGTCGGGTTGCGGTGGCAGGCTAAGTAGGGTAATCCAGACGTCCCTGTCCCCAGCAACACTTTACAGCTGCTCCTAGGGGATCCCAAGGCATTCCCAAGCCAGATCAGATATGTAATCCCTCCAGTGACTTCTGGCTCTGCCCTTGGGTCTCTTCCCATTTGGTCATGCCAAGAAGACTGCCAAAAGGAGGTGCCCAAGAGGCATCATGATCGGATGCCCGAACCACCTCAGCCGGCTCATTTTGTGACGGAAGTAGCAGCGTCTCTTCTCCAAGCTCCCTCTAGATGTCCTATCTCTGATGCTGAGCCAAGTTACCCCACAAAGGAAAATTATTTCAGCCCCTTTTATCTGTGATCTCATTATTTTCCTCAGTTCACGACAACAGATGAGAGTTGGGATGTTGATCAACCAGCCTGTCCTCAGTCCATCAGAAAAACAACCACATAAAGTCATAAATGAAAGAAGCTTGAGATGACCAGTGTGAAACCAGAAGTCAACAACGAGTTCTTTAAACTTACTAGGATAGTGTTACGTCATGTACAATAAGTAACGTAACAGGTATGTTTATAAAGGAAGTAGTTTTCTTGCCTAACCCTAACCGAAGTTATATTCTTCCCCTAACCAAGTCTAATTCAAGTCCAAGACCATTGTCTGAACCTAACCAAGCAGTTTTCTTCCCCAAAACTAACCAAGTCATTTTCTTGCCTTAACCTAAACAAACTGCTCCAGTTTGACGGAGGTCCGGCATGGTATGTCCCTGTTACACTGCAACTGGAAAATCAAGAGCCTTTCCTTCTGGCTCAGCTGCTTTCTCACCCCAGCGGCCTGTATTTCTGCTCTTTCAGCCCAAGCATACTCAATAGAAATTACAAATTTCACCCTAGCTCTCAAAAACAACCATTTTGAAGGCATGAATCAATAGAGGTGCTGACAGCTTCCAACAAACCAAGAATGGAGGCTTTTCCAAGGAAACATCTCCTGAGCAGATGCCTCATTAGTGATATAAAATCCACATTGTCAGATATGGAATCCTGGATGTGCTGAGTATTTTAATTGCTCGTATGACCCGGGTCTCCGTTTGACTGTCAGCTCACAGCAATGTAAAAAAATCCACCACAGCCTCGCAAGAGTAGAAGCGAGGAGGGGGAAAAAAGGCTGTTGGAAATAAATTCAGCCATTTATAAGCCAACAAACACAGACACAATCTGGGTTGGAGCGAGTGCAGCCGTCTTTGGGAAAACAAAGGGCCGTGAATTGTCTGCAAAAGTGTTTTCAGCACGGAATATCTCCTTTCTTTCCACAAACACATTTTCAATTGAGGATTTAATTAAGCGAGTGTGAGAGTTTGTTTGAGGAGTACCGGGACGCGGCACAATAATAAAAAGCTCTGTTATAGAGCCAGAGAGTCAAACAGCATGCTGCTGGATACACAGCTCACATTTCTCTCCTCTAATTTTCCTTTCTTTTCTTTTTTTTTTTTATTGTAATTTGTCGACACATTTTAATTTATGAGGTCTGTAGGTGTGAAGCCAGCGTATTCCTGTTGATAGTGCTTGGCAATGGTGAAATAGAGCTCCCTAAGTGGAATCAGAAATTGTGTTTTTTATCACTGGCTGGTTTCTGGGGATTTGTTCCATCATTTTGATAGAGAACACTTTACAAGTGTAAAATTATCCAGGGGTACTCCGACAAATATGTTATATAACCTCTTCGTTTCTGTGTTTTGCAGTTGTTCGCAGGACAAGCGAGCTCAGTGAAATATGCCAGTTGATTCCCAGCAGCGTCTTTGAAGTAAGAGACAAAGTGGAATGAAGCATAATATCCCCAGGGCCCCATTTAGTATTTGGGAAAATAAACATTTGCCAAGCCCGATCTTGTGTGACTGATTCTGTACGTATAGGTCCGGGAAAAGAGCCAGTTGTATTTCCACGATATAATTAAAATGATAGGTATTCAGGAGATGAGTAGTGATGATTTCATTACTCAGTCTTGTTGACTCCAGAGACTATACTGCAGTATGGTGAGTAATGCAGGCGCAGGCATTGAAATAAACACTGAGCTAGTTTAAATAAATATCATAATGTGATGGATTGTTTAAATGTTTTTCACCTTGTGGCTGTTTCTCTTCAATTTCATGGATGGAAAAAAAAAGAAACTCTTCTCATATTTGAAGAATGACGTCTAGAATTTGAGAAAACAATCACCATAAGGTCCATTTAATGGCTGGTTTGGAGCTCTCAATCATATCATATGATCTTCATCAGCAATCACAGCTGTTCAGACTTCCATTTTATTTCCACGAGAATCAAATTTGAATCCAAGGTGTGTGTATGGAAGAATAATCAGAGATAAAGCATCATAAAAAGATACGACGGCTCTCTTGTGTCGGGGAGGAAGCATTAGGATAATTAGATCGGATCACTAAATGCAGATCTGAGGAGGGGAAGATGAAGTGCGACGTTACTGCCTCAAGAACTGACTCATCAAAGCTTATCTGTGCCTTTTTTTAATGACAAACTCGCTCCTTGGCATTCATTCAGGGGTCCTTTCCAAGAAAAGGAAAAATGAAAAAGTTTCTTATGACTGAGCACATATTTTCTTTTTATCATTTTCCAAAGCCCACACTTCAACCGCTCATGAGATCCCTGCTAAACGTCCTGATTTATTACGTCTTCGAGTTTCACAATCTGGGGACAAATTGGTATCCTCAAAAATGCATGAACATGGCTGAGAAGCCCCATATTAGATGAAAATGCATTCCTGATGTTGCAACATGAGAGAATGCGGGCACGGTCGTGTCACTGCGGATTAAAGGAGATGCCATGTTTTACGACCTGCAATACTGTTACTAATTTGGGGACACTCGTTACGGTGCGTTTTGCGAGAGGGAGACGCAAACGCAGGAAAGCCGCAGCGCTGGTTCTCTGAGCCCCGTCGCTCGCCGGGATCAAGGTGACAGGGACCCGCGGCCCTTCTCTAACAAGAGGAACAAAAGCATTGTGAGGCGGAACAGGCCGTCATGCCAAAACACTCATAAAGAGGCATGAACTGGCAAGTCCTCCATCTCCACATCTTGAGAAATAATCACTCCCTTCTGGATGTGTTTATGAGGGCAGAGGGGCCTGGGCTATGACGCCTGTACAATATACCGAGGAAGAAGCGTACGATGCAGCTGATCTGAGCCTTGGACTCAAAAAGGGGCATGCCTGAGGTGACATTGTGCTGGTATCATCTTAAGACGGTGGACATGTTTTTCTTTTGGGAATCTATCCCAGAGGCTTTTTTAAAAATCGGAAAGTTTGTCACTGAAAATATGACACATCTATCTGCGCTACACACACACACACATACACACACACACACACACACACACACACACACACACACACACACACACACACACACAAAAAACCCATCATGCATTGTTTGACTTTACAGCCACATTTTTATAATCGTAGGTGCGCTCCACATGTGCTTCAGATCAAATCATAAAAGTCAAGCATACGTCCACTCTTGCAAGAAAATCATTTATCCTCGCGTAAGCTTATATAAGGTCTGCAGTTCTGGGGAATATTCGTCCCCTGGCACCGAGTTATTGTGAAGTCCAAGGAAAGAGAGCGGAGAGCTGAGTCCGGCTCGCTCTGCGACTACAACACCATCCAGTGAAAAGCTCTTTCTGATTCAAATGAATGGAGCCAAGGTCGGGGCCAAGGAGTCTGGACACGGCACAGCATGCAATCACCTCTCAAAGCAGCACTGAACACATGTTTTTGTGAGAGACCAGGGCCCAGTTTAGAAACCTTTGAATGGAGGGGCCAGACTGGGGCACAGTTATGTAAAATTAGTTAAAATGTGATGAGACTCAAATCTAAAGGCATTAACTTTTCCTTATATACACGTAGATTGTTTGCTTTGCATCTATTTGTGGGCATTTCTGCCTCTTTTCATTTGTTTTGTGTCTTTTGGTATTCAATGTCTATCTTTGGGCATTTTAGGTCTCTTTTTAGTTGTCATTCGCTGTAGTTAATGCCTCTTTTGTAATCATGTCTCATCTCTTTTGTCATTATATTATATTATTGCTTTGTCTCTCTGATCTGTAGGAACATGCTGTATCCTTGACTGCGCACTGTGTTAAAACACTTTGAAGGTATAGGTATAATATATTGACTGCAGCTCTGTCTTTAACGCCACTGTGGCATCTAAAATACTGTTCAAGCTTAGAGACCTTGGTCTTTTGTGACTCCATCTGTAGGCGGTTATGTGACTTTTTCAGAGGCAGACATCAGACAGGGAGAGCTTATACTAGCTTTTCATCTGTGGTTCTCAGCACAGAGGCAATGCAGGTTTTTTTTTATTCGCCACGGACTCCTAAACCATATTTCATAACAGCACTGTAAAATTTGCAGGGCACCATATCGACTGTTCTGATTAATGACATTAATGACCATAGGAGGAAGGTGAGGGACCTGTCTATATGATGTTAAGTTATAATATCTCCCTAAATGTTGAGAAAACAAAGGAGATAATTGTTGATGAAATTTCAGATACCAGCTCACGTCAACAGTGTCTCCTTTGAAATTGTAAAGAACTTTAGATTTTTAGGCATTCGGGCGACAGACTCCCTCTCCTGGTCTCTAAACGCCAGCCGACTATTCTGAGATATCTTGAAAAAGTTCCATCTGCTGGTGTTGTTTGGCAACCTGACTGAACAAGAACACAAACCACTGTGAAGGACAGCAAGTATGGCTTCAAAAATCATAGGAACATCGCTGCCACAGCTCGAGGACGTTAAAACCACCCACTGCAGAAGGACACCAGCCGTCCAGCACACAGTCCGTCCTCACTCCTGTCCTTCAGGGAGGAAACCCTTACAGAGTATCAGACCTGCTGCATGCGGGTCAAAGTCAGTTTTTACACCTCGGTGCTCTGAATTATGAACAGAGGCCATATTCTTTATTCTTCATTATTTTAGTGCCTGTGATATTCAGGACACCTGCATTTCATTTGCTTTGATTGTGCATGGTTTCCTTTTAATCAACTCATTTCATGCCCACTCACCCAAAATCCTGAACTCTCTCCAGTTCATGTCATTGATGACTGATGATTTCCTCAAAATAATTCATATTGAAACTTCTTTTAAAATCCATGGAATCTTGCAAAGTCATATAGCCGTATTTCAAATACCTTTTTAAGTTATGAATTCTTGAGCTAAATGTCAAGATTTTTAAAAATATTCTTTGTGTGTGTATTCAAAGCCTCTCCAGTTGTTCATTTTACTCTGGATTGGGTTTGAGATTTGTCCTGAACATCCAACAGACCCAAAGGAAACTTGACATGTATTGTATTTAAATGAACATGTAGTCATTTAAATCAATCGTTGCAAAATAGTTACAGCAGTCAAATTAATACCTCCAAGTCATTTCTTTCACCAGAGCAAAGATTCTTTCCTTTTCAAAAATCTCCACTTGACTTTCTTGCAACAACATTATTCTTCTGTATTATATTATTTAAAACATCTAGAAGTTATTTCGTCCTGCATAAAAAAATGAGTGCCACAGATCTTGTTAAATATAGCTTCCCTGTCGATTGAAGGATTATTTTAATTTAAACTTTTTTTATGTGAAAGTGTTGATATTCATTACATACATAAAATAAAATCAAGGACCCTTCATCATTTATATATTTTTCATATTTTTCATATTTTTTTGCTGCTTTTCATCGGCTGGAAGATATTTGAACTGAGTTGATTTCAAGGTTTTCTATCTTTGTGTGACACCACCGCAGCAACGTAGCAGCGCCTATAGCAACCACCATAGCAACGATATCTCACGTAGCAGGTAATGTAATTTTCAAGGTGCAGCTTGTGATTAATGACTTGGTTTGTTGCAGACTGGATGATGTCACCCTGTTCACACAGTTTTAATCTTAGTTCCGTAGCTCTATACAAATAGACTACATCACAAATTTCACAACACTGACATATTACAGAAAAGGTGTGTCTTACCTTTAAGTTGATAGCAAAAAGTTGTCTATTTTAACATCCAGCCGATATGGAGGAACATTTGCATTCGTTTTAAAGTTGTACCTTGGACAAAGAACTCCAATATTAACTCATTCTTTTAGCTCTGTTTTGGTCTCCCCTTAATTCTGAGGGAAATATCTGGCCTTTTAGCTATGGTCAGTGTACAGGGAGCTTTTAGGGGTATTTTCTCTGTAAACTGCTCCCTGCGGATGGAAATAAGCGCTGAAAGACACTAAACCCCTGCAGAGCTGAGGGGAACTGCAAGGATGGATCATAGCTCACTGTGGGTTCATCACTGTGAGCGAGCCCTTTTACAAACAAATCGACAGATATTGATTATAGCTGCGTAGTCTGTTCGGTGTGATTTTGCAGTTCTTTTTTGTCGTCTACAACACATATTAACAGTCCTGTCATTCAGTGGTTCTGGTCCATTGTCCATTTGGTAGGACGTCCATGAAACAATGAAACCCCTGTCCGCCCCTCCGGCACCGTCAGCGTGAGAAACAGCAGGACGCCACTGTAGAAAAACCACAATCTGTTGACTTTACATCGGAATTATGGGGAAGCAGATTTCAGAGGAATGACATATTGTAAGACAAGAAAAGACGCTGAAACAGACTCGAGTGGGTATGAGGTATGTCATGTGAGCAGTAGACTGTTTACAAGTCACCACAGGATTAGGATAGGGCGGATTTATGCCCCTGCGGAGGTTCAAGTAATTCCACGTCAAATCCAAGGGATATGTATATTTTGTCCAGCCCTTTTAAAGCAGCTCTTTCAAGCTGATGGATATGGTGAGAGCACATGACATGCAGAGGATTTGCTATTCCCTTTCATGATCGCTGTCGCATTGTTTCTGTGTAAGCTTTGCGAGCCTCTGAGGATGTCTGGGGGAAGCCAGGCATGTGTTTGTTTGTCAGGAGCCCATTTATAATAGATCCATATTTCAAAACAAAAGCCAAACCATCAAAGTCTTTATCTTAATCATTACATCCTAGTCAGGACAGCGTTTGTGAATTATGTTACAATGAAGAAATGAGCCTCAGAACATGAAGAGCAAAAGAAACTTCAGGATTTGGTGATATTTGATACGCTGGAGTATGAATTAGCATCCATTTAGTGGATAGTTGCTTCATAATCATAGGAAGGCTGCCTGGTTAGTCTGAACCCACACAGTTTGGAGACATTTAAAGTCTTTTCAAACCGCTCTACATGATACGCCGGTTACCTTATGATTTATTTTCCCTGCAGTCTGCATTTGCATTTGGGGGAGGAGAATTCCTCTGAGAGCCCCGCTCAGAAGAGTTGCATCAACCTTGTTCTCTGGATAGAAGAAGGAGTCTTTATGTGTCTCTGCAAGCTTGTTAAAAGGCAAAGGAGAATGTCAAGGAAAGGAACACGTGGATATACCATTCCCAGTAGAACGGCTCAGACTTTAAGAGAGAAATCTGCACCACATCTTTTTTTTTTTTTCCCCCTTTTGCTATCAATATATTTTATTAAATATGAAAAGTTCAAGAACAAACTGTGCCAGTGACCTGAAATGTCATAAAACTTTCCTGGACTGCAACTCGGAAGTAAAATAAAAGTGTGTTTGTTATTGCTGGTTCCCAGCCTGCGCTATTGTTCGCAGTGTCATTGACTTTTGCTACCTCATCGGTACCCAACCAAAGTTAAGATGATTTATTTCCTACAAATGACCTTCGTGTAGTATATTAAAAGGCTGTTACAAATAGATCCTCAAAGCCAAAGCTACGCAAGCGGAGCAACGGCACTGCCCAGATACTAAACAGTAACTGAGGCAGGAGGCCAGAGCATGTACTGTAATGGAATCCAGATTATGACCTATTTTTGTTTAGATTCACCTTCGTTTGCGCGTCATGTCCGCAGCAGTTTTTGTGCTGACAGTTACGAGGCCTGTGATGAATGTGAATAGCTGTTGCGGGCTTCATCTTCACATGAAGGCGGGTGGATAGGCCATAACGTCAGCGTGTTCACGAAGCATCCTGACAGGTCCGCGTTGCAAACCTGGTGACACGACATCCTGGATCTCGAGCTCCAGAGGCCTTGTAGCGCCACAGGGTGACTTCCTTTAATTAGTTTCTTCATTTATCAGTCAGAGCCGTCGCCACACGCCGCTGTCGTACGTCTCAAACTAAGAGCTCTCTTTGATATGGGGGCAAAACAACTCGTCAACGGGCAGCTCGACTCGGACAAACGCCATTGGTTGTGATGGTTGGCCATGTGAAGGTGCCCGCTCCTGTTACCTCTGATTTGACTTTAATCTGAATCTAAAGGTGTGATCGCAAACAGGCCGAGAATCAGCAGAGCGTTTCACATCTCTGGAACTCATTCCTGCTGGTGTCTGGACCTCGCTGCGAGGTGTGGATAGGAAACAAGAGACAGCGTTGTAGTGGCTACAGCTGAGAGGGGATCTGTCACCCTGCCAACTGTCCTCTTCATACATCCCTCCTCGGCCTCAGATGAGAGCTTTAACCTGGAGGGCAAGGCAGCGGCCAACACATGCAAGTAATTTGTATGGAATAAATAACAGGATGGTCTTATGACAGTCAGTGCAGCTGCTCTGGGCTTTATTATTGGCCTGGAAGAGGCAGCTCTCTGGAGGCCACAGCCAGGCTTCGAGCTGTCACTGTGGAAACCTGGAGCCCTTTGGAAGATCACTCAAGTTTAGTGGGGATTTACGCATCACTGAATCAAAACAGGTGGCACCATACAGGCTGGTTTTTACAGATCCTTAATATTTAGACACATGACTAGGAGATGGTGTTAGTTAGCGAACAGGACCGGGTGACAACGTTTACTTTAGCCTGTTTATATGTGATGTGTCAACAGTGAGGAGTAAAAGAGATAGTCTGGCTATTGATGAAAACTGATGGTTGATAACTGACCCAATGCTTGATAAACTGTTCAGTAAGTGTGTCAGTTAGATGGTGCTTGATATGATATGATACGATATAGATAGATGCGACTAACACAGATATATCTCCATGTTAATCATACAAAGTAATAATTATGTGACAAAGGATGAACATTTAAAGATATCATATGTTCTGCAGTTGTGTGCCTACATCTTCCCAAATGTTTCCAACAATGCTGACTCAGAGTAAGGGCCTGGGAAGCCAGTGAACGAGACTAACCTTAACGCGAATAAAAACTTTATTAACATTGCCTCATCTGTGAACATTTGTGCCCAAGTCAAGTCAGATATATTTTTATTAGCAACGGTGGTTGTTTAATGGTGTATTTATGACCAGTGCAGCGAGTTTGACGGGATCTTTTTGCGTTGTGTGTTTCAATTTCGGTCGACTCTCGTTGAACTCAGCACTCACCTGAAACTCTGGTTCTCTCTCCTCTTTCCCCCTCTCCTTTCCTGTAATGTCACATCCATGAAGTTCATTACCCCTCAAGCTCCGGTTGGCAGTCATCATTACAGTACATAAACACACGACAATGCTGTGTTGCTTTCTTTTGTAAAGCTTCTTTGAGTATTTTGAGTGTGCTATATAAGGTAAATGTATTATTATGATTAATACTTTAATTACAAGCATTAGAAAATAATCATTGAACTTTCCTTCCATCTCTAAACAGCTCCAGATCAGAGCAGATTCCAATGTGACTGGTGTTTATTCCTCCAGACGGTCAGACTCTGCACTCAACCCTCTGCGGTAGAGTTAGCCAGCTCCTGCTCAGCCAAGCTCAGCCGCCCCCTCAAACCGCTTTGGATGTGGACCGGACGTTCACACGTCTTCGTACTTTAACTTAAAGCAACACTATGTAACTTTCTTGTACCTTGAAATAACAGCTTCAAAGCACATAATTTTCCTTTAAATAAAGTATTCAGAAGTATTCACCACTGGCCCGATGTAGGCACTAGATGGGCTTGAGGTCCTAGATATGACAGTCCTGGCACATCTAGTACCTACACCAGTCTAAAGCATAGACTGAGACTGTTCCTGCACTCCTTTAATTAAACAGTCTAGGATGACAGAGTTATTATTGCATTAATACCCGGTTGAAATCCTCCATGTTGAAATCTGTCAGAAACTCTTCTTCTGCACTGCTGTGATCTTTGTTTTGATGTGAGGCAACTGATGTCCTAAGATTTAAGTTCAATGTGGCAACCCGATTAAGTAAATCAGCAGTTTTCGAAACTATCAATAATTAAGGACTGTATGTGCCCTGCGAGCATCAGGGCTTTGGGATGGAGAGACATGAAATCTCCAAAATGACCCAGACTGTACGTCATGCTTTCATCTAAACTCATGAATAACCTGCCACGCTTACCTTTCCTGTTGTGTATCATTATTCTTTTTTTTCACTGAATCTTTCATTGGCGCAGTTTGCCTGTTTGTAGACTTGGACGAGGGGAACGATACGATCCAGAGGGCCTTTATTGTACAAAGGGTAAAATCTAAGCGTGAAATTACTCACACACATAGTTAAACATGGCTTCAAATTCACACACCCTCACACGTGAAGGGTGGGGAACTACTTGGGAAATGTCTAACAGCTTGCGAGTAACGGATCATAAACTTTTGCGGCGGCATTTCTTTCCTCTCTCTTATTTTTTTTTATGTTTGATGATTCACGATATTGGAGAGCTCGCAGATAGAAGAGGCAGATAGCTTCATGAATGTTTTCTTTTAAAAAAAATTTTAAAAACCTTTTTTCAGCACTGAGACATCTAAGCCAAACAAAAAATCTCCTGGAAAGATTAGCCCTCACAGCAGATCGATCGCTGTCGTCACCACTGCAGATCAACTTGCCAGCTCAGGTAAAGATTATGGATCTGCTCATTTCCTCGGTATGAGCCGCGGAGCAGATGGATTGCACATTAGGGGACTTCATTTGCGCCAGTGGTCATTTTTAAAGGCTGAAAAAGTGGGAGAGAGGCGACATCCTTTCAGGAAGGGGAACGATTTAAAATGGCATGATGTTCCCAAGGCCTCAGTAACTGAGGAGCAGTTGGAGAGAAGACTTGGAGTGAAATGTCACCATCTTGATTTTGTGTGTATGGATTCAAAAAAACATGTCAGATGAATGAATGCAGCCCAAGGTTTAGACGCTCATCAGATAGCATGGTTAAAAACGAAAATCAGAACATAGGGATATTAAAGGTGCATCACGTAGTTTTGGGGAATACATTTTTATCAGAAGAGAAAGATCTTCATTGACTGATTTATGACTAAAAAAACTAAATAAACAAACAAACAAACTGTTTTGATTGGTTTATATTTGGCTGACCCTTCCACCTTTCTTCTTCAAACTGTGTTTTCCTCTGTGGAAAGCTTGTTTATTCAGTTATGGAGTTTCTGTTATGACCTCATTAATATCAATTTTTTAAAATTTCAATTCTGTGTTTAAATTTCTCCCACAAAACAACATAGTGCCCCTTTAAATTAGGTGCAAAGGGATGGGTGCAACTCTGTTTATGGATAAATGTTAAGCCCACATGATGTCTGAATGTTAATTCTTACCAGGACCTTATCCTGGCTCAGCTATCGGAAGGAAAACATTGCCTGGTGCTTTATAGAGATTAATAACAACCTTGGTCACACACTACATTTACATTAAATGGATGGGAGCAGAACATTTTATCAGACATCTGTTCATCCCAGCTAATCTCAGAAAGTTGGAACTGGAGCTCGCCTGCAGAACCAAATAAAGCCGTGAACTGTTGCTAACACTGCACAGTGACTGGTGGTGGACTGTCATCCAAGAATACCACATAAAACCAAATCATTCTTATAAAGCCCTGCTGTCCCCACGGCTTTGAGACGGAGCTTCAGGGCTTATAAAGGGGATACTAAATCCCTTTAAGAGACTTTGTGGCCTCGGGGTTAAGGTAACAGTTAATTGTTTCGCTTGTGTCCTGAAGATATTCGCAGTGAGCTCATGAATCAAGCATGTGACTTATGCATCAAGCCACATCCCCTCGTTCTCCTCGTGCAGCACGCAGCCAGTGATTTATGGCTGGACAGTGGCCTGCAGAGGTGTTGGATTCAATGAAATACAAGGGAGAACATCTGGAAAGCCTATTAGCTCCGAATCACAGCGTGGGTTAGTTTGATAGCGATGGCTGGAATCGACGCGCCGAGGGGACGCTGCGTCTTTCTCATCGAACGGAGACGTGTGAACCGTTCGTACTTTAAGCAGATCAATATTAATGGTCCTACTTAAAGCGCCAGGTGAGCTAACAAGAGCCTGAAATGAGCCTCTTCCATGTGTCTCTAATGTCTCCCAGATGTACTTCAGCCCTGCTGGCGTCCTTGGTTGGAAGCAAGAGAGACTCTTAATCTGAAAAATGAAAAGGCCTTGATAGGATAAAGCATCCATTCCAAAGCTGCGTGACACGGTCGGTGTTACACAAGTCATTCTAGTCAAGGATAATTGGGTAAGAAAGAGCATCGGCGGGGAGCGTCTGAACAAGGTACCCCTGCCTCCACTCATCTCAGCCCCGTAATAAGAGCGCGGGGAGGTGTGTTGAAATACAACCCCGTCACTATTCATCCTCACCCCCTTGACGCAACAATGACTAGCATGCAGTCTGCTTTTCATTTAAGGGAATTACCTTCGGGAGGCCAGCAGACGTCTCCTGAGCTGCTCTGTGTGTGTTCTTCTCATCCCTGCAGAGCTGTCTCATTAACACACAACCCGGCATAGCATAGCCCCGTCTCTGTCCTGCCGAAACCTGCAGCGTGCTGCATGGAAGCTGAAAATAATGACTCACACACACATTACCGAGTCCCCCTGTGCACAGTCCCGAGCTCCAGCACCGCTTCCCAGGTCGCTGCAGCTCAGACCTCGGGCTGTAATGTTGAGGCCAGTTAAGACTATGAGAGCCGGGAGGGAGAG
Source organism: Diplodus puntazzo (assembly GCA_963678695.2). Taxonomy (NCBI): domain Eukaryota; kingdom Metazoa; phylum Chordata; class Actinopteri; order Spariformes; family Sparidae; genus Diplodus; species Diplodus puntazzo. Next base: position 16,176,156 of record OZ023164.1, on the reverse strand, counting down.
CTCCGGTGTTATGTCGAGGCAAAAGAAGTAGCTTAATCTAATTTACGACTTTCACGAGAGGTTTTTTGACAGCTTGTGCAGCTTACCTAATGAGGGTTTGACATGGTACATGAGTTCTTATAGCTTTACAGCATGTAACATGACCTGTTGTCTTATTTCTTCATTTCCTCTGTAAAACATGTTTTACAGCCATCGAAAAGGCCTAATTATTCAATCATCAGGAGGGTGGCTACTTCCTCGAGAGCACTTACGAGTTTAGGCGTCATCTCACCGGGGTGTGGCTAATATCATTTACATTTTATTAGAGCACGCTGTGAGACATCATTGATTTCTCAGTAAAACAGGAGTTTCCATGATGCAAGCGTATGGGTTGGGGGGCGGGAGTGGTGGATGTGTCACCCATCAGGAGCTGTCAGGAGCTGTCAGAGGACAGGATCCAGACCCTCGGCCAAGAGAGGCCAGGCCAGCCAGCTGTCACCTCTCTGACACTGGCTGAGACCATCCATCTGGCTTAGAGAGGCCCACCATGGGTGGAGAGGAACTCGCCAGATCCCAGACGACGTGCACACGAAGGCAGGAATGCGCACACACTAGCAGACATGTTTCACGCGCACAAACATTTACGCACGACATACTAGCACCCCCTCTACGCATGTACAACGCAGCATGCCAGGGCTATTTCGGGGCAATTAGCAGCACAATCTGCGGCGCTGTCCACATGAATCATTCGCCCACAGACTGATCCGCGAATCAGAAGTGACATGCTGCCATCACGCCGAACAGACACAAATAAACAATCATAAAATATGGTGGTAGCACTCAGTTTCATATACAGCAGGTCTCTGTCTCGCAGTGAGCTTTAACAGCAGGAGTTTTTTTCTCCACGTACCTATGCATCATTATAGAGTACATAAAAAGTCCTCTATAATGTTTGAATCAGTGGCAACGCTTCCTCTAGTCCAAATTTAGACACGCTGCAGTAGTAGATCCATCCTGTTAGGTCTCAGTGGCATTTTTACTGCTGCGATACTCGTGTATAGTAAAACAGCAACATCATCGCACACTGGCCGAGCGAGGAGCACATCCACCCTGGCAGTGTTGAAGTAAGAGGGGTCAGTGGAGTTGCCAGACATATGGAGAGCATTTGGACAGATTCGGGCTGCGCATCGACCACAACAGAGCCAGACAACAGTGTTGTACATCTTGTTTTGGTAACATCTCATTTTCACAAAAATCTTGAATGGCAGCAATTGTCCACAAAATTGTGGATCCATTTTACTAGAATAAACACATTTAATGTTATTATTTATTTGCTGTTTTCTCTATTCTTTCACTGAAGATTGTAATTCATTACGACTCAGTTTATTGTCATTTGGACATGTGCTTCAGCTGAAAAGCATGTCACTCTCATAATAGCTGTTTGCAAATCAAAGTGGAATTTCTGTCTTTTGGGTCAGATCTTTGTCGCGCAATAAGGATTTATTCCATTAGTGAGGACTCTGATAAACCAATTAACCGAGGCACAGTTTAAATGTGGGTGACCTAAAAGTCAAACCTTTAGTCTCTACCTGTTGTGCTGTAAAACATCTTGCCTCTGAAAGGTTGTTGAAAGGCCTTGAATTCATCTGAGAACTGATTTAATATCAACTTTAAAGCTACATTATGTAACTTTTGTACCTGACATAGCAGCTTTAAAATCATGTTGATGGTACAGTGTCTTGCAACAGGGTAAATGGTGTCTCTATCACTTGTTTTCCGCACTGTTGAACTTCAGTGAGGGGGTCGGATCACAGCATTACGTACATGTTTACTTCAACATACAAGTTTTCAACACATGTAACATTGTCATGACACGATGAGTTTTGTTTGTATTTAACATTACGTCTGACAGACTGTCACAGACCTGGGATTTCTACATACAACAGTGGTGCCAAACTGCACAAAATGCCAATTTCTACATAATGTGGCTTTAATATGAACCCAAATAAGGCACTGTTCCCACTTTAGATCTGGTGGTATAATAGTATAACAGGCCAGGGCAAGCTGGTTCGCATGCTTACTTCAGTCGCTGTTTTTGAAACACAATACATGGCCATCTTGACATAACATTTTTGAATGTTTCAAATTAAAATTCTGACTTTTTGCAAAAAGTGTATTGTTAGCTGATGATTAATTCATAATATAATATCTAATATTAGTAAGTCAACAAAAAGTTAAGTTTCTTATAAGTGACTTATTAGCCAGCGTTAAATGTGTTCATTAAATTTACCCATATATATTGTTATTGTTAATCAGCTTGATAAGTAGTCTATACTGTTAACAAGGTTCTTGTAAGTATCTTATGAGCAAATAATTAATTAGTTAATGATGCTAACATTAACACCAATATAGCCTTATTAGTGTTGATACACATCTTTTTAAGTCTTATTACATATTAATTAATGCTTATTATAACCTTCATTAAAGCCTTAGGGGAGAACAGAGTAAGATGAGCCACACATGATATTTCATTATTTCATTGCAAAACAAAAGTGTATTTGTTTCAAATAACAATTACTTTATATACCTCAGGTTGTTGTGAACCCATATAAATTACAACAAGTTCTCTAATTATGATCGTTTCAGAACAATGACCAATTTAAAAAAAAGTGATCATATGACAGAACTCGCCCCAAGGTAGTGGGGCTTACTCAGATCCACGTTTATACACAGTTTCTGACCTTCTTTTGTAGCTTACGCTGAATTAAATGTACATGTAATAACATCTAACATATCTATTTTTATTCAATATACAGGACTGATAACTTGATGACAAGTCTAATTTTTCCTGCTCTGTTTGCTCACCTTTCTCTCAGTGTGCTTCAGGCCAACCTAAACTGAGTAATGTCAAGTTTGCTTTCTTAATTTGTGGTCAAATGACTACTTTTGTTTATGGTAACCCAGATACAGGGGGTGGCTCATTTTACCCACTGGCTCGACTTATCCTGTTGTCCCCTACCGATTTAATATCGCCTGCAATGCCCCTCGCTGTCAGTGAAAACACATGAATGCGGGGGGCTCTATGATTGTGCCATCAACAAAACAGCCATAAATACAAAACCAAACTGGCAACAGTTACCTACAGCTGTGTTCCCAGCACATCATTTCCTCCCATTATTAGCAGAGGATGTTAAGAATTAGAGCCATGTAAAGGAAACCATATTAAAAGCCAGCGACAAAAACGGTCAAAAGTGAACCTTAAGTGCACTCAAATATAGTATGAGGTCATCACAAGTTCTTATCACACTCAGGAGACGAGAGGCACAAGCGAGACATGAGAAATGTAAGTGAAAGCAGCACAGAGCAGACTCAGGAAGGCAAAGACAGACAGAGGAGGAGAGCGGGAGACTGGGATCAATGATAATGTGATCTGATGACATAGTTGAGCGAGCTGTTCCCCTCTGGTGGTCTCTCCATTGACCAACCCCGACATGAAGAGAGTGAATTTTGTTTGGATTGGCTTTAATCTTCCCATCAGACAATACGAGGCAGGCGGTATGCTGCGAGTGTTTTCCATTTTGCCACAAGAGAATTGTGTCAGGTTCTGCAAGTGCACCAGCGCAGATACGTCAGCGTGGCACAGTGACAGGCAGCTTGTTCGAATAAAGAACTGACAAAGCTCTGAAGTGAGTGGCCCGAGTGTTGAGAAAAGTATTTACAGGAACACATGCACATGACAACAGCAAACAAAAAAACAAAGTGATTTCCCTGTACTGGTTCTCAGAGACTGTCTGTCCATGGTGCTGAAAGCATATATTTCAAATTGCTGAAAAGGGCTAGGCATACTTTTTCCACTCCAAAGTTAATTACGAAATAGTTACAGAGTGGTTCAAAAAATGTGAACAAATGGAAAACATAAGCTTTTGTGACAGCTTCGCCTACGAAAAGTCAAGAGTGTTCAACGACTCGTGTGGAGCTAATCTTTGACAAATAGCGTCATATGGTGCTGGTTGTTTTTAGACACAAGAGCGTGAAACCAGATGATGAGTGGTGCTCACTGCAAGAGAAGCTGTATGTAAATCAAAATACTAATGTGTCTCCGTCAATTGTATTTGTCTCAAAAGACTTCACGCTCCGCAAGACTTTTATCAATTTCATATAACTGACTTTTTTAACAAATAACAAAAGAATTCCCCTGCAAATGACCGATTCTCTGAAACTGTTCCATTTGACTATAGTCCTTAAAACTACAGTGTGCAGCCATGCTGGCAGCTTTGCACGGCTGTAGCTACGTACATGGGCAAAGTGGTGCTTTGTGCTGAATGCCAATATCAGCATGCTACCTTATAATGGCAATGATAACATGTTTTCTGCAAGCGTTAACGTTTCCCTTGATCACCATCTTAAACCCCTTTCACACCTGCAGTCCATCCCTGAATGGTAAGGAAAGTTGTACTGTTATTTTCCCACCTCAAGACCGAGTACAGTAACATTGCGGGGAAAAGTGTGCAGCGGCATACGTCCGACTGATGAATGACGCTTTCACATGGAGCAAGCAGATCAATCACAAGACTCCACTGGTGATGCATTTAAATCCACGACTTGTATATGGTTACTTTGCCAATGCGGTCACCATCTTGTTAAATACCTTACAAAAACGCTGGCACCAGAAAAAAAACAGCTCCTCAACCACCAAGTTAAACCCAGTCGCCGGGATAAAACGTTGGCACCGCAAACCACTGTTACGGCCACATTTGTACAAGTCATAGGCTACGTACCATATTGACTTTTAATCAAAACGTATATTATGTTCCATTACATGTTAATGACCTAACTTTCGTGTCTGGAAAGTGGAGGGGATGGTGGTGGAGTTACAGGCGAGAAGGCTGCCAAACCAGTGACCACAGTTTGTGACAGCATTTCAACATTTGTAAGTGTGAACCTGCTGGACATCTTCCATGAAGGACCTCTGCATTTCATCATTAGTATGTGGGCCAAAAATGTATATTCTTAACAGGGAAGTCAGGACATCACCAGCTGTGTTTGTGGCAACCAAAAGAAGTATTTCAAGCCAAAACATGATCATTTCCTAACCCTAACCAAGTGTTTTTTGTGCTAAACCTAACCAGAGCACAAGCGCAGCGTTGACACAACAGGAAATAAAAAATTGGACCTTGAAAAATGCAAAGTTCCAACATAAAGAAATGTTAAGTTAAAAAAAAAGGCAGTTGTGTCGTAGAAACCTACATGGGGTTGCCAAATTCATGATGCAGCGTTTTCCATCGCGGACACGCACATTACAACCTTGCACAATCTTCTTTTTCAATCTGTGTTTGCAATCCTTTCCAACATTACCATAACCAAAAGTGCAAGACACTAATGTTGCTGAATGTAGTTGTATTTGTGAAAATCAGTAGCAATAGCTAAAGGTTATCACTGTAATTTAGTAGGAACTGTGTGTGAAAGCGGCTCTAGTTTAGCAATTAGCGTTAAACACAAAGTATACCTAAGGCTGGTGGGACTTTGATTGTGGTAGTTTTGCAAGTAGGCCCGTAGTCAGTATAGTAAATACAGCTGAGTGTCCATAACCATAATTTAAGGCAATCCATTCAATATTTTCTAAGAATTCTTTGAACGTTTTACCAAAAACCAACCTGCTGGTGAATCTAGAGAAACATCAGGGCATCAATGAAGTCATTTAGTTTCAAGGGGACTGTAAATTACCAACATTTCATAACAATCTATCCATGTTGAGATATTTCAGTCTGGACCAAATAATCTACAACCCGCAAAAAAAACCCAAACATACATTATATGTCGATGAAGGTTCTCAGTCATCCAGGTCATGGTCATTTTAAGAGCGGTTAAGGACACGTGTGAGCTCTGATGACTAGCGACTCTTAAACTCACACATGTCCTTAGCAACTCTGTAAGGACACTCCCACACAGAGCTCAACAGCCTGCAACTCCTCTCTAGTTAGTTAGATCTTTAAGAAGCCTCTTGGATGAGAGGTGATCTTCAAGAAACTAAAATACATCATACTACTACAGTCAAACTGATGTTTTCCAATGCTTGACAAATGAAATACGCCTCCAAAGCAAATGCCTGAGAGAAACCAAAATCAAAACATGCAAATACTCCCACATTTCTCCTGCCCCTGCACAAGAAAATATTTACTCACTGACTAAACAATTCGTGTTTCGGATTGGAAATTATTCTGTTGTGTGACACAAGGATGTGACCAAACCCCAAATTCCAGTAAGGTTTCAAGGGGATGTCTGAGACTCTGTAATTAGCTTCGAGCCGTCCTGGTGTTGAGGAATCCGCCACGGAATCTCACGCAAACATGGCTGCCACTGTGTACACCTTCGCTCAGCCTGGAGGTCTAATAACCAGTGTTTATATTGTGGTCACCAAATATGAACATGGCAACAAGCGCTGTGTTTGATGGGTGCTGTGTTGTTGAAGCACAACTCAAACAGTAGATAACATCCTCTAATTAAGCTCCTTATTAGAGGCGTTGTGACAACATGATAGCTGTATAAATCTCACCGAGGATCTGATAAGGTGACATGAAGTATTTGGGACTACTGAGATCATTTTTGGGTCACAGAGTTTCTGTCTTCGACCCTACACCTACTTTATCTGTCCCTTTTGTAGCATTTAGGTATATAAGTAGTATATTAATAAGCATTTCCACTGTGTTGGTCGCCGCCATGGGGATAATAATCTTTTCCGCCTTGGGCACGGTTGAATTTTACATGACGACCAAATGTTAGCAGAGAAATAAGAGCGTAGAGGTTGTGTTGGAAGCAGACACGCAGTCATAAACATCATCACCCCAGAGGGAAACCTTGTTAAATATAGTATAATAATAACAATGACAAACAATGCTCTACTATCACCTCTCGTAAAAGCCGAGTCCAAAGACAAATCAGTCCTTAATAGAGCTCTTTTATAGAGATAGGAAGGGCATATCATTTCATTATAATGTCTCCACCACACTTAACAATTTATCCACATAATTACCGTGGGCGCCCAGGTTGCAGTGTCACGGTAAAGTATGGCCCAGAAAAAGAGCCAAGAACTTTTATTGAGCTGATATTAATTGATTTGTCCTGACCTACCCAGACCCGGCCTCCCCGGGCCTCGGCTTCCTCGGTGGAGCAGTGCCAAGGTCTGTCCTAACTGTGCATAAAAATAAATGAGAAGCTATGGGGCTAGTCTCTAAAGCCAGAGGATATTGTTCGATTTCACGTCAGCCCTCCAGGAGGCAATTTAAACAACCCAGCATGCTAATCAACCTGGTATAAAAGGCGCTTCTGGAGGGTGGCCCATTCTCCTTTTATTCCCCCCCCTCCTTCTCTCGTATTGCAGCGAGGCCAAAAAGGACTTTAACAATCTCAGGAGAGGAGTGTAATTGGGTCCGTATCTGAGGGAACATTACACTCCAGTGTAATGTAACTCTATGATGTGGAAAAGGAAACAAGTACTCTTATGTCTAAAAAGGCTTTCGCTAGCCATGCCATCGTCATGTTTTTTTCCCTAAAATCTTGGAAAAACTCAAAAAAAGTCTTGAGAAAAGAAAAATGGATGCTTATATAAAAAAATTCTATTGGCACCGAGAAACGGTTGCTCCACTGGAAGACTCCAGATGAGCCAGGACATGAGCGTCCCCCGCTGCCATCAACACATCAACAGCATCTCAGTGGAACCGCATCGTGACCCTTGTCTGAGGAGCCTCGATCCCCACCAATAATTCAATACTCTAATATCCCCCTGGTATTTGTTGCGACCACAGAAATACGATAGCGTTCATTCCCTGCTTGTGCCCTGAACCCACGGGTCAGGTGGTAGCAGATCACAGGCTTCTCTGTGACTCAGAGGTTAAACTAATCATGCATGACTTTCCCACATGGCCCGAGCAGTACCCTCAGAAATCCACACCAGCTCGTCATGCAGCAGCGGGTGAACCTGCTTTAACATGCATTTACATCAGTGAGCACTGAGCTCACCTCCAGCTCTTCAGATCTGGATGTCCAGAATGCGATGCTACTATTCAGTGTCTCTTTGAACGTGCACAGTCTCACACATTCCTGGATATCGCATTCACATAACTCCTCACAAACACCCTGCCGTGAACTCAAAAGTAATATCCTTCATCGGTATGTTTTAGACCGGAGATAAATGTTCTACAATACATTCCTTTGAAACCACATTTGACCATCACATTTTTTCCACTGTGTATCAAAGCTCGCCTCTATAGCTGAATATGTCCTTCAGCCATCTCTGTGTTAAGATCAGAGTGAAGAAGAACTAACAAACACTGCCCCCTATTGAGAAAAAGCTGTTCTTACAGTTATTTACAAAAGTGTTTCAATCATTTCTCCCGTTGATTCATGGCTCTTCCCGTTAATACTTTCCCTCTCCTTCTCTCAGCTTTACAGAGAATCTAAAAGAAAATACTGCAACCATCAATAAATACTCAGGTGATATTATGACTTAAAATGCAGTGGAATCTGTCTGCTGAATGTCCTAAATGGAATCTGAGCTTTTATTCTATAAGAAAAAGAAAAGACAAAGGAATTAAACTGCTCACACTAGCATTCTCTTTATCAAAAACATTCATCAATTTTAAGCAAAAGCTACACAAAATGCAAATAAAATCTAGCTTTAAAGGTCCTATTTGTAACAAAAGCTGATTTCTGAGCCTCATCACCAACTTGTCAGATACTGACACAGTGGGATGTCGGCTGACTCGGCTTACAATCCCAAAGCGTCGGTATTTGATGATTTGGGAAATCAACTTTTCTTACAGATGGGACCTTTAGGTGTCATGCATGGAAATCACAAATCACTCAATAAAAACAACTTGACCCTGAGCACCGAACATTTCAAACTTTGTCACATTAATTAATTAGCAAAATCAAGCTTAATAAATGACTGAACAAAATATACTTCACAAAAAAAGAACAACAAATACAAAAATAAATCTTTCTGATCTCATATACTTATACATACTTTTCTATTGTCACACAATCACATGTGTGGCATCACATGTATTATTCACTCCTTTATTAATCCACAAAGGTTAGATGATGTTTGTGATGATTCCACTCTCATACAACACTTTCAATAAAGCATTTTAATTCTAAAAAAATTATATCTGTTTTTGTTCTTGTCCCATGGCAGCATGAGTCTGCCTTTTGAGCAGAGATTAAATAGATTAGTGGTTGTTTCTGTTATAGAGTCTGTTTCTGTCAGAGTCTCTTTCATGTAAGACTAAAAGTCTAAGCGCAATATTCAAAGATTAGTGCTATTAGAGTTTTGATTGAATTAAATATTTAACTTATTAGTACATTAGTGATAATGAAACAAACACATACATGTAGCTCCATAGGTCAATACTTTTTTGTATCATTTAAAAAGACAAGGAATAAAAAAAGGTAACGTATAATCTGTTAGAATGAAGTGAGATTTCTGGTCACTTCCTACAAATTATGTGGTGTCATTTCAGATGTAAGCCAGCTCTCTGAGACTATTTTCCTGTGTATAACATGGCTATCTCTGTTGTATTTTCACACATATATCTAGTTATCTAGTTAGCATACTGTTATTACTTTTATAAAATGCTTCTTTACTTTATGTCCATCTCTCCATAAGATCCCTACAGCCATACAGAAAAAATATTTGTCAGCTCTCTGACTATCTTAGACTGAAAGTCCTCCATATTCTTTGAACTCTGTATTTAAATGTTCTTATTGATCAGTTCCCTTTGTCTTTCTGCTATGTTGTATTTTCGACGTCCGCCATACGTACTCAGTCTGAGTCCTGAGCAGCAGCCCTTTGCTGTATGTCGTCCTGTCTCTCCATTTATCTTCTATCTTTTGCTGTTCATCTTATTAAAAAGGTTTAAAAGCCCATAAAAAATATCCACAAAATAATAATTAAAAAAACAACATAAAACTTGAATTTGTTCCCTTTTAAAGTTTCTCTATTCAGTTTGTCAATACAACAACTTCTTCTTTCTTTTGTGCTTCTTTATGCTCACTAATGCTCCATTTGGCCTGGCTTTTTTTCTTTTGAACCACTGCGGACATCATTTTTTATCTTCACCAGTATCATCTTCACTCTCACTACACTCATTTGACTCTTTCATGGTCTTGCCCTCTCCTTGCTGAACTGGCTCTTCATGTGCAGCGTCAGGAGATGCTTTAAAGGTATCATTGCTCCTGTTTGGTTTTGTTGGCGTGGAGTTCTGAGGCTGATGGGAGGAGGCTGAATACAGATCTGGTTTTTCACTGTTATATTCACTACCTGATTCTTTTTCAGCTGCAGGATCTGGTTTGTCCATTTCTTGCTGGTTATCTTCACATGTGTGTGTTTCACTCTGTGTCAGGTTTGGATCTTGGTCATGTTGTGTTGTTTCTGAATCTCTCTGCTCAGAAACAGGGGACAACTGTTCATCCTCACTAGAGGCGCCTGATTCATGTGTTTCCCTTACACCAGATGTGTCAGTTTCTCCATTGACCTGATCTGAGTTGGCATCTTCCTTTTGTCCACCAGTGGTCAACTCAGGAGCCGTATTGGGAGTGGTTTGGGTGAATTGTGAATGCCACTTCCGAACAGGAGTGACAACATTTGCAGGAGGAGACTTTCCATCCTCACCATTCTCTAAATCTGAAACAGACAGTAAAATAATTCATGAAAAGTGCACCTGACTGCTAAGAATATGTCAAAGGATAATACATTTCAGAGGCAGTCTTGGTTTAAAATCAGTTGTTTTTCCTGTGACTATTCTGATTCTAGCTCAGAGAGTGTAGTATCCAAACCTTGGTGTTCAGACGCAAGGAACCATTCCAGGTCAGACATCATGTTTGTCTAAAACAATTGATTAATGAATTACAATGCACTGGTTTCAACTTCATCAATTGAGTACTTGCCGTTTTCTGCCTTTTTATATTATTTTAAAATACAGTTTGATGTTTTGAAGAAAATGCTAAACTGTTAGGAATATCATTATTATCATAGTTATTATTACGTACATATTCTATTAGCTTAGTGTTATAAACAATCAGCACATTTTCCAGCAGTAAAAAAGTTACCTTACGTAAAACATCCCCAATCAGAAAGCATAACATTCAGCAGATTTTACCTTTTACAGCATCTGAGTCTCCCACATGGACAAGTGGCTGAGTAGTGGGAGGTGTTGGTGTTGTGTCAAGAGGAGGCCTCTTTTCATCATCCTCAGCTGTCTCCTTGTCTGAAATTTTAAATATAATGTAACTCAGAAAGTAAATCAGAAAGAAAAGAGATGAAAGATAAAAGATCTGAGACGATATTATATAATCTTTTAGCAATCGAAATGACTTATATCATCGATATAAATTATGAAAGAGATTTAACAGTGTATGCTTGATGGTTCAGTCCATCATCGATATCCAGCTATAAAGCGACACATCTCTGATTGTGTCTGTCCGTCCTTCACATATCTTGAGAACCTTTCATCTGATCTACTCCCCACTTAGCATGTTTGTTGATGACAACTGATGGAAATGCAGTGTCAGATTTGGTGTAATTTGGACACTCAACACACTCATAATAATACATTCTCAATAAACAGAGAACACCACTCTGCACAGGGTTAGCTTAGGAGCATATCTTCAGCACTCTGGCTCTGCAGACTGAAGCTGGGCTCAAACTACAGGACTCTTACAATTATAACTGATTTTGACATCCAGTTGTGTCACACATAAGGAGAACCTCCACAGATTTTAGTCTCTCTGTTATGATTTTTAGATATTGGCACATCAAGCTCTACAGATAAAGTTATCATAGCAGAGGGAGCAATGTCCCACCTCACGTCAGAGGGATCACATGATCAAATGTGGAAGTAGACTTAAAGAAAATGGAGATGAACGTGGTGCAACAACCTGCTGTAGTAACACGTTGCAGTGAGAAAAAAACATTCTGTGAGGTGACATTGTCAATTAATGGAAAGTGCACCACTTTCAATTAAATTTGGAATTATCCAATATCAAAAAGTCTCCTCTGTCTTGTTCTTGATGTCCGTTTCTTTTGAATTTATGTGAGTGTTGTTTTTGTGTCATTCATAGAGTGTCATGTTCCAACCTGACTGTTCAGCAGCAGTTGAGGATATCGTGTTGGTTAATACAACAGCTGGCTCTGGTGTATTTTCACACTGTGGGACTTCTGTCTCTGCAGATTCTCTGAGTTGGTCTTCATCTGCATCACCTTTTTCGTTACTAGCAAGATGATTGAGATCTGGAGGAGGGCTCTTATTCTTGTCTTTGTTCATTAATGAACCTGACAGAAAATATAAATGAAAGGAAAACATTCTTTTGAGAAATTACAAACATTGCTGGTCAAATAAAACAAGCTACTGTTTTATAAAGGTGTCAACTCCAGTTTTGGGAATGTGACATTATTTTTTGGCATAGTTGAAAACATTATTTAAATTAAAGTGATAATAATCAATGTATTACGTGAAAATGAAATCACTAGTTCTTGCTTTTAGCTAACAATTATTTTTTTCTTAACTAACAACAAGGTACCTGCTAAAGATGTTCTGGGTGAAGTCTCTCCATTAGAGCTTGTGTCAAACTCGAATGTTATTCTTCGAATACTACCTGGAAAGATTGAACAGTGACGAAAAAAAATTAAAAATGAATTCATAGCATCTTCAATATTATGTGTAAGTTATAATAAATAGCCTTTGTGGTAGACCAACCTCTTGCAGGCCATTTATCCTGTAAAACTCTATCAATTTCTGTAACAAAAGGAAAGCATTTAGACCAAGAATGTTCGGTGCTGCAGTCTATAATAGTTTCAATGAATTACAATTTGTGACACAAATCATGCCCCGAATTTATCTCAATTTCATTACTCTGTAGTGTATACTCCCAAATAACAATATAAGCCATGGATATGTATCTACACCCCAAAAAGGTAAACTGAGAAGAAGAAAAAAATCTTATTATTATAATATAAGATTATTTAAATCAGGGCTTTGGATGAATGGCTGAGGAACAAGATACACATTTAATCTTGTTTATAATAACATTAGACAGTCAGAGAAAATGAGAAACAATGAAATGTCTTTGTTTACTAGAGGAGAAGATGTGATAAATCTGCATATAGCTCAAAACAGGTACATACAATCATATGGCAGAAGCACAACAATCAGCACCCTTTATCTTTTATGATGTCCGGGTCTGAATCTGTGTCTTCTATTAGATCTCTAGTATGACTTTGAGCTTCATATTCCTATTACCTTGGATAAGTTGCCGAGTAGAGGGCATTGTTGGTGTTCTGTCAATAAGGCCCCTACGTTCATCAGATGTATTCTTGTCTGACCCTGAAACAGATTGAAATGCAAAATATAATGTCACTCACCAGTAAGGAAGAGAGAAAAGAAAGAATCAATATGAACTTTGATTAACATTTTCATGATTAGGACTTTTGATGTGGCTGTTTTTTGTGGTTTTATGGTTATGTGTTTTCAGAAGAGCTCTGTAGAGGCTTGGTGTGATTCTCCTGCTGGCTGGATTTGCCTCCTCTCACACACCTGCAGCGCATTGGATCATCAGCAGCAACTCAGATACTCTGCTGTTCTTTTGTGTTGCCAGATTACTTTGTCTCCCTGATGTGGTACATGGCCTCTCAGATAGCGCCACCACCTGTAATTCTAGTCTCTTGTGTCATTGTGTTCGTTATCTTGCTATACCTGGTTTCTCCTTGACCTCTACAGGGACTGACCTAACTTCAAGTCCCAGCAACTTTGCAACCTTCCTACTCTCCACTGTGACTCCTCAGTGTTCCACTGCCTTCTACCAGTGCCTTGAAAATAAATTCCATTAACCATCTCCCTGTCTCGATGATGGCTTTTGGACCCTACAAACTACCTTATACAAACCGTAATAAAAATGCATAATGCATAAAATAGACTACTGAATGCATGTAGACATAACAGTGGATACTTTATGGGTCAGCCAGGCAAGGAAATAGGTTACACACACCTCTGCTCTTACATGAATGAAAAAATCTGTGAAATGTATCCTATTATTTACTATCTGTGTGTATGTGTGTGTGTGTGTGTGTGTGTGTGTGTGTGTGTGTGTGTTTTAGTTTTTATAGGGTGAAAATCAGGGTCCAGATGCATACGTTATACATTTTCAAAACATGCCTTGTTATTATTTGTTTACTGTATTAAAATGATTGTACAGCTTTCGAGGTATGTGCTCTCTGATGGCTCTCTAGTTCTTATCTGCAACACTCCCTGTACACAATGTATCATCAACACCAGCAGCAAAGTTAAAAAGAGACCTATAACTTGTAACAGCTACAATACTCACCACTGCATCCTCAATGATAAGGACAGTTGGCTTTCTCTATCTGAGAGACAATAGCAACTGAAATCTAGAATCCTAGACCAACACTGGCATCAAAAAATAGCTATTGTTTTACAATGTTTAATAACTATTGAATCACTAAACCCATCCATATGCCTTAAAAAACGTGGAAAAAAAGGGAAAACATCCTGGTGTTCATCCATTCTCAGTCAAAGCAAATGCAAAATTAGGACTTAGTGAAACTTAAGTTTCTCTTGAATTAAATGATGTATGTCAATTAATGATGACTGCTAGGACGCGCACCAGCACTGGTCTTGGGAAGACTGCTTTTAGTATTAACAAGAGTCTCTTGGAATCTCTTGCAATATGACCAGAAACTGAATTCTCACATACTCAAACTCATTTTGATGCTTTAAAAGAATGAATGCTGGTATTTCTGTTTTAATCTGGTTTGCTTAAACAGTGGACAGTTTGCTGGACAGTTAAATCTGAGACGGAAAAAGTACAGCATCATACCTTTTGTTGCACCAGGTTGTTTCGGATTTTATCGATCAGGTCTGTTTTCTTTGGCAAAACATGCTGGAACAGAGAGCAAGAGGTCAGAAAAAGAAGGAGGAGAGTATGATTTAGTTTCATGCATTGTGAGCTTAATGTCAATAAAAACAGCTGCTTACGTTGCTGCTAACACATAGTTACAGTAAGAATGGGATGGAAGAATGTTTGATCTTTAAATGACCAGAATCTCGCCGCATACAGAACTTTTTACATCTGGTCGACTGTTATACAAAGCGTTGAGAATACATGTACACTAGTGAATATATACAGCATATATCAGCTAGTACTCCTTAGTTGCTGAAAAATAAATCATCTCGGAATCAATTTTCTGGTTAAGGTGTACCAACTGTACCTTTATTATGTTGTTTGCAGCAGATTATACCCAGACCCATGAGAAAGAGTGAGAGTATTATGGCGATGGTGACCAGAATGCCAGTCAACACTGACTCGTTCTCTGCACGGAAATACAAATATCAAAATATGGCAGCTTCTGTTTCATCCATTACTAAAACAACAATCAGCATCATAAAACTTGGGGCCTCTATAGTCTCTGTTGACACTATAACCAAAGGATACATTCATTTTGAAGACCCTTTCAAACTCTGTTGTTGAAAAGAAATGTATTACTACATATAGTAATATAATACTATTATTATCACTATCATTGTTTATGTAAAGGAAACACCATTTGTGAATTTCATTAAATGTTGCGAATTTCGAAACAGTATATTTGCTTGAAATGACAAATTCCACAACATGAGCAATAACTATACAGAGCAGCTGATGGCTGAGTGAAATCTTACCAGGGTAGCAATCCTTTGCTGTACATGTAGTTGTTTCTTTACTTAAAGGGTTGCTCACCCTGCAACTGCATACTTCATCATCATATTCATCCCCCAGAGATATTGTTAAATTTGTACCAGGCTGCACTTTTCCACGTGATCGCCACTCAAACCTCATTAAGGATTGAGGTTGTCTGGGCTCTGCAGAGCACACCAGCGTGCCAGACCTATTAGAGCCACCGCCATCATTCATCACACAGAATATGATGGGCGTGGCAACACGGTCTATATGAAGACAAAGATAAAAATGCATATGAATACAAGCCAGAATTAGTGAATAAACACTTCCCTAACATAGACTAAACACACACAACCTGTCAAAAGTTTGGACACACATTTCATTCACTGGGTTTTCTTTATTTTTATCATTGTCTACATTGAAGATCAATACTGAAGACATCCAAACTATTAAGGAACACATATGGAATTATGTAGTTAACAAAAAAGTGTTAAACAAACTGGAATATAATTTATATTTTACAATATTCAAAGTAGCCACCTTTTGCTTTGTTCTCAGCTTTGCACACCTCTGGCATTATCTCAATCAGATTAATGAGTTAGTCACCTAGAGAGGTGTTCAATTAACAGGTGTGCCTTGTCTAGAGTTAATTGGTGGAACTTCTTAATGTGTTTGAAACCATCAGTTGTATTGTGCAGAGCTAGGGTTGGTGCACAGTTCAATACAATGAATAGCAGCTACTGTTCTAATCGAAAATATGGCAAGAACCGCTCAGCTAAGACAAATGAGAGTCTATCATTACTTTTACACATGAAGGTCAGTCAATCCAGCAAATATCAAGAACTTTAAATGTATCCTCAAGCGCAGTTGCGAAAACCATCAATCACATGAAGAAACTGGCTCTTTTGAGGACCGCCCCAGGGAAGCAAAACCAAGAGCTACCTCTGTTGGAGGTAGCTCTAGGATGAGCAGAGGTCATCTGCTCATCCTTACCACTCTACTACAAGGACTGGCAAAGTAGCCAGTCAACAGCTGTCATCTTCAAAGTGTCTCCCATTGTATTCACAGAACTCCGACAATAAAGAGTTTCCTGTTGATCAGTGTCTAAAAAGACATTCAAACATCCATTGTGGCATGAGGTTGTCAGACAATAAAACAGGAAAATCTAACATTTTTTACTGGGAGTGGCAGTGATATAATTTATGAAGACAATTATTTGTCTTTATTACAGGTAGTCTATTTCCTTTGTGTGTTGGGCTTTTGGTCTTTTAATGGTATTGATTTGCTATCGTCATACATCAACTTTCAGCTATAGAGTGCAGGTACCAATGTTGATTGATCAACTGTGTACAACCACATTGTTAAAAAAAAAGTTTGTAAAAAACTTACCTAGGACCTCCAATTTATAATGGAAACGTTGCAACACTTCTGTGTATCTTCGCAATTCATAGTCTCCGCTGTCTTCAAAACTGAGGTCTTTGATATCGAGCTCTGCAGTGTGCCAGTCAAGAATAATCCTGTTTTTATATCGGCTGTTCACCTCTTCCAGGCGGCCATCAAACTCAACTACAATCTTGCCATTATGTCTCCACAGAATTGCATCAGTGCGTCCAGTGATGTTTGGCTTGAGGTTAACTTCCCGCCCCTTGAGTGCATATATTGTAGACTGTGCAGCAACTAGTCACATAAAATAGAGAGGTGTAGAAATGCAGTGCAATGTGTTAGAGACATTAATGCAAACATGTTAGGGTACAAAAGGTGAGAATACCTGGTGTGAATATAGAAAACTAGGAACAATTATGCGGGTCCAAGGGTATGCCAACAGAGGAAATATTTGTGCGCCATTTTAAGGCATCGATCTGACCTAATCTGGGATAGTCATCTAATAGTAGTTCATTTATTATAGATTACACACTTAAATTGTATATTGTAGTATATCAGTGTTCAGACACAGCAAGCAGGAAAAATGTAACAGATCACTTTCCCCTAATTCTGTCATTCTTAAAACAACAAGAGGCAATGACGTTGATGTTGGAAAACACCCTGCAAAGCATGCAGGCAATTCCAGAATGAAATATTAAGTACATTTTGCAATGTTCCGTGGTTTAGTCAATCAACAACAACAAAATAATCTGCAACTTCTGTAATGTATTAATTTTTTAATTAGTTAGTCCAATGTCATTTTTTCAAGCAATGACGCCAATTTTTCCTTTGTTTCAGCTTCTCAATTGTGATAATTTCATCTTTTTGCTCCTGTTATATGATAGTAAACTGAACATGAAATCACATGAGGTTTGTTGTTGGATTGTGATAGACATTTTGTGTAAATGTAACAGTTGCTTTCACTAATATTTATTTAAGTGGGTCTTGAAGTCTCTTCAGGCATGTTGGACTATGGCGAAAGGGGGATTGAGTCTATAGGGCCATCACAGTGATACTATTGTGAAGAGCCGTAAATTTGTGCAGAGGACCATGAGAAGGCCTATGCACAGGGCCCAGTTTCAAACAAGGTTATAACTGAATGCACATTTGCATACAGTACAATGTAAATCCTCCAGACAGTAAACAAATACTTTTTTTTTCTTATAGTCTGGTAGGAAATATCACAGAAGACGCCCTTGTATGACAAGGATTTTGTACCTGTACCAGCAGTCAATGACTGCAAACAAGGTTTGAGATCGAAGCTCTGTGTCAGGATTATGACATAATAATCCACAGTGATGGATTGTGAGAACATTTACTCAGGTAGTGTAAAGCACAGTTTTGAGCTACACTCTGAATGGAATTAATGTACTTTTTACTCCACTTTATTTATTTGATAACTTAAGCTACAAGTTACTTTGCAGATTACATACTACATCAGAGCCAAAGTAGCAATTTTTTTTTTATCACATTATAACATCGACACTTGGATTGAAAAAAATCTCTGATTCCTATAATCAGAAAAAAAAATGCTGAATATCAGACAACACTGAAGATCCATTCTCTGCAAAGGATCCTTAAATGTATTAGCATTTTAGCAACTACCGTAAACTTATCACATAAATGGGATGCTTGATACGTTTCCACAACCTATTATACAGTTCATAGCATCACAAACTTTAAGGCTGCGTCTGATAACCACAATGACGCCTGTCTCCTTTAATGTAAAACAATCAACCAGTGGTGGAAATAGTACTGAAAATCTGTACCCAAGTACAAGTACAGTTACATGGCTAAAATATTACTCAGTTACAAGTACTATTGGTATTTAATAATAAAACTACAAGAGTATTTAGTTTTTATGAGTTGATGTTTAATGCATTATCAGTAGCAGACATAGAATCAAAGAGGTTTCTGTTTCTCCAAATCTTCAGTCTGAATTACAGCCAACTTCTGTTTTGCTCAGTGTTCATGGTCACCTCAACAGGCCTGTGCCTGCTGCAGAGCTTTGTGTTTTCTGTCTGTATGTCAGAGATTTCATTGGCCCATTTGTTATCAAATAATCTTATTGTCTACAGCAGATGAAAAGCAAAGATATTCATTCAAATTGTACTCAGTAAACTCCTCAATTACTGGAACTTTTAGTAACTAAGTAGATTATATATAAACCAGCCTAAGGACAAGTAACATTAGACTTCAAATAATAGTGAAACATTTACCAATTACCCCCCAAATGACTTAATTACAGTAATCAGAGTAGCTGTAGCCAGTAATTAGTTACTTCCACCCCTCCCCTTAGAAACTAGTTCATTCATTGTAAAAATGTGACGTTGAAGCCCTTGTTTCAGCAATAATTCGGTTTGCAAAACCAGCACTTATTCAACGTCGACTGAAGGCCTTATCAGATGCTACGAGACACGCAAGTTGGAGCTTGATTTTTTTTTTTTTTTACATGAAAATCGAAATTAAATTCGAAGTTGATTCAACCTTAATACTTAATACTGATTTAAACGTGAATCAATGTTAGGAAACCCAAGACACCAAGTACACAACCGATAATCTGGAGACCAGACTCACCTTGGCAGAAAGTAACGATTAAACAAACCAGGAAATGCCAAACAGTCATTTCAAAGAGGCAGAAGAATGAAGGCAGAAGGCAGTTTGTTAAACTGCCCCTTCACCTGGACTGCGATCCCTCAGGTCCGGTATATGAAAATATACGACCGTCAGCAGTGGTGTGCACAGTCTGTCTGCGGTTTTGTAGCACTTAACTACTGCGGTCAAGCCCTCCTCAACCACTCCTGGTCAATCCCAAAACCAACGTCAAACTCGCCCCCAGTTGTTTTGTGTTAAAGTAGATATTACGGTAATGCAGTGCAAGAACAGAATTCAAAATAAAAGCAACGCAATTTCACATTTATTCGTCTGGTAATTGGTTAATTAATTGATCGATCAGTTAATTAATAGAGAATTTAAGGAGTTCATTCATTGATTATTTACTTAATTCATTTTACCATCCTAACTCTGATCACATCGAAGCCTTAGAAGATGGAGGCCATGGAATTTCAATTGCGTGAATGAGTCCAACGTACAAATAAACGCAATATCAGGAGCTTCTGATGAGGAATCTCAAAATCAAAGCCCACTTAATAGTCAGATATTTTCAGTATTTCCGTATGAATTCAGATTTACGTTAAAAGAAAAAAGTTCAGGAAGCAGGAAGTTCTGGTGTGCAATTTCAAAATTAAAAGCCCTCTTAAATCATTTTGAACTAAAATTAGTCTGTGGAAACAGGTAGGTTCCTACTAATATCAATCTGAAGTTAAAGGGAAATATTAGAAACATTGATATTTCAGAGGACTTTAAGTCCATATCAGCACTTCCTGTTATTATATGAGTGACTCTCGGAGGTGGAGTACTGTCATTACGTTTGACTCATTATTCACACATTTAAAATGCCATGACCTCCATCTTCTACTGCTTCAATGTAATCAGAATTACAATGGTAAAATTAATGAAGTAATTAAAGAATTGTCTAAACACTCAATTAATTAACAAATCGATCAATTAATTCATCAGTTAATTCACAGACTGACTGACGGAATAAATGTGAAATTGCGTTAATCAGTCGCTGCTTTTATTTTGAATTCTGTTCTTGCGCTGCATTACCGTAATATCTGCTAAGTACAGGCACCACAAAACAACTGGGGCTTGGTTTAATGGTGATTTTCGGATTGGAGTATGGTTTGAACGCAGTTCTTAACAGCAGGGATACTTTTATCTAATCTCAAATCGGCCTATATCATATTTATCAATACATCTCAATCAGGCTCCTAAAAATGAATCCTTATTTCTTTACCTGACATGCCAACATTGCCTTCATCTTATCTTAAAATAAAGAGGTAATTTGTGCAAAGCCATATTTGTCCATAAACAGCCACCTACAGACACAAAAATATTATAACAGTAACTTACTCATACTCTAATTTAAGGTAGTTTATTTAAAATTTATGTGCTGTCATGAGTTTAGTAGCTTATTTTTCTCAAATGTTTTCTTTTATCAAACTGATGACAAACCTGTATCCTCCTGTACATAAATCCCTCTTTTGGCTCAACAACCAACTTTTAAAGGAATCTAAAACACAATCCTGCAAAATTCAATAAATGTTCTGTTACTGTTATAACTTCACAACATTGGAAACTGAGTTTATATATTATATAACAAAGAGGAGGGAAACTGGAAATAAATGAATCACACTGGCATTGTGTTTATCAAAAACATTTATCAACAGTAAGAGAAAGCATATAAATCAAAAGTCATTCATGAACATTCAATAAAAACAACTTTACCATGAGCACCGAAAAATGTCAAACATTGTCACATTCATTAATTAGCAAAACAAGCTAAATAAATGACTGTACAACATATTTGTCATAAACATAGAACAACAAATTCAAAAATGAATCCTTCTGATCTCTTTTTGGGTGTGATGGTTACTTTTTTATTATCACATAATACCACATGCATTATTTAGTCCTTTATTAATCCACGAGGGTTATCTGATGTTTGTGATGATTTAATTCTAAACAATTACGTATATCTGTTTTTGTTCTTGTCCGATGGCACTATAACGTCTGCCTTTTGAGCAGAGATTAAAAAGATTAGTGGTTCTTTCTGTTATACTGTCAGTGTCTCTTTCATGTAAGACTAAAAATCAAAGCAAGATATTCCAAGATTAGTGCTATCGGAGTTTTGATTGGATTAAATATTTAACTTATTTACAATTAGTGATTATAAAACAAACACAAACATGTAGCTCCATAGGTCAATACTTTTTGTATCATTTAAAAAGACAAGTAATAAAAACGTTCTGTATAATGAATCTGTTAGAATGAACATGATAAATATCAAAAGTAGCTTAAAAGTTAAAAGTAGTAAGGACCAGAGAAATCATAAGAGAAAAAGAGTAATGCTTGTAAATCAATGCATTTTTCATGTAATCTCTGAGATTAATTTCTAATCACTTCCTACAAATTATGTAGTGTCATTTTTGTAGTGTCATTTCAGATGTAAGCCAGCTCTCTGAGACTGTTTTTCTGTGTATAACACGGCTATCTCTGTTATATTTTCACAGATCCATCTAGTTAGCATACTGTTATTGATGGTTTTAATGACAACTTTCTTAAAATGTTACTTTACATGAGAAACAGGCAAAGGAGATATGTCCATCTCTCCATAACATTCCTACAGCCTTACAGGAAAAACTTGTCAGCTCATTCTCCTGTCCTTGTTCTTGATGCTCACTAATGCTCTATTTTTCCTGGCTCTTTTTCTTTTGGGTCACTGTTATAATCATTTTTTTAATCTTCATCAGTATCATCTTCACTCTCACTACACTCCTCTGACTCTTCCGTGGTCTTGCCCTCTCCTTGCTGACCTGGCTCTCCATGTTCAGCGTCAGGAGACTCTTTAAAGGTATCGTTGCTCCTGTTGTCTGGTTGTGTTGGCGTGGAGCTCCGAGGCTGACGGGAGGAGGCTGAATACAGATCTGGTTCTTCACTGTTACCTTCACTACCTGATTCTTTTTCAGCTGCAGCATCTGGTTTGTTTATCTCTTGCTGGTTATCCTCACTTGTGTGTGTTTCACTCTGTGACATGTTTGGATCTTGGTCATGTCGTTTCGTTTCTGAATCTCTCTGCTCAGAAACAGGGGACGACTGTTCATCTTCACCAGAGGAGCCTGATTCAATTGTTTCCCCTACACCTGATGTGTCAGTTTCTCCATTGACCTGATCTGAGTTGGCCTCTTCCTTTTGTACACCAGTGGTCACCTCAGGAGCCGTATTGGGAGAGTTTTGGGTTAACTGTAAACGCGGCTTTGGAACAGGAGTGACAACATTTGCAGGAGGAGAGTTTCCATCCTCATCCTTCTCTAAATCTGAAACAGACAGTAAAACAATGTTTGGAAAGTGCACCTAACTGTTAAGAATATGTAAAAGCATAATACTTTCAGAGGCAGTCTTGGTTCAAAACTAGTTGCTTTTCCTCTGACTATTCTGAATCTAGTTCAGAGATTGTAGTATCCAAACCATGGCGTTCAGACGCAGTGGACGATCCCAGATCAGACATCGTATTTGTTGACACATCAGCTGGCTCTGGTTCATTTTTCTTCTCAGAATCTGAGGAGTCACGATGTGGGAGCACTTCCTCTGCAGGTTCGCTCAGCTGGTCTGCATCTGCATCATCTTTGTCGTTCCTAGCAGGAATACTTGGATCGAGAGGAGAATGTGACTCACTGCGTGGACTGGAAGGAGGAGACCCAGTTTCCTCATTCTCATCTTTATTCTTTTCTAAATCTGAAACACAGAAAACATTTAAAACAAAAAGAAACGCGTTAAGAGATTAAACCAGAACAGCAAACAGTCCAATAAAGTTCCATCTGCAATGTTAATCAGAATCAGAAAGCATAAAATTCAGCAGTTTTTACCATTTACAGTGTCTGTGTCTCCCACATGGTTACGTGGCTGAGTAGTGGGAGGTATCCGTGTTGTTTCAAGAGGACTCTTTTCATCATCCTCAGCTGTCTCCTTATCTGACTCTAAAAATGATGCAAATTTTAAATTCAATGTAACTCACAAGTCAGAAAAAAAAGAGACAAAAGTTAAAATATCTGAGATAAAATCATATCATCTTTTAGCAAAACAATCCATTAAAGATAAATGTGTGATGTCGATAACAAGCTGACAAACCATTTCACAAGAGAAGGCATTGACTGCATCAATCGATATCACTCATATCATTGATATAAAATACAAACAAGATTTAACAGTGGATGCTTGATGGTTCAGTCCATCATCAATATCCAGCTATAAAGCAACACATCTCTGATTGTATCTGTCCGTCATTCACATATCTTGAGAACCTTTCATCTGATCTGCTTCCGACTTAGCAGATTTGTTGATGACAACCGATGGAAATATAGTGTCAAATTTGATGCAATTTGGACACTTAACACACTCATACATTCTCAATAAACAGAGAACACCACTCTGCACTGCAGCAGGAGCATTTCTTCAGCACTCTGGCTTTATGGCTCTGCAGACTGAAGCTGGGCTCAAACGACAGGACTTTTACAATCCTAACTGATTTTGACATCTAGTTGTGTCGCACACAAGGAGAACCTCCACAGATTTTCTTCATGCTATTCTCTCTATAACATGCACACACTACAAGATTTTTATATATTGGCAATACACGCTCTAAAGATAAAGTTATCATACCAGAGGCAGCACTGTACCACCTCATATCAGAGGGATCACACAAAGTCATGGGGAAGCAGACGTAAACAAAATGGAGGTTAACATTGTGCAACAACTTGTAACATGTTGCAGTAAGAAAAAAAAAAGAAGCAATAAGTAAATAAGATTTTATGTTTCTCTCATCAGTATTATGCTAGTTAATGTTAGCCTCAAGGGCAGAATGTTTGCTGCTGAAAGGAAAGTGCACCACTTTCAATTTCATTTGGAATTATCCAGTACTAAAAAGTGACCTCTGTCTTGTTCTTGCATGTCCATTTCTTTTGTATTCACCTGAGTTTTGTTTTTTGTGTGACTAGTCTGAATCTAACTCGGAGAGTGTCATGTTCCAACCTGACTGTTCATCAGCAGTTGAGGATATCGTGTTGGTTAATACAACAGCCGGCTCTGGTGTATTTTCACACTGTGGGTCTTCTGTCTCTGCAGATTCTCCGAGCTGTTCTACATTTGCATCACCTTTGTTTTTATTAGGAAGATGATTGAAATCCAGACGAGTCCTCTTATTCTTGTCTTTGTTCCTTTGTGAACCTGACAGAAAATATAAATGAATGTTTATAAAGGTGACGACTCCAGTTTTGGGAATGTCACAATTATTTTTTCACATAGTTGAAAACAATATTTAAACGAAAGTGAAAATAATCAATGTAATACGTGATAATGAAATCATTAGTTCTTGCTGTTAGCTAACAATTATTATTATCTTAACTAACAAGAAGGTACCTGCTGGAAGTGTTATGAGCGGAGTCTCTCCACGAAAGCTTGAGTTAAACAGTTCTATTTTGTTTTGGACACCACCTGGAAAGAGTGAACAGTGACAAAAGGTAAAATCAATTTGTAGCATCCTGAATACTATGCATAGGTTATAATAAATAGCTTTCGTATTAGACTTGCCTCTTTGTGGCCATTCATCCTGTCCATCACGTTCTGTAACAAAAAGAATGCATTTAAGTCAAGAATGCTCGGTGCTACAGTGTAAAATAGTTTCAAGAGACACAATATAATGTCTTTGTTGATTATCAGTCTGTCTGACACAAGTTTTGTAACTGTTTTAGCAACAGTGAGAAGATGTGATATATCTGCATACAGCTCAAAACAGGTACATGCAAGCATATGTCAGAAGCACAACAATCAGCACCCTTTACCTTTTACGATGTCCGGGTCTGAATCTGTGCCCTCTAATTGATTTATGGTATGGTCATTGAGCTTCTTAAGTGGCTGAGTAGAGGGCATTGTGGGTGCTCTGTCAATAAGACCCTTACATTCGTCAGCTGTATTCTCATCTGACCCTGAAACAGATTGAAATGCAGAATATAATGTTACTCACCAGTAGGTAAGAGAGAAAAAAAAGATGATTAAACAATATTATGAACTTTGATTAAAATATTACGATAAAGAGCAGCATGTGATGTTAATAAGAAGCTGATCAACTTTTTTTTACAAGAGAATCATGGACTGCATCAACAAACCACTGTCATGTACTGATCAATTCATCAGTTTAACAGTGGATGCTTTATGGGTCAGCCAAGCAAAGCAATAGGTGTCACACAAGCTGCCGCGCTCACATGAATGAATCTGTCAGATGTATCCTATTATTTACTATCTCTATGTGTTTTTCTTTTTTTGAAAATCAGGCTCCAGCTGCATACACTAAACATTTTCAAAATGTGTCTAATCATTATTATTATTTGACACTTTAAAAGATCTTTACTGTCCACCATCTCTTCAATACTGTTTTAACTGACACCGTTATTGTTTTGTATGTTTGTATTTATATTCTAATCTGGTTTGCTTTCTTTTTGTTCACTTGACGTCTCCCTCGTGTGATTCCCCAAGTCTTTCACAGGAAGGTTTGAATCAATGGACGGTTAAATCTGAGAATGAAAAAGTACAGCTTCATACCTTTTGTTGCACCAGGTTGTTTCGGATTTTCTGGATCATGTCTGTTTCCTTCAGCAAAACATGCTGGAACAGAGAACGAGAGGTCAGAAAAAGAAGAAGGAAACAATATGTTTTAGTTTCATGCATTGTGAAGATTACAATCAATAATAACGGCTGCTTATGTTCAATTATACTACACATATAGTTACAGTAAGAATGGAATGCAAGAATGTTTGATCTTTAAATGACCAGAATCTTGCCGCATACAGAACTTATTACATCTGGTTGACTGTTATACATAATGTTGAGAACACATGTACATTAGTAAATATATACTGTAATATATCAGCGAGTACTTGTTTGTTGCTGAAAAATAAATCATCTTGGAATCAATTTCTCTGGTTAAGGTGTACAAACTGTACCTTTACTGTGTTGTTTGCAGCAGATTATACCCAGACCCATGAGTAAGAGTGAGAGTGTTATGGCGATGGTGACTAGAACACCGATCAGCACTGACTCGTTCTCTGCGCAGAAACACAAATATCAAAATATGGCAGCTTCTGTTTCATCCATTACTAAAACAACAATCAGTATCATAACACTTGACATTTCAGTCTAGTTTTAACTTGGGAACTCTGTAGTCTCTGTTGACAATATAACCAATGGACATATTTGTTTTGAAGACACTTTCAAGCTCTGTTATTGAAAAGAGATCTATTAATGCACATAGTCTATTATTATCACTATCATTGTTTATGTAAAGAAAACACAATTTGTGAATTTCATTAAAGTGCATGTTTCTTAATGAAGCCTATGACTTATGTTGATTCATTACAAATATATTCTATGTAATTAACTGTCTAACAGTACATTTTCTTGAAATGACAAATTTCACAACATGAACAATAAATATATAGCGAAGCTGATGGCTGAGTGAAATCTTACCAGGGTAGCAATCCTTGGCTGTGAATGTAGTTGTTTCTTCACTTAAAGGGTTGCTCACCCTGCAACTGTATACTTCATCATCATATTCATCCCCAAGAGATATTGTTAACTTTGTGCCAGGCTGCACGTTTCTATTTGATCGCCACTCAAGCGTCATTAAGGATTGAGGTTGTCTGGGCTCTGTAGAACAGAGCAGTGTTCCAGATTTGTTAGAGCCGCCACCATCATTCATCTCACAGGATATGGTGGGCTTTGCAACACGGTCTATATGAAGACACAGATGATCAAACAAATTAATACATATCTTAATTCTTTATCATATATATCATAACAAACATTACATTGATGCAGCTACATTTTAAACATGAAGTTGGACAGTGGCTCTCAAAGTGGGGGTATAGAGCCACTATAAAGAGGGGGATGGGTAAGCAGAGGATAAATATGGAGCTAGAGTTATATGGAGCTAAATACATATATATGATTAATGTATGGAAAAAGTGCAAAATAGAGTTTTTCGGCTTCTAAATGAGGGCATGCCAAAAAAAGTTTGAGATCCACTGGTATAGGGTATAAAGAGCATAAAGTTCTTATGAAAATGACAGAATTAGTGTCAAAAATATTATAATATATACCAAAATTATAATAATTATTGGTAATATTATACCAAAAATAAGCAGTTTTAGGGAATGAATTAGACTTATGACAGAAACTGCCTCCTTTGAACACTTGAATGTATGGGATGTCTTTTTATTATCACTACATTAAAGTACATATGGGTATATTTGTATTTTTGTTGTTGTTATTGTGTGTTTGTGACACTGCATTCTGTTTTCTATGTGGACAGGTACGTCCAGAAAAGATGGCATAGAATATTGATAACAAAATAAATTTACAAGTCCTATGAGAAGGACAGATACGAATAAGAAAGTCGTAGTTATTAGTCACAGTAATGTTTACTTAGGCACTGACAGTAAATGTGTCTTCAGCTGTTTGGACAAACAAGCAAACAATTTTTGGGCTACTCAAAATCACAGTGTCTCATTGATATCAAAAGCCATCATAAAAAGTGACTCACCATAAAATACATTTTATAGGTAATGTATTAAGAGATAACATGGGTCCATGTCTTGATCTCCTCACCAGCACTGGTTAGAGTAGCACTGGTTGAATATATCTCCTACAGTGATTGGAGGCCAATATGTGACTATGATAAATACATGAATTTAGGTAACAATTACAGTACGTCACTATGAAGAGTGGCTGGGGAACATTTCAGGGAAGACGAAGTTCCTGGCTAGAAAATGAAAGTGAAAACAACAGCAAGCAGCGTGTGGAAGTCAAAAGGTTACTGCTACTCTCTTTACACCACACAAAGACTTATTTATTCTTTAAACTAACAAAGCAATGTCCTTGATTAACAATGTTAATTAGAAATGTAAATCCAAAAAAGTGAGTTGATTTAAAAGCAAAAAAGCCTCAACAAACCCTCGACCATGATGAAATGAACTACTTGAAAAACAGTGCCTTGCAGTAGCTCTAGAAATATTCCCCAACTCCACTGCCACACCCCTCAGGGCTCAGTGCACAAGTGAGTGACAAACATTTCTAATCAACATATCAGACTTGAGTGGTGAAACCAATCCTAAAAGAAACTTTTGAACTGGGACACTTGAACGGGTCAATAATAGCAGTAAAACACCTTGATTCAGTATCAACGTTAAACATCAGACCACATTTTCTCTGTTATTGATGTTTATTCAATGACTAAATATTTTATATAAAACTCATAACATGACATAAAGTAGTTTGCGGCTTATCTGGTTCATGTCAGACTTTTCATACCCATTTTGATATGTTAGTAGCATAAGTAGAATTTCCTGTTTGTAATGTACAGTAAGTTCTGTGTTTGTTTGTTTTGCCTTCAAGCCACATGGATGAAAGCAAAGCGCCATCCATATGACGAAAAATATCGCTATCATGTGTTTTAAAACGGAATTAAGGCTATGAAACAATATGCGTTTTTCTATCATCGCAAGATATACATAATCATATTGCACAACCATCAGCACTAATATGCTTCATGCTTTGTTTCCGCCACAATGTGGTGTTTGACTTATTGGTAAGAAACCTCTTTTGTTGTCTTATCAGAACATATATGTGAAACCTTCCTTCATTTATTTATCTGCAATCTCTCCTGGAATACACAGCCGCACTATAATGCTCCAACATGTAAACTAACCAAGCAGCGGTTGAATGCACTGTGGCTCCGATTGCAGGTCTGAGACTCTGACATGAAACAATCTAATATTTCTTATTGGAGGTGGCAGTGTGCTATGGTCCATTACAAATGTATCCTTATTCTTCATTGCAGGTAGTCTATTTTCTGTTTTATTGTGTGTTGGATTTTTATTGGTGCTGCTCATTTATTCGACATGTTGTTGAAAAGACACAAAAGGTGGAATATCCACATCACACAGAAACAATTATATTAGCGATTAAAATGATCACACATGATTTCTTCTAACCAGACCATGCAACCCTCAATTTAACAGAGTGCATTTACTAATATTGATTGATTAACTGTGCATAAACACTTAAAATGTAATATTAAAAACTCACCTATGACCTCCAATATATGAAGTGATGTAGACAATTTTTGGTTCATGTATACTTCCAGTTCATACTCTCCGCTGTCTTCAAATCTGAGGTCAGTGATTTCAAGTTCTGCAGTGTGCCAGTCAAGAGAGACCCTGTTTTTATACTGTCCGTACTCCTCCTGCTCCTGGCTGTCAAACTCCACCACCTTGTCGCCATTTCGCTTCCACAAAATACTTTCAGGGGTTCCAGGGATGTCTGGCTTCAAACTAACCTTCTGACCCTTGAGTTCATATCTTGGAGATTGTCCAGCAACTAGACACATAGAATAGAGAGAGGGAAGCAGCATAATGAGCGAAAGTATTTAATATATTTTAAACATCAACAGGAATAAATACTATTCACAATAAAACCTGCAATGTGCAGAGAGGTGCTGATCCAAATCCACTATCATTTCTGAGACTGTAGTCCGTTGTACTAGTTATCAGGTAAGATTATTGTTTCTTGCATTTCATACCCTTAATGTATGTTAATGACATCCGGCAAAATATCAGAAAGGCTTTTTATTAAAATTGTGAAAGATCATTCATGACTTTGGGAAAGTAGTAGCCTGTAAATGAAATCTCAATTTATCTTGTTTGCTTCTTGTGGAGCTTTTGAATGCACAGTATTTGACTCCAGATGGAGTTTTTAGGTTTCATGGGGATAGAAAAATTAGCTGGTCGTACCTGACCGACAGACTGAATGAAAACAGGTGTTAAGATAAAATCTCCTCTTCCTTGTCCTGGTAACAGTTATAGCACATTGTGAGCCCCCCTCTCTCTGCATATTTACTGTCGACTGTCTTATGAAGGCAAAAATGCCAAAAAATTATCATAAAAATAGAATGATTAAATATAAAAATATTTCCTTTTCTCAATAATTGATCATTTCATTCTTTCTTTTTGCATTATGTGATAATAAATTGAATATCTAAACACTAAACAATTAGAAATCAAACATTAGATCAGTGATGTAAATAACCATTAATACAGCCCTTGACTTGACCTAGGTTAAGGCTATGTTTAAAGTCCAACCGATACTCTACTTTTAATACTGATATTAAAGAGGTTCAAAATTCCAATAACAATACGTCGGTCAATACACACATACTAATTGCAATGAACCTTCAAATTTGGTTATTGTAACATAGACCTGCAATGCAGAAAGGAAAATTTACAGATTAAAGAAGCATTTCACCGGTGGGAACATTGATCTTTATTGAAAGAGGGTCATATTTGTAGTAAAAATGTAACATCATTTTTGAATTTTGTGCTTATTTGACTGAGAAAAGGCAGAAAGTGACTTTAGGGCGCATTTGTATGAAAGACAACAACTCCCACAATGCACAGCTCTGCAAGCCACTCCCACTAATCCGGCACACCACACATATCTCCGTCCGCTGTAGATATTTCGTCGCGAAGAAACTGGCATCTCTGGAATTTACTGCAGCAGACAGAGTCCAGTTCGGTGTCCATAGGCGCACAGCGAGAGCACCGGTACCACCGGTCCGCCCCTGCTCGAGCCAGTCCGGGCTCCTCGTCCGGGACAGGCAGAAGACCTGCCGCCTCCATCTCCCTCAGCTGCTCGTCGCTGTATTGTGGCTCGTACAGGTAGCCGCGAACATCTGACTCGAGCATCACGGTCTCGAAATCACTCTCTTCGTTGTCTGAAATATCATATTGCATACCGTCCGCCATCATGGGTCAAACCTGGCTCTACAGCGTCTGTTCGCTTAGCGTCCAACAAAGATGGCGGCTATGTATTTTCGTTTCTGCAAGTGAAGTCCCGCCCATTGGTCTGTGATAGGTCTGTAGCGTGAGTGGGTCCCACCTCGAGCCCCCACCCTTGGAAAAATGAGCGAAGCGTTTGTAGTCTTACGACCTCGACACAGATATAGGACTTCCTGCTTTCAATGACGTAAAATGACGATTTTTACATCATTGAAAGAAGGAAGTCCAACACTGAAATCTCTAGTTCTCCCGTCTCAGGGCAAACTGAGGGAATGATGCACGACCATTCAAAAACACGACTGTTTTCCTGAAGATACAAAGCTTAATGCAAATCGGTGAAGTGTCCCTTTAAGAATAAACTTACTGCACAGACACACTAACCTCATTGGGAATGTAATCATTTTTAAATTATCCCAAACATCTTTCCCTGCAATTTAACCTCTAAAAAGAAAGTTTTTATATCGGACAACATCAGTCAGACTCTAGTTACCATGACATTAAACAGTCAGCACCAGAGAGAGATCAACAGAACATTCAAATATGATTCCAGGGACAGACGGATTGCAATCTGCTCTCAGGTATGTTCACTTTATCAACTGAATCTAGGTGCTGTATCATAGGCAACTGGACTTGTTTTTAGTTTCTTGAAGACATGTCACATCTCATCCAAGAGGCTTCTTCAATTCTAAACAACTGGAGGGGAGTTGGCAGGCTTTAAAACTCTGTTGTGGATGTGTGCTTACAGAGTTGTTAAGAAACTGAAACAAGTCCAGCTGCCTTCGAACCTTCATCGGCTTATGAACTGAACCATCTCTGTGTCCGCTGAGCAAAACTCAACCTACTGATGAGGACCATGAGATGCAGCTGAAAACTCCAGAAAAAGCTTGTGAACAGATAAATCGAGTGTCTCAATATACTTCAGTCCAACGTGACAGCCTCAAACAAGTAGCCCAGGAGCGTTCTCTGTCAACAAACAGCTAGCAAACACATGGGGGGATAAATGCAGGGCTGTTACATTTGATGACTGCACAGGTGTAATTACAGATGTTAAATCAGTGTCATTAAGAAAACTGTTATTACATAAAAATGTATTTTTTATGATTACGTGGATTTCTTAGTATTCTCTAGTAATCAATATCTTTTCTCCATAATAATCACATACAGACTAAAAATTAA
The DNA here is from genome assembly GCA_963678695.2 of Diplodus puntazzo. Lineage (NCBI taxonomy): Eukaryota > Metazoa > Chordata > Actinopteri > Spariformes > Sparidae > Diplodus > Diplodus puntazzo. The sequence goes on along the minus strand of OZ023164.1, from coordinate 16,143,343 downwards.
ACATTAGGTCTGTTAATTTAGTTTTTTAACCACAGGAGTTTAGAAACATGACGTCAGTTCTAACTCGTGCAATAGACGCTGCGCACCGCGGAGACATTTTAACAGCTCTTACTCAACTTCAGATAATTCATTAACAGGCCTGTCAGCTCTTCACTGTACTTTACACTTCACACAAACGTGCCAAACGACAAGAAGAAACAAGAAGTATAACCCGCAAATAAACTCACCGAGGCTGGAGAGAATGAAACAGGCCAGAAAATAACGAAGAGCCATTTCCGAAGTGCAGGGAAAAGTCTCGGGAATTCTGCCTCCAACTACTTTTACTTTCACTTTGACGTCACGTCAGCTGTTGTGGGGAAAAACAATTTAACCATCTAAAATCTCTTGGGTTATTTTTTAAAATCCTCGAACAAGCTAGCGCAGGCTTGAAACCACAGACCTGATAGTAGCTGCCAAAACCGAAGGGTGTGTAATAGGGAGGCGGGCTACCTCCAAGCGAAAGTATTCTGTCCAAGGAAAAAAGAAAAAGCAGGTACGCAGGTGCGACACCTGAGTGTTTCCGGTCTCGTTCACCTTCACAATAAATTCAAAACCTATATAGACATATGTATATAGGTCATTATACACCAACAACAACGAAGGTAGCCTGCGAGCTTTATTGAAAAAATCTATAATAATATAATATAATCATTTATAATCTTTGGAACGTAGAAAATTAAATGAAAAGCATATTTGTCCCCTAATTGTGGTGGAGTAAAAGTATATAGAGCCGTGATGGAATGTAATATTGTACATCTACTCAAGTGCTCTACTTAAATACAGTTTCGAGGTACTCAAATCGTCTGCTACTTTGTACTCCACGTCACCACACTTTGGAGGGAAATACTGTATTTTTACTCCACTACATTTACTCGATCACTTTCGACGCTAGTTGCTTTGCATTTAAAAAAAAGAAAATCATTTATTTCATCGACAACAGATTAAAATCAAAACAAAACACTGATAACAAAAATTAGAAAAATGCTGACTATTGGATCCGATGCTGGTTATGAGACAGCACACAGTGTACAGTAGCCTATATACACACACCTGTAGATAAGTGTATAATTTACTTATACTTCTACTTTTGATAGTCACGTTCATTCATCACCAGAACATAGATAATTATGTACATTAAATATAGATGATTTAAGTGTTTTACTCAAGTACATATAAGTCTGGTCATATTTTTACATATTTCATATCTTACTCAATTATGACTTTGGGGTATGTTTTACAGCACAGGTATGAAGTAGCATAAAACAGGAGGACACAAGTACACAGTATAGGTACTTCAAATTTGTACTTATGGTTTACTTTTGTAATTGATCACTGACCTCCATATCAATGTTTTATTTTGAAAATATACTGACTCAAAGATTTGTAATTTATTTAAACAGGACAATCCAAGATTTGTTTTAGAGGAACCTTCAGATGTACATCTTCATATTTTTGAGTCTGCAGATTTGTTTGAATAAAACGAAACTCAGACTTATGTTGACCACTTGGTGGCAGTGTTCACTGGAAGATAGCCACAGGCCTGCAGAAGCACATTTGGCGTAAACACCAGGTGTTGTTGGGCTTTGGTTTGGTTCCCCCTTGAAAGTCACACCTCGTGTCGATGTGCATATTTTTAGTAATTAAAATGCATTTATTTATCTTATTCTGTCAGGAATGCTTAATTACTCAGCATGATTAAAGTCGTCTCTCTGTTAACCTTTTTTTTATTGTAAAGGCCATGAAACAAAGTATCCCATGGTATTAATTCTACCAACATCCATCTGGTATGACAGCTTTAATTTGAATTATTCAATGTTTCACAGCTGTGACTGTTATAGAGCATTATATTACCAAAGATAAACATAGTGATTGACTCCTAGTATTTGAAAGTGACAAAAAATGATATAAAATTAACATAACAATACCCTAAAAAAACGATCCTTTTTCATCGCTTTCTTGCATTCTTCCTTTTCCACCATCCTCTCAACAATAATAATGTCCTGCTCACATGAAGTCTGTGTCATTGGGTCTCTGCAGCAGGTGTTATTCTGTGTATGTGTGTGTAGGACTTCATCAGTGTCACACTGCCATGGTGCGACACTCCCATGGGTAAAACACACTCCTCCGTCAACACCGCTCGGTCAACATCCCAACACATCACCGTTGAGATGACTTGGTTCTTGTTATCGCGTCCCCCGGTGATGAAGAGTTTGTTGTTACAGGCAGCGATGGCACAGCTCGCCCTCTCACCCAGCCGGGTCACCAGGGACCAGGAGTCTGACAGAGGAGAGTAGCAGTACATGGCATGCATGGCTCCACCTGTGTGCAGAAAGGAAATTAAACAGTGGCCATATTAAGGTTGCACACATATATACAGTATACACATTGATTTCTTACACAATAAACCAGACCAATGACCAATTTATTCAAAAACACTAATTATTTGAGCAGGTTTTCAGTCTTGAATAAGTCATTTGAGCCAATTTTAATGTTACACTTTCACAGGGATGTATAAAGGAGCATGAAATGAAAATGCTCATGAGAAGTAGGATTACCTATAAATTTATGAGGGTATTTGAGTACATGTACTTAGTCACCACCCGCCACTGCTAACTTACCAACTATATAGATGCTGTTCTTGAATGTGACTGCATTAGTGCATTTGGTTTCGATTGGAATGGGCGCTCTCAGCTCCCAGCAGTCTGTCCCAGGCTCCCAGCACTGGACCTGGTCAGTCGCCAGCTTTCCATTTGGCCCGCCACCGATCACGTAGATCCATCTGTCAAAGCTCGCAGCAGCAAAGGAGCTCACGCCTACTGCAAGAGGTGTCACCTGCAACAATCCAAGTAGATGTAATGAAGTAGAGCCAAACATGTATATTGCAATTTTTTTTTAATATATATATTTTTTGGCCTTTATCGATAGAACAGCTGAAAAAAGATATGAAACAGGTTGAGAGGGGCGGGAGTGACACGCCACAAAGAGCCCCAGGCCGGAACTTGAACCCAGGGCCAACGCAGCGAGGACAAAGCCTCTGCACATGGGACGCCCACTCTACCAACTGAGCTAAACGGAGCCCCATGTATTTTGTACTTTATGGAGGAGCAGATCTACTTTATTAATGTACAAAGTAACAGTACAGTAACTATAAAGGTTATTATAGAGCACCAATGTGTTCAATATCAAATTTTCATTTCAACAATTTCATTCAGTCATTCTGAATCGACTTCCTGGCTTCTGCTGTAAATAGTAAATAATATTATGATAATGATAAAGGAGAAAGCTTGTTATTGCTTGCCAAGCCTGCACATGACTCCACAGCCAGTGTGAATGGCATCCACGGGCTAGTTAAAAAGCCATAGTGACATAAAAGACTTATGGGCAATAAAATGTCAGCAATTAATCAAAATCACATCCAAAAAAATATGTTATGTTTTATTAAACTGAATGTTGGAATAACATTTTTCAAAATCTCTTCTCTTCTCTTCTCTTCTCTTTAAGAAATTGCAATAACCTCAATTGTTAAAAAAAGAAACTGCTTAATTTCAGGCACACTGGAGAAACCAATGAAACATCAAGTCACACTTGACACAGACCAACCAGATGCGTCACCCTTGCTGGCCATTAGAAAGCAATGAAGGTTTAAGGCTTTTCTGCATTGGCTTCACTTTTCAGACCAAGAAACTCCAAACACTATTAATACAGTCGACAATCTTCACTAATTCTTGGCTCTTTACCTGCTAAATGTTCAACATGTTCAGCAGTTAGTCGCTAACTTTGTCTGCGGCTTAGTGCTGGACAGGTATATTACTGTTGAAGCATTTAAGCTGGAAATATCTACATGGAAACAATGCTGACGAGAGCAATGAGATAGAAATTGAAAAAAAACATTCAGTGTTAAGTTACACAAAAGCACATTAATGAAGAATTCTTTTACGTTTACCTGTGACCAGCGATTGTGAAAGGGATCGTAGGCCTCTACACTAGCGAGTCTCTGAACTCCATCAAATCCACCCAGTGCGTACACTTTCCCCCCGTGGACTGCCATCTTGTGCCTCCAGCGGCCAGTCGCCAGGGCCTCGATCTGGATCCACTTGTCCAGAGCGCCATTATATTTCCAAACATCATGCTGTGTCTCTTTACCTCCTGCAACAACAGGAGCATCATAGAAAACTGTCGCCAGCTGCACAGACTGCTTTCATCCCAAAACATTGATGTTTAGCTCAGTCTTCAGTAATGACTGTGTCTGTGTGCTCGAATTTTAACAGGCCCGCTGTAAAATCCCATGACCCATTCTAAACTTTCACACAGTAGCTGAACAGTTAGAATAACCTTCGCTGAAGCGTCACTTCCTGAGATGGGAAACACCTAAAACCACAACAACTTTTGGTGCAGATGATGTCACCCCTTCCTGTTGTTTTATTCAGTTGCAGACTATGGATTCACTGCTTAGAGCACTAAAACAATTAAATAATAGAAGCCCTGAGACATGTACATCAAACATGCACACTTGATAAAAGGACCATAACTTGGCAGATAAAATAATCAGTAGATGGTGAACAATTTCACTTTCACAACTTGAATACGTGACTTCTCTCACCACAAATGTACACTTCATTGCGGAAGGTGATGCAGGCAAACTCCACCCATTTTCTGTTTTGGGACTCATCCTCCATCTCTGTGATTGGTAACCTGGCAACCTCCAGCCGGCTGCGTCTGAGGGGGTCCAGGCAGGTGACAGTGGAGATGAAGCGTTCATCTTTAGTGCAGCCTCCAATTATCAGGAACACCTCCGATAGAAAGTGATGCACACGGGGTTTGGTTCGTTCGGAGACAATCTGTTAACATGTTAGCACCATAATTTAAAAAATCATGAAATACAGCGGAAATTTTATCACAAAATGAGGCCTCCACAAAAAGGACTTTTTTACTCTCACTCTCATTCCAATTTAGTACTCTAAAAATATGGATCATTTTATTGGTGTTCCATGATTAAATGGTGACAAAATGGCTAAATAATCGCAAATGCTTTTTCATGTTTTTACCTGTCTATAAAATATAGCAGACCCCATTATACCCAAACATCTGAGATTCTGAGAAGACAGCTGCTTGATTGACAGCTCATTTGAGCAAATTAGAGCTTATATGTCCGCCCTACAGCCTGCAACAGACAATGAGTGGTTGTGCGATTCTTTCCCCTTTCTCCTGAGCTACTTACATGCCATCCTTGAATTATTGATGCATTATGTAGCCAATAAGATTTCAAACCCAGCAATATATAGTTTATTACAGTTTTTAAAGCCCTAAACTTTGAAATTGTGCAAGTTTATGTGGTTTTATGCATGTAGCTCTTTGCATAGGCTGTTTTCCCATATTTTCCATATGCATGAGGTTAGTGTAAATAAGGAAATGAAGACCTTTAAAGAGCTTTTGCCCATGTTACTCTCAGGCAGGGGTATTTTGAGGTCACAAAATGGCTTCTTTTTTTTTTCTTGGGCCAGGAACCTGAATATTTACTCAGAAAAACAAGTGTTAAGCATTCATTTTTAGTGATTCTGGTTCAAAATTCTAACTTGAGCCATGTAAGACTATATGGTGTGGACATTTTCAAGCTAATAGAATCATGCAGGTCATCTGCAGACTTATTTTTTTCAGAAATGTAGGCGAGAAAAATGAATAAATAATTCAGTGTGTTCAAACTCCCACAGAAGCACTTACAGAGCTTGGGGAAAAAATCAGCTTATAACATTTCAAAAGAGCTCAAACCATGCCTAACCCTCCACATAGTTCAACAACAGCTTTGAATTGACTTTGGGCTAGACTAGGGTAGGTGTTATAGGATACTTTTTCATTAATTTTCAGGAAGAAGAGCCCTTAAATGATAGTCGATATCTTCTGCCATGGATGGACAAAGAGGTGCTTTCAAATAGTGCACCAGAATATTATAAATTAACTTCACCCAATGTCAGATGTGACAACACATATTTGGTCTTCCCTGTATACTGACCTCACTGCCGGAGAGGTGGTATGTGCGGGCCTCTTGCAGCAAAGGAAAAGCCTCGCTGCATCGTCGAATCAGTTCATCCGACTCCACTTTTTCCACAAAGTACGCAGGTTCCAACAGTGGCAGTCGCACATGTGAAAGCAACCTGGCCAGTAGAGGATAACGTTCTTCCTGCTGGGCCCTCACCCAGCGCATGAGTGCCTCAAACACACTCTCCTCACACTTGACATCGAGGTCGTCCCTCTGCAGGACGGCCTCCAGTGACTCCGCCGGCAGCTCCAGGAAGTCCTGCTGCTCGACCAGCTGGGAAAACTGAGTGGTGATGTAGTCCTGAGCCCCGGTCTTCAGAGTTGTCAGGACGTGGCTTTCAGCAAGATTCAGGATCCCGATGCAGCTCTCCAGGTGAATGGACTTGCTCAGGAAGCCAGCACACGCATCCACCACGCGCAGGAACTACAGGAGACAGCATGGGTGTTATCATCACTGTTGAAATCGAAATTGTGTAAGAACTCTGACTCAGGGTTTCACTGTGGCAATGGTGAGCACATTATGTAACATGAGATTTCTAAGACTGTTCACTGGAATTTCAAGAATGCAAAACTAAAACTGACAAGACATCTTTGAAGTTTGCATAAAAACCTAAAAAGTGCCATGGGCCATAAAAAGTTTAAACTTCTTGCTATAATCTTCAACAACATTTACATTTTCTTGCATACTCCTTATCGTTTTACTGTTGTAGTGTGTTATACCTTGAAATTGTTTCTTGTGATCTGATCATTTTAGAATTTTCACTGTTTATGCTGTTTGTTCTACCATCGAGCACTTTGTACCTGTTAAGAAAAGTGCTGTATAAATTATCACATATATATCTTAAAACTGCACCCCTAATCTTAATCTGCCTGTAACTGAGTGAAGGAATCATAGAGTTAAGTTTTAACGTGTTAATTAATGCAGGATGTATCATGACTTCCTGCAGAGGTGGCAAAAGTATCCACATGCATTACTTAGAATATATTTTACGCAAGTACAGATACTCTGGTAAAAGCAGAAGTTCTGATTCAACTTCTTTATTTAAGTAAAAGTATGAAAGTACAGGAGCTGAAATGTACTCAAAGTATTATAGCAATAAGTATCCCTCTGAAGGACATTTCTACATCCCATTTCTGTGCGAAGCTAACTTAACCTGACGTCATATTAATATAATTCAAAAACTATTAAAATTAAATGGAAGAATCAGTAGGATTCTCAGCTGTTCATAAATGCACCACAAGGATAATTGATTGCTGAGTCTCATTCCCAGGACGACAAACAGTGACATTTTGGGTTGGTAAAGCGTCCCGAGCAGCAACAAAGTGAGAAAATAAGAAATTCAGGCAGAAGGCTGCAGGGTCTCTGCAGACACTAACATGCCTTTTCTCCCCATTTCAGTCTCCATCTCTGTCTATTTATATCTTTTACACAGTATGTAGCCTACTGGTAGGCTGACATCGCTCTTGTGATGTTGGAATATAGAGATAACATTTTAAAAGTCATGTAAAGTACAGATACCTGACAAATCTACTTTTGTTATGAAGTATTTGTGCTTCGTCACTTCCCAACACTGACTTCCTGTTAAAGAACATTAATTCACAGTTACTTTCTACATTCATATGCGACCAAATAAGCTTGATTACAGGAACATGAAACTTTAATTGAGACCCATGTGTTTGATCAGCCTGTTCTCAAATACAAGCCTCTTTTTTTAAATCCAACTGGTCATCAGATGCAAACATTTACATATTAAACATAAGTACATAAATACAGTTGTGTAAACTTTTATTTAACTGAGATCCAACTTAATGCACATCAGTTAATGCATGAACTGCATGTGAATTAACATTCCTTACCCGATAAGTGCAAACTAACAAAGAAAGTCATAGTGACTTGATCATTTGTTAAAGGGTAACGCCACCAATTTTACATCAAAGTGTGTTCACGGGTGTTGGGGAGAACAACCGCATGAGGGGGAAATAATTGCATAAAGGCTTTTGTGGCTCCAGAGGAAGATGGTGTAATCTGATAAACTGCCTCCAGTGATGTCACTCAGTGGCTAAGTTGCATTGTGGGTAATTTAGTTGCCAAGTTTTGAAAAGCAGTCCACTGGTCTGGCATTGAAGTTCTATAACACTACTGGACTCATTATGGACAGTTGTGAAAAGTAATTTTTCATCATGCAGCAAAACCAGAGAAATCGCCTTTCTATTCCACACATCCTTTATATAAGCTGGCACCTACATTACCCACAATACATTTTGCATTGATTTATTTTTAAATCATCATAAATCATGAATAAGTTAATCAATACTATTTATTCTCTTACCCTATAACTACTTACTGAAGACCAGAATGCCTGAACCTTCTCTATTTTTGATATCTAAAACTCAAACTGTCACAAAAATAGAGGCGTAGGTACACAAACATCTGCCCACTCCGTTGACTCACACAGCTGTGTAGTTAATTTAAGCCTGTATGGAAAACTGATCCTGAGTGTAAACAACTGGCCAACTTTCACTTCCCTTTTACAACGACCAGTGAAATGTTTGTCACATGGGGGAAGGACCGTGTGAGACGAGAAGCTCTGAACAATTGGGGGATTTTAAATGCAGTTCTACTCAATTTTTTGCTTGCTACTGCATTCACTGTGGCTTCTGCTGTGCGTTTGCTGCTCCATGCGAGCCAACTGACTGTTAATACTTCACTGACACTGAATTAAAATGTCATGATTATCAACTGCATTACATAAACAGTAAGCTGTTAATGTTGGAGTTTGAACCTTATGACTCTAATCTTATGACTCTAAAAAACCCTTTTACGTCAAATCAGAAATATACTAAGCTAAAAGTAACAACTCTTTTATCATTTGTTGACCTATGTTTTTAAGGCCAGTGGATTGTAGGTACTTTCAGTTTAGCATTAGGTTTTTAGAGTCAGTGTCTTTGCGTAAGAGAAGTGTTGGGGACTAGTGAACTACTTGTAATTACACTAGTAAAATAGTTTAATTTGGCAGTAGGTTGCTGATAGTTCAACTACATGCTACAGTCAACTACAATGTAAACCAAGTAGTAAAATTGCCACTGAAGCCACAAACAATTGGCAAGAAGAGGCAAGAAGAAACCTAAATATATAAGCTGTCACTGAGTCATAAGTATTGACTATTGGCAAATTATGTTGCTGCATGTTATTTTTTAAGTTAGCTGACAGCAACATGAGTAATCAGTGAACTGAGTCATCCTGCTGAGTATAATCCCCCCATCTGGACTAGTTTCTGGAAGGCAGGTGTCTCAGTGATGGCCAGTGTATACAAAACCAAAAGCTGACAGCCTTCATACTTTCCCAAGGACGGTGGGGAATTTTATCTTTTAGGTTTATGCATGACCTGAGAGCAGTTAGGTAGTTTTTTCCGATAAACTCAAATGAGGGGCATTTATTTCTGATGTGTGAACTTTTTAAATTATATTTTGTTATAATGTAGTATCGCATTGCCTTTTCTTTTGTTTTTGTTTTTTTCAAAACTAGTTTGAGTGAGGGTTGCAACTACATTTCAATATTCACGATGACCGTAGACAGTAAACAATTAAATACATATGTTATATCTACTTGCCTTTTCACTAATGATTAAGTGCAATTGTTCTTTTTGTGCATTGTTTTACAGTTATGGTTACATGCTTTCTCTCTCTTTGTCCATACACTCATATTTTGAGCATAATTAATTTGCCAAATATCAGACAAAACTCCCAGACAAAAAAGTTACCCATAGATTTCATAGCTCACATTTGTTTTATATTGCAGTATATATAGTATATATCATATATATGATGATATATATGATTTTGTCATTGTGAGTTCGCTTGGCCACTAGTTTGAACTACTTTTTCTGAAAGAAAAAAAAAAACAAGGTTTCTCTCTATGGTAGTTTCCTACACTTCCAGTGTTTAATGATTGATAGCATGCAAATCTGTGCTTCAAAAGTAGTTTTACAACACTGCATAAAAGACACATTAGCATGAAATCAAGTTTTTTTGTGAAACACACTCCAAACTAGGATGGCTCTAAATAGAGTACATACATCCACTGAGGCCCAGCTGTCCCCTTTATTTCAGTCAAACCTCATTCAGTATCAGACTTGACAGCCCTTTATCTAAATTGTAAACCACCCATAACTGCTTAACCATAATTTAAGATCACCAGATAGAGGATCTGTGTCAAATTGTACTCATTCATTGAAACCACACACCTAAATACAACTGTTTTTTTCCATTAAGATGCATCCAAGCATTGCTTCTTGAAAAGGAAAAAAAAAAGCCCTATTGCAATCTTAAAGAAAGTGAGAAAACTTTATGGATCCGTCCCCTTTATCCAGATCTGCACCCAGACTTAACAGGGTCTATTCTGGGCTGAGACCCATTCTCTATCCAATTTTTGAGGAGATCCATTCAGTAGTTTCTGTGATATCCGGGTGACAAACAAACTAAACAACCACTGAACAAATGGAAACAAGTAAAAACATAACCTACTTGGCAGAGAGAGTTATGTAGAGCTTTTTGTCTTTCCCGGCGATCAAATTGTGAGAAAAAAAAAGAGATCGGTGCAGATCATATGCTCAAGACTTACAGGCAGATTGTGCAACGCAAGCTGATTCAGTGTGAGACACTGTCATTTTACCTGAAATTGACTGGCAGCTTCTAGTATCCTCTGGACATTTGAGTGTGTAATGAGAGCCCGACTGGTGTAGGTGTACTCCAGGAGCGATCTCATCGTCCCGCTGTCCAACCCTTTTATTTCCACACGCTCCTCGTGACTCTCCCTCAGGCCGCTGCAAAACATTGCCCTGCACAGAAAATACATCCACTCAGTAAAACCAGCAGAGCCTTCAAAATCCAGTTCGACAAGACTAGAATCAGTTTTACCTGAAGTAATGACTGGCAGCTGCGAGTATGGCTCTATGGCAAGGGAAGTCATGTCCCTGAACACTGAGCACCACGTCGGTCAGCTCTCTGTTCACTCGTAAGGTCTCCATCCCTCTCTGAAGCTCCCCTGGCAGACCTCCATCTTCCCAGTGTAACTCACTTGAGGCGGTCAGGTTGTCTTTCTCCTCGTCTGGGCTGGAGGTATCTCCAGGAAGTGGCAAGGGACTGTCTGTAGTCCTCTCCAGCAAGGCGCTCATCTTTAAAGTCACAAGCTCTTTAGAAGCTCCTCTCAGAAGAACAGCATGCAGCTCCTCTAGGTGCACCTGCACCAGTAAAAAAGAGCCCTGTGGTTTACGCTTTCAACAGTTGAGTAGCGTTGAGATGTGGATTTGTTTTTTCCTGTCCTCTTCATACTTCCTATTCCTGTGCTAAGAGGAACATGCGTATCGAGCTTTGCTTTTTTTCTAGACACTTCCCCTTCTTGTGTCTTCTTCCCCTAAGTTACTCAATTTTCCTCTTTACTCAGAGAACCACAGACGCCCGCTGTCCTCCTTCTGATCACACCACACAGAGAGTCAAGCACAAATAACTGCTTGGGGAGTGTGAGAGTGATTAATCTCTTACATATTTTTAGGTACTGCATGCTGTACTGGGTCCATTAATTTAACAGGAACTCACTTATTTTAAACTTCTTTAAATGTCTGACTCTGTCATTCAGACATCTAAGTGGGACATGACTTGTGATGTGGAGGTTGGGAGGAGAGAGGAGGCAGGGTTTTCCCTTCACTCATCACCACAACTAAGGTGGCCCTGAGAAAGGTAGTTGATCGCCATATGAACGGCTTGTGACCCTTCAGTGTGTCACTGTGTCTACTTGGGACACACATCTGTGGGTTGTGAGCAGTGGAATGCAACTCTTTAATTGTTTAATTTTAACAGTTTTTAGAGGGAAAGTAGCAGATTTTCTAGCGTGTAGGATTTAGCGGCATCAAGCAGTGAGGTTGCAGATTAGAACCAACTTGACACCCCTCGTCTCACCCTCCCCTACGGTGGCACCCTCTCTGTAAGGCCCGCTCTAGAGCCAGTGTTTGGTTTTGTCCATTCTGGGCTAAAGTAGAACCGTGGAGGTGCAACATGGCAAAGTCTGTAGAAGAGGTACCAATCCCTCTGTTGGCTCATTCTCAGGCAACAAAAACACAAGAAACATTCAGTTCATTCATCCAGTTTAATTCACAATTATTTGAATTACTGTATATTCCATTTCTGCCGAAAGATCATCATAAATGATGATCTGAACAGTGAACGACATCCTCTGTCCTTAGACCCTTGATTCGAGTGGGAAATACTGAATTAAATTGTGATATTGAAAAAAAACAACAACCTTGTAACGGGGGAAAAAAGATGGAAGAAACTTCAGGAAGAGACACGGAGGAATGATCCCTCCCTCCCCCAGACATGCAATGGATGTCGCATTTTCAGAACAGAGCAACACAATTGCATTTTGCTGTATATGATTATTATTGATACTTAACTGTCTGTAGCTATGCTTATGTTCTTGCAACCATGTTTCTTGGTTCTCCAGTCCCTCTGGGCTGTAGGCAATCAGAAGGCAAACAGTTTGTCTTTGGTTAATTTTCTTTAATCTTTAATCGACAAACCAACATGGCAGGATGGTGGACATCACACTTCACTCTTGGGGATCACAACTCTTCTTGTCATCGCACATGTTACCCTCTTACTTTGTTACTCTAATACCTGTCCCTCCTCAAACAACAGCAGGGAGGAACAAACATTCGGTCAGGCAAAGGGACATAAAGTGCAACTTGAATGTTACACATGGAAATACACAAATAAAATCATTGTTAAATAAATGATGATAAAACAATTGTTGTATTCCAACTTAATTTTGCAAGACCAAACTAATGCCGTGGAATCATTCTTGTTAGAATAAAATAATTCACAATAATATTCTGTTAAACTTAAAGGTACACTATGCAACTTCATTACAAGCCTATAAACACAAAAGAGACACTTTTCAGTTGTGGTGGGTTGAGAAGAGAAACAGATCCAGACATCTAGAAGTCCCAGTGTGCAAGAATACAGTATTGCACACCAACACTGTACTTAAAAAAGTTAAATACACACAACACACTTCAATATGGGTCAATAATAAGCTGCAATCTCTATGGCCACTATTTTTTTGTGATGAGGAAGGGCGGAAAAAGTTACAAAGCATCGTATAGTCTCCTCTCGTCTTGTCTTGTCTTGTCTCATGTCATCTCATCTCATCTCATTTTATCTCATCTCATCTCATGTCACGATCATTTTATCTCATCTTGTCTTATTTCACCTCATGTCATGTCATTTCATCTCACCTCATCTTATCCTATCTTCCTTCATCAAACATCTCTGGTAAAAAGAACAAAGCAAAGAGAGAGAAAATAAAGATTTCAATCCACTACTATCTCACCCATCTGTCCTACAGCACAGATATGTCCTCCAGCAGTCCTGTCCACGCTCAGCTGCAGCAGACCTGTTGCTCTCACACTGTCCACTGGGCGGCACTGTTGCCTCGTTGGACCACACGTCGCCACTGAGATACAATCTCAACGAGCCTGTCACTTATTTCCTGTTTCAGATATTTGTCTAAATAGGTCACGCTTGGACCGAAGCTGTTAGCAAACAACGCAACCACAGGCTCGTTATCTCCGTCGACGTTTTTTTTTGTTCATGGAATGAATAAAAACCGGAAGTCGCGCATGTGTTTATTCTGAAATCCAAGTAAAGTTGATGCAAGTCAGGTGCAAAGGGCAAAAACTCAGGAATGGAGGGATGTCGGTGTGTGAGGATGCTGTCTGCTGCAGAAAACGACACAACACGTTATCTGAGATTTAGGTTAAAAGTAAAATGAGCGCTCACCATGAGGACAGGTGCCCATGATAGCGTGCACATACAAAACTTTTATGTGGTTCTGTATTATTACTTTTATTTCCGCACTCCACCACAGAAAACCTGCACCTGTACATGTTCTGAAACATATATGTGACAGTGACAGTGACAGATTTACGAGCACAGCTTGTTGCGACTGTGAGTATGCAGGAAACATTTTAGACTTCCTCTTGGTGTACCTACAGGAAGCATTCATAACCCTCTAATATCTCTGTGACTGCGGACAGATTTTGCACAGTGAGGCTGACTGAGGGCTCGGTCACGTCGTGAGGCTGGTGTGAACACTGCGTTACTGCTGAGGGAGGTTCAGGATGAGCTGTTCACTGCAATCCTGCTCTTGGAGGACTAATTTGCTCCTCTGTCTGGGGCTTTTTCTGCACTGTGGTGAGTAGTACACTCAGTTCTTTGCTGCAGTTGGATTTGGATCCTGGTGAGTGATCTGTTGTTAAAAAATAAATATATAAATAAAAAAATAAAAAAAAGAGACAAGGACACAGAAGAAAAAGTAATTATAAAGTCAGCAGAGTGAGGGAAAGTTGTTGTCGCTGAGTGCATTTTAAGTGGAACGTGTCTGTCTGTGCATCTGTAATTATGTCCATCTTAACTATCTTCATTTGATAAATAAAAAGAAATAATAATAACAACTAAAATTGCATTTAGCCAGACTTCTGTGATTAAACCCAGTGAGTCATAACGGATGATTGATGTGTGTTATTCCCTCCGACTTTCTTTTACCAACAATTTTAATTGATGTCAGCAAGCAAATGACTGAAAATCATTTTCACCAAATTGAAAAAAGGCAGCAATAATCTTCCTGTCATTCAATGAAGATCAACACTCTGCAGCAGTCCTGTTTCACTATTTGCAGGGACTAGTTCTCTCAGATATTGACCTCATGACCTGTGATCTTATATAACTAAGTATATTTACTCAAGTACAATTTTGAAGTAGATGTAGCGTACTCAGTATTTTGTTTTCTGCTCTATATACTTCCACTCCAAAAATATTGTTCGTCTTACCACATTTATTTGATAACTTTAGTAACTGGATACTAGATAATTTATTTTATTAACAATTGAATAATTAAAGTACTAATCATCAGGAAAATGCTGAATATTGGATTAGATAACGTCTCCCTGGCCAGTAATCAGTCATATATGTACATGTGAAATGCATGATTTACTATATTTGTACCTACAGTACTGAAGTACATTTATTGCCGGATGGTTGCAGAGGAAACGTTTATATTTATTCCAACGTGCCAAACAGTTTGAAGGCTACACTGTAAAGTTGACTTTACTTAAAAAAAAGTAATGGAGTAGCTCAGAATCACCAAGTAAAGAAGCCCATTAGGGTAACTTTAAATTGTACGTGCAAAAAACAACTTAGAATTAACTATGTTTCTTGGTAATTTTCTTTCTTCTTGGTAATTTTGACTGTATTCTGGTAAAGTT
Source organism: Diplodus puntazzo (assembly GCA_963678695.2). Classification (NCBI taxonomy): domain Eukaryota; kingdom Metazoa; phylum Chordata; class Actinopteri; order Spariformes; family Sparidae; genus Diplodus; species Diplodus puntazzo. Next base: position 16,127,951 of record OZ023164.1, on the reverse strand, counting down.
ACAGAAAAAAAGAAGTAATGAGATTACAGATATATACAGTAAAAAGGGGGACCACTAATTACAAATTAAAAAAAACAAAATGATCCCATGATTATTAACAGATAATGAATTACTGTATTGAAATAAATGTATGTAAGTAACCCTCCCAGCCCAGGGACAGAGTTATGCTTTACACATCGATACTCTAACATAGTCTAGACACTGTCATGTAGCACACTTATAAACACAACTGAGTTCCTGTTCCCAAAATAAGTTGTGGTGGTCACTTTGTGTGTTTTGTCTGTTATTCACTCAGGAGAGGCCAAAGTGAACACTGAAGCGCAGGCCGGGCCTCTGTATCGCGTTGTGGGCCATCCGCTCTCCATCTCCTGCAATGTGAGCGGCTTCTCCAATCCCGACGCCCAGCAGGAGTTTGAATTCCGCGTGAAGAAGCCTGCGAATCCGACATTTGAGATCAACATCATCAGCACCAGTAACAAAGACTTCGGCTACGCAGTATATTTGGATCGCGTGAGGAGCAAGGAAATCACTCTGACACGTGTGTCTCCGACTGCTGTCCTGTTCGAGATACAAAGACTGCAGAAAAACGATGAAGGGGAGTTTGAATGTAGTGTGATAAACTCAGAAAATTTGTATCTAGGAACCTACAACGCTCACACAGTAGTGAAAGGTAATCTGTCTGCTTTAAGACATTTCAATATGACTGCATCGCTGTATGGTATGACGGTAAAAATGTGTGACTTTCTTGTCTTTGTGTCTGTCTGTCATGTGGCTCCACAGTGATTGACAACTCTCTAAGTGTTTCATCACCTGCCTCCACCTCACAGAGCTATAACGAGGGTGATGCTCTCACTTTAACATGCCAAGCCTCCAGCAACACCGTCCAGCACACCCATCTGTCTATTGCCTGGTATCTCCGTAAAGATGGCGAGGGCGACCCTCGGCCCATCATCTCTCTGGACAGAGACTTCACGCTCAGCCCAGGCCCAGGATTTGAAGGCCGTTACCAGGCTGGACTGGTTAGGTTAGATAAAATTGGAGAGGCCACATACAGGCTGAAGATGGATAAGCTGGAGGTGTCAGACCAAGGCCAGATCTACTGCCAGGCTCGGGAGTGGATTCAAGATCCTGACCGCTCCTGGTACGCTATCACACAGGCGGATGCGGCGGAGACTACCGTGAACGTCAGAGCCAGAGGTTAGACACAGCTAGCATTCAGATGATTTTATCTATTAACCGTCACATCTTGATGAGCTGACACCTTCGTTATTGCTCTTCCCCTACGCAGCTGTTGTGGCTTCTTGGCAGGATGTGTGCATCTGTGTTTGTCTCATTGTAACCTTTTTTTTGCTTTGAACAGAAGTGTTGCCAGACACATCATCTCTGGTGGTGAGAATTTCGGCGCAGCCGGCCACCCTGCAGGAGGGGCAGGAGCTATCGCTATCCTGTAACATAGACACAGAGAAGCTGGAGGAGAGGTTCTTCTCTGTAGCCTGGCGCAAGGGAGGTGTTGAGCTGGCCCGCATCGGCCCTACAGGCATTCTGTCCGTGGGGCCAGAGTACAGCGTGCGAGGAAAAGAAGGAGAGCTCAGGGCAGCCCGGGTAGGGAGCAAAGATTACCATCTCATATTGCAGCCCGTCAGAACCGACGACCACGGAGAGTATGTCTGTAGAGCATGGCCTCAGGACAGAGGGCAGGATGGTGCCTTCACACCGGGGGCAGCCCAAGACTCCAGCACCCAGCTAGTCAGCATCTCAGCCACAGGTCAGTCAGAGAATCCATACTGCGTGAGACACAAACAAACAGATTATTATAGATTATTCTTGAAGATATAGATTCATTCAGGGTTTCATTTTCTCAGTTGTATGATTTAAATGTTATCCTCTCAATGTTATCTGTTGTCAAAGGATACTGTTATCATTAAAGGTGCAATATGTAATAATCTTAGTTGAAAAAATACAACTATCAACATAATGTGAAGGCAAAACAATTTTGATGTTATGACATCTACGTATTGTGTTGCAGTGAAATCTACCGTAAATTAGCATGCTACCCAGCTAGCCACGTCCCGTCCCTGTGTAGACAGCCACACTCCCCCGGTGCTCCGAACTTCCATTTCCAAACAATAAATGAAGGGCTAACATGGCTAACTAGCTAACAGCAGCTTTAGTTAGCAGCAGTCAGCAGTTAATCTGATGAAGTGTAGCCTGCTTATTTGTTTTGAGTATGAATTGACAGCAGGCCAATTCTAACGTATTGCACCTTTAATATTAAAGGGGCTCTGTGAAACTTCTACAGGCAGTTTAGTAGTTTACAATTGCGGAATCTATTGTATTTGTAGGCTAGTGTTAGCTACTGTTGCTCTCTGTTAGCAGAAAGGAGAGTGAGGCACTGAGACGAGACTTCTATAGACAACCGAGAGAGCTACAATCAGCACACGTATGTCCAATAAAAAAATGATTAATATCAGTAAATTGCTACAAATAGTTACACAGAGCCCCTCTGATGAGACAGTTTATAACATTTTTTCAAATACAGTTATTGTGATGTCTGTTTTTATCCTCCCCGACATGTCTGTTGTCTCTTGTCTCATCACAGAAAGTGGGCTCTCACTTGAAATGCAAAACATGAAAGTCAATGAAAGGGACAAGTTGGTGCTCACATGTAAGGTGCAAGGGGTCAAAGGTCAGCTCTCCGTCACCTGGCAACACAAAGCAACCTCCGCAGCCATTTTTACAAATGTCATCAGCCTGAGCCAGGAGGGTGTTATGGAAACCGCGGAGGAGTTCTCCAGACGCAGAGTGAAGGCGACGCGCCCGGCGACTGACGCCTTCACCCTGGAGCTCGATGAGGTCAGGCCTTCAGATGCGGGTGTCTACCAGTGTGCTGTGTCTGAATGGAAAACCAACAGCAAGACCAACAGCCAGTCACAGACTGCCACTGTGACAGTGGAGCCTGTAGGTATGTCGAGTGTCTGTGTGTGTAGCAGAACTGGTTGATGAGACACGGATGATGCAAGCTGCACATTGACGCAAAAGGTTCCTCTTATTACACAGATGGTTCGATGACTATCAAGATTTCACAATGTCTGAGAGGTCAAAACATTTGACACTTTTGACAAAACAGTGGCAAAATTAGGGATGTGCGTGTTGGTCAATCTATCCATCTCCATCATAACAGTTTAGTACAGAGAAAGATACATCTGGACAACTGCTGGCTGGATCGCCATGACATTTAAGTCTGTGTGTCTTCATGGTTCTCACAAGATAATTTTTAATGTTTCTCAGCCAGTGTGATCGTACCTGCAGAGCCACCATCGGGCCAAAACCTGCACCTGAATGCAGGAAATATCTAAATCTAAACGGAAGGAGTTTACTGAGTGCGTTCATACCCCACAGAGGATGAACCGTTTTCCTCTTCAGAATTTGAAGTTTGCACTCCTGACAATTCAAACCTTAAAGGAATTTATTATTATATTATATGATTGATTTACTGGTTTGGGAATTTTTAGAAAAGGAAATCTCCAAATTCTCTGACTTCTGCTTCTTGAATGTCAATATTTTGCGGTTTCTTTCCTCCCCTCTGACAGTAAACTGAACATCTCTGGGTTGTGGTGTGACCTTGGTCTTCGGGACACACTGATCGTCATTTTTCACATTTTCAGACCGAACTAAACTTCTAGTTTAACTATCAGCCCTGGTTCTGTCAGAAACTTTTGTCATGTACTTTAGGGTGTGATGAATATTGCAGAGAGGTTCTTTGTACATGTACATGTTGAAATGGGACAAACAAAGTCTTTGAGACGCCCCGTTGCATCATAAATGCATACAATGAGGAACACCTGATTCTCTTCAAAGAATGTTTTTATCCTTTAAGTAATACATTTTATGTAAAGACAAGTATGTTGAGTCACTGTCTGATGCATGAATGAACCTTTTGTTGTTTAAAGTAGGAAATGACGTTGAGAACAGACATGCAAATGTGAGGGCAGAAACACTACTTTTAAATGTCTTTTTTCTCACATCTCTTTTTATTTACACTGAATAATAACTTCTCCTTTTCTTACTAACCAACGCTTTGTGTTTCAGAATCATATGTGAAGGTGAACCTTGTAAGTCGCAACAGCGTAGTGACGGTAGGAGATGATGTGGCGTTGATGTGCCGGGTCAGAGGGCCCCATGTGCCGATAACACTGACTTGGAGCCTCCAGCGGGACGCCACAAACCTCGATAACATCCTGACGCTGAACTACGACGGTGCTGTCAGCTGGTCTGCTGGAGTCGAGCAAAGCTACCAGCTCAAAGTAGAGAACACGCCGAACGAAGTCCGTCACCATCTTCTCATCCCCGGTGCGAGCCAACGGGAGGCGGGAAGCTACCAGTGTAGTGCATCGGTCTTCATTGAGGATGCGTACAAGAGGCTGCCTGTATCCAACCAGCTGGCTGTGAAAGTAGATAAACCAGGTAAACCCTGAGCTCTGTAAGGCAGCATGCTGTCTTTGGAGCATTTTTAGATGAAAGCTGCAGTGTAATCTATTGCTTTGCTTCTCAGTATATAGGACTCAACTTTCTCTCTTTCTCCTAGTGAGCAAGCTCGACCTGACCTCCGCCCCCGCCTTGACAAGTAACATCAACACCGATTTAGAGATTAAATGCTCAGTCATCTCCAAAACCTCTGCTTCCTCCCGCTATGCCGTCACCTGGCTGCTCCAGCAACAGGCAGAGAAACAGATCATCGTAAGCTCGGACCGGGACGCCCTCCTAACATTTGGACCCCAGGTAGAGCTGAGCCACAGACAGCGAATCAGCATGAAGCGCACTAAGGGCCCTAGCTTTGAGTTGAGCATTCGACAAGCTCAGATCTCAGACGGAGGCTCGTACACATGCGAGGTGGTGGAGTGGTTGCAAGATCCTCGCGGTGATTGGTATGAACTCCCGCCAGTGTCCAGGACTACAAACATAACAATCCTTGAACCTGGTAAGTTGTCTCCAGATGAACACATGACTTTTGAAAGCCCTAAACCTATATTCTCAACAAGCTTAAAGGTAAAAAAGGTAAAAAAAAGAAAAAAAAGAAATTTAGAAAAAAAGAAATCTAGTACAATACATTCAAATTAACTAAAATCATAAGAGGTAAAAGTTTTGATATTATGTTATCTATGAAGTTAGCATGCTAACCAGCTAGCCCCGGCCTGTCCCAGTTCAAAAATCTGCCAGCTGAGCTAACTAGCTACTGGAAGCTACAGTTAACAGCAGTGAGCACTTATTCTGGTGACAAGCTGCCCCCTGTGGCCAGATTCTTACACATTGCACCTTTAAGCGACGAGGCCCTGCATGAAGACGCTATATTGTGCTAAAGTTCGAGCGATGGGCAGTGGTGGCCTAAAAGTTAGAGGCGAACTTGTGACCCCTCCCTCGTTACCACCACTGAGGCGCCCTTGAGCAAGGCCCTTTAACCTGAGCTGGTGTTAGAGGAAGAGGTGGGGCCAACTCCATTGTTGTCATTGACATCGTGTTTTTATGACTGAACCTACTTGTTAGGTGACCTGTCTATGTCAGTGAAAGTGAAATTGAATGTTCATCAATGCAAAGTGGTTATTGGACTGTTTTGACTTCTAAGTGAGCCGACTGATTCCTTTATTACTGGCCAGGTGCATTGTCATTCTGTTTTTACAAAACACTGACAAGAAGAGACACCTTACCTGAGGAACATTACTGACTGTGTGGTCTCAGTGACTTAGGAGTCAGGAGTTTTAATTGTGTTGTGAATATGGCCTCTATACAGTTATGTTTTTTATAATTATTTCTTTCTATTATCTTATTTATTAGATGTGATCATTTCAGGGGCTTTAAACTACAACAATTTCACTTCTCAGCTGACTTTGTTGTCTTTTCTCTGCCCACTTTTTTTTTTTTAATTTTCCAGTCAATGACCTTCGTTTAGATCAGAGAGAGCAGTCGTTAATTACCGGCGAGGGAGAAGAAGTGCAGCTCAAGTGTGACATCATCTCTGGTGCACCCAGTCCTTCTTTTTTCTACAAGGTCACTTGGCTCTATGCCGAACACAACTCTTCTGTCATGAATGCCCTGGTGGAGCTGGATCACAGGGGCCTGCTGAGTTACCCAGAGAACCAGAAGCTCCGAGGCCTGCAGGGGCGGCTTCGTCTCTCCAGACCCGCTCAGAGCAGCTTCCACCTTGGGATCCAGAGGGCGCATGAGGGGGATGGCGGGACCTACAAGTGCCAGGTGGAGCAGCACCAGCTGGACCATGAAGGTCGCTGGCAGCAAAAGGCTTCAGAAAGCGCAGGTCCCATCACGTTGACAGTAAATGTTCCAGGTATGATGACGTCTTTTAGGGTCACTTTGTAGGCAGCTTAATGAATGCGGTTTGTACAAGAAGAATTTTCCCGTGAAACAAGTCATAGTCCAGTCATACTTGTATCATGTGATGGTGTGTGTTTGTCTGCAGGCATTCGTCTCGCGTCACAACCACACATGGAAGCTGGTTCTCCGCAGAATAACCACTTCCCTAATTTTGCTGCTATGTCTCAACGATTTTATGCATTTATGCACATCTGTCCTGTTTGTTCATCACTTTCAGTTAAAAAGTTTTATGTTGTTGCGTTGTCTGTTTCTCACCTTTTTTTTCCAAAAGACATACTGTGGAATTTCATGTAAAGTAACATTGATCCGTTTGCCATGTTATATTAAAGAGCGTCTTTTTTACCACTGTGCTTATTTCTTTTTGTTTTTGTTTTGTTTTTTTTTACAGAAAATAACCTGTCCATTGAAAAGAATGAGCTGGAGCTGAATAGGAGCATGACCCAGGATTTTACCATACCCTGTTACATCACCAATCAATCCAGCAGTGACTCTGAGTTCCAGGTCACGTGGTTCCTGCAGAAAGTGGCACAGACCAAACAACTTCCCATATTCACCGCTCATCGAGACGCCACCCTACACGACAGGTCTAGGATGGGTGATCGGCTAAGATTTAGCCACCCTTTGCCCAACCAGTTCAGCCTCACAGTCTCGAAGCCAGGTGCGGGAGATAGTGGTCTGTACTTCTGTGAGGTAGAGGAGTGGATCCCATCTCTGTCTCATGGATGGAGGAGGGTCGCTGTGGAAAAGTCAGGATATTTGACTGTTTATGTCAGCGCAGAGGGTAAGTGTGTGATTTACAGTTTCTCTCAGCAGTTTATCAGTGGTTATAGGTCATGTTAAATCATCAACGTTCGTCTTGTCCTTTGCAGGAGATGCTAGAGCCTCCTCTGGGCCTGCATGCAATTCGGGCATCTGGATAGGGATTCTTGTGGCCTTTGCCCTCTGCGCACTGGTGGTCATAGTCGTACTGCTGCTGAAAATCTGTCGGAGCAACGGAGGAAAGAAGCCTGAAAAATCTCTGTGGACCGAGCAAGTCGCTCTAAACTCCAAACCCGGCGCAGAGGACTGAACATCGTAGACCCAGAGGAGATGGGGAGAGGAAAATTGCGCTCATATTTTTTTATGTTACATGTAATATTATGCAATAATGTTTTATAATTCCTCTGTACATATTTTTCATTCATTTTTATCCAAAGTTCAATCACTCTCGTTTTAATGAATGTGTTGATAATGTTCCGTTCCAAAATAATTGTTTCAGTGTTTTACTGTGCAGCCGGGAATAACTTTGCCTTCTATGAATTAATGAAATTCATTAAACCTTTAAAATTGAACAGGCACTTTTCATTTTACAGCCAAAAACTTCTTTGCATAATTGCCAGCTTCTTACCGCCTGCAACGGACAGTTGAGCGAGGCAGCGGATCGGCTTTGTGGCTTTGCACCTAGAAAACAACGTGCTCTCGCTGACAGATTCCTTTTCATGTAGCAACATAGCAGGCAGCTCGATGCTGTGCCTTTGATGAGGAGAAGTCAAAGCATAGCATGTCTCAGGGAGCCGCTAAGCACGAAAGGTGGTAAAATGTAAAACTTCTCTTCATTAGTTACACCGGCGATGAATCAACCAGGAAGTGCTCTGCGGTTCGAGCACAGGATGACTGTGTGGTCTGTTGAGACTCGAGTGTGACGAGCCTTATGTGCAGACAGAGAGGTTTAAGAGGTTACTTTCAGCCAGTAGAAGTAGAAATGAGCAGAAATGAGCAGATTTGGCTGTGCAACAAGAGGAGAATATCACAGTATCACAGTTACAAAACAGAAGGTTTTCTTGGGGTTGAACAAACGCTATATTATCATTTCACAGGAGAATGTGTCCTGGCATACACATGAAACTTGATGTAACCTTGAAATATGTGTACTTTTTATTCACACTAACACAATAGAATTCAATACTGTTGGTGAGAAAGTGAGCATGGTATTATAACTGGCAATTTTAATGTCACAGCATATCCTAAAAACAGAATACCGCTGCAACCTTACAGAGCCAGGACATTTTGGGCAAGAGTGATGGTCTTGAATAGCCAAGTCTTTTACCTAACATCAGCTCAGCGTGTGTGTTTCACTTCTTGAACACAGGAGTAAAGTTAAAAACCCATCCAAACATTCAACGAGTTGGAATCCACTGGCAGCTATTGTCTGACAGTTTAGCTTCTGGGGGCTATGGACAATTTAAGGGGGGGGGGGCTTCTGAAGTAGCCAGCAGACATCCAGGGCCAGACTTCCATTTCCATGTGGTGCTCATAGTTTACAATCACATTAGCAACCTGAGGTGTGAGAATGGAGGCCAAGACGAGAGATGCTTAGATTGTTTCTCAGGCAGAATGCAGAAGTGAAAATGTCATCAGATCATAGCAAATGAGTTGGAATAGAGTAGAATGCCTCTATTGTCAGTGCACCAATACAACAGAATTTCAGTGGTATAAAACACCAGCAAACAACAACAAAAACAGTAAAATGTTTTGAACTTGTCTTTAGTAAGCCTCAGCAGCATATTGTTGCACTTTAACCAGATATATTGCACAGGAAACTATTGCTCATTCAGTTCTTTCATGGCACGTAGGTAAAAACTGCTCTGAAGTGTGGAGGTGTGGATCTAAAAAAGACCTGCAGCGCCTTCTAGAGGGCAGCAGAGTGAAGAGGGGGTTTCCTGGGTGAGATGAGTCCTGTTGCCTTCTTCAACCAGAGAGATTAGGTTCACCGTCCACGTGAGGTTCTGGGAGATGTGTGCGCCCGGGAATTTGAAGGTCATGACTCTCCACCATGTCTCCTTGTGTGAATCCTCTGTTTCCTGAAGTCAGTGGTCAGTTCCTTTGTTTTGGAGGTGTTGATGGAGCACCATTCTGTCAGTTTCTGGACTCCATCAGTCCCACAGCCGTAGTGTCATCCCCGGATTTAATGATGACGTTTGTGCTGTGGGTTGGTGTGCAGTCGTGGGTGTAGGGAGAGTAGAGGAGAGGACTCAGGACGCAGCCCTGCGGAGCTCCAGTGCTGAGTGTGACAGGCGAGGAGTGATAGGTGCCCAGTCTGACTGGCTGTGACCGGTTTGTTCAGAGACTGCATCCCAGTTGCCAGGTTATAACGTTAGCCATTAACCTTTCTGCGAACCACAGACATGTTCAAGCTTGATATTCATATCAAACGTGGCATATTTTAAGTTCACATTATAAGTTTACTAGCTGACTCTCATATTGGGAAATGGAAAGTATGCTGGAGGTGTTACTGAAGCCAACAAGGCTGCCAAACGGCCAACTGCAGTGTCACACCAGCAGATATTTTCAAAGACATCTGGGGAGATTTACAGCCGTCTTGTGGTTACAACATGGGATGTTCTTTCAGGAGATCTGCAGACATCTCCATCCCTCTACGTGGCGACCAAAACCTGCTATTTTTCACAGGAAGTCAGACGATCTCCATCCGTGATGCTGGCAACCAAAACAGGCATTTTAAGCCAACACGTTTTCCTAATCCTAACCAAGTGTTTTTTTTTTTTGTTTGTTTGTCTTTTTGCCTAAACCTAAACAGTTGTGGCAAGAGAGGATTAGAAAACTCAATCTAAACAAATGTGAAGTTGCAACATAAATTCGGAACATATGTGTGGTTTTTCAGCAACGCACTTAAAACACATTAGCCAAAATCAACCCAATGTTTGCTGCCTCTTTTGCTCTCCACAACTGCGACCAAAGCAGGGTAAAATACTCAGACTACAAATGGACATTTTTGATACCACAATCATTTCCCCTTGCCTACAGATTCTTTAATCATATGTAGACATCTGTTTAAAGAGACTAATCATCGCTAAAAATCTGTTGAGTTATAGACTAAATGTCATTGATTTCCTACCAGTCTGCATATGCTAAATTGTCCTTTTTTTATTTTGGTCGCCTTAGATTGGAACACTGCTCCTGAAGAAGATGTATAAATCCCACACGGTTTGTCTGATGTGGGTATAAACACCCTTAAAGAGATTAAACAGCTCCCACTGTACCTGCATGAGTTGTTTTGCACATGAATGCATGTAAGATTCTGAATCTCTGCCATCGTGCAGTTGCTGCCTTTTAACAGATGTTCCTACTCAACAAAATTGGATGCCGGAGAGTAATCAAGTTGAACTTAGAGGAAAAAGAAAGTAGTGCCTCTCTGCCTCTCTCTCTCTCTCTCTCTCTCTCTCTCTCTCTCTCTCTCTCTCTCTCTCTCTCTCCCTTTCTCCCTGCATCAGCCCTATCAATGTTTAACACCCCATCTGTGTAAGAGACAAGAATAGAAGCCATTTCTTGCCTTCACTTTTGAGGAAACAAGCCTCAACATCACACAACTCCCGTACAGAGAAAGGCTCTTGTCCGATGAGTGTATACCAGTTATGTAAAGCTTAAGGTAAAAGTAACAGTGGTTTCTAAAAGATGCAAGACTGAAAGAACAATGAGGAAGTTTGAGACAGGCTGTGGTCCTCTCAGCCCCCGAGAGATGATGTAGCACTGTCTTTAGTCTTGAATTATACGAGCCCTTCACAGTCTGGTGGATGAGCTCCCTCTCGCAGCCTCCCTCTTAACTTTACTGTAATTCCACTCCCTTGTGTTTCCATGGCAATGCCTGTCAGAGCAAACAAAGAAACATTGAATTTGGGAGGGAAATCAATGCCTGTGCCTATGCAGCAAAGACTAGATGTAACAGGGACAAACTAGCGTCTACATCAGCAGCCATGCTAGACTCCCTCAGAAAGTCAAATCATTAGCTCTTCTCTTGACGTGCGATGCAGAGCATGAAGCGCAAAGTGGCAGTGATAAGACGGCATTCCTTGATCCTTCTCGTTCCAAACATCCAAAAGCTAATAGTTGTCAGAGGATGTTTTAGTTCTTAGTTTGCCAAAACATAGCTGGATTCTTGGAGCTGATTATCTCTGCCACTATGATCTCATTCCAGATCTGATTTGGCATCAGCTCGATGCTCTGTCCTTCACGTGCCATGAACGGACTGGATTTATGGAAACCATGTAGCCATTGTTCCGTAACACCTTTGAACTGCAGCTACTTGAACTGCAGGAACATTAAGGCTGTAAATACACGCACATACACCGCTCAGCCGCGACGTTAAAAGGACTGACAGGTGAAGTGAATTACAGTGATCATCCTGTTACGATGCAGTGCTCTGCTGGGAAACCTTGGCATTCACGTCGATGCCATTTGACACGTAGCATCCACCCCAAACACTGTTGTAGGCCAAGAACATCCCTTATGGCAACGGCGTTCCCCAATGGCAGTGCTCAAGTTTGACCGCATGAATGATATTGGCATAGACTTGGCCTCCCAATTCCCAACATCCCAATCCAATTGAGTACCCACGTGATGTGGCGGAACAAGTCCTATCCATGGAGGCCCCACTGTGGATCAGACTGGGCTCTGACCCATCGAGGTCCAGTAGATCATTTTCAGTAAAATATTCAGTCCAAAACATGGCAACAAGATAGAAAAAAAATCTCTATTTCGAAGCAAAACGCTATTAAAGTGCAATACAGATTCGCCGACCTCTGACCTATTGATTGGCATTTCCTGGTTAGAAGCATATATGCCCACCCTGTGGCCTGCAACGGTGATAGGACGAGTTCAAAGACAGGCGAGCCACTCCTTGTTCCATCCCCTCTCTCCTGAGCCACCTACACACCAGCCTACACAATGACTGACACATTATGTGTTATAAAGCGCCTACAGTAGCTTGGAAATTATGTAAGTTTATGTCATTCAATGCAATTCTCTCTCTGTATAAGCTGTCCGACCACCTAAGAAGTTGTATTTGACTATTTTATATGCATAAAGTTAGTGTAAATAACTGTAATATGTAATATATAATATGTGTTATTCAAATTGAACTTGGGCCTACGAAAGACCATATAGTGTAGGGGCAGTTACATGTCATCTGCAAGCTTTTTTTTTTTTTTTGAAGAAAAATAAATAAATAATTCAGTGTGTTCAAACTCCTATAGTAGCAGAGGCATTCAACGGGCTTCTGACTGTTTGGGGAGAAAATCAGACTGTAACCTTTCAAAAGAGCCCAAAACCACGTCTGCACTCCAAATGGCTTTGAACAGCTTTGACTTTAGCCTGCAGTAGGTACTTGATGATAATTTTTCCACAATTTCCCAGAATTACAAGAGCGAAAATGAAAGAAGGTCACTATGAAAACTAGAGCATGGCATGCTGTCCGGCTGGTTTATTGGCACACCTCAATGGCATGGGGCCATCTTTCAAGTTTTTTTTGTTTCACCTTTGTCTTGGGGATCCTCCTTCTCTTCTTCTTTCTCAATGTCAGAACAACTATTGGATCAATTTCCACAACATTAGGTGCATTCATTCATGGTGTCCAGAGGATTATTGATAATCGATTTGGTTATCTTATGACTTTTACCTTTAGCGCCACCGGCAGGTCCAATTTTTCTTACACATTGTGAAATATGTCAACATTCACAAGATGGATTGGCAGCTTTTGCACAGACATCTGTAGCTCCCAGAAGATTAATGCACCAACTTTTTACATCAGCTGACTTCTCCTCTAGTGCCACCATGAGGTTGACAATCTCGGTACAAGTGACACATCTCCGCTCTTGGATGGTTGAACTTTAAACATGAACTTTGGTATAGACATTAATGTCTCCCTCAGGAGGAATTAAAATAACTTTGGTGATCTCTCTATCATCTGCTCAAAATGAATCCAATTATTATACCGAATGCTTGCAAGAGAAGGCATTTCCATCAGTGCTGAATAGCATAACTAAAGCCGTATGGTCCTTAGATTACATCGTCTTCTAGGGCTGGTTGCACCATTTCCAGTGTTTCCCTCTTTACTGCCTGTGCTTTAGCCCGGTGTGCTTTCCCTCCACACCTGCACTGCATCACCTGAATAAGCCCTGTTCCTAGCGTTTTCTCACTCATTACCCCCACCTGTGTTTCTCCGAATCACTCCACCTGCACCTCATCTTTGTTTGTTTTTTAGCCCAGTCTTTAGCTGACTCATCTGTTCTTTCCCCCCCAATCCTGTTCCGTTCTCACTGTTGTGTTTGCCCGTTACATGTGTTCCATCGGTCTTTTATAAAACTTCATCCATTGATCTTCCTCCTGCCTGCCGTCTACTGCATTTGGGTCCGCCTTGCCTGCTCCGTTGTGACAAAAATAAGCTACCAAACATTGTAAACATTATCTGTAGTGTGTCAGCATCGCCACTGTAAGGCCCCGACTTATTTTTTCTACCTTATTTTTTGGTCACAAGAAGTCAAATTGTCTTCTTTCGCACTGTTACCTGAAGCATGAAGACTGAATTTGTGAAATCTGTGTGCGTGTAACTGTGCCCTGAAGAAGCACACACATACACAAGACAAAAAAAAGAAAAAATCACAGCACAAGTGATCAAAGTTTTGCCTTAAAGCTCCCGAACAAGAGGATAATGTGTCCTGGCAGTGGTAGGGGCGACAGGAGGGGGGGGAAAGACACTCAAACTACCATCTGCACGAATTACGTAACGGCTCTCCTGAAATCTGAAAGTCTTCTCTGAAGCACTTTTTGATTCCTCTTACCTCAGCTCACTGAATCTCTTTGCTCATACCCTCAAGCCCCCTCTGCTCCCTCACGGCCCTGTCTCGCTTTTGATTTCCCCCTCTTTCTCACAAGGAGAGGACACAGGCCAGACAGAGCTGCCTTATGCTCCTCACTTCAACCATAATCCTCACGCTTTCACTCCCCTCGGTCTCTCCACGTCAGTTTTATCATCTATCAGCACTAGAGGGAGCTATTGTTGGCTGAAAGGACAGGCATACAGTGTAGGAGTCAACAGGTTAACATTGAGGAGGATGAGTCAAGGTGCTTCAGAGCTCGCACACAATCTGAAAATAAACTTTGAAACTGTAGATTCTGCCTTCGCTTGCTGAGATGAGCTCTCCCGGTGCCCAGAGCCTGGTGACTGTTTTTTTAAAATTTGTTTTATTGTGTGTGAGAGAGAGAATAAAGGGGAAAAAACTGCCTACACAGTTGTGTGAAGACAAAGGTGGAGAGGCTGGAACTCAACTCAGACTACACGCTGTCACCTCAGCAATAGCAGCCTTTGAGAGGAAAATCGAAAACCGAAGCCCGATGTGAGTGACAGCCGCGGTGTTTTCCACAGAGATGCAGAGAGGATTACCTCATTTATCCGACGCGCAAACACAAAAGACGCACAAAATTGTAGACGACTCTCTAAACTGTTAGGAGCTGTCTGCCTTTTTCTTGCCGAGGCCTGATTGTTATCCCCAGAGACGACTCCGGCTGGTAGAAGGAGCCGGAGAGTCCAAAATAAAAACAGCTTAAATGGTGCAATATGAAGTAATAGCCTGTTCTGCTCCCTGTCAAGGGAGCTCTCAAGAAACTCAGCTCCCATTTCTTCTTTTTTCTTTTTTTTCCTTATTCTTTCACAGCTGTACTCTCACATGCTGGAACTGCACAGATGAACACCCCCAAAGCTGCTCTATCTGCGCCTCTCCTGTTCTGATAATGTAACCCATATGCATGTGTCTTTCATGTGAGCGCGTGTCTACATGTGTATGTGCTGCCACCGCTACCTTTAATCATATGTGTGGTTGCTGCAGATCTCCCTTGACAGGGGGATAGACAAAAAAAAAAAAAATGGAGAGGATGATCATAGAGTCAGATTTCATTATAGCAGCCCTGTGAAGCACGTATTGATTCAGCCATCGAAATGAAATCAATCTTGCTTTTGTGTTGGGTTGTTGTTTTTTTAAGAATAATATTGCGCTGGTAGGCACATGAATAAAACAGTGAATCCTAACCGACTCTTGATTGAGCATACTTTCCTCCTCGCCCATTCTCCACAGACAGCTCCATTTAACAGACAGCAAAGACGTTTCCATCTCTCTGACAAACAAGAAATAGATTTTTCGTTCAGGGATTAGATTCAACATACTTTCGCGGCGCTGATAAAAATGAACAAACACACCGCTGGCGCTGCTTTATAGGACTGCAGGGGCTTCTTCCAGGAGACTGCTGCCTTCCTGTGGTGTGAGCCTCACAGCGACTCTCAGTTGTTATCATAACTGTCATCATCCATAGCAGAGCCATTCAGAAATCCTCTTTAATAAATCATCGGGAGTTTATATCAAAGAACTTCCAGCGACATGTGCCGAATGTGAATAACTGATGACATATACAACTAATGCCGTGCATCTGTTTGGCTTGCAGATGATTCGCCGGCGAGGGCAATCTGAGTCAAAAGTAGCATGGCGTCTGAGATGTCAGCTCGAGCAGGGAATTTTTAATTCAGCACAACTGTGATCCCCGACTGAAGCCATTGGCGTGAACTTTTCCCGGGCGAGAAAATGGGAAAACAACAGTAAAGCCGGTCCAACGCTGTCTGTGTACAGTCTGGCGTTATCTGATTTTGGTACTGACAGAGCTGCCGCAGAGAAGAGGCCCTCGTAGCTGAGGGAAATGTCAGCCGCATCCAAAAACATCCATTGGCCGGTATCTCCGGAGCAGGGCAACAAATAAAGCTCCTCGGCTATCAGGCAACTCTATCAGCAGAGGCCACGCAAGCCGCTAATCAGCCAATATATCAGCACGTGGCACTGAAGGCTTTACCCACACACCCGGTGCCCGTCAGGGTCTCAAATCCACAAAATGTTTTCCTGGAGGGTAGAGAGGCGAGAAATGCCATGGTCAGTCCGACTTTAACCAATGAGAATCAATGGAATGAGACCATGAAAGAGATTTCTGCCACAGTTTGGCTGTTAGCTGCGTGGAAAAAACCGGAGTAAGACCAATGTTTGCATCTTCCTCCATCTCCATCTCCATCTTTGTTGGTGTTGCTTTCATCTAATGTCACTCACTAAATGTCTGCTAACTAATTATAACTTACTAATTTCTTCTAGTATGTACAGTTACACCACTGTGAAACTCACACTTAAGAGATAAATATTCCTCTTCCCATTATATTCATATTCAGCCTTCACACTGTCATGGTAACACCATAAATACAATGTGAGCCACCTGAGATCAAAACTGAATAAGGACTTTCAGTTGTCTTTGCTGCTTTAAGACACTCAATCCCCTCCCTGTTTGGAATACTGGTGTTTGCTTGTGTACCCAAACAATCCCGGCAAATACAGGAAGAAAAGACGAGCTCATATCAGACAGATCCATCAAACAGAGACAATCTGATAGTATTTGCTGTTTCCCTTAGTTTAGTTCTGCACATTTAACTAGCTATGCAGTGCCACCAGGACGCCATCGTCCCCACCGGAGGGAGATAATTGTGTGTTCACAGGCACAAATGCTTCAGCTCAGTGTGCGCATCTGACGATTCTTCTGTGCAATATATTCACGCCATAACGCCAGCTTTGATGGCTGGCAACGCCTGTGACTGAGCATATCTGTGCGCGTGAGCTGATGTCTTCATTAGCAGTGGTTTGGTTGCTGTCACAGCCCCTCCTCTCCCTCAGTCACCAGCAACGACGCTCTGCTGCGCCCATCAGCTCCCATCAGCCTCTCTCTGCGTGTGAGGCGCTCCCCCAACTGCTGTCGCACTAACTCGTGTTGCTAATTAGCTGACAAACACTGTACAGTCCGACCAAGGGCCTGGTGCACTTACAGCACTCGTGTTTTTGTACAGCTGCAACTTACACACACAGATATCTTTGTGATGCGTGTGCAGGGCCGTGAGAGGTTCACTTAAAGGTGCACTATGTAGTTTTGGTGAAGAAGAGAAAGATTATTATTATCTATTATTATCTATTTCCCAACTGAATAAACTGGATAAACAAAGTAACCCTTAAAGGATGACAACTTCATACTGTTTGACCTTGTCTATATGTGGCGGACCCTGCCACCTTTCCAGCTTCAAACAGCGTTCTTGGGACCTGAGAGCAGCTTGTTTATTTCTAAGTTTGTATTTTTACCTTGTTAATATTGTAGATATTAAAATTCCAAGCTTAAATCTCTCCTCCAAAACTACACTTATACTAGCTATACTATAACTATACATTTCAATAGAAACATCTCTCCTTTTCCTCCTCTCTTTTCACAGCACAGATGTAGCATTCTGATGTATATCTGTGTGTGCACTCACTTCAACAAGAGGATCTGGTGACCATCCTCCCATTGTATATCACCATGTGGCTGCCATGGCAACCAACTGCTTGAGATTGTTAACTAAAAGTAAGGGAAAAAAATAAAATAATTCATAATTGTAAATGACCCCAGTTATGACTGACATTAATCTCTATTATACTACATTTATGCTCCTTATTAGTGACATTTTTTCTGTCCCATTGCGGCCCGCTGATCACATCAGGTAAGTACGAGGAGGAATATGAGGCTAAATGACTTTAAGTCAACATCCGTCAGTGTCTCTTTCTCTCTCACTCATGCAGCCTCTCTCTTTCTGAGCAGCTGGCTGATGTGACACTGAGGCGGGCAGGCCTGTCACACATCATCAGGGTCTCATGGTGTGACACAGCAGACCTCGAGGGCACAGAAATGGTCTGGTCCAAGTCTACCTGTGGGTGTATCGCTTTTTTTTACTCCCGCTCCAGAGCACAGACAGGCTCTGAGTCATGATGGAGGTAATGAGAAGTCCCATGATACTTTTATGCGACATTTTCTTTTATTCATCATCTGTCAGTCTCTGCCTAATTAAATACAGTACAGCCATCTCAGGAGCTGCTCTCTCTTTTTTTTTTTTTTTGTTCATTTATGGTGTGTAGCCTTGAATTAGAAAACTACTTGGCAGGAACGTCCACAGGGTGCCTATTTCGTGTTCTTTTGCAGCCTTTGAATTTCATGCTGCTGATGGCTTGTCTATTAAATAGATACCTATATATAAATAATGTGAATACTGTTGTAAATCAGTTCTTTACTCTTTGTATCTTGCTCTCTAGTCAAAGGGACAATCCACACTGATTTAAATAGGGCAGAAAATTGCAGGTTCAGAGACTCATCAGAATCACTTTAAGCCCCTGGCCACACTGCAATCACCAAAATAAAAGCCTGTGATTTTCTGTTTTGTAACTTTAAACAGCACTTTGATTGATTGACACCCCTAGAAAGCTTTTCAGCTGCAGCTCTCTACTGATGAAACTCGTAAGTGTGGTTTTTTAGACGACCAAACTTTTTCAGAAGAGACTGATTTTTTTGTCTCCAGACTTGCTTTCATGACCCAGCAAACTGAATACGCAAACTGACCTTTAAAGGGGCACTATGTGGCTTTGGAGAAGAAATTCAAAAATCAGAATTTTAATATATTTATAATATTAATGAGGTAATAATACAAAACATTTATGTTTTTCCTTAACAGAATAATAAAATCAGTCAATGATTAAAATTGTCTTCCCCAAAACAACAAGTACAACACAATTTCACACTGTTGTGTTGAGAGAGATCTTGATTGTACCACCCTTCTAGCTTCAAACAGTGTCCTGGGTACCTTATTTTACTCTGAGACCAGCTTGTTTATTCCGTGATTGATACCTTATTAATATTGTAAATATTCAAATTCAGAGTTTTTATTGTTTCTTCTCTTAAACTACATAGTGTGCCTTCTAACAATAATAATTATAATAAAGGTGCCGGTATTTTCTACGCTTTCGATAATCTGTTTACAGCAGAGACAGCCAAATCGGCTGCTGACACAGCTAACATGAAAAGCAAACCCATGGCGAACCTCAAACAGGAGACCAGTGTGTAGCCCGCTGGCATGTTTGTCACGCTCAGACTCACATTTCTCTGTAAAAGTGTGGTAGCTTATGCGAGTTTAGACCCCACTTTTTACGGTCACTTAACAGCAGATGCTGTCCTTTTAATGACCCATACAGCAATACAATTAGAAAGCTTTATCACATCATAATGTCGGCATTGGGCCCTTATAACCTGTACCAGTAGTCTGAAAACAAGCCAAAGCTGAGGGCTGAGATACAGATTTACAGTAAGAGAACGTACAAGTCTTTCATCCTGAGTGTCTCGCTGCCACAGCAGGCCCATTAGGCTTCATGATGCAGTGTGCAGTAATTGGTATTTCAGTTGGTAAGCAGCTACTTTATCCTGGAGCTGAGCCCCACGCTGTGCTGGAGACTGTCTGATATAAGAGCTGCAAAGAAGACATGACTGAACCTGTACACATCGCTCAGAATAACACCTCAGAGGATGAACAAACTTTACCAACAAAATTCAGCTAGACATTTTTGTTCGGAGAGATTTAGTTTGTCCTAAAAAATTGCTCCTCTTCAACCTCGATACTCATGAAGCAACAGTTCCTCCCCAAGGGAATATTGGCGACTAGATAACCTGTGAATATTCAATAAGATGACCCTAACACAGCCAAAGGGGAAGTTCACAAATTAGCATTTTTGAAAAATGGTCTGTGTCATCAAAATTGGTGGTTGGGTTTACGCAAATGGCAAGAGCGTGGTTGCCCCTTTGATGTGGTAATAAGCTGTTTTGATTTCTGTGTGTCAAGCATGTTTTAATGGTGAGAGGCATTCCCAACAGCTACTACTTCAAAATCAATTAAAACGCTTTTGCTAACAGCCCTGCCTGCTTCACAGAGAGAGCAAAACTAATTCTCCCCCCTCCTGCTCTCACACATATGCTCACAGTCGGTTGGAGAATACGGACCGAGAGGAGTGAAGATATGGTGTCCTGAGGGATGGAGGGTAAGTCCCGGCCGGGTTCAGATTATCTTTAGCGCATGTGTGCTGCTCACAGCATGCTTACACTGAAGCTTGCGTGCGTGGGACACGGGCCAACTGGGCCAATACAGTACCCCTTTTTATAATTATTTTTTGCAGATGTTTGAATTTCACTAATTCATGAGTGTATTTGCAATGTTGGGAAATGATGACATGTACAGGAGAGTTTGTTTTTGCCACAGGGATGAGTCTACAGTATTCTGCTCAGACAAAAAGCTAAAAACGGAAAAGTGACTTTATGAATATAAATCCACTCGTGATTGTTGCGAATCACCCTGTAGCTAATGCTCATCAGCCGTGCACCCCAAGCCAATATCTGTTGACCAAAAACTGAATGCAGTTCTTCTCACGAAAACTAGAAGTAGTAAGTATGGCAGTACGTAAACTCCAACCTCTTGTATCAAAAAAATGAAACTCCTGACCGCTAAACTTCAAGCACGATTCCAGTGTTTCTCACCATCTAAACCCAAATCTCACCATTTAGCTCACTTTGCTCACCTGGAAAACGTTGCTCTTCAGAATGCCTCACCATGATTACTGATTGGTCTCACTCACTTCCTACCTGTTTAAACTCAAATATGAGAGAGGCCTCAGGTGAAAAGAAATGGAGCAGCACGGAGAAAAGAGAGAAAGCTGAGGAGTTTTTAGGAAGGAGGAAGCCGATCCAATATTGCTAATGATGTCTGTGCAGCTTTGGTTCAAACTTGAACGATGTTGCGGAATCAAAGTGGGTAGAGGAGTTTAGCCTTAACTTTAACCAGCAAAAGTGCATCTTATCTGTTCTAATACAATTATTATGTCATTGCAACATTTGTTCTATTATTGTACTGCGCTAATTTTCAATGCAGCAGCAGTCTTTATACCGTATATATCATAAAATTGAACCAATTTTGGGACAAAAAAACTAAATGTTTAAAAAGGGAAACAATTTCTGCACAGTTTTATATGTCTGGACATGTGGTATAGCTTAATGAAGATACAAGTATTTTGATGCGAAATTTTAGAGGTGTTATTGATCACGTTCAGCCACTAAATGGAGCTAATGGCGCAGAATCTGCCCTCTCAAGTGGTTGCCAGATTGCTGCACTAGCTAATGTTGCTAATGCTAGCTAGCTAATGGCAACGTTGCTAACGCTAGTTAACAGTAATATTGCTAACGCCAGCTCATTAACATTAGAGCAGTGATTTTACAGTATTCTGGGCCATTTTTATTATGTTCATTACGGGGGGGTTTCCCCCCCTGGTAACTACCAAGACTTTTAATGCTAGATACAGATACCACAACACTGTTGTATATTGGCTGACGAACCTTGTTATATGCTGGAACCAACTGTCAAAATTCTCACACAGAGATAAACTAAATAATTATTTTCGACCCAGCAAAATCTTTAAAATGATTGATTCCCAGTCATGATAAACGGTCAAGGGCAAGATATACTTTTATTCTGCTCCCTTTCTACAAGCTCTGTAGATGTATTCTTTTTTACAAAATGATTTGTCTGCATAAAAATGGCCTTTCCTGTTCCTTTGAAAAGAATCAGAGAGAACACGGTGTTTCATTTCACAAGAGACATGTCGAGTTTTGTCCAAATGGCTTATTGTTCTCATTTTCGGTGTGTGGAGTTTTGAGTAATTGAGCTTTACTTCCAGGAAACTTGTTTAAATAATAGAGAAAAACTGTAGGCCAAACTATAAGGCCTGTCCTGTAGGACCTGGAACCCGCTTGGACGTTAAACACTCACGAACCAATACCACCTTATTTCAATGCTGCTGACTCCAAATATCCTATTGATTTGAAATGATAATATCTCTTTCGCTTCTGAGAGTCTCATTACTGTGAACCAACTGTGATTATTTTTCTTCAACAGCTTTCGGTGCTAAAGGTCAAATCCGAAAAATCAATACAGACCCACAAGAATTATTTCTGGCTTCATGCTGTTCATTGAGAATGTCAGGACTTGCTGAATGTTGTATGTTATGATGGGATTGAGGGTCCCTGACTGCACAAGGGCCTCAAGTACGGAGGGCTTAGATTCTTTGAGGTGTGTCAAAGTTTGTTTGGGCAGGATCGGATTTTGTGCGTCAACACACGAGAGCCTGCGTGTGTGCGGCGTGCAATGGTTTGCATGTCCACACATGTTGGGTGAATGTGTACATTTTGCAGCTACAGATCAGCATTTTGTTGTTTTTTCCAGCAAGACAGTCAGTCACCAGGAGCAAAGATAGAGCTATGTGCACCTCTTTTTATGGATGTTTGAACGACATGAAAAGCACATATAAGCGTTGCTGATGAATGCCGGTGCAGTGAAAAAAGGAAGAGCAGGCTCAAAGGCATGCCGGAGAAAGTGTTTTGCATGGGAGTGCTAGCATGAGATAGTGTTTGCATCAGAGGCGGTGTTTTTCCTGGCAGGTGTATGTGTGTGTGTGCACGCGCGCGTGTGTCACTGTGTCTCTTTGTGTGCGTCTGCACAGATGAATATGCAAGTGTGTTTGTTTAGGAGAGTGAGGTGCATGACTCAGCCCAAGGCGGGCAGGCAGGCAGGCAGGCAGGCAGGCAGGCAGCTCAGGTTTCTTCTGTTTGGCATGCAGTGCAGATAAGATCGGACTGACCTGTTCATTTAAGAAGCCCTGGGCTTTACCTCTAGGAAAAAAACTCTTCTTTAACGGTTGACTCCTATCTTAATGCATTCAGTGCACAGATTGCCTGGATCTCATTTAAAACAGAATATCGTCTTCTAGTGTAAACTTTATTCTTACCTGTTTAAACAAGACGACAGAGAGATTTAGATGGGATTTGGCGGTGACGTTGCCATAGCTACTGTAAGCGTAGAACGACAGGCCCTTATCTGAGTCACTGTCTGTCTAAGAAATGTTTTGTGTGACTTACCATGTGTCATCGCCATCAATACCTCAATGTGACCTTTAACAGGATTGAATACTTGCGTCCTGGAGACCGTGACACTCTCAGCAAACCCCGTCTCAGATTTCACCCCTCAGTGATGATGTCACGTAGTTTTTCTCTGCGCTGCTGCAGAGATAAAAATCCGAATACGAGTTCACGGCCTTGCAATTTGTTGTAAGTTTTCAGATTTCAGAGGTTTAAGAACATGCTCAAGCGCACTCAAGTCATTTTATTTCCCATTTTAATTTGCGGATAAACCCCCTTGAGATACTCCACTTCAATTTCAGCAGGGTTGTCAGGTGCAAACACACGAGAAGTGACAGATGTTAAAGGAAAAAAATGAATCCGTAAGAAGTATTGTGACTCAGGTGCTGCTCAGGTTTCAGAGTGTGCAGCCCACGAGCAGAGGCTGTCTTCCGTGAAGCCATCCCCTCTCTCACATCCTGTTTTCTGTCACTCTTCGGCAGTCCGATCCAATAAAGCCACACAAAAGGCAAAAAAATACATGAAAAAGTTGTTGTTTGGGTTGTTGTCCGACCTGTGCCCCCTGTGCTGCATGTCATCCTCTCTCATATGGTTTCCTGTCACTCTTCAGCTGTTCTATCCAAATAAAGCAAAAAAAAAAACAAAAAAAACAAAAAACTAGCCAAACACACGCACAGGAAGAGTGGTGCGACTATTTTGGTCGTACATGCTCCCAAAAATGTTATATTTTCATAATTCACACAGGTGTACTTGAAATTTAACAGTTTAAATATGTATTAACTAAACATTTAAGGTTCTCTGCATTTTTTTTGTAGTGTGTGCTGTGATTTTACACAATTCATCAACATATTCAGATAAACAATAACACACGTATAAGGGGTTATGGTAATCCCAAACCACCTGCACTACATCGCTGCGGCAGGTGTCAGAGTACTTTAACACCCTCAGACAAAATAACTTTACTGAGTCTACCTATAAACTAAAGATAGAGGCGAATACAATCAAGTTCTCTCTCTGTCCCTCCCTCCAGTCACATTCCCACTCAGATGCACTGCCATTTTCTTCCTGTTCACCAGCCTGTCCTTGGACTCTCCCTGCTTTCACAATCAACACGGCTGTCCCACCCATCTACTCATCTGTTCACACATCTCTTATCAGCGCTGCGGTTGCCTGACTCTCACTGCCACTGCTCAGTAGTGAGCTATAGGTGTTTAGTTTTTTTTACCTTTTGTACACTAGTTGTTGGCTCATGTTTCCAGTTTTAAGGGAGACTTTTTATGCTTTTTTTTTGTTTTTCCTTCCCTTCAGTGTTTTAGGTTCCCGTGAATGTAAAAGATTCTTAAAAGCTGAAAAGGTCAAACTCTGCACCAACAGAAGCTCCTCTCTCCCACAGGAAACACCACTCCTGAAATGCCTCGTCAGTGGTCACCCCTTTAATTCTGTGACTTTGTGACATCACAGTACATCAGCGAGTCACACATTTGGATAGTTTAGGCCTAGCAACTAGTTTGCAACGTAGGATTTGATTGAGCACAGCTGCTCTGTCGTTGTCAGTGGTGCTTGGTCAGGCATGTGTGAGCTGACCAATCGGAGGAGACTGGGTAATCAGGAGATGTGGCCTTAAAGAGACAGGAGCTAAAACAGAGTGTTTCAGACAGATGGGGTACACAATGTTGCATCACTGGGTTATATGAGATGTTTTTTGAGCCCTACAGCGTGTAAACATGTAGTAGTAACCGAAAATAAAATGATGAGCCTGAAAATGAGCATTTTATGTCTTCTCAGCTTGAGGGTGATATCAGTCTTTTTAACAAACTGTTGGTAAGAAAGTGTATGTGCACTGCGAAGACAAAAATACAATGCTTAATTTCCAGACCCCGATTGTGATGGACTGGAGGTGTCCAGGGTGTCTCTGTGCCATGCACGCCATTGAACAGTATGTCGGCATAGGCTGCATCCTCCTCTTGACACTGACAAGCATCAGCAGAAAAATAACACTGACCTGTAAGCATCCATCTCACAGCTGCAAATTATCTGTGAGTTTGTTTTTAGTAATTGCTACTTAATGGCCCTTTGGCCGAATGAAATCCGTCCTTTCTGAGTTTTTTTCCACTTTCACACAAAAACACCACATCTGACACTATGGCTACGTTCACACTGCAGGTCTTAATGCACAATTCCGATTTATTGCTCAAATCCGATTTTTTGTTTGGCTGTTCACATTACCTCTTTAAATGCGGCCTGTCTACGGATTGCTGTGTGAACAGCTCACGCTCCTGAAGTGACCCGCATGCGCAGTTGATCATTGATGACATCACGCCATGACATCACGCCATAAACACGTCACGTGTTTATGGCGAACATGGCAACGGCAACTGGTAACGTGGTAATGTATGGTTTACTGCCAAAAACAGTGTGTGGCGGCAGCCGGCAAATTTGTGAGCGGGTGATATCACGAAGGAGGAAGAGGAGAAAGAAAATTCATATTTTAATGATGGCTCTATGCGGAGCAATAGCGGCAACATCCGTGCAGAGGAGTATTTGGATGCGGTGTCGGAGCCAGGAGTGGTGGGATCGGGATGTAGCTGGTTACACCGAGCAGGATTTCTTCCAGAACTTTAGAATGTCGAGGAATACCTTTCACCACATTTGATTATGTTCGTGGCTCCCGCTCGCTCCCGCCTGTGGCACACTTTTTTTTCAATCAACTTTATTTGTCATTCATTTACAAAACAGGGCAGCGCGAGTCAGAATGACGTCAGAGTCGCATTAAATGCGACCTGGCTGTTCAGATTGCGGTCGCATTCAAAAAAATTCGATACGATTCGATCTGATTCAGTACCACATTTAAATGTGGCCTGAATCTGATTAGAAAATGTCAGATTCAATGCAACTTGTGCTGTTCACACTGTCAAAAGCAAATCAGATATGGGTCACATATGAGCGAAAAAATCGGATTCAGGTCACTTGTAACTGCAGTGTGAACGTAGCCAAAGTAATGTCAACCCGCTCTGACCCATCTACCAGCTACACTTGAGTTAATACATCACCGCCGACTCAGAGCAGTATACTGACTCATATTTGACAAACAAAGCAGTAGACCTTTGATTGATTAATACCGGCTATTCAACAGCAACATAGGGCACAACTCAAGTGGTTTTTAACGTGCACTATGTAGTTTTAGGAAAGGAAATTTAATCAGGAGAGAAAGATCTTCATTGACTGATTTTCCTTTTATGCCGAAACAAACTGAACATACAAACTCTCTTTGTTTTCATGACTGAATAAACTGAATAAACAAACTGACCTTAAAGGACAAAACAGTTTCATACTGTTTCACTTTGTTAATATTTGGCAGACCCTGCCACTTTTCTAGCTTCAAACAGTGTTCTGAAGACCTTGTTTTCCTCTGAGAACAGCTTGTATATTCAGTTATGGAAAAAAGTTTTCATAGCATTTGAAATTCCTTCTCCAAAACTACATAGTGCCCCTCTAAATGCCTTTTTCCCTTCATTTTACTGACCAATTGATTTCAAATTTCATGTGAATTATTTTCTTTCGATCACCGTATACAGATGCAGCCTATAATAATGCAAATTGTGTGGCACAAATAATGGTTTAAAGGACTAGATGTTGACACCCAAATCTATTTGAGGTTTAAGTAATCCAATAATAAAAGCATACGGTAATCATGTAATTATTGCTTAATGCCTTTCATACAAAGTGAAACAGTGTCATCCCTGTGTTCAACTTTATTCGGGAACAGGGTTGTGAACCCAGTTTGGATTATACGCGTTGTGTTGGTCTGAAGGAGGAAGGGTAGAATGAACCTGAGATCATCTTGTGGCAGAATCCCCTTCAGATGCTACAATTACTGCTGCAACTACCCTGTAATTCTCCAGACCTCACTGCCGCCTCAGTTAAATGAACGTGTACTGTAGCCAACCAACCACAATAATGTGATATTCATCAGTTTAATGCTTGAATTAACGAAATTATGAAGAGAAACACACAATGTAAAAGATTATTGTGAATTGTAAAAGAAAACATCAGCACTCAGTGTGATCCAGGCTCACTATTGAAATTACTAAAATCTCACATGCAGTGCCCCTCTTTTGTTCCCAGCCTGGATAATGCTGTGATTCAGTAATCTGGTGGTGTATTAACCGGGCCTCCAGAAGCCCTATTCTTTTTGCCCACATGCATCCTCTTGCAGCCATGAGTCATGTCAGGTTTTCTAAAGGGGTGTGTGGTGAGAAGGACTTACCTTGTTCTGCATACACAAAGCAAAATCTCCAGTAAGTGTGACCATGGAAAGAACAAATTGTGTTTTTCCTGCCTGGAGAAGACAGATAGCATCTGCTTTGTAGTTGTTACCCAACAGCATAAAGGACAAGCCTGTACCTGCGAGGGATGATGATGAAATGCGCGCGTGTTGTGTAATGCGGTCGGTGTTTTGGGGCGTAAAGGCAGAACAATCTCCACAGTGTGTCTAGGCTCACCTTGCCATCATGAGCTATTCCATGAGAGTACTGTGTGTGTGTGTGTGTGTGTGTGTGTGTGTGTGTGTGTGTGTGTGTGTGTGTGTGTGTGTGTGTGTGTGTGTGTGTGCGTGTGTCTGTGTGTGTGGGTGTGCCTGTGTGTGTGGGTGTGTGTGTGTGTGTCACTTGTGTCCAGTACGCCACAAATGAATAATGTATGACATTCAGCTGTGTTTGCACGTCGGGCAACACCCTCATAATCAGGACGAGAGAGGAAGACAGACAGACAGAGTGAAGGGGGGAGAAGAGATGAATGCAAAAACAAACACATGAAGATTATTTTTAATGAAGATCCCAGAAAATTAGTTCTGCTGCTTGCAACAAAAGAACAAGTGGACACAGATGTCCTTCTTAATGACACAGGAGGATTTCATCCACACTGCTGCCAGAAAGCAGACATAATTGAATCTTGACTTGTTCTTGTTATGTGGCCTGATGGCTCTACTGCTGACGACGTGTGTAGGCCTCTATTAAAGGAGACCTATTATGCTTTCTAGTTGTTTTTTCTCCTTTCCCTTAAGTGTTTTATATAGGCTGGTGTGAAAGAACTTGAACATTAAAGGCCATATTGTGAATATAATATTACAGTATGAGAAAACTAATGTGTTTTTTGAGCATTAAGGCATGTAGACCTATTCTAGTAGTATCCCAAAATAAAATTCTGGACATGAAAATGAGCACGATATGTCTCCTTTAACTCTTGCAGTGTAATAATACCTACAGCAAGCCTACCCAGACTGAGTCAAACGCTTGTTACTCAGATGTTAAGGTATTTGCCCACGTCATTCAACGGGCTTTAATTGTCACATTTAGCGACACTAATCATTTTCCATCGAGTAGAGTGGGATATTTCTTGCAACCACCTGTCAGCTAATGATTATGAAAATTACACGTGACGTTGGTTCTCGCCGCAGCATCAGCTCTGCTGTCATTTAAAAACAAAGGAGACATAATAAACACATATTAATGTCGTTACTAACCAGCAGCTGTACAAGAAAAAAAAGAGTGGGTGCTTTCGCTCATGTAGTAATTGCTGCAACACCTGTGTTTGCTATGTTGTGTTCGCAAAGTCCTGTGCGCAGGTCTACATGCGTGTAAACACACATCTACTGCAAAGTTTTCAAAAAAAAATACAGTGCAAACACGTGCATGAGCATACAAAGACCAACGTTTAGACTCATACACAAGCACTGGTACATATAATTATGAAGCAATCATGGCAATTAGAGCTTTCAAGTGGAATGAAAAACAAAACAAAAAAGACAGGAAGTCTGAGTAGCATTTCTGTACAGTAGCGCAGAAGTGACAAAGAAAGGGAGAGAAAAAAGCTATCAGAAGTGAGGGATGGAAAAGGAGACAGAGACAGATAGAAGGGAGGAAAAAATGGTAGCTTGACAGTCATTTCATATTAATACTCTACATTAAGAGCCCCAATGATTAATTATTAATCTGCTGAAAAATGTAGCGATTTGTGCTCCTGGCAGGCTAAAGTAATGTAAAATACAACCCTGTGACTGTGGCTGTGAATGCACACAGCACAAGTTTAACATGCAGCGCTGTTAGTTTTGATAACTGAGCTTTTGAAACTAAACAGCTTGTGCAAGACACTCTGTTTATAACATAAAGGCAGGAATTACATATTTGGCTGAGCCAGGCTCAGCTGTAGATAATCAAAGGTTATCTGACAATGCAGAGTGTAATCTCCCGAGCCGATGTGAAGTCTGGCGTGAGAAATTGGACTGTATTACTTCGACTGTGTTGTGACTCAGCGCACATTAAATCCTAGATAGAAGAGTGGCATTCTTGAATCTGGCTGGTCCCAGCTGGAGTGCTCAGGCCTTCTGCCTGCTGCCTGTCAGTCTGCTTACTGTCAAAACCCACAGTATATACAATATGTCTGGTCGCTACGTGCAACAACACGCTCTACATGTAGTCCTGTTACATAGGCTGTGTAAAATCAGAGGATAGCAACCTGTCACATGTGTATGGATTAGGATTGTTGATTGTGAATGTCCATTTACCTCCGCCAAGGAAGTTATGTTTTTGCCCATATCTGTTAGTTGGTTAGTTGGTTTGTTGGTTGGTGGGATGGATGGATGGATGGATGGATGGATGGATGGATGGATGGATGGATGGATGGTGGGTTGGTTGGTTGGTTGGTTGGTTGGTTGGTTGGTTGGTTTGTAAACTGTAAACTTGTTTGAAACTTGACACCATTGACTTCTGGTATGGATCAGGATAAAGGGACGGATCCGGGATTTATTTTTTCACTTTCATAGTTGACACTTCTTTGATTGCCTGGAAATTATTCATGGACCTTGATAAACAAAATCAGGCATATTTAGGTGACTGGGTATCAGTAGCTGTGTTTACATGGAGCCTCATATTCAGATTATAATTGTTTTAAAAGCCCAGATGGAGTAAAAATGCTCCACATACACACCTCAATCAGAATAAACAGACTAAAACCAAAGTAAGTTTCCACCGGTTGCAGGGGGTAATTTAAACCTTTTCATAAAGCAATCAAAATAAAAATTGTCCCATTTAAACTAATAACCTGATCATTTTCTGTCTGCTTTCTTTCTCGGTGGCTTCTAAGGCGAACTGGTCGACTGCAGAGAACACATGCAAAAGTGGTGAACTATCCAAGGATCACACAACATTTCTCCTGTGCATGTCACACAGCTGTCAGGATTATATCAGTTGTTGCATGCAAATACCAGACCCAATAAAATCTCATCCCATGTAAACAGCTGACTCGAAAGTGAGTGCAGTTTAATGTGGATTTAAATAAAAACCCAGATCTGAAGAATTTGAATATGTTTTATTTGATATTGGAGTAGTCTTGATTGAATTAAACTGACAGCTTGGCTTTGGAGGAGGTACACCTTTCTCGATGTCTTATGGATTTGCTGTTCTTTCTATAAGCAATGTCCAAAACCTTTATCTCATAACCTCTCATGTTTAATTCAGGTGATCCACATATTGCAACATTACTTTTTCACATTGAAATGTTATACTTTCTCTTTTCTCTGTTTATCTTTCCCCGCCTGGATTATTTCCCCATCCTACTCACTCCTCTCAGGGATTCCTTGTAGAATAAATACGGCCAGAAGTTGATTCATTAGGTTTTTTTTTTTTCTTTACTCTTTGTGACTTTTTGAACAGAGCGCTTTTGTTTACTTATTTATAGTTATCTCTTTGTTTCAGATCATTTATACAACGGGGCTCGTTGATCCTCGGTGCACCGCGGCTTACAGACATTGCCTCACATGTGATCACTTGTTTACGTGGTGTGTTTTTTTCACATGTGCGCTCTTTTGGTCTCAATGAAGAACACCCCTCTGTTATCTGAAATGACGCCTGCATCGGGCGTGTGCATGCTTTTTATTTGTGTGTGTGAACTGCCTCCCCACACTCCTCTGTGTCAAGCTGACACAGAGGCATGATGTGCATGTGAGACTGGAGAAAAAAATGCACAGAGAAATCCAATAAATCATTCATATACTTTTGGGATGTACTATGAAAATGTGCCTATGATGAAATAAAATGAGCAAATGTCTCTCCCTCTCCACACCGAGCCTCTTGCAGTTGCAGTTATTATGATACCAGCGCAACAGATACGTAGTGCTGTAAGGGTGCTGAAATATTAAGATTTCAAATAAAACAACAAAACAAAAAAAACAAGTAGGCCTGCACACGTCTCAAACAGTGCTGAACAATAACGCAAGATGCTGGCAAACAAGGCTGTGGCTATCAAGACTTCTTCTTAGGTGACGGACCCTGTGATGAAGTGCACACAATTCAGACTCCTCTGTTTCCATGGAGACCTATTGTGATCCCCAGCACCCACTATATACTTGCAAACATTCCTCTAAAGCCTTTTTTCCTCTCTCTCTCTCTCTCTCTCTCTCTCTCTCTCTCTCTTTCTCTATGCAAAACATACTCGTGGATAGTCGCCAAATTCAGTGTGTGTGTGTGTGTGTGGGGGGGGGGGGGGGGGGGGGGGGGGTCAAAGGTGATCTGGTCTTCGCCGCCAACATGATGCTTGGCTCCAAAGACGTTCCAGATGCCTTTTTAGCTGCCTGCCTGTTCAAACTGTGCCATCACTCGGCCGTGCAATAAGGAGTCTGTGGAGAACGGAGCTAAATTTAGGTTGCTGCGATATGTAGACCAGGTGTAATGCACATGGCCTACCTAGCCAGCTCTGTGTGGCTGCGTATTAATTCAGCCACGTTGGACCTGGATAGACCTTTTGGAGGAGCTGCACCAATAGCCCACGTGCCTCGTACCAGTGTCTAATCCCACTCTGGCTTACTTCTCCTTGGCAGCGATGTCTGCTAAAGCCTTTGTTTTCTCTATATAAACATGCTTAAAAGCTGTCTCTCCTTTCCGTTAATACCATGACACAGTTTTAGACAGAGGGAGGGACAAAAAGATCTGCTTTTTCTCCATTAAACTGTTTGGTTAAACTGTTATTCAGATGCGAGGTTACGCTTTATTAAGTCGCCGCATTCTGTAAACATCTCTCGCGGTGCCTCGGGGGGCCCAGACACATTTCACCGGTTTGTTCAGGAAGTTTTTTTTTCTTTTTTATCGGCGCTAAATTCCAGCAAAGCGAAAAAAAGAATCACTTTAACCGCTTCCAAAAAAAAATAAAAAATGGTATTCATGTCGCATTCAGGCAGCGTTCGGAACTTGCAATTCCCAGCTGATAAAGAGAATACCAGATGGGTCCGTTGCAATTACTTTTTTGTGTGCCCATGCAAAGGCCTGCTCATTTATTTATGTATTACACAGGAGGGAGCTTTTGGGTTTTCACTAAGTTGGAGCTTCTTGGATTCTACATCTCTGTCCTTTTTTTTTTTTCCAGACAGCAACGCTTCTCTTTACCAGCTTCACACCAAAGCAGCGTTATCTCATTGTGCTATTTTCTGGTATTCCTCTGCAAACTCCCATTCACCCTGTCTATTTCGAGACCCTGCTAATATCGCGGCAGCCAAGTCGTGCAAATAAATAAATCCGAGCATGTGTCAAAGTAATGTTTGCTTTAGCTGCTCCTGATCGGAATCAAAGAAGGGTGGCATCTGCAACTTGCAATCTCTGAAAGATGAACTGTAACACTTCGGAGGTGGGGGGGGGATAAAGTGCATGCTCTGATATTCCCAACAGAGTGACACCTCATTACGTTGATTGCCAGTTGTGTGTGCGGGAGGGGGATCGGGAGTGACATTGTGTCTGTAACACGCAGGTAAACACCACAAATGATTAGTCTAGCTCTTCCCTTTGAAAGCCCTCATAATGTAACTACATTTTAAAGGGGCATGCTGCAGTTTTGGAGACGAAATTCAAACTCAGAATTCTACTATTGCCAATATCAATGGGGTAACGATGCAAACTCACATATTATTTTTTCGATAACTAAATAATGAAGCTGTTCTCAGAGGAAAATGAGGTCCCAGAACACTGTTCGAAGCTGGACGGTGGCAGGGTCCGCCACATATAAACAAAGTAAATCAATATGTGTGTCCTGTGTTGTCCTCTAAGGTCAGTTTGTTACTGAATCACAAAAAAAGAATATGGTTTGTTTATTTAGTTTGCTAAGGGAATTAAAAAAAAAAATCAGTCAATGAAGACCTTTCTCTTCTGACTAAATTTCCTTCAGTTAGACACTTAAGTTATGCCCTCTGTTGCTGTTGAATGACTAGTATTAATCAATCAATCAATCGATCCTTCTCTTCTGATTAAAATGCATTCTCAAAAATGACACAGTGCACCTTTAATATGCAGCATCGTGTCACTCAGGTCAGCCTCAGTAAGGTGGTCAAACTCCAAAGTCACCCTGCAAAACAAAGAAAAGCTGAGGGAGGGAGTAGCTTGCTCCAGGGGCTTCATTTACCATCCACTCCACTTAACCCATTCACAACATTAACACTCTGGCCTGGAATTTCAAATTCAGATATGCAAATGTGGCCTCACCCACAGAGGACAGTGGTGCCCCGCACGGCCGGGGCGTGGTCTGCCCCGATGCTGGGAGTGTGGGGTGGGGTTTTGGGTGCTGGGTGGGGGGCAGACAGCACGCTGGTAAGTTTTCCCAAACAAAAGTGGCTTGCAGGAGAGAAGGAGCACGGGACAGGGAAGTGAGCACGGCGGAGCGTTTCATTTCTCTGCGGGACGGACAGATTATAATGAGGCAGGAGCGAAGGAGGCTTTTTCTTTTTTCTTGGAGAATTAGGACACACGAACCGGCGTCAGGTGCATTTGCGGCACGAGTTGTTGAAGCCGGTGTTCCGGGAGTGAAAGAGTTTGATTAATCTGATGTATTGTGTCAGAGCACAAAGCCCTGTCTGCCTCATCTCGAGCGCCCGCCCATTGGGCTTTCTGCGGGAGCGATGGTAGGAGATTGATTATAGTCTCCGGGATTTCCGTAGAGAAAGCCAGAGCCTGCTGCTGCTGCTGCTGCTGCCTGGTCCGAGATCTGCTCTCCCACATCGCCACGGACGGGGAGAAGGAAGACGAATACAGCAAAGGACTTATTCCACACTCTGGCTCCCTCGTATTCAGTCCGGTAGCTCTCCAAGTCACGCTGGACTTTCTTTCTTTCTTTCTTTTTTGGTGTGTGTGTGTGTGTGTGAGGGTGAGAGAGAGAGATAGAGAGAGAGAGAGAGAGAGAGAGTGTGTGTGTCTTCTAACCGAGGAGGAGGGCTGTGTGAGTGTGAATCGCCTCCGCAGTCTCGGATGCGTAGTAAAACCGGGGAGTGGGTTGGGTCGCCCGGGCGCCTGGCACATACGCGCGAGTCGTCAGCGATAAAAGCGCATAGGTGAGGGCGACAGCGCGGAGGGAAGCGGCACCCGAGGATTTTTTTGTTTGTTTTTTTGTTTATTTTTTTCCTCCCCCGGAGCAAGGAGGACACCGGAGGGGAGAGAGTCGCTCACTGGCAAAAGAAAAAAAACAAAAACCCGCCGGACTCACCGGCTGTGTGGATTTCGTCCCCCCCTCCTTCTCCTCCTCCTCCTCCTCCTCCTCCGGCTGCTTCTGCACGCTCGGGAATCGTAGACCTCCCTCTTCTATTTCTTCCTCTTCTTCTACTTCTTCTTCTTCTTCTTCTTTCTAAATCAGGAAAAAAACCCTCGACACAGACATCACGACCTCATCCAAAGGGGGAATATTGGAAGTGGATCTGCGGGACGACACAATGGCAACCGGTGCGCTCCTTCTTCTCGCCTGCGCGCTGCTCGGTAAGTCACCAGGGGAGGATTTCAGCCCCGCACAGATTTTGTGATTTTTTTCCCTCCACTCTTGTTGTGAAAATCCGCATCCGCTGCTGTGTCAGCCGCGGCACACCTGTATGACACATGTGCACTGAGTTTGGGAGAGCGAGCGTCAGCGTGCGTGAGTCAGGTGGAAGTAGGCTACATCGATAATCACCGCAATAATGACAGATGCCAGTGAACAGCTGTGTGCGTGTGTGTGTGTGTGTGTGTGTGTGCTGAACTAGGTTAATGTGATATTTGGACTTTAGTCACAGATTAACCCTGTGCGGTCTGACCTCCTGTGTTCAAGGGGCTACACATCACAACCTGCTGTGGTCTGTAATTAACAAACACACACACAGACACACACTCACATCTAACAATCACACAGACATAGACACACACACACACACACACACACACCAGGGTATGAAGTCATCCGGTCCGAGTTTTGTTATACACTAAGTCAGCCACTGTGTCACACTCACCTGCAATTTATTGGATTTTTTCGCAGACAAATGCGAGTCCAAGCATGACACGCTCACACTGACACACACACACACTCAGTACAGGCATGACTGCTGACACACAACACAGTACATCCTGCCTGCGAACTGTCCCAAACAAACACCAGATGGCTTTTCTGTTCCTGGATGGGGAGGCCTGTCAGCGCTGCCGGGGGGGAGACAGAGATGGAGGTGGGAGGTGGGGGGGGGAGTGGGAGTGGAAGCTGGAGGCCCCCATGACTTGGCCAAGAGGATTACCAGTCTGCAGCCTCGCTTCACGTCCCCCTTTCTGAAGTCACTTTCACTGGGAGGAGACGGGACGTGATGGGATGAGGGGCTGTTTTGTTTTTTTTTCTCCCCCCAGTGGGAATGTGAAATCTTTTGTTCAGCGTACAGTAGAGGCAACTGCACACACTTCTACAGTGTAGGCTGGATGATGCCAGGGTGTTCATATTACATAACACTCATGAATCATGTGGTTAAATGGGAAGCAGTGTGCTGGCGATGAACATGTCAGGTGTTGGGAAAGAGCAGGTTTGGGTTTTGTGTGGTGTGTCAGCGTGAATCATTGGCACGGATTTAAGGAGACTCGTGATATTCGATCTCAGTGCGAGGGATCGTATCATGTTCAGTCACTTAAAAGGCCGATGGAAGCAGGGACGAGTTCTCATGTCGATTGGTCCTGCATCTTGGCAGATTGTGTCAGCGGCCAGACGGCAGCAACGTGAAGTCTTTGGACAGAGGGTGGCCCGGATCAGTGGTCTTCAAATAGTTTATTTTCCTGAACCAACCTTCCAAAACACAAAGCGTCAACGTCTACGTAGAGAAAACGTCAGAATTCTCTGATTCCATCTTCTTTAATGTGAATATTTTCTGTTTTCTTTCCTCCTCTATGGCGGTGAACTGAATATCTTTGAGTTGTGTGTATGTGGGGACGACAACTTGGGCCTTTTTTCACAGTTTTCTTACATTTCATAGACCAAACAACTATCGATCAATCAAAAATACTCACTACGTGTTCTGTTGGATGTGATATGTTGAGAAACTGATAATCATTTAAGTCTTAAAAATGGCAGAATGATCTTCTAACATTTGAATATTTTCAGATTATCCGAGTCTTTCATGATAGCGAAGTGAATGTATGCGGGGCTGGAGGGTTGGTCAGACAAAATGAGATAATGGAGGATGTCACATTGAACTTTAGGAAACGCTGGCTGACAGTTTTCTTACATTTTATAGACCAACTGATAATCTATTAATCAAGAGAAAAATCAACAAATTGATAAAGCTATTCTGCGTGATTTAAGATGTTGCTGTAAGATCCCCTCAAGCTAAAAAAATGCAGTTGCTTGACAGGGAATGAATTGGCTTTGGCTCATTTTGTAACGAGAAATTGCCAAATTTCTCGAGCTCTTGCTTCTCATACGTGAATATTTTCTGCTTTTTCTGAGTCTTTCATGAGAACAAACAGAATATCTCGGGGGGGCCGGACCGTCGGTCAGACGAAACAGGACATTTGAAGACGTCACATCGGGCCCCTGGAACTTGTGATGTTGTGTTTCTCACTATTTATGGATCAAACAATGACTCAGTAGGATGAACGATACTGCAGTTAATCAATAGCCCTGCAGCCATGAAATGATCGACTGTGCTGCGCTAGGCTAAAAAAAATAAAGCTTACATTTTGAAGAGTTACACAACTGCACGAATCTCAACCTGTATTTAACACAGTCGGCACCATACACCCATGTATGTGCTGCCTTAATATACTGTTAAACCACCATATAACCCTGCAAAATGGCTTTTTACACTTCTGAAGTAAGAATTCAACTATCTCCCCAGTGATTCATTATCACTGCTAGTGTATTAATAACACACAATGACAGATTAGCGGCTATTTTTATTGTTGATTTAATTTGTGGATTATTTCCCCTATTAATGGATGAGTTGTTTGATCTATAAAACATCAAAAATGGTGAAATGTTGATCAAGATGATGTCCTCAGTCATCTTGTTTTGTCCACAACCCAAAGACATTTAATTAGCTCTCATAAAGGAGTAAAGAAACCCAGAAATACTCCCATTCAAGGAGCTGGAATCAGATCATTTTGACTTTTGCCTTCTTAAAAAAAAAAATTCTCGAAAGCCATTAATCCGCTATCAAAACAGTTGGCGTTTAATGGAATGGCTGATAACCTAATCAGTTACTCGTGGGATCTCTGTAACTCTGTCGCCACACAGACGGTGTTGTCACTCTCCGGGTGTGCATGCTCACGCACCAGTGTTGAATGAGAGCGTGTGTGATCAGCTGTCTGATTCCACCGCACGTGAGCCGCCACACTGTACGTGTTTGCACTTGCAAAAAAAGAGAGAATAAAGGTGGATGACAGCTGTGTAAGATGGAGACTAGATCAGTCAAGTTAAACCCAGAGGTGCCTCTCGCTCAATTTTTTTTTTGCCAGGCAAATCTTTTATCGGGGGGCTTATTTATTTATGTGCGTGCGGATGAGTGTGTGCGAGTGTGCTTATGCATGGCACCAGGATTTTATGATATAAAACATATAAAAAGAGTTGCCCGAAGGAAGGAATGTTTATTAGCTTTGCAAACAGGATGTCTTCCTTCTTCCCCACAGAGAGTGGGAACGATGTCGTGCTTTTTTTGTGTGTGTGTGTGTGTGCCGAGTTGTGTGCTTCTGTTTGTGCAAGAGTGTGTTTTGAAACGAGGAGCCAACCGCAAGTACTCAAGACGTCCCAGTTTATATAACTAAATTGAAATGTAATATGTGCGAGGTCGGCTGGTTTAACTGTGAAATGCCTGAGCGGTTTCCGTTTACCGGGCTGACAGGAGAGCAGCCGCAGGTTTAGACGAGCTGCCACCGGTCCCGCTCATCAGCTGGTCTCAGAGCAGCTTCACATCGTACAGGGGGGGATTTTTTAGAGCTTATGTCTGACAGGATGCTCATTCTGCCTCCTGCACTTATTCACACATTTATATATACATCGCCTGTAGGACAGGTGCTTCTGTTCTGCTCTGTTCACACAGCATCTGAACATGTTATGAATGAATTTGCACAATCTTATGTCAGATGGTGGGCGCCGATAGGGAAAATGTGATAAATTATTCATAAATGTTGACTGAAAGTAGGGTGTGGCAGTGGGCGTGGCCCCCTTTCACGGAATCACACTCACAGCCTCATCTTTGTGTCGTGATAATCAGTGCGTATCAGACAATTAAAGGTTGATTTTGTGTTTTTAATCTCATTTGCCGCAAAGCACGGGTGCTATAAGTCACTGCCAAGAACTTCCTCAATCCTGCTTCAGACTTCAGCCAACTTTATTAATCAGCTTGACGCAAAAAATTACTTAATGAATCAAATAAACAACCCTTTTACATAATTTATTCAGAAATGGGTTTCACGCATGTTATTGGTTACACTTTAATATCGTGCCGGAGTGAAAAAATGTTCAGAGAGCGGTGTATTCTTTTCTTCTTGCATCCGTTGGTTTTCATTTATTTCTATAGGGTATGAAGAATAAGACCGCAGGCTTTAAACATGCGCCGACTGCATCAGAACACAATAATGGAACTGAAGTGAAACTAAGGAAATTCACTGTAGACTTGAAGTTCAGTGAGATGGAATACACGTTCAAGACTCCACACAGAAATAGATGAAATCCTGTAACTGCCCGTGGAGTAAAAACAATAAATTCGGGAAGTCAAAATGTTCTTCTTTTCTAAAAGAGTCAGCAGCCGTAGGGAAGTAAAACCCGCAGGAGCAGTTGGTATGATCCTTCATCCGCCTCCTTTTCTGTCATGTGCTGCATGTTTGTTTCTTTTCACTCATCCTTATCTTTCACCGAAAGTTCTGATGCTATTTTTGATCTGTGGTTTTCGTCCGAAGAGACGCCGAAACAATAGCTTGTTATCCCGGCTCATTACAGCACTATTGATTGAGAGGAGAAAAGTTTTAAGTAGTTGTGGTGACACCGTCAAACTTTGTGCTTATCCGCAGCCGGAGTATTAAGCTGGCCCTCTGTAATTGGCCCAATCAAACGACATGAAAGTGCTTAAGAGCTAATTTCCATTTTAGGCTACTTGCATTGTTTGTTTTTTTTAGTACAGGGGAAGAAGGGCAGCACGTACAGCCACTTAAGTATAGGTTCGATTGTCGGTGAGGTGCTGTGACAACTGTCACAAACACTTGAAGGCAGTTAGAGAATGAAGAGTCTCATTTTCCATTTCAGACCTGCTTGTTAAAATGTGCGCATTTGTGTATGTGAAGAAAGTTTGTAATTAAAAGAGAAGAAACTGGA
The DNA here is from genome assembly GCA_963678695.2 of Diplodus puntazzo. Classification (NCBI taxonomy): domain Eukaryota; kingdom Metazoa; phylum Chordata; class Actinopteri; order Spariformes; family Sparidae; genus Diplodus; species Diplodus puntazzo. The sequence continues at coordinate 16,088,300 of OZ023164.1, read as the reverse complement.
AATCTGGAATGTAAACCGGTGCTCCCAATGAAAATACTTAGTGGCACCCTGGAGCTCTGCCTCACCTCGATATACTTCTAACAGACTAAGACGATGAATATCTCGATGATCATATATTGATATATTGCCCAGCTCTGCAAATGCTTTACAATCATAAATGACAAAGAAAGCAGCATATCCGTAAATTTGAGAAGTTGGAATCATCATGATGTTTGCCGGATAATTAACTTAAATGATTCATTTGTTATCAGAACACATGGTGATTGATTTTGAATTTGGATGATTAATTTCACAGGCTTCTTACCGTCTTATGTTGATGGGAATGTTGAGGTCAACACTCAGGCGTTTCAGTCTTTGTCAGGATTCAGCGCTCGCCCTGCCACACCCTGACGTCCACCCCGGCCTCTCCCGTGTACCAGAATAAGACTGGCAGCTGGGATCCCGCACTCCCCCCCCCCCAAATTGACAGGGACATTTCAGCTCGTGTGTGGTCAAGCCGCGGCGTCTTTTTGCCGTGCATCTCCAGTCAGCTGTTCGCACACTGTGAATTCTTTTCCATGTGTTTGCAAGCCTCAGCCGACACGAGAAGACAGTGCTGTCTAGACAGGGAGGCCAAACGCAGTAACTCACTGCGACGCTGTTTTTGTACCTGATGAAGTGAAGCGGTGGAAAAGTTTGGCGTGTGTGACCGTCCCAAGTTTTGTTAGTCATTATTTTTTTGCCTGTTGCCTGCCACCAGAAACAAAAGGGCCCGCTTCTCTCTGTTCGGGGAAATACGGGCTCGTGCAGCTGTCTGTTTGTGGTGCTGTTTGCTCCCCTTGTTATTCTCCGTGCACGCTTGTTTGCATCATAAGCACCAGTCTCACGTCTCTGTGAGTAAACCCATGACAAGATGCCTTTTGTGCTATTGTTTTTTCATATCATAACATTGTTGGCTCAACTGACAAAAAACAAACAAACAATGGAGAAGCAGAGGCAAGACTGTCAGCTTGGCTTTCATCCACCGGCTGTTTGGTGGGGCTTCAGTAAATATTTCTTTGCGATGCGTGTTGAAGCTGCAGGCCTTTGGTAGGTCAGTGTCAGGACCGAGATGCCTTATTAGTCACGGATCAATAGCACTGGGCGAGGGGTGTGTGGTTAGTTCTAGCATGGGCACGTTTTTTGCTGCACCCAAATGCAGGTCGATGCTAGTTACTAGTGTCATCTACCCAGGGGGCAAGTAATTGCCTTGTAATACAGACTTCACAGTCCGCTTCAGAAACTCACACCCAGCTATCATGGCGGTTTTACAAGCGCGCCACTGTCCTCTGTTATCCGGTTTCCTCCTCTCAAAAGTGAAATTCAGTGTGAAGGAATAAAGGCGCTCCCAGAAGAGATCAAGGACAACCTTGGATTGAACTGACCGAACTTTATTGCTATCAGAGCAATAAAAGGAAATCCAAAAGCTGGTTGTGGGTAATCAAAGTCTTCTCATGCAGTGTCTGTTTTATTGTCTTTTAATGACGATCCTCCCCCGTGACCCAGATCCAAGCTGTAGTCTCTCTCCGGTTTACATGGGGAGAGGAGTGACTGTGTGAAGTCAAGCGAAGTTCTTGAGGGAGACTTCCTGCCTGCCACAGTGAATCAGGGAAGTGGCTGGAGCAGAGGCAGCGTCTGCTTTGTGTCTGATTTTAGACTCCGGCAGCAGCGGCTGCGGCAGCACCTCTGGTTAACTGTCAGGACTCTCGCACATCACAAGTCCCTGCCAGAAGCCAGGACCGCACGCTTGTGCTTGCACGTCTCGCAGCGCCCGAGATTGTATCTCATGTTTTGTGATAACAGCCCAACAACAACCCTTTAGCTGTTGAGTTTGTAAACCTTTTAAGTGTCCTCCTGGGCCGATTTGCATGTATCTCTGCCTCTGCTCACTCAAATGGTACTCCAGCTGCCTCCTCCTCCTCCTCCTCCTCCAGTGAATAGCCCCTGACCTCCCTCCCCCACTCTTTTTTTTTTCTCAACAATACAATGCCCAGCCCACCTCTTCTTCAAAGAGCACTAATTAGAATCTCCCCTCCAGTGTGATCCAGACCAGAGATTTTCCTCTTCCTTACAGTATCAGAGGAAGGATCTGTGTTTAACAGCCAGATCTACCTTTGGACTGTTTACGAGCACCTCAAACACCAACCCAGCCCTTTTCCCCATTGGGATTTTGTCTGCTCCTCCCCGCCCCCCTCTGCTGCTCTGTGTTGGGTGTGATGATGACTGGCCCGGCGAGAGAATACCACTTTCCACCCACAGCGCTCTGAGCTGCTGTCCTACGGTGCTGCCACACTCCCCTGCTCCCTGCATGATCCTCCGCCCGAGCAGATCCCACGCTGGTGGGATACACACCAGGCGGCGTAACTATGGCGACTGCTCCCCACCTGCATGCAGCTGATCCACACACTCGGGTTTCACGTCCAAAGGTGTGTGTGCACATGAATAAATGTCAACACGCACGATCGATTCTCCCCCACACACACTTTTTTTTAAAAACCCTTGTGCGCAATGATGGCGAGCACTTCACTCACTCTGCCATTATGTTCTGCTAATGTGCTCCTTTTCCGCCTTACACCTAAAAACCAAAGAGATGCACGATGTGTGTTTGTGTCTAATTGCTTATGCATAAATGCATGAATTTACAAGCGCGTGTCTTTTACTGCCTGAGAGGGAAAATGACTGACAATGGCAGAAAAAGTCTGTTTGAAGTAGACTAATTAATAGTTAATTAGTTTCCTTTCCAATCTACAGCCTAATGCGCAAACGTGGGAACTGATAGCAGGCTGCCAGTCATACAAAAACTAACCACTGTACATAAAGTAGATACAGCTGTCAGGCTTAATTGTGCACAAGCACAAGATGGATAATGACCAAAGATAGCTGAGTGTTTTTTTTCTGTTTTTTTTTTATAGCCCCGCATTCTTTTACAACAATTAATGCAAATATTCAGTTGACTCGTGATAGGATATTATGAAGCTTAGCTTTGTTTTGTTTCTTGCACATAATCTATGTATGTGTGAGAGTTTTGTTCATTGCTTTGTCATTCATCAGACAGGGTGGGGTGTGTGTGTGTGTGTGTGTGTGTGTGTGTGTGTGTGTGTGTGTGTGTGTGTGTGTGTGTGTGTGTGTGTGTGTGTGTGTGTGTGTGTGTGTGTGTGTGTGTGTGTGTGTGTGTGTGTGTGTGTGTGTGTGTGTGTGTGTGTGTGTGTGTGTGTGTGTGTGTGTGTGTGTGTGCGTGTGTGCGTGGGTTTGAGGGAAAGGTTGTGGTTGGTTGGGGGATGGGGAAATGAGGTTAGCGGGGGGAGCAGGTGTCCTCATGGAGTTAATGGATTTGGGGAGGGGAGTAGATTGAGGCACTTAATATTGTGGAGGTGGAGAAGCAGTGTGCATGAACTGATGTGGATCAACCCATCTGAAAACCTGCCTCTATCTCCTATCTTGACATTTCTGTCTTACACACTGTTAAGAACAGAAATAAACAGGAGTTGTGATAATGATTGGCACCTCTAACTACTAACTCAAACACTTCCATGTGGCTCACACACAGTCCACAGCCTTCTACTTGTCGCATACTGATGATCTGTAACCATCTGTCACACTGTAAATGTTTACCAGGCTCTCAGTGACCCACAGAATTGTAAATTTGACAAGGCGGCATCGACTCTACACTATATGCAAACTACGGCGTAGAGACTGTCATATAATTATGTTTTTCTTCCTCGTCATGACTTGGTTTAGGCTTGCTGCGGTAGTCAGTGTTCAGTGCATACACTGATTACGTTACTTGTCCACATTTTGCTTTTTTTAGTCAGTACTTACTGATTAAAAAATATTGCCTTTTTGGCAATACATCAGATGTAAACACAGTAGAAATAGGGTAACCTGATAACATTAACGAGGGAAAAGAGTAGGTTACTGAGAAGTTGGAGGTGTGCAGCCTGGCGCCTGAAGCACTTCCTCTCATAAGTCCTTATTCCTCCATTACTCCACAGATCGTATAAAACTTACCCCAGACATATTTAAAACTGATCCGCTGTCAAAAAAAACCTGTCAAAAACGTCCATTGTTTTGCTCTGTGACTGAGTTTTTGATGAACAATAGTGGTGCTAAACTGCATTTTCTGTAACTAGGAACTTTCTGTAACTCTTCAAAGTAAAATTCGACTCATGTTTCATAAGTTAAATGCTTTATATGTGAATCTGTGAATATAAGTAATGTATTTATAAATTGACTCCGGTGTTGTCGGTTTTGTAACGAGCTTATAAGGGAACATTTTGTAGCCGTGGCAACCGCTCCTTCTGTTGACAGAATTTCAAAAGTAAGTTCATGAGGACAAATGATGGAGTGTTTGATTACTTTCTGTATACAGTTCTTGATTTTTCTTCATGTACAGCATGTGATTGATTGTTCGCATTGTAAGTGCTGTGTTTAGTAAAGCATGAATGAATTTTCTGTCCATATAGTACAGTACCGTATTGCCTAATATCCAAGCTTCATTTTGAAGTGCTGTAGCTTGTGTGTGTCTGTGTGTGTGTGTGCGTGTGTGTGTCCTGGTTGAGCCTGGCATTGCTCAGCCATTTGACTGTGGGCGTTTTACAGTCCAGTGAGTTCATCTGAAACACTCCATTTTTTGTTTACTGTTTACTTTTGCATTGAGACAAAAAATTAAAAAAAGGGACATTGCCACCTAGCTGCATTTTCTTTGAATAATTTAATAACAGTAGGGTTAGTAAGGAAATGTCTCTTGACACACACACACACACACACACACAGTTTTTAAACTTTAATTGTGATTATACGTCAAGATGTCACTGGAGCTGGGCCATACGTGAACTGAGTCACAGCTCCGCGCAGGCTCTGCCTCTTGAGTGCAACGCTGCAAAACTAAGCGTCATTTGATAATTCTTTGATTAAGTAATCATTCCCTCGCCTTCAGTGTTGACGGACAGAGAAATAAAGCGGCACATAGCACTCAGATAAACAGCAGCTTGACGGGTTGAGCAGGAAAACATTTAGTCTGACATCACAGATGAGAATTTAGCTTGAAATTGTTTGACTTAAAATGCTATTTAAAAGCTTCACAGAGGAGTCGCTGCTTGGTGATTATGTGTTTCGAATGATTGCTCAGGATGAAACAGTGAAACTCAAAAGCTATTTTCCTCCGTGGTCAAACAGGAAGGAGAAGCAGCTGAGGGTGTAGGAGGGAGGATGAAGAGGCAGCTGTTCAGCAGAGAAGGATAGATTATGATCTGCTCCATGTTGTTGACACTATCCACAAATATCGCCGGCATCGGAAAATATGAATCGGCCCACATAGAGAAACAACTTTACGGCTGTAAGCAAGCCATAGCCCCTACATTCACTTATAATTACAGTGTAGTGGCCAGAGACGGAGGCAGTGTACGGTAACACATCGACACAGAGGTATGAATTAGCCTTAAAAAAACCCCACTGTTTTCATCCTGGTCTCACCAGCTGTTATGAGCAACAGCGCAGGTGGGGTCATGACTGTTGTAGCCCAGGGGGCCCATAAATTAGGACTAGTTAGCATAGTGAGAGCAGAGGACAGCATGACCCAGGTGTAACACAAAATGGGAGTCCCAGTTCAGAGCCGTACAGTTTCGAGGTTTGAGTCACAAAAGTGGAGGCCGAAATGCACAGTGTGTGATATTTGCTGCTCAGTCCAAACAAGGAAAACAAAAGAGGTATTTTGATGATGTGGAGTAGCATAAGACCGTGGGATCGGTTGTCGTCTTGTTGTTTTTTTTTTGGTTGTCGCCAAAACAGCAACACACTAATACCAATGAAAATCTTAAGTGACTCGGGCAGAAGTGTTCAAGCAGGTAGCATAAACTTTGATATTATCCAAGTTTTATTCTTGATATGTTTAGTTACGTTCAATGACTTCCTCAGTCTCTAACAAACAATCTGATGTTATAGGGTGAAGTTATAGCCACAGGCAACCGAGTGAAATGCAGCAGAGGTGAGGGGTTTGGTGACACAGAGGCAGGAAAGAAGAGCGTAAGAAAAAGCGAGCTTTAATAACAAGCTGATATACAAAGCCAAACAGAAGTTAGCGACAAAATGGTAAAAAGGAAAATCTAAGAAAACTGAAGAGAATTACAAAAATGGAGGACAAACCATAAAGCCATGGGGAACGAATCACTAACAGGAAACACACAGGGAAAGGGGAACAGACACAGGAAAACAGGAGACGCAGGATGAAAGCAGATCAGTTAGGGAACAAAAGGCTTAAATACACAAGGGCTAACGAACAACGAAACGCACGTGTACACAAAAAAAGGGCGGGAAAAGGACAGAGAGGAAGTGGAAAGATGAATCTACAAAATAAAACAGGAAATTACTAAACAACCCAAACCATGACATAACTCAACACATATCACAAAAGTCATTTTAATGCAACACTTTCATGGACTTGACCACCTCAAGACTTGACCCAACATGAAACTTGAGGGAAAAAAAACATTAATCAACCATGCTTCGACATTGTCAAGTGATTGTCTGAACAGTTGTCAGCCGGTTAGCTTAGCTGAGCATAAAAAGACTGAAAATAACCGCTAGAATGGTTCTGTCTGAAGCCAACACAGTCATTTCTCTGCTGCGAGCAACCTTCTGAGGTTGTTAGCTGTGTGAACAGTATAGCCAAGAAATGTTTGTAATTGACATTCACCCTTCGATGTATGTCAATTAATGAGGATCTGGGGTGATTTTGTTCGCTCTTGGACAGAGCCGAACTAACGGTGTCCCCCCTCTCTCCAGTCTTTATGCTAAGCTAAGCTAAGCTAAGCGAACTGCTCGCTGCTTCATATTTTGTGCACACTCAGTATCAATCTCCTCATCTAACTCTAAGAAACTAAGAAAGTGAGTATGGTTATTTTGTGAAACACCTCCCTATCTCTATAAAAACAGCTCGGTCCTCATTGTGATTCAGATGGCAAGAGAGGAGCAAGATACAGAATTTGCAATAAACTCTTTTAACCCCAGCTAGAGATAGCGGGAGTCTCCATGGTAGCCTAAATACGTCTGCTTCTTCGTGTTTGGTTTTTCTCTCTGCCCTCTGGCTGTTTTTCTGGCTTTCCAAGGCTATGATTGGGAGTCCTCCATGAAACTGCTAGCTTACAAAAACTCCCTCAGCAAAGTTTTCCCTCCATGTAGCTGTCCTGCTCTCGAAATCCTCGCTCTTTACCACTGACGCCACCTGGCTCTCTTTATTTGAGCCATACAAGGATGAAATAGTGACGTGCGGCATATCCGCTTCATCCTCCCACTCTCTGAACGCTCTTGTTCTCCCTCTGATTAGAGCTGCGTGGACGTGATGGGCAGTTTTTTGTAAGTGTTTGTCAGCTGTTAGAGCGGCCTGCTGGCCCGAGTAACCGGCCCTCTAATGGAAGTCGGAACACTCATTCTCCCTTTTCTCGCTGTATTTCTCAAAGTCAAATGCTCTCGCAGCATCGCACCTTTTTCCCAGCTGACAGCCTGCCGAATGTTTTCCGTGAACGCTGAAAATCATTTAGCTTTCTGCTCAGTCTCCTCTCGAACATCCCAGTTAATAAATCAGGCGGTGGATGTGGGATTTGTCGAAGGTTCGGAAGCTTGAGGGTCAGAGGTTGTTAACGACAAGCCCAGCTACACTGATTTTTACACCCTGATGATGTGTATCACTGCTGGAAGGACGAGGAATGAGAAAAGAGCAAAAGAATGAGGGCTGAATTGTAATATTCGATGCTGCCCGGAGCCCATCAATCACAGAGAGAAGAATCAGAGAAAGCCATTGGTGATGAAGGACTGTGGATTCTCATCACTCCATTACATGGATGACATGCTTGCCCAGCGCCATGTACCAGGACAATGTAAGCTTTTACGCTATCACCAGCATCAGCAGAGGCACAGTTCACTCATGTCAAATTTATATGATTACGAGCTTAGGAATTGAAAGAAACAAATGTCATCGCTTAGGCTGTAACATAATGAAGCACACAGGTTTATTTCGTTGCCCGATTTCAGGAAGCGGGCGTGATTTGTTTGGAACTGTGCCCGCATCCGCTCTAAATGTTAGCGTTTCCTTCGCATGAGAACATCTCCTTTTTCTCCAGCTTTCATCTTTCTCCCTCCAGTATTCCCTCATCTTGGAATCTCTCTGTCTCCTTCGCACTTGTTGCTCTCTCTGGTAATGATGTTAACAGGGTCAAATGCTTTCCGGGGGCCTAGAGGGAGAAAGACTCAGAGTGAGTTTGGGGAAAATGGTTAACCAGCACTGCGAAGTGTGGAGAGGAAAATCCTCTTCATCTTTCTCAGGCGTTTATTTCTAACTGTCACACATACATGCAGCACATCAGTCGGCGGTACATACGGCGCTATATCCACTCAATTTGGTGTGTGTTTTCGTGGTGTTCACCACCATGGAGGCAGCTGTCGTCTTCTCTTTAGCTTCCTCCCTCGTACTCATTTTCCTCTCCCCTCCTTTCCTTTTCTCTTCGCTACCTTGCTTGTCTGAGTATCTTCACAAGATTTCAGATCAGTGGGATGAGTGTGAACCCCCCTTAGGGAGATGGGACATTGACTGGCTAGCAAGCATGTTCATAATTAATTCATATTTAACTGGTTATTTGAGTTATTTGAGTTCCCTCGCTCTTCAACTTTCTCCAGAAGTTTCTCAAAAAGGGTGGGCAATACCACACTGTTTGCTTTTTATTTGAAATCAAAAGAATACCAGGGGCATTAAAACTTAAAACGTGTTTACAGGGCTTAATTATTTCTTTATCTCATGAAATATTCACAAGAAGAAACATTTGGAGTAAAACAAGTTTAATTCTCCACTAAGAATAGCTAATTTGCTGGTTTATTGAGATTTGATTGACAGTGGCCTGGCAACACTGGCAAATATCCCACAACTGCTCTCAGAACCTAATAAAAAACATTGGTAAATTCTGATTGATGCACGGAAATGTGTGACATCACACAATAAAATATACAAATATTTAATTTGAATACACAAAACTGCAGCAGTTAATATAGTGTTTTATGCTCATAGTAAGATGCTGATTGACAAGGCAGGTTTTCAGTGCATTCATTAAAACATCTCACCTACTGCCACACAAGTCAGAGTGCTGTGTTGGTGTTGTTCAGGTTATGCATCACTAATTGGCCTCTTCTGTACGGTCCCCTCCGGGAAGCGGGGTGTGTGCACTGAGAAGTGTGTGCATGGAATGTCACACTCTTGTTGAAAGGTGATAATGAATCCTTGTTGTCTGAGACAGTTTCTTTTTTTTCAATTTTCTCCCCCATCCTGTTGTTGCCATAGAAGATAGCCAATGGAGACAGTAACCCTCCATTCTTTCCAATAGACCATAATCACACAATGGCCATTTTCCTCTGACTTCGCGCTCAGGATGGGAAGCTCAAATGTCCTGTTGCTGCGTTGCAGGTGACAGAAGTAATATAAACTATGGGAATCTTGCAACACGTTCTAATTTTACCACTTCCTGATTGAACAGCAACTAGAAGGACAATGGATAATGAAAATCTGGAGAGACCTGGGACATATTTGAAAGTTAAAACACATCAGTGATGACTAATGTTATCTTTCAACCACATCAGCAGGGTTTGCTTCAGCATCTGGCTTCCTTGATTGACAATCCAGTGTTTCCCACACATATACATAACTTAGATGGTCTGTCCAGGTATATTAACGGTCTACAATCTCATCCAAATACGGTAACCTCTGGCTCAAAGGCAATAATGCCAGACTCATGACTTCAATAACTGTAGTCCACAAACAAATGGGTGACGTCATGTTGGTATAAACTTTTTGTTGTTGACGCTAGTATCAAGACGCGTGCTGTACTTGATATTTGAGTTGTTGATATCGCATTGAGGTAAGGTATCTGCTCACCCTTTTCTGGTTGCTCATCGCAGATTTCTTCTGCTGTAACCTGTGTGCGTGTGTGTGTGTGTGTGTGTGTGTGAGAGTGTTTGTGAGTCTGTTTGTAATTAGGAATGAAAGCAAAGTGAGATGAGGTGATCGACAGCTCAACTCTCCACATTAGCACTTCTTGACACAGCTGCGAACATCCTCTATATTATTTACACCCTGCAGGGTTTTTTATTATACACCTTTTCTAGGTGTATAATTATCCAATGTCAGCGATGAGTGATGATGTGATGGTCAGGCCCAAATTCTAGTGGCCTCACTGCCATTTCCACTGAGAATAAGACACTGGCCACAAATGATTGGATTAGTGTTTAACCCCCCTTCCACTTAGCATAATCCTCTTTGCAGCTTTCCGTGTGTGTGTGTGTGTGTGTGTATATATGTGTGCGTTCAGAGTCCTCTGCGCCCATTGCTGTGTACGCTCCAGCCGACGAACAGCAAGGTCACTTGGAGAGCTCATCCGTGGTCATCCACCATCGTCTGGAAGGCACAGGTCGCATGTTTCCGGCGTCCAGTCAACGAGCTGTGTGGGAAGCACCCGGCAGCGAAGATGAGAGATGAGACACAGGAAAGAGTGAAGCCAGAGTGGGTGAGGGCGGGAGGAGGATGAGGAGAGGGGTAGCGAGACATCCGCGGTATGCGGAGATGGAGATGAGCGTTAATAATAGAAAAATCTGAGGCCTTGTTGAGAAAATATGGGCACTCGACATCGAGACAGCGCAGCCAGAGGTGAAGAGATGGGGGAGGTTGCGGGCACAGGATTATTGCGGGGAAAGGTTGGTGGAATTGAGCGATCAGTTGAAGGTCTGCAGGGTTTGGTATGTCATTGTCAGCCTTTCTAAACAGCCTCCAGAGCGATGGGCACTTTGAAGTTTCACAGAGCTGCTTAAATCCTGCCTGAAAAGACGCAGAGAACTGCGAGGCACAGAGAAGAGACAGGAATATACTGAGAGGGAGAGAGAGGGAGAGAGGACGAAGGGAAGGATTGATGATGGGAGGAAGGGAGTGAGAGTAATCAAAAGTAAGGAGGCAGCTTGTTTCAGGAGGATGACAGGAGACAGGCGAGCGGAGGAAAGCTCCGGGTGCACCAACACAGTATGAGTAGTAAGGCTTTTTTTTGGGAGGGGGGGTGCATGAGTAATATGTTTCCAGCAGTTCGAGATGAGTAGCTGCAACATGAGAAGCAGTGATGCAGCAGTACAGCCCTGACATGATCTGAGCTGAATGTGGGTAGACTGGGTGCCGCCAGACTGACGAAAAACAGGGAACCGAGGCCTGAGTCAGAATGGATGGCTTCTTTGTACTAAATGCGTCCCATCACTTCCTCGGCAAGATGCAGTCAGCGCACTCTACTATAGACTTTCTGTCAGTCTCGGGTTTAGAGTGCTGGGAGGGAATTTCATGTGTTAGCTGACTTTTAAAACGCTAGTAGCCAAATGTTTAGCAGGTCAAAGTTGCAATGCGCAAGATAGTCGATCGCAGGGTCTCATTCCCAGGTCCTTAAATACCATTGACTTGGGTTGTTGCCCACCAGCCCATAGCACTGGTATTTGACAACCTAGGAATGAGACTTGACAATCAATTATCTTTCTCCAGGGTAGGACAGTATGTTCAGAGGGACTAAAACGGTGTCAGCCATGGGTGGCAGCCATGGGCTACAAGCGATAGACCCCGTCTGGAGTGGGTGCAAAAGCTCGACCACACATTGAGGATGTAAATACTGTCTTTTTAAATTAATTTGGGATCCCAAGGTTTGCAGAGACTTGGATTACATCAGATTAGTTGTATGGGCACATGTTTTTTAATACAAGTCTACTTCAGTTGCGTAGGAGAAAGCCGCAACAGAGTTTTGCTGTGAAGCGCCAGAAATGTTTAGTAGACTAAGAAACTTCACTCGACTTTCCATCCACCTGAGGGAGGATAGATGATGACTGAATTTTCCTTTGTTGGTGAACTTATCCTTTAACAGATCTGGATAATCTAAAGATACAAACAAATAATATTGTTCGACAGCTAGAAATCTGAGGAGGAACATGCAGCCAGTCGTCTTCTTTTTTTTCTCCAAGGGAAATATTTATTTTGTTTCTTCAAAGGGCTTCTTCAGTTCCATTTCCATGTGCTAACAACACAAGCCTTAATGATTAGTTTGTCGTTGACTGTGATGTTTGTTTTCTCTTGTTTTTTAAAAAAAGCATCAGGAGATGTGTTTTATTATTCAGCAGGACTGCATGAAAAATGTAGCATGAGCAGAGTGCGTGTGGGAAATATTAATAAGTACAGAATTATTAAAAAATACATTCTGAGTGGGGCTGATTTCACCATGCCAAGCCTTGTATAGTAGTCCTACGATATCCCTATAGGAACTTATCTGGTAGGATCCAGTGACATCACTGGGAGCTTAACACACTTAATATTTGTTTACGTTGTTTCTGCTGTCACTTTGACATTTTACATTATGTATTTTCCTTACAGCTGATGTGCAGATGATTGCACCACTTGGCCAAATAAAGTTTTCTCCATTCCCTTTTCTATAAGAGCGAGGTTAACAAGTCTGACTTTAAATGCAATGCTATTCATGAGCGGAGTTTCATAGTTCATGTGATGATTGGTCCTGTGGGAGTCCCATAAGAGAAATCAAGCCATAAGGATCTATTGATTTAAGCATTTTTTATTTCGCTGTGCCACTCAGATCTGTTCAAGAGAGGGACTCTGAAAGAAAATTATGGCTCTGTAAAGATTTTCATCAACTCACAAGTAGAAAGTGTCTCAAAAAGTGACAAAAGACCTGAGGCTCAAACCGCAGGAAGGAAGTAAGGCGCGCGATCCACACAAACGAACGCGCGCGCATGCGTGGCCATACACATATGCATGAGCGTGAATGCACTCGCATTAATAGCAGTGAATGAAAGCTGGGGGTGTAGTGGAAGTGTAAGAGAAAGTTACTATGAGAGGAGAGAGAGGATGTTGAAGTTAAAAAGCTGTTCTGGTGAATTATTAATGCCAAGAATTGTGCCCACAGACACAGCATCTTACAGACTTTCTCTCTCTCTCTCTGCCTCACACACACACACACACACACACACACACACACACACACACACACACACACACACACACACACACACACACACACACAGACACACACACACACACACACACACACACACTATTCACCATTCAGGGAACAACTACAAACATCCCTCTCATTGGGGCCAACAACAGAGCACTTACACATACCCCCCCAAATCCAGACAGAGCGACAAGTACGCCGTTTCCTGTCTGCACAAGCAACTGGGGATTGCAGCTGTGTTTGCGAGTGTGTGTCTTTGTGTGTGTGTGTGTGTGTGTGTGTGTGTGCTTGTGTGTGTGTGTGTGTGTGAGAGAGAGTGTATGTGAGTGAGGATGCAAAGGGTTGAGGCAAGATTCCCATATGTTGTTTGCCTAAATATAGGCTACAAAGCGACATACAGATTAGCAATAGTCGGTCGTCTGTGGGGGCTTAACGCTGAAGTCAGCCCTCAGTTGGCGACAATTCATGGATCACTCCACCAGCTACATGTTTTGTTTTAATGAGATCAACGCTGTACAATCGGAGATTCTTATTTATTCATTAACAATATGAAAAATGCAAAAGCAGTGTTTTGTAAGTTTAACCTTCTTATATTCCTGCTGCTTTAGTTTTTATTCAGAAGAAGACGGCGTTGGTAACAGCGGAACTTCTAAAAAATGCTGACAAGGAGCAACTGTCTCAACTGAATTTGTATTTGTAGGCATAGGACAGAGGAGGTATTTCAGAAATCAGGATGTTGATTTTTTTTTTTTTTTTCAGGTAGCAGTTTTGACCTCTCACTAGATAGTGTTGTAATGGTTGTAATTAAAGTGTGCCTTCTGCAAACCTGTCAGCATGAGGCTGTGAAAAAGAGTCTTTCTGGCATAGTGCAAATGGCCAACCCTTAACCAACCCTCCATATATAACACCACACCACAGATTAATAGGCTAAATACAAGGATTTTTCAGTAAAATTACTTAAAGTAAATTTGAGCTATTAGCTGGATAATGTTAGCTTCTGGGTAACCGGGAAAGAAAACCACCCTGGTGCTTGCTTCGCTGTTGTCAAATTGGCAGCGGTCGGTCTTAGATGCTGCGTTTAGGTCCCTATCTGGTCTTGTCTGACCAGCACTCTCATCACTGTGGTCGCTGGCAGCTCGGCTCCTTTGACACGAAGCTGCATGGCGGGGTTGCAACCCACATCCATGCTAATGCTAATCAGCTACAAGAAATTCCAATCAATGTCCTCAAAAAATTTCTCCCTTCCATTTTTACAAGAACACGTAAATATGCAGACGCAGATAACATCCAATTTTATTTCATGGGGAAGAAATAAAGAAAGAATTCCCGGATCCGTTCCTGTAGTGCATAGCCAATGAAAGGAACAATGAAAATGGACCCATAAGACATAACAGTAGCCTTTTTACTACCCATTTCAAAAATACCAGTACAGTTTGACGCACGTAGCAAGCCATGCTGACTTGTGTTTTTCCAGCTCACACTCACCTCAGCTCCTCTCACCTCAGAGCAGCACAGCTGCGGCACCGTCCCAAGTGGTGGAAGGTTAACATGTGAGTGCGTGTAATAGCAGTGAGCGTGATTGGATCTCGGCGGTTAAAAGGAGCTGCTGTGTATGTTTCAAGTGGTTAGTGGTGTTCGAAAGCTGTGTGTGTTTGTGTGTGTGTGTGTGTGTGTGTGTGTGTGTTCGGATGAGTGTGTCTGTGTGCACACCTCAACCTCAGTTGGCACTCTCCATAATGCTCAGCTGCACACGCCACGTTGTTTCTGTATTTCCTGGGAGATGTTGGGTGCATAAACTCTGCCAGTGCTAAATAATTAAACCACAGTTTTGTAACCTGTGTTCTCTCTTTCCTTCTCTCCCCCTGCCCTCACCCCACCATCCACTCTTTTCTCTTCTCTCACCTCCACCCCCTTCTGTAGCTGGTGTTACCGTGGCCCAGAGAGTGGTAATGGTGCAAGCTGGCCCGCTGATACGGACCGAAGGCTCTCACGTGACCATCTGGTGCAACGTGACGGGCTACAAGGAGGGTGTGGAACAGGACTTTGAGTGGTCCATGTATCTACCAACGGCGGCAGACAGGGAGATCCGCATCGTCAGCACCGCTGAGCCCAACTATGCCTACGCCGTTTATGCCCAGAGGGTGAACAGCAAAGAGATCTACGTGGAGAGGCTGAGCGGCGACTCGGCCGTGCTCCACATCACCAAAGTGCAGGCCAAGGACCAGGGTCTGTTTGAGTGTTACACACCCAACACAGACGGCCGGTACCTGGGATCCTACAGCGCACGCACAAACCTCACTGGTAAGATTCTAAGCACAGACACACACACAGACACACAGATACACTGTGACTAACCACGTGTTACCAAGCATGCAAACCTGTTCAAGTAGTCGCCCAAAATAAAACGATCAACCTCGAAAATGAGCATGATTTGTCTCCTTTCAGACAAACTGATCCCAGCCTTTTTAGTATTCAGATGACATGATACACATATGCAATACACTTTGGCAAACATGACTGGAATTCAATATATCAAATTAACATCCAACAAAGCAAGTTCATTTGTATTCTGCAGCCACGTTCAGACAGAGAGGTAATAAAAGTGCTAGCGATAATGTAATATGACCACCTCTGTAGCAGTGTTGTGATTATATTAGTTCAGAAATTTAAGATTTAAGTTACTAGAGTCGCCAGGATGAATCAATTGATGTTGACTATTAAAGGAAACGTATGATTATTTTCAGGTTTCATTATTCTACTAGAATAGGTTTACATGCTTTAATGCTGAAAAGAGACATCACTTTGCTCATATTGTCCAGTGCTGCAGCTCTGAATCCCCCTTCTGAACACGGTTTTAGCTCCTGTCTCTTTAAGGCCACTCCTCCAGATTCCCCAGTCTGCTCTGATTGGCCGGCTCACACACGGCTGACCCAGCACCGCTAACAATAACGGCGCAACTGTGCTAAGTCAGTTCTCACATGCCAAACTAGCCGCTGGGAATACATTACGCAAATGTGTGACACGGTGATGTAGTGTGTCACAAAGGGACTGAACTGAAGGTGAGACTACTGAGGAGGAGTTTCAGGAGCAGTGTTTTATGTGGGAGAGAGGAGCCTCTGTTGATGTGAAAGATCTTTTACATGCATCTTTTACTGAACCTATATATAGGTTCAGTAAAAGATGCATGTAAAAGATCTCTCATATTTTATATATAACACACTGAGGGAATTAAAAAAACAAAACAAGCCCAATAATTCCCCCTTAAATCAAACCGCAACTATTTTGATAATCGTTTAATCAGTTTGAGTAATTTTTGATCGAACAAATGATCTGGTTCCAGCTTTTTAAAAGTTAATATTTTCTATCTTTATTTTTACTTCTCTATAACAGTAACTGAATATCTTGTGCTTTCACCATGTTGTGGACAAAACAAGACCTTTGAGGACATCATCCCAGGCTTTAGGAAACACTGGTCAACATCTTTAAATGACAGTGAAAATAATCATTAATTGCAGCGCTAATGTTTGCAGGATTTTCATACTTGGATTAACCTGTTCTGTGGTCTTTTTGCGAAGATGATCCGTGAGCCCCCTTTTGACCCTCACTCTCTGTGAATGTTGCCTTCGTGTACCCATCAGATGTAGTATACATGGTGGACCACACATGGCAGCTTCATTATTTACTTTGGCCTCATGAAATACAGCAGGGATTTGATTAAACGTCCATATATTTCAACTTGTGCGACATGTATGCACAATATCAATGAAATTCAAAGCAGATCAAAACTAGATTTTTGCACAGGACCCCCCTATGCAAATCAGGGCCTTGTGATTGAAAATAATGCGAGATCTGCTTTGAGTCATTTCAGTGCATATTGTGCGACAGTGCTGCTTATTCTAAACAAATTTAAATAAACCTTTCCGACCTGGGACCTCGAGCAGCGTGCCTAATGGTATGTGCTGTCAACCCTGAATGTGATGTTCTTGGAGGTTTTTTGGTAAAATACAGAATAATCTGTATCGCCAGCAGATCAGTGACAGCCAGGCTGATCACAAATAAAGCGAACCAGAGCCTGATGTCCAAAAACTAGCTATGAACCGCGCGCCCTTGTTGAGGGGGTGTGAGAGGAAGTGCTGCAATCCAACATCACACAATGTCCCATCTGTTCTGACCGGGGAAAAAACCGAGCACTTCCCTATCTCACTCACACGCCCACACAAGCTCTCACACCTCCTTCTCGTCTACTGTATTTTTTCCTTGCCCTGAGCAGTTTCAATACAACACGGTGTGTCGGAGTGATGTGTCAAGCAGCAGCGTTAGTTCCCGTCTTCCCCTCCTTCCTCTCTGCCAGGGACATGTTCAGATCAACCCAACAGGCATGCGGTGCTGAAGCCACAGCTGTCATAGTTTGAATTGCCATTCCCGTCATAACTTCGTGCCTCCGTCCCTGTCGAGGCTGACCTTCCTCCTGAGGTCAAAGTGCACACCAAGTGCTCAATGGCAGGGTTGCACTTTATGCGTGTCCCGGTGTGTCCCTGCGAGCAGGGAACTTCTCTGTCAGAAAGTCATGTTCGCTTAACAGATCAATAGGCCCGACTTTTCGTTGAATAAGTATTATTATCAGCGCCTCAGCGGTTGTATTATCTCGTACGAGCAGTGCGATGTGAATTTGGGTCAGGGCTCAGGCGCGGGGCACTTTAAAAACAGCGCTGCTGATAGCACGCGGTATTTATAGAAGTGCGTGTGAGAGAGCGAGGCCGAGGGTGCGAGCGGAGGTGTTGAGGGACTTTGTTATCTGAGCCTTTCTGTGTCTTTAACCTCTTAACCCAGTTTCAGAGGTCAGGGGTACGCGGCGGGGTCCTTCCCATCTTCGGCCCCTCTGTGATTGCTCAGCAGCTGCACGCCTCCTTGGGCTGTCGGCGGACAAACAATACCTTGTGTTCCCTTCCCCTCCCCCTCCCCCTCCTCCTCCCCATGTCCATCTTCTCTTCCTCATTCTCCCATCTTTCTTTCTGTCATCTGTCCGTCTCCATTCATCAGCCCCCTGGCCTCTTTCTTTAATTTGCTCTTGCCCTTAAAAAACCTCTACTGATGCTGCCTCTGAGAATATGTCATTCAAGGGTGATGTCAGAGAACAACCGCAAACCAGGGGAGTGTTATGGAGGAAATATGGGGAGGAAGGATATGAGATAGGAGGTGTGTTTCTGTCTGTGTGAGTTTCTGTGTATCTGGGCTGTTTGGGTTTGATGTAGGAGTTGAAGGCCACACGGTAATCTGTGCTCTGAGTGGCGCATTAAGGCTTATTCACTCACAGGGATGCGTTTCACCCACTGTCGACTCTCCGCACAAAGGGCAGAGGAGGGTTTCAAACGTGCAACTTAATGCCTGATCCCTGAGGAGGAGAGCAGTTTCTGTTCTGCACCTGGACGGAGTTCTCCACGATACTGTGACGTTCCCCTGTGTTTTTCAGGCCTTGTATTGTCCGTCACACAGAATCAGACACCCCACTCAAGCACGTGGATAATTGCCTGGAAATGTGATCTTTGCCTTTTTTTTGTAAGCATGTCTCTTTGTATGGGACTGAGTGGACAGAAATTGTGTTTTGTGTGTCTTTTCTTCCCTCTCTGAGAAACTAAACTTAGATTTATCAAAATATAGCTCTGCTCAGCCCCTAAGTGTCAATACTGCCCGAGGCAGTGCAGTAATATTACACATGTGAAATGAATCATTTGGCAGCACGGCACAAATACTAGATGATGTCCTCTAAATCATGGCGTGACTCAGATAAACAGAAAAGTCATTATTCTTTGTGAAGAGAAAGGTTAGGTTTGACAGCTCCTTTTGTTATTTTCCTCCACGATTTTGAAGAGGAAAGACAGACTGGCGTACTAGCGAGTGAGGAAATAATCTCCACTGTGGCCGTATCTGTAAATGAATTATTGGCCCGTGTACTTAAGGCGGCCATAACTGCTATGTTTATATTAAGAATAAAGTGAAATCTCCCTGCGATAAAACCCACAGAGAATTATCACCCGGCTCTGCATTTCCCCCCTGCGCTCTACACAGCTTCATTTTTCACTTCGTGGTTTTTACGGCTCACAACTGAACTGTTTTGGCTCAAGTCTCACCGGGCTCATCAACCTTGTTTCCAGCAGCTGCAGGCAGTTAAAAAACTCTAAAATCCCCCTCTGTACACCCGTACCTGCTCAGCACCAAAACAGCAGACAGATAGTTAGTGACTAGCTGGTGAACATTTAGCAGCTAATGAGCGTGATATTTCCCTCAAGAGTTGGTGGAGACCAAAAACGGAGCCAGAAGTGAGGTGAATGTTGGACAACTTCACAAATGCTCATCTTGGTCAGTATCTGGTGGTGTGTGAATAGGAAACTATTTGCTAACACCCCCCACCGTATCGCCTATTAAATGTGATAATATGTTGGTGTATTTTTGTTCCTCCAGGTGAGTAATGATATGAACATTCATATGAGCATGATAGGCCTCCTTCAAGCGACAGGCAACCTGAGAGGAGCAAACCAAACTCGACGTGCTCATCATGAATATGAATATGTCTCTCAAATGCAACATTAATGCTCCAGTGTGGCATCTTTTTCTGTATTGTTTGTGTTTCTAGCTTGACAGTGTAGTAAAATC
This sequence comes from Diplodus puntazzo, assembly GCA_963678695.2. Taxonomy (NCBI): domain Eukaryota; kingdom Metazoa; phylum Chordata; class Actinopteri; order Spariformes; family Sparidae; genus Diplodus; species Diplodus puntazzo. Next base: position 16,068,609 of record OZ023164.1, on the reverse strand, counting down.
ATCAAGGCACGAGCTATGCTGTATCTACAGGAAGAACTTGGATGCTTTCGCTTGCTTTTGCCTTTTGATCATAGTAAGATAACACAGTGGCGATGTTATCCATTAACCTTTATCTGCAGCTGAGGCCTGACTGTCTGGCCGGCAGTGTGATCTGCACAGAAACAAGAGCGCCCTTCCTTGTTAATGAAGCGACTTTATTTCTTGTTTCTTTAAGCTGCTATTTCTCACAGATTGCGTGTCTTTATATGGATGCAGGTATCGTTGTTTGTGCCAAAATGTTTTGCAAGACATGTGTTTAACCTGGCCGATATGAAGCTCTCTGAGGTCGAAGGTCACACGTGGCTCCTCTCGGCACTCCTCCACACTCTGATCTTGGAGCTTGACTAAGCTCCATGTGTTGCATTTGAGTGTGATTTACTGTGTGCTTGTGCGTGTGTGTGTGTGTGTGCTTGACTTCCTCCTACACATCAGATTGCAGAAGAAAAGGACAACAGCCTGACATGGCCATCACGGTTGTCCTTATCCTACGCACCAGCCTTCGTGCGAGCGCTTCGAACCACTAGCAGAACAGCAAGCCCTCGCTGAAACAAGTATCACACTGCTCTTACTTACGAGGCTCCCATATACCCTCGCTGTCCTAGAAAGCACATAGGAGTCGCCATGCTGGCAGATATACAGATTCTAGCCTCCGCACTTGGCAGCAGTCATCCATTCCCAGTGCTGTAGTAATATAGTAATAGACCTGGAGAATGGGAGGCCTTGGTGAGTTTTCAAATGGAGGCATTCTTGCTTCTTTCTGTTATTCACTGCCACCACACAAGAGAAAGGGAAGAAAAGGTTCATCATCAGATGTGTGACACTAGAAAAAATCAACTTTGGCAGTGAGTGCTTCTGAAGAGAAGAAAGTGAGATGGATGGCGAGAAGAGTCGGAGACAAGGAAATTGGAAAAGAGAGGAATGGGGACAGAAGCGGCAGTATTGGAGATGGGTAGCGGGGCGACGCTGAATAGAGTGTGTGACCAATGAATGATGAGCTCTTCCTCCCGACTCCTATGTGATTGGTTACACCTCCCCGAGGCATTACCCACAATACAGCTGGCGCTATAGGGGTGTGTTTTAAATAGTCCCTGCCTGATGTGACTCCTAAGGTTAATGCAGTTACTAACCATACGAGCTGTGAATGCAATTACCCAGCACAAATTGAGGAGGCTGAGAAAGAAAGGGGAAGAAGTAAAAGGCTACAGATGAGACCCAGGCATTTCAATTAAAGAAGTAGAAAACGTTGTGCGGGTCGATTTCCCAACGAGCCACGACAAAACACTACGTCCCTCCAGTCACGCTTCTCGTTTTCATTACATTTATGGCCTCTGTTTTTATTCTCTTCCAATGGGATTCCTTCACATAATTGAATGGCTTCCCTGTGAGCTAGAGACACATACAGTAGTCTACCATAGGTTGACTGTCAAGAATGCATGATATGGATCTTTTTGGTTATGGATAGTTACCTGCTTATCATGGCTGATGCCGATCAGATGAAAGATCATTTCACTTTCTTTTTTTTTATTTTGAAAAGAAGTTGATAACCTGCAGTTATCAGTTAACGTGGTCCACACAAGTACACAAGCACAAATGGCAGCACCTGGTCCAGCTGGCACAAACGCACCTCCTCAGTGGACATACTCGATGTGTGGTGGAGGTAGGAAGTAAATAAACATCTTGGCAAGGAAGAGGTGACAAAGTGTCATGACTATGATGATGCATGCATTATTAGAGCTTGCCGGTCAGCCACAGTTGTTTTGAGTGGAAGTGAACCTGGAACAGAGCGGGTCAGCTTGCTTTCATTGCTTAACGCTATAGCGCCCGCAGACTGCAGTGCTCACACTGCAGCCCGCACACGTTTGCATTCAAGTTTTTAAGTTCCGCACTTGAGAACTTGACTGCGTGTGAAATGAATCCATCAGCACGTCGACAGTGTGCTCCCTTTCTTTGTCTTTTTCTTTTCCTCTTCCCTCTCCTTCATTCCTTACATCCTTCCTTCTTTCTCCTTCTGCGTGTTCATTGGCAGATGGCAAACTACCTTTAAAGGTGAACCTGCTGTGTCAGAGTGTTTAGATGCTGTGATTTATAAGTCAGTGAAAGCAATTGGGCTTCGTATTATCAGCTGTAGTTATTGGCTATCAGTTCTATATTAGCCCATAGCTGATTTATATAAATTTCCCATTATCGGGACGATCATTTATTTGCCCAATATACATCATGCATCCCTCGTTTCTGTTCCTGAAGAGGGCAAAGAACCAGAGTGTTGATGTTTCTGAACACAGCTGAGCCTGTGCACTGCTGAACATACAGCACATACAGAGCAAGACGGCTGAATCACGCTCCTGCTGAGCTCAGCGTTGTGTCTGATTTGCGTCTCCCCCGCCCTCGCTCTTTCTTTTTCACGAGGGAGCCGGCGCTGCCAAGTTGCACTCCTCCACTTCACTTAATGAGATGTGGAGATGTCATCTCCCATACTGTCTGTTACACTGAGTGACACTGAGACCCCGCCTCCCGTATCCATTGCTCTCCACATTGTTTTCTCTCCTCAACTGAATCCCCCTCCCTCCCATCAATCCAGAAGCTCCAGAGTGGATTCAGTCTGGTCCACCGCCTACGGCCCCCAGCTGGTGTTGGTCATGCAGGTATATGGTTTTGTCAATACAGCTGTTAGTTGAGCTTCATCACAGGAGAAAGGCACGAGGGTGATTGAAGCACACAGAGTAAGACCGCGTGGGCAGCCGGTGATTGAATCAGGACAGGAGGAGGGAGGAGGGTTTTTAAAGAAGGCAAATATAAGGGTGAAGCCTTATGTTGACAAAGAAGAACATAGTGAGAGGTACTGAAGAAAAAAAGGTGAATAGAGAAGAGAAAGTGTAGATGAATAGACAAGAGAAGTTGTATCTCCTACGTCGGTTGGTATCGATTGCGAGCAGCGGCCTGAGTGCGACCGGAGCTTTTTATCTTCCTCATCTCTCCTTGCAGTGACACTTCCAGCTCTCTCTGCTCCTCCTCTCTCTGGCCTTACCATCACCTCTCAGTTTCATTTACATCCCCTATCTGGCTTTTGTTTGTGTGTATATATCTGACTTTGTGTGTGTGTGTGTTTGTGTGTGTGTGTGTGTGTGTGTGTGTGTGTGTGTGTAAGCACATACTGGCTCTAAGCCGCGGACCAGGCAGGACTCCAAATGGAAAGCGATTTTATCACCATGTCTGGCTTGCCATTTCCTTTGCACATCTCATCTACTTGAGCGGACAAGGCTTCCTGCTCAATAACATTACTGCCACTCGGACCCGCCGAACACAGACACAAGCATGTATACACACACACCCACGCGGGAAACACAAAACACAGTCGCAGACACACAGTGTAGCGGGCTGTCAGTCAGGACAGATGTCGCACCCATAATTGAGTCTGAGAGAGACGGTGCCGTGGTGCTCCCATCGGAAGATATCCTTTCTAGTGAACACCACTGAAGAGGGCTTTAACAACCCGGCAGATCACTGTGGTAGACAGCACCACTGCTGAATGTAGCATGTAGTATTGTGAATAAAACAATGCCCTTGAAAGGGAAAAACCAGACAGCATGATAGTTTGTAGTCCAGTAAGGCAAGCTGTACTACGATGTTTGTACATGTGTATTTTGGTGATAACTGTAGAGGTTTTTGGTTTAAAGAAGACTTGTTATGCTTTTTTGTATTTTTCTTCAGTGTTTAATATTTGTGTATGTATGTATGTGAGGTCAAGAGAATTCCTCTCTCCCACAGAAAACACTGCTCCTTAAACGCCTCGTCAGCAGTCCACGCCTTAACGTGACATTGTGACATCACACTACGTCACCATGTCACACATTTGTGTAATTTATGGTGGTAGCTAGTTTGGCACATTAGAATTGATTAAGCGCAGCTGCTCTGTTATTTTTTGAGGTGCTGGATCAGGTGTGTGCGAGCTGATCAATCAGAGGAAAGTGGGAATTTGGGAGGAGGGGCCTTTAAAGACTTTAAAACAGAGCAATTCAGACAGAGGGGGGATACAGAGACGCAGCACTGGACAGTATGAGAAAACTGATTTGTGTGATCGAAGCGTATCAACCTTTTCTAGTAGTCAAACAAAATAAAAGAAAGAACCTGGAAACGACCATCAAACACCCTCTTGAAGTATTGTTGGGTAAATGAAATACGTGTTTGAAAGTTTCACAATACTCCTCGTAAAGACCGTACTCAAAGTTAGTAATCTCATCACAAAATGGTCTGGATCACCCCGTCACTAGATATTCTAATTCTTTGAGGTGGTTGTTGCCCATCACCTGTCACTTGCAGCTGCTTGGAACCACCAAACAGACTCGTTCAGGCGCATAGCCATGTTTGTAAACTGGAGAAGTTAACCATGTACATTGCCATAGTGACAGAGGGCCACAATGATGAAGCTCCAGGTCTCCGCATTTCCAAATTTTTAGATCCAATCCCAAATGGACCTGTGGGAAACCAACCAAAACCTGACATCCAAAATAAGGGCCAAGAGAACAGTCAGGCGCATAATTAGACCTGATCCAAAAACACTTTTTCTTCCAAACAGACCAATAAAACAAGCAAATGGAGAAAGAACACCAATACTTGCAGCAGCATGAGTCACCACCAATTAACAAACGGTCTCGGCCAAAATGAGACGCTTTACGTGTCATTTTTCCTGCACGCAACAGTTCACACAAAAACAAATCACACATTTGTCCTGTGAGGACAGCATGCATCCACTCACATTTACTCATCTAATAGACGCACAGTCTCTGCCCTACCTGATTATACTGAATCCTAGATCAGGCCTTGAATACTAGTAACCCAATGGATCCTTGAAGAACTCTGGATGAGGACAGTGCTTTAGCTTTGCCTCTTGCTCAAAATTCCGCTTGCTGAGAGTGGTCTGTGAGGCCAATTAAGAAGCTGCTGCCATTAAACATAAATTTAAATGCTCTCGTAGCCTACAGACACACTTTCAAGCATACACTGCCTTGGAAATTTAGGTTGTTACTTGTGAAACTATAAATGATGTCAGCGCTGCTCTGCATTTAGCTCATCGCCCACACTATTGAGCTAGGCTAATGAGAAAGGATTTAATATGCTAACAAACGCACGTGTGTGCGCGCACGGGTGTGTGAGTTGGTGTGTGTTGCGTGTATATGTTTATTAATGTGATATAATAGGCTAAAGATGCACCACTGTTTCTGTCGCCGATTTGATTTGATTAGCTTAGCTAAGCGCTAACCCCCAGGGGCCTGCTGCCTCTTCTGCGTGAGATTAACAGAACACAGCCACAGTTTGAATATGCATTTCGGCATTAATATGGATGTGAATGGATATGCTAACGAGTGTTTGTGTTCATGTCATTAAAATGTGTGTCAGCGAAGAGTGGAACTTGCACTTTAATAGCCTCCAGGACGCACGCAAGTGTGGTCCAGGACACTCAGGCTGCTGCTGCTGCTGCTGCTGCATTGTTTGATGTTTGTAGCTGCTTTGAAGCCTTATCTGAGCGCACATGAAGGGGCAGGATCCTCTTGGTTAAAGCCATATATCTGATAACCCCTTTTGACATGGACACAAATGCACACACAGGCATCAGAATCCATTTCACACACATTCATATATCCAAGAACATGCAGAGATATTGGCACTCTTGCATACACTCTTTCCAGTGATGTGTCGTGTGCGTGGAGAGGTGGAGAGCTGGCATTGTTGAAGCGTAGCTGCACCCAGGCAACTAGTGGTTGGCAGTGATGGAGCTGATTGTGCAAAGCAGCTGGCTTCGGTCACTAGCACATAAGCTGCACTGTGTCTGGCCGTGCCAGCGTGCCGACTGCTACGTAGCTGAAAAGGCTCGGGGAGGCCCGATTAAAAGAAGAGCAAGCCGACATGTGAAGCAGCAAGTATGACATTAAATGCGATCAGCTGATAAACACCAGCGCTTCATGAAATTGATACAGACAATCTGCGTCTTGGAGTTGGCAGGGACAATGTTTTTTTTTTTCCATTTGGATTTAGCCAAAACACGACATTGTTGGTGCACATTGCATTTTGTTTTGCCTGCTGCACAAGTTTGGAGTGCCAAATTCAAATGGAGTTGAAACCACCGTTTCGCTCATCTCAAAACAACACTGTGCACACTGTCCAGTTAGATCGTGGATGTGGTCAGAGCTTCAACAGATATATCTTTTATCCCACAGGTGTCAGTTGTGAAGTGCAGCACTGCTTTTCACCACCTCGTTTAGTGGGGGTGGGCGATGTGGACAAAATCTTTTATCGCACTGTATTTAATCTCATACATCTCACACATCACAATACAGTAATTGTTCTGTATATTCAATTCAGAGGTTGTTTCATACTATGATTCAACACATTTGTTTACTTTCTCCTCTTGTATTTTGAACTCCGTACAAATTAAAACAACACTTGAGTGAACGCGAGACGTAAAGCGGTAAAATTAACATTTTGGTAGCCTAAGGTTCCAAATGAGAACGACGGAGTTGTAACAGAAGTCCATTACATCACAAACGTTCTCACATCGAAAAGATTAGCAGTCCTGCTGCCAAAAATCACATTCCCTTGTGAAGCAGCTGGATTCATCAACTGCATCCGTTTGCTCCATAGACCTTCTTCACATAGCAGCCATTTCCTCCAACGTCAGAACCAGGGTGATAAACTTGAAAGCTGGGATTATGCAATGCGGCTGTGTTCCAGGTCGCAAGCAGCATTAACGTAGATAATCCGACAAATTGTTGTCTTTTAACAGCTTCCCAATTGATCAGGAACTGAAAAGGTGATGGACGGAACTCTCCAGCAGATGTTGGCATTCAACAACTTCCTAGCCAACCTTACCGTTTGATTACATCCTGCGTGTTTCACTTCCAGTTTCAATAAATGGGTCAGAGATGTGTGTTTTTATATTTTTAGAATTATTGAATGCCTTTCCTTACTGCGTCGTAACAAATTTTAACATTAGCGAGACTGTGGTTGAATGCTAACGTAAGCTGTTGACTAATGAAAGCTTATCGGATATCAGACCTGTTTTTATCTTGAAATGTGGTCCGACGTCCCTCTGGATTAAACCATCCATTGTCTTTACAGTTGCTGGTCAATCAGAAGGCAGTGAAATGACAACAATCTGTCAGCTGTCTACGTTTTCATGTGATTTGCACACTGGGACACAGCAGTGAGGCATTTGAGCTTGAGTATGTTGTCAGAGGAAAATGCCCACCACGTGAACATCTTCTATAACCTGCCTCGATTATTTAGCAGAGACACTGAAGCCTGTCTCTCATGTTAACTGTGGCCAAGGTCTGGAATATTGGGTATGGACATTCTCTCACACAAAAGACACAGCAGGAGATTTTCCATGTCTTATGTGTTCCCACCTACAGGAAATACTGCGTTTGGTTTTGTGAGGGGTGGTTCCTTCGCAGAGAGTGCAGGAGGTGGAGGACGACTCATCTGTCACGATACCAATACTAGATGTATTTGGACGTATCTGCAATGTCAACGAAAGGGTGGAAAGCAATATACACGCAAGCATAAAAGAATATGATGCGGCTCAACTCTCTTCAACGTCACCAACGTGCCCACTCTCTTGCTCGGCTTTAAGGATAGCTCTCGCTGTGGGGACAGGAAGGCCAAATCTCTACCGGTGGACACATTTCTACCATCACATGATATTTAGCGTCACATTGCCCAACCCAAATCTCCTCGTCCCTTACTTGGCACGGGCCTGTCAGTGAGGACTGCTGATACCAGTTTAAAGATTAGCATCGCACCCACCTCATTAGCATGCTAATCGCAGCCTCGTTATTTGCAATGGGAAACAGAGGTTTAGTTAAAACGTCTGATGTAATGGATTTGAGTGTGGGCTGTGGAGACAGCCGCGGGCTGGCTTTCGAGTGCTGGTGTTGAAGGGAAAAGTAAAAGTGGAGAAGCCTGGGAGTCTAAACTCATTTTGGTTAAAGCACCAAGGCAAGCAAACTTATGACCCTCAAGCGCCATCTCAGGGACACACCGCTATCTAAAATCTGCAGCGCAGAATCTAATAACGACACTCGGAGATATCTGAAAGCTTCAGGAAGGCCTTTTGACTGCGTGTAAAGACAATACTGCGCACACAAACAGACAGAGGCATGACCGCTCCCTCCCTCTCAGTTGGCTCAGGGGGTAGACGGCAAACATATGCTGCCACCTGTGCCCCCGTGCCAGGGCGGCCATCACAGGATGTGGGTAGAGAGTTGGGTGTGTGTGTGTGTGTGTGTGTGTGGGTGTCTCTGTGTGTATGAATGAGAGGAGTGGGGTGGGGTTGGCATATGCCTAATTCCCCTCAGTGCTGGCAGCTCAGACAGACAGTTGCTCCCTCATCTGCTGCCCTGCTGGATGGGTGCCTGGTGATTGAGTGCTGCCCACCTCCCTCAGCCACACTTGTTTTTTTTTCTCCCTCTCTTTCTCTCTCTGTCCCCCTCAAAGACACTGTTTTTCATACACCCACACAGAACACACCTGCTCACACTCTGCACCCCTGGCCAGCTTCCACGCTCCGCTCCGCTCCAGTCCCTGCTCTGCGCTGCGCTCTAAGGAAGTGATACTCCAGATCTTGTCACGGTGTGCCTATGCATAATACAAAAAGGCTTTAGATACAACTGTATTCCTCCGCTTTTGTGCCAAATGTACCTTTTTAAGAGGAACTGGCCCAAAGACAAGGCTTTGTACACTGATTAAAACACACTGATATGTTTTGTAAGGTTCACGCACACACGCACCCACACACACACACACACTCTCACTCTCCCGCACACACAGATATGGTCAGATGGCTGGGGCTATAACTGGTTCTATCCTCAGGGAAGTCTTTAATTGGTCACAGTGCTTTACCATCTGGGGCTGGAGCGACGGATGGAGGGAGGGATGAAGCGAGGTGGTGGGAGCTCCTGTAAGGGGTATAGGGAGGGGGGAAAAAGAGAAAAGGGAGGGAGGCAGTAAAGTGCAGCACGGAGAGGGGACGGAGCTTATTAGTTTTAATACTGGCACCTCCACTGATATTAGAATCACAGTGTACTTGATAAATGCTGTTTATAGTATGCCTGTGTGCATCCATGTGTGCCTGTAGGTAGTCCAGTTATTGCGTGGCAGTGTCTCTATGAGTGTGTGTGTTTGTTTGTGTGTGTGTGTAAGTGGTAATGACTCTGGAGTGTGCGTTTGTGCTGATGCTGGCAGACGGAGCAAAACCCTGCACATGTGCTAACAACCTCCAGGACAGCAGACGGAGAAGACAAACAGACACACAGAGGGGCGGCGTCTGTGTGTGTTTCTCATCTTTTCTCGAGCTCAGAGCGCTTCGCTGTAATTGTTATTTGGAGGAAAAAAGGGGCGAAGAAAAGTACACGACAGATGATGAAGGGGGGACGGCGGAGAAAGTGAGCTTGAAGGTAGCGAAGAAGAGGAACGTAAGGAAAGAGAATTGGGGAGGGGGAGGGTGGTGGATGGAATATTTCATGTGTTTGGGCATGATGAGCAAATCTTTGATGCTGTAAAGGATTTCAGTCAACGATAGCTTTGCACACAGCCCTTCTCAAATGCTCTTAGGAAGATTTGTCTTTCATACTCCCACCTCTCTTCAGACTACCCCTCCTCTCACGCCTTGCCTTTTAATCTCCTGCTTACTCTCCATCTTCCCCAACATGTTCACTCAGGCTCATTTTTCCTGGCTGGGCCTCACTGTGAGGTTGTGTCATATTCTTTAAAATGCATGCACGCACGTGTGCGTGTGTGTGTGTGTGCACGCGCCTCAGTTAGTGTTAAATCCTCCTCGTCCGCCTTTGTGTAAACAGCGTCTCTCATTTGAAAGCTTCCTCTCACCGCAGATCCCTCTCTTATCGCAACATTCAGCCCTTTAAACACCACGTCACCATTCTCCTGCGACAATAACAAAGCCCACTCCTTCACTCACTGCCATCTTCCTTTTTCTTTTTCTTCTCCTACTTGATCCTTTTGTTGTTCCCCCCCTCTCCGTTTCTGCCGTCCGGTGAGAAAAAAACCACGTGAATACAAGATCAACGAAGAGACGACGTGGTGAAACGTGCATCAGATGTATTCCGATGCAGTTCTTTATCCTTGTTTACCGCTTATTATATCGGTAAGGCTTTATTTGCATGGTAATTGTCTGGAAGAGAGCTGCTATGTTGCTGTTAAATCCTCTGAAAAAGGCTATGTCATTTAGTAACATACTAATATGTGAGAATTGGCCGCATGTCACCAGCATATGACACCATTTCCTTGAATTAAAAACCCAGATTCCTTTGGGTTGAATACACAACTCGACAAAATGTATAACAAAGGTCTATTGGTTTTAATGCAGAAGCGCAGAATCAGTCGGTTGTCACAGATAATTTGTCACATCCTTCCCTGAAATAACAGTTTGTCATAGCCTTTGTGTTGTTTTCTGTGTCCTCAAAGGAACTTTGGCTTATATGATTCAGAAAATTGCCAGGAAATGATTAGGAAAAATAAAGGATCCGTGAAATGGAGTGGTATGAAAATATATTTTTTTTAAAAAAAAAAATGAAGGTTATCGACTTGAAACCCGTAATGTAATTGGAGCGCCATGATGGAATTATTAATCTAAATTCACACGTTTTGCAACTCTGCACATATCCAGTGAGTTCTGATGTTTGAACCTACTGTATGCGCATCTGAAAAATAATGTTAATAAGCAGCTGGCCTGTGCACCGCGCGTGACTCAATGACCGAGGAACCGAGCTGAGTCACTGCTCTGGTGGAAACGTTTGGACGAGCAGAGGGGAGTACCTCAGTCGCTTTGTGTGTCAGAGAGCAGCTGTCCCCTCAGGCTTTACTATCTGTGTATGTGTGTGTGTGTGTGTTTGTGTGTTTGGGTGTTTGGGTGTTTGGGTGGGTGTTTAAGAGAGAGAAAGGAGAGAGACTGCCTGATTTTGATGTGCCTCTCCTACTACCTTTAGGTATAATGAGCTATAATAGCCGCGGGGGAACCCAGCTCTGTTTCTCTCTCTGTCTCACACAGAGCAGATGTTACTCCCTTTGCTAGTTCCATGACCCCCCCGGGACAGAATAAAAAAACCGAAGTGCAATAGGATCATCGCCTGACTGACATGTAGAGTGCGAGTCGGTTAGGGAGGGATCAGCACTCTATAAAACGTGCCAGCCCCTGCTTTCAAGACAGCCATGAAGAGAACGAGCTGGAGGAGGGAGGGAGGAGGCCGAGAAAAACAGAATAAGTGATAATTGGGTGCTGACAAGCAACTAGTCAAACGAAAAGGAAACTCGCCAGATAATATGGTGGAGGGGTGGGTGGGGGGCTCAGCAGTTCGAGCGAGGAGAAAATTGTGTGGAGGAAAAATGGGACAGAGCCTGAAGAAGAATGACAGTGTAAGGAGACAGGGAAGAATGCTTCAGAGAACCCTTTTATTAAATGAAGAGGCCTCTTTGTTTTGTTTTTTTTCTTTTTCTTTTCTTTCTCCCAGTCATCGTGACCTCTGTGTTATAGCACAGGACACACACTTCCACTCACGCGCACACCCACTCAGACTGATGTTCCATTAGCAGGAGACCTCACAGCTCCTCTAACTGAAAATCTCATAACAGCATCTGTAAGATCTCTCATATCCTCTCGCCCCTTCCCTCCATCCACCCTCATTTCTATTTTATCTCCCTCCCCATTTTCTCAGAAGATTGGACGTGCCGTGATATGATAGGACGGTGCGGAGGGGCTTCTTGATTAGACGGGGACGGCGCGATAGCTGTCAAAGCGATACAGGCTCATTTAAGAAGCAGATTACGGGCAGATCTGTTTTAATTTCTGCCAGTGTGTCGTCCAAAAATCTCAAGATAAAGCGGTTTGAGTTATGAGGTTATCAGGAGGGGGGGAGGCTATTCTCCGTTAATGGTCTGTGATCCTCATAATAAACAACTGGTAATGCATTCATAATGTATAAGGGGTTTATTTATTCTGCACACACTCGGCTCGGAGAGAGAAAAAAACTTTGCATCCGGCCTGTTTTGGCACGGAACACGATTTGTTTACAGACCGCAGCAAATGTGCTGTAGAAATCTCTGCTCTTTCCTATTTGCATGATGGTTTCTGCAGTTGTCTCTTTGCGGCGTTTGAGCCTGTAGTCATTATAGTTAAAGAGACTGACAACTCCGACTAATATTCACAGATGCGCTTTGACTTTTTTTTTGTGTGTGTGTGTGTTTTTTGCCTCTTGGATGACAGTTGACAGAGAACACATACAGCAAATGTGAAGGGAGAGACAAAATCAAAACTGCCTCAGCCCTCTAATACAATCACGACTTTGACCTATGTGTGGCTGCGTTCATCCGCAGAGAGAAAATAACATTTAAGACGACTAATTGATTATTCTGACTGCTGAGAATTTATGTAATCAGGCTCCTGCTTCCTGCATTAATCACGCGGTGGCGAAAAAAATCCTAGATCCTGCACGAATGTGATGTGTTAATGAAACATTTATCCGTTATGCCAGAACGTATTTAGCATTATGAAAATCATTCACCCCCCCCGACCAAGACTTTAAGTGTGTTAACGTCAAAATTATTTGACAGCCTTGCAAACTGACAGCTGTCAGCTAGTTGCAAATCACAGCAAGTGAGTCCACAGTGCCATCCGCACGCAGCCTGATGAATGGGCTGTCATGTTCCTCGATGTTTTCCCTTGTTAAATAGGCAAAACACAACAGGCCCCATCGTCAGCCCAGCCATCAAAACTTTGCAGAATGGACTACAATTAAAAATAAAAAAATAATACTGAAATAATTTGTATTTATCAAGATTGTTATGACTTGGAGGAAAAATTGGATTAAATCAGTAACACAATATCATTGACAGGTTGCAAAACCCCTCCTCTTAAAAGCAATCTTCCAATCACTGCTCAGTGAAAATAATGAGGCACAGCAGTCCTGTCAAGCTGCGAATTGGTCCTTTATAACGCCGTTTGAAAAGGATAGTGTCTTGGAGGTATGGCTGTTTTTTTTGTTTTTTTTGTTTGTTTTTTTGCTAAATCTCCTCCAAAAACAAGAGAGCGAATATGAAAGGAGAAATGAATTCAACATTTCATTCATCCACTCAAACGTCGCTGCAATTGTTGCCATTTCCAGTTGCTATCTAATGTTAGTTCACACTCAGGCCTCGTTAGCTTAATTAGCTTGCTGCCAATCAGGCTAACCTGAAAACATAACATAACAGATAGAATCTCTGATAGTCGACCGTTGTAAGTTGGAACGGAAGAAACATGCTTTCTGTCTGTGAAATCAAGGACTGGTTATTTAAAAAAAAGACTAAAGCTGCTGTAAGTGATATATTCTGATTTAAAATAAGCGTTAAATAGCTCTATAATGGAAATAGCCATCTGCTGCTGTGTTTGGCGACTGCCACTGCCACTGCCACTGCCACTGCGTGTCCATGTGGCGACGTAGAGACTGCTAACCTGAGCTTTAAGCAAATGGCTAAATCGTAGCAGTATAGTTTAGTTGAGATCTATTGTGCTGACTCTGAACCCATGTTCTTTCACACTTTTGCTTCCCCCCCCAACTTTTCTCTCACTGTAAGATGTTCACGGCAGAACACAATATTAATAAAGACAACATTCTGACATAAGAACTGAATGAATACATAATAGCTTCCTTGGGTCCGTACAATGCATTACAGCTTTTAGTTCTGTATTACATAACACATAAATAATGAGGAGACAGAATCAGACGGATTGGAGGAGCGTTGTATCTTCAGCTCGATAAGGTGTCGGGCTCATCTGATCGTGTGCGTTTGTTGTATTATGGATGCCCCTCCTGCTGTGGACCCAGATCCCACAACGCATCCTTCAACTCCAGTCTCAGCCCTTTCTTCTCTGTTAAAGAGCGATCCCACACGTCTTTCTTTCTGGCTCTGAGGCATGATCTTGACTCTGCCCTTCTTTTTCTTCTTTTACTCCGTATCCTGTCCTTATTATCAGTACACGCTCCTGGGGATGGTGTGTAGACCTCAGTTCGTCACAGTTTGCTTTACTGGTTGCTCACGGTGTTTTGTTTGAAGACCTGCTTGATTTCTTTTTTTTTTTTTTTCCGGTCTCCTGAGAAAGTGTTTTTTGCTCTGTGTGTTGTTCAGCAACATTTTTGTTTGCGCTCGTGTGAGTTTTAGGGTGTTGAAGGAAGAGTGACAAGTACACTATCTATATATAGGCTACAAACAGAATAATAGTCACCGATCTGCAGTAGGTTTTCGCACTCTTCCTGCACAGGAATCATTGTTCACAGTTGGCGTGAGCGTGTCATGGGTCGTGGGATGAGATTGCTGCCTCTTTGTTCTTCGTCTTTGCTCTTTTCTCCCTTTTCCTCTTTGTCTTCATCCTCACTTTTTTTTTGTGCTTCCTCCTACTTTACCCTCTCTCCGCTCACCCAATTTCCCAGTTGAACCTCTTCATCCCTCATTCTGACTCATCAACAGCTCTCACAGAGAAGAACAAAGGAGTGGAGGATGTGAACAGGCAGGATAATGGATAATAAGTATGAGAAAGACAGGTGTAGGCACCGTTTCTGTATTTATCTCTACTTCCTGACCCAACACGCCTGTGTGCGTTGCGAGCATCCTGGGTCAGTAAGTGACGTCTGTTTAGTGTCGAGGCTGGACTCACATGAAGTGGAGCTGAAGATCGCCCACTCGCTCTGTTTCCCTCTCAGCAGCACTCTCAGTTTCACAGAGTAATTAACAATAATTACCCTACTGGCTTTGCCAAATGGCCATTTGCTTTGCAACACACACACACAAACACAGACACTTAAGGCCAATACACGCTGAAAAGCGGTAATCACTTCAGCGGTGGATGAACATGTGCAGCGTTCTGCTGTAATGACGTGAATGTTATACCCTACGTTGACAGAAGTATGTGGACGCACTGTCCATGCACCCCTGTTGGTGGGGATGTGTTTTTTTTTTTAAGTATAGCTGCAAAATTAATAAAAGTCAAAATTGCATTTGATAAAGAAAAATGTGCGTAAAATCAGCAGTATAATGAAGTGCTGTAGTGCTACAGAGATACCCTGGTAAACAAACTTGTTCTCCAGATGTGAAAGAACCTTTGTTTGGTCCAGACCCCGTCAAGTGTTACATCATCATAATACGGTAATACAGGTGAGATAACGAAATCTGATTTGGGAAAATCCAGTTGGATAATAGATTCAGATGTTTAAAGGCTTATCAGTCACCGAAGTGTTGCACAACTAGTTGTAATATTAACAGGACATGATTTTACAAGTCAAAAAAGTTGGCAACTATTTTATTAGTTCAGCGCAAGGTAAACAGTAGAAATAACCGTCTATCCGTCAGGAATATCAACTTGCAGAGCAAACCCCCAGGAAGAGCGCCAAGCTTGAAGCCAACTTTCGTAGTGGCCAAACTGTGTTATTACATTCTCACGTGATGCACTGGGGTTCAAAAAGACTTTTTCCCATAAGCTTACATTGTGAAAGCAGCAGCTGTAGAAGGGTGGATAAATTTTTTGAGCATCACAAACCTTGTTATAAGACAATTTCACAATTTGAGTCATTCAGACTGGAGACTATAGGAGCCACACAATTAAATAATTTTGTCTCTGGTAGTTAGCTAGGCGCTAAACTGGAAGTCAGCCAGCTTAGTCAGCAGAAGTCTGATGTTGTGTTGCCCAAAAAGACGGAGCCTGGTTCAACCTTTTTGCCCGTCAACCTTGCATTGTTTTGCCCACCATTTCCTCCATTTATTTTTACATGGGGCTCGAGATGGTCTGAGCGCAGCCTCAGGGTTTTCACGTTTGGCGAGCAACAACCTGACTGACCTGCACAGAACCCTAAACCTCAACCCAATCAAAGACCTTTGGGATGAATTGTAATGCTGTCTGTAAGCCGGGTCTTATCACCCAACACTGGTGCCTGACCTTAAGTGGAGCAAATCCCTGCAGCCTGATTCCAAAATCTGGGAACACCTTCCTAACAGAGCAGAGGGTGTTATGTCGGGCTGAGCGACATGGCCTAAAAATGATATTGAGATATTTAATAAATGATATAAATCTTGATATATTTTCACATCTCCCCCAAAAGCACTGGCCGAATTCTGTATATCCATATATTAAATATTTCAACAATAATGTATGGGTGACTTTTGGTACTTCCACAAAATATTAACACACTGAGATTATTGATATAAAATGTACTTGTATTGTAATGCAGCCTTTAAAACCAAGAAAAGACAACAATTATACCATATCACACTATAATCATATCCAAAATCCAAGACCATGTATAGTCACATATTTTGATAACAATGTATATCGTTGGCCAGTGCCAGTATTAAGGCAGAAGATTAACGGCCATAGTTGTGGAGTTAGATATACTCGGTAGGGATTTCTACCTACTTTGTTCAGGTTTTGGCCATGTATAGCCAGTACGGTCAGCCAATCAGCTCTCATAGGAGTTCCCGTTGACTGCCTCGCCGTATGGTTTGTTGCAGTATTTGCCAGCAGGCATAAATGAATTCAAATATATGTCAGCTCCATCATGAAGAGTGCCACAGTTACACACCCCTGACATCGACTCCATCCTGACTGGCCGGCAGCCAGTGGCAATAGTTTGACATTTCCCAACTGAGGCCGAGCTCCTACTCTCAATGAAATAAAAACCCCAGAAGCCCGGAACTTTCTGCCTTTTTTCGTTCACACTTAACCTTTAAATAGGCACACAGACACATATACATATATACATTCAAAATCCGATACAGAGAAACATAATGGTTTGACATCTGTGTGGTTGTATACATGTGTTCTGTTTGTGTTTTTCAAATGACGGAACGCGTGTGTGTGTGTGCCAGAACATTTGTAGGCGTGGTAACATCCAGAGGGCAGCGTGGATCTCTCCAGTTCCTCCTGTCACATTTTTTCCCATGACAAGACCACAGCGAGGAGCCCGAACAAATACTACTATCTGATTTCTTGTTGCTTCTCTCCTTTTTTCTGTGAGGAGTCTTTTTGTGCTGCTGCAACTTCAAAAAGCCGCCGCACGCGCACACGCAGCAGAGAGATTTTAAAAGTTTAGGCGCATGCGAAAATGTACAGATCAGACTTCATGAATTATCATCTTTTTTTCTCCTTGTGTCGTCTTTGTGAAATCCTTTTTCCCTCCGTTTTTGTGTCCCCGTGTCCCCCACATTTCTATCCCTGTGTGACTGGACTTAAAAGGCCAGCTTGAGGGATGACAACTGTCGCTCACTTCACACGGCTGAGAGAGTGCGGGAAGATCTGGAATGGAGCGAGATGAAAGCAAAAATTGCAGATGAGGTAGAGCAGGAAGAGAGTAGTTTTAAAGATTTATAAAGGATTGACGGCATCTGTGTCAGTCAAAGGGGGGGGGGGCGCCGAACACACAGGCGTGTTTCTCTTCACATCCACACACGAGGAGCTCTGCATCAAAATGCGATCACCTGATTCATCAGTGACAGATGTCTTAATCATTTCCCACTTTGAGATTCCAGTCTCTGCGAATGTGATCCGAAGGAGCAAAATTAGCTTAAATCTCATCCCTTATAAAGTCCTGAAATTGTTGATCCATTTCCTGCTCATAAAGACGGGCTCATTAAGCAGTACATGCACAGTTTTCTGCAAAGGTGACTGTGCCAAATGTTATGAATATTTTGCACTGGAATAAGGCATTCACATCAACTTCAGCACACTTTCCCTGGCAGTTTTACTGGGGTAAGGGAGGAAAATTAAATGAGTTTATTGAAACCTCCGAAGGTATGAATAATATCCGGTATTTGCTAACAGGAACAAATTTTCATGACTGTGTTTACTCTGAGGTAAAATGAAAATAACCCTCAGATGAGCCGGGAGCTGGATGTTCCACCTGCACAGCTTTTGCTTCGCCACATTGGCTTCACCTTCTGTAACGGTTTCACATGCACACACTCGATTTTGGATGATTCTGTTAAAGGATAAATTCACCCAAATATGAAAAATTGTCATTGTTGTCTCTGCTCATCCCTGTGCTGATTTTGGGCGTCATAGTTCACAAATTTCTTGAGCTTCACAGCAAAACTCGCTTTGGCATTCTCCTAAACAACTGAAATAGACAGAGACTTGTTTTAAAGCAATAACGAACGACTAAAAAAAAAAACAAAAAAAAAATAGATAAAATGCCTGTTCCTAATCCAAGTCTATGGCAGCCCTAAAATCCAAAATTTATTTGAGAAGACGTTATTTATACCCTTTTTTGAGCAGAGATCTTCACTGTAGCTGCTAAGCTTATGGCGTTGGCGCGCACCCTGTCTGAGGTGGGTGCACAAGTTCGACCGTGCATGGAGGGTGGAAATAATGTCTTTACAATCAGTTTTGGATCTCGGGGATTCAGGAAAAACTTGGATTATGCCAGGCACATCTGTTCAACCAACCAAAGTAAGGCTATAGTTTTTAACTTATCCCTGAACTTGATATGGGTTCGATCCGAAATTTCTATATTTATCATTCATGAGAAAAGTATTTGCAGAACAGCGTCAGAGTTAAGCTTTAGATCAATGTGTTGATCAAAAGAATAACTATTTAGAGAACAAGGTTTTTACAGCCTTGAATTAATTAACTTCAGTCAACTACTTAATTAAGGATTTTCCTTCATCATAAGTACAGATATTGACACATTTTACTTTGATGATACGCCCCAATTCTCGTAAAAAGTGCTTTTTAAGGGACTGTTTTCAGTGTGTTGCTGCACATTTGGTGTGAGAGTATATATCTGCTGCAGCAGGACAGCGCATATATCTGATTGATGCGTTTGTAATAGTTTTTGTACATCAACCGAGGTCTGTCCCTACTCTGTATCAGTCCTTCTGGGAAGTTCCTGTCGGCAGTCCCTGTGAATTTTGCACGGCTGTGAATCTTGATGCAGTGTTTACACAAAATTGCAAGGTCGTGAAGCATATCAGGTTCTGGCTCCACTTAATCCCAGGATAAATTAATAGTTTGTTTTGCTCTTTTTGTGGGATTTCTTGACTGCAAAATGATATATTATTCCGAGATTTGTCCTGTAAGGCTGTTGTAGTGTTTGTAAATAGACACACAGCAGTTCTGCTTTAGATTCTCCCAAGTGGTGAAAGTGGGTGTGTGTGTGTGTGCCAGAGAATGCCATCTCATGCTGCTCCTAATCCCTCCCAGATTGGGGTCAGTGGGGCTGTTGGAGGATCTCGGCGTGTTTACAACCTCAGCCCGACCCTCGGAAATGCTAAGATTGACTGCTGCTATCTGATTGGTTCTGCCACCCAGACATGTCTGTGTGTGGGGATGTTACTGGCCCAGAGGACTTGAGATGAAGTCGGAGTGTTAAGTACCCACTATAAGAAGCGGGCCGAGGGATGCAAAGAGTCTCCCCGCTGTTGTCACGCGCTGTCCCCTCCAGGCGGGTCCGCAGAGGGGACGCAAATTGAACTGTCACAACTGGTGTTAGGGATGCGGTTGTTATAGTAACTACCGGGTGTTCTCGTAGGCCTTCACCATCATGTGGGAGAGTTGCTATGGCGACGGCAGGTTGTAGCGTAGGTGTGTTGTTGTGGTAACAGTGTGTCTATGGGAGCTCAGCTGCCGCTCAGTCAGTGTTGACTGAAGAAGTCGGGAGCGAGAGAGATCTTGGCAACAGCAGGTCCTTCAGGGAGCAGAGCACATGTTATTAGAACGATCGGATCTTGACGGAGCGCCTCGTAGTTTTGCGATAAATACATATCACAGCGTGGATGCAAACAACTGATACACTAACGTGATTCCACTCAGAACATGTCTGCAAAACTCACCCATCTTGTTTATTTTGAATGACTCATTTATTTCTGTAGACACTGTCACGAGATCACATCGTCGCATTATGATTCCTCTGCAAGCAACTAAATAGTACGATTTGAAAAACGATCGCTGGGCAGTTTCCGCCATTAACATGAGCAGATTGCAGAGCCTAAGCCTGCAATAAATAAAGCGTCTGAACATAAACACTAATACAGGCCCGCTAAGATTCCCATGTTAGTCATTTTATCATACAACAAACAAACAAATAGATCAGCCCAATAGTTTTATTGCAGCCCCTGACTACCATTTGCCTCCCTTGATGCTTGGCTGTTTATCAAGCACTCAAGGTAATGGAGAGGAGGATTAGAGGACATATTTCAGTCAGGCCTCGTCAGTATTTTAGGGATTGCTTTGAACTGTAACGAGGAAACTGTTTATTTTTGTCTGGACTTATATCTCCATCTCATTAAAATGCCGCCACGTCCGACCCACCTGATTACTCCCTTTCTTTCCCTGCCACTTCTGCTTCATCGTCGCTTTCTTTCTTTGAGTGTCTTGTTAAACTCCAGTAACCAGATGTCAAGCCTCTTCTCTCCGCCTCCTCTATCTTTTTCTCTGATCTCTCTGCCTTTGTTCCCCCCGTTTGTTTCATTAGCGGTGTCTATTTCTCTGTTCTTGCAATCCCCCCATCTCTCAATTTTACTCATGTTTGCACGCACGGACTCGCAAGCGCACACACGCTGAGAAACATGCCTGTGTGGTATGAATGCCGTCTGAACGTACACGCATCAATGATTGGTGGATCGAGCTTTTTTTTCTTGCATCTATGAGCCGCCAGAGATTTTAGGACCCTTTGAAAGAATATATAACACCGGGCCCCTACAGATCATCCTTGTGGGCTGCATTTCTGTGACAAGCCACAGCTGCTAAACCCATTTCATGACCTCGAATATTAATAGTAAATGTACCTTTTCAGGCTGGAATCTCTACCGTAGTCCGATCTAAATTACCTCTACGTCATCGTTTCAACCACCATTTTCACCAAGCAGGTCTGCACATACTCCTGGTGCATACGACTGTTTGGTTGAAGGTAGCCCTCCTACAATATGTTAACCGGAAAGTGATTTTAGCATCTGGGAAATCCTCACTTCGGGAGAAAGTAGGAAGTAAAGTAAGTGTTAGGTTAAAAATAATATTACTTTTTTTATGAGAGTATGAGTTGCTTGTTTTAAACAATCTCTGCTCTGGGAGAAGTAGAGGAGTTTGTTTAGCTTGTTGGTTTGTGAGTAGGATTTCACAAAAACTACTGAGTAGATTTCCATGAAACTTGGAGGGAGGATGGGTCAAATAGCCCCCTGTAGCTTTTGGTGTGGATCCGGATAAAGCGGAGGATCCAGGATTTTTTTCTCACTTTAACACTGTAAGATAGGGTGTTTGCTTTTGTATTTTTTGACATTTTGGTTAATTGATAGTGAATAATACATCGATCTTTATGAGCAAAATTCAACCCTATTTAGGTGGCTGGTACAACAGCCTGCTCAAACTGTCTGACATGTTCAAATCTCCAAACATAAGAGCTGCTGGTTATGTAGAGACCTATTAGTTCAAGTGGATGAGTTTAAAGAAAGAAAACCATGAAAAGCAAGCTGAATTTTAAAGCATCCTGCTGAAAAAATAGCACCCCCCCTCACCCTCCTCCAACGCACACCGCTTCTAGGCATTCAACAAGCGTAGCTCTTCTAGTCTTATAAATGCATAAATAAACAACTCTTAAACAGTTAGCCTACTGTTTACTGCTGTAGGTGTGTGCTTTGTGCTAATGTTAGCTGCTGAAGGAATCACTGCCGCTCAGCTCTGTTCTTTGGCTCAGAGGCTGTTAGCTTAGTGATACTGAGTGAGCTAGCTGCTGACTGTGAGCGCAGCACATTGTTGTCATCGCAAATCATATCCACCTACTTCATGTCTCACTCACTTGTGAAATGCTTTGAGAATGACTTACCATAAATGCTAGCCTTAAGCCAGGGAATTATTACGAAATGCTAATGTGGATCGCTACGTTTTCATGGGCACTTCTTTGAAACAAAATGGGCAACATTTTTGTCACCCTTTGTTCTATCTTTCAACCCTTTTCTGCCTTTTCTGTCCTATTTTTTTGCCAGCCTTGATTTGGTCTTGAATTATTGTTTGAGTGTCTGTACAGACAGCACCGGCTGGGCGCTGAGCACACAGACCAGGACGGACTGTCAGCTAGTTTCCACTGTTCTGACTTGTGAGCACAGCTAGGTAGCACTCAACCGTTCAGTGTTTGTACTGAGGAGTTTGATATGACAGGGCACCTGGATGGTTTGAGCCAAAAGGAATGGACAAATACACCATAAATGTCCTGCATGTTTTGAGATGTTTCCCTGCCCCTGCACACCTGACCCAAATGTGGAATAATCTTATTTTGGATGCCTTAAATAATTTCTTCGGTTAATTTTTGTTCTGTTTTCACATAGCATATTTAAAGGGCCCCTGTCTGTAGGACAGCAACTAACATTTATTTTAATTACTGATTTTTCTATGAATGATTTTCATGAATAAAGGTGCAATATGTAGACTGAGTGGCCACCTGTCAAATAAATACTCATATCAAACAAGGAGCAGCGTTTCACCACAGCAACTGCAAACTGCTGCAACTATAGCTGCCTTTAGCAAGTAATCTTGGTTAGTTATTTATCTGACTGTCCAGATTGGGAGCTGAAATCACCAGGAGAGTGTTGGTGTTTACACTGCTAGCACAAAAGCCTTCAACTGAGATGGGTCAGGGCTAAATTTACCAGGTATCTCACCTGTAGCGATGAACTGTTATTCTTTAAAATGTTAAATGTGAAAAATGCTCCAAAAAGCAAACTATCACTATTACTACCACAAATGACAAGAAAAAGTAGCAAATCCTTCTGTTTGAGAAGCTGAAATCGGCAAACGTTTGACCTTTTTGTTTGTAAAATGACTGAAACAATTGCTCCATTATCACAGTAGTTGGAAATTAATTTCCGTTCACTCAACTCAATCATTCGGCTAACCACTGCAGCTCTACCTGACAGCCTGGGGCCCCCCGGACTCATCCTCGCGTTCCCC
Source organism: Diplodus puntazzo (assembly GCA_963678695.2). NCBI lineage: Eukaryota > Metazoa > Chordata > Actinopteri > Spariformes > Sparidae > Diplodus > Diplodus puntazzo. The sequence goes on along the minus strand of OZ023164.1, from coordinate 16,045,601 downwards.
CCTTTTTGCTACGCCCCTGATGTTTCCCCATAGCAGGTGACTTGAGGAGAGGAACAGACCTCAAACACGCTGATTTGTAGTCTTCACAATGACAATCCCTTAAGAGCCTGAATAGCCAAACATCTTGACAAAGCACTCCACTAGCATAAGCTCTCACAAAGCACTTCCATTTTCAGGCTTCTTAGAAGGGCTCACAGTCACCACATGGTAATACAAGAAAGCTTTCCTCGGCATTTATTCGCTCAATTCATTTCATTCCAGCCTGGCTTAAATGGTTGACTGCTGTCCATTGTGAACGGCGACGACTTTGTATATACTGTTATCAGGCGTTGTGTACAGTACGTGTGTGTGTGTGTGTGCACGTACATGTGTTTATGTGTGCAGTAACACCGTTCTTGTGCTTGCAGCCTACAGCTGTGAGGCCGTGCATTAGATGATGATAGGAGGACAAACAGGAGAGCGTCCAAACACAGCTTTTTGTTATCACGACCTTATGACCTTTCCTCCTTTTTCGTCGTCATTAATCTGTTATGGTTTTGGAATCGCGGGTCCAGTGCTTTCCGTCACTCCCTCCATCTTTTTCTCTTCGGCACCCACTCATGCACAGTGGCACATATCCAGAAATACTCCCTTTAGCTCCTTTTTTAAAAGCTATACGTGTTTATTTCTGTCGATGTGTGGCGCGTTCACAGCCCGTTTTCTTAAATTATCACATCTTGATTTCTCTTTTGCTTACTAGCACTTGACTGTCCTCCCTCTCTCATCTCCGTCGCTCTCAACCATCTGGCTTGAAGTCCGTCCTCTCTTCTCGGCTGTGTTGTCGATAGAAGAGCTTGGATGAATTTATTACTGCTTTTTTTTTTAACTCACTGTTTGTATATTCAGTATGTGTGATCCAAAAAAAAATCAAAAGGTTTACTTAGAGGAAGAGAGGCTGTTAAGATGCCCAGCTCGGAGCTGTTGTGTTTTGCTATAGCCGAGCATATAGGATAGAATCAGTCTGAAAGAAGTGCCGGAGTGCCCCCTGAGGCATCTGGCTGATTGAGATTTAGAAAACACCATCAACACACGGTGACATGTGTAACTCATGTATGGAAGCGGAAATAGAGGGCAGTCACCTCAGAAAAAAAGCTCGGTTGTATTAACACCTTTTCTTCACGCTCGGGACTCAATCAGATGCTGAGCCGCTCCCAGCAGAATGCTTGTTTATTTTCACTTCCGTAATAGTAATAGTCTGCTTTATTGTGAAAAGGCCTCCATATTTAACAATATCTTTGTACAGCCTTTTAGGGGAAAACTTTTCTGTACTGACTCAGGATGTTTGAGGGGCAGAAGCAAGGAAAATAAATAGGGCACCAGCTGTACCGGAGTGTTTTCTCAACAATGGGGGCACCAGCTTTTTGTTGGGGCACTAGTGCATGAAAAGGGCACCCTAAAGAGCAATTTATCAGGTTTTATCTGCAATAGGGCCATCCAAGTGAGCACTTTCGCAGCATTTTTTCAAACATGGGGGGACCAGCTCTATGTGATGGGGCACCAGCACGCAAAAAGGGTGCCTTAAATGGCACTAATGCACATTTTCTCCACTGAAGGGGCAGCATAAAGGGGAGTCTATCATGTTTTATCCAAGAGGACACAAGGCATATTGGGTGCTTACATCCCAAACAGTTTCCATGTTTCTTCACTCTGACTTACTTCTCTCTCTTCTTTTTTATTTCCCTTTTTACTTCAGTCATCGCGGACTCATTGACAGTGACAGCTCCAGCCCAGACCCTCTCCAAGGTGGAAGGCGACACGCTTCAGCTCACCTGCGAGGTGTCTCGGACCACGCTGCAGCACACTCACTTATCGGTGGGTTGGTACCTGCGGTCTCCGGAGGATGCGGCGGCCCCGCCTCAGGAGCTCGTCACCTTGTCGAGGGACTTCGTTCTGCGCTCTGGTGGACCGTACCGGCAGAGGATGGCGGCGGGGGACCTCAGGCTGGACAAGACCAGCGCCACGGCCTACAGGCTGACCATACACAAGCTACAGCCCGTGGACCAGGGCCTGCTCTACTGCCAAGCCGCCGAGTGGATCCAGGACGCAGACGGCAGCTGGTTCGCCATGACCCGCAAGCAGAGCGAGAAGACGCAGCTCCGCATTCAGCCCACTGGTGAGTAAAAGGGAAGAGAAGGAGGGAGGTTGGGGGAGAGGATAAAAGATGCTGGTCTACTCTTGGGTCCCCTTTGACAGACACACGCACACAAGCATGTGGGCCGGCTTCCTCTGATTGCTGATCAGTATCTCGCGCTAAGCTCATTAGCTCACTAAAAAGGGCTTAACCAAACCTCCACAGACGGCCCACTTTTGTATCTGTGTCTGTGTGACGGGCAACATTACATGCACGTCCAAGAATAACTTAACCAGCTTCGAACAGCGTGGGTGCTTGACACAGGAGGCCTTTGGATTCCTACACATATACATACAATCTCCGAGGCAACAGGTAGCCCAGAGATCAGAGGCCAAAAATGCTGTTTTCAATCACTCATTCCTCACCAACAATGGCACCAGTCTGGTCTGTAGCTGAGGGCATTAGTGGGAGAAACCTCTCTGGTTTGGCATGGTTGCCAACTCTGAAGGAGGAGATTGTTTAAATGAAGGGAGGAAGAGGGGAAAGGACAAAGTTTAGAGCGGGGTGCATGATGTATGATGTCAGTAAGTGGGAGAAACAAAGAGTGTGTTGGAGCGACTGATGGATGAGCAGGCCTCAAATTATAATGACCTAATAAGCTGTCAGAGACAAAGGCATCTTTATGACTACTCGCGTGTACTCGTAACCTCCCACCCGAGCCGACCCCTATCGCACCCACCGCGCTGTATTCATCACCCATAAAGAATCTCTTTGTATGCTTCCAAGAAAGGGCGACGGAGATGGGTGATAAACCGCTCTCGACATTAGCTCAATTACCAAGGCGGCACGCGGTGGCAAGTGGTCTCATGCCAGTAAATCATTTCAAAGTGGAGTCGTTCCTCCATTAAGCGTCAGATCCGTTCTGGGCCGATACAACTTGATGGTGCCCCAGATATTGCCGGCTGGGTGGATAAGGGGGAGAGAGCTGGAACCGGGATGCAAAGCAGGTTTGTCAGATGAGTTCCTGCTCCTTCAGGGAGGAGACACAAAAGGGCCCCCTCCACCCCAAGCACCCGTCGTCACTCTCTGTTTTCTCTGTAATCTATAATGGATGGAGGTGTTGTTGCGTGACAGAGAGAATACAGCAGGGTTGTGTGTGGGGCTCGAACTTGAGTATATGTGTGGTTTCGTTTTGATTTCTCCTTGTGTACTTATTGTTCAGGGAGGGCACAACTTGCACACCTCCAGGCTGGACTTGTGTATTTGATGTTGCACCTGTCCGTGTGCATATTTTCACAGAGAGAGGGATTTAGAAAGGAGAGGGAGCTGCTCCTCCATTAGGCTCCTATTATAAAAGATGGAGTGGATCTCAAGACAGCCCCATCACTAGCTAATCACCCACAGCTTCAGCATCAGAGAGAGGAGCGACGGACAGAATCCTAATGTACCTTTCGCTCACACTTTTTACCATCTCACTCTTTCTTTTCTCGCTTTTTTTTTTCTCCCACCTCCTCCCTCCCTCTCACATCACCTCTCATTTTCTGCAGTCATGTCTCATCACTGCACTTTTCATCTTCTTCTTCTTCTTCTTCTTCTTCTTCTTCTCCTTCTTCTTCTTCACCTACTTCCTTCTGACTCCTCCTGTCACCTGCACTTAATACTCTTCCTTTTTCCCTTATTAGCTCTAAATGCTATCACATTCTGGACCTGGGAGTTTTTTTTTTCTATCCTGTGTCTCAGTCTGCATCCTGCTAAACCCTCCCTGTAAAACATGGCACTAATAGAGCTCCATGCTGAGTGGTGACAAGGTCTTGTCAAAGCAGGTCATGGCCCTTTTAGATTCACTCCCTCTTCCTTCAAAATTAATCACACTCAAATGTCATAATCACAATGCTCTTGCTGCTCTTTTTAGCATCTGTGGAGCTTTTTCATCATCCCTGTGCTGCTGTTTGCTGGACGTGTGCACTCCCGCTGCAAGCGGTCATTACTTTCACCATCAATTACTATCATTTAGACTGCAAAATATCAAATGTAGTGGAAAAATTCCATCCAAATGAGACAAATGCAACGATATGCCTTTAATTGACAGCAATATAGAACCTGTGCGTGTAAACAATACCGCTCTCACTCCCACCATAATGTTCCCCTGCATAACGAGCTCCATACCGACGGCAGGCTTTGAACTTTTCCACATGAGTGTGTTTCTCAGGAAGTCTGTTTAAAGTCTTTGTAATTACAGCTCGGGGCAGCCACCTCACTGAGAGGCAAAGCAGCCGTCTCTGATACATACTGTGCTCATCATCTCAAAATTAATACGGCAAATACTACTGCGCACACGCAGCCCATACACGCACGTGCAAACATGGGCGCACATGCGCAGACAGCCAGCATTATATGGCTAAACACTGGCAGTGTTTACTTTCTCTGCTCTGTCTTAGAGAAGGAGGAGGACGAGGAGGAGGAGAGAGCCTGACTCTGTTTCAGACTGCTGAAGAGAATTTTAATTAGATGTGTTTTTTATTGCAGAGGTGAAACCAAGGGGGGCAAGAGCAGAGCGCTCTGAAAGATCAGCGTTTTGCAAGAGCGATGCACTGCGTGACCTCAAGCTTCTCTAGTTTCTACTACCTCTCTCTCTCTCTCTCTCTCTCTCTCTCTCTCTCTCTCTCTCTCTCTCTCTCTCTCTCTCTCTCTCTCCTAACCAATAACCGATGCTATTTTATAGCCCGGTCTATCCTTGACCACCTCTCACAGCCACCCCCACAATCCTCTTCCCCCCTCTCTCTCTCTTGCATTAAGAAAAAAACGCAGCAGTGTCATGCATTTCAGCTGCGGCCCATATTTAGACATCAGCCTTGTTTTAGGCATCAGGAGCAAGTTGTTGTGGGAATGTAACAAGTATCACTCTCTTGAAGCGATCGCCCACACACCTACGCTCTTTCATTTCTGCAGCTTTATTTAAGATCCAGTGCTGTATTCAAGGGTTTTGTTCTTTTTACCTGGATTGTATAAAATTCTTATCTGACAAAGACACAACTATGTGCAACATTCAAAAGGAGGATTTTCTTTTTTGTTTCACATATCACAGAGTTGTATCGCACAGTGTTTCCCTTGGAGTATGCAACTTTTCGCAGCCATCTCACATTTCTGAGTGTTCTGCTAAACATTCCTTTAAAAGATGTGATATATAGTATTTCTGCATTTAAATGACCTAAAACGATGAGACCTTTGTTAAGCTGAGTTGTGTAAATACAGCAGATCCCGCAGAATGACTGTGTACCCTAAGAGAGCGAGGCAGGTGGGGGTGCCATTACTTGACAACCTGAGATTAGACTCAAGAATCAACATTTTTTCACCAGAATCGCTTTGGGAGTTTGCCTACATAACATAGTGTCGCTTTAATTCTCCTCGTTAATTGTCTAACGAAACAACCGCATAAGTAGACTTGTGATAAATAGGAGAGGTCGCATCACAAGTAAAGCGAATGTGTGGGAAACACTAGCATTCTTATCCTTAAACGTAACAGTGGTTTCATTTGGTCAGCTGCTACTATAACTCCTGGGGAAACATCAGATGATACGTCAGAGAGTGAATATATGAATACAATTTCAAGACATTACCTCATCCATGAACACTTCTATTACTGAATAATTCCCATTAGCAATGGTGGTGGTTTAACAATGAAGACTAAAACTCCCATGATCCTGTGCTACGTACATCTCATGCTCCGAGACCCAAAGTGTTAAACCATTATTTTTCCTTCTCTTTCCCTTCTGTCTTTCTCACTCAGATCGGGACTTCAGCATCCAGGTGAGCACGGAGCGACGGTCCTTCACGGCCGGTGAGCCGCTGGAGCTTCGCTGCACCATCGAGGCCCAGAATGTGCCGGAGCGTTTTTTCTCGGTGTCGTGGGTCTTCAGCAGCTCACCGGTGGCCGTGGTGGGCCCCAGTGCCGTGCCTGTCCTGGGCCCCGATTACGTCGCCCGTGAGGCCGCCGGTCACATGACCGTGCGCAAAGAGAGCCCCAACGTGCACCTCCTCAAGCTGCAGCACCTGCGCCCCGAAGACGCCGGGAAATATATCTGCCGCGTGACGGAGCGGGAGAAGACGCCCACTGGAGACTTCATCGACCGCAGCAAGAGGTCGCGCAACGTCCAGATCACAGTCCAGCCGCTTAGTGAGTAATAATCTGTTCATGAGGCCACTGGCTTAGTTGTCCTTAGTTGTCAATTACACTAAGAATGATGAGCTTTCCATAATAACAGTTTTATCTTCATGTTGGCAGTATGGGATGTCATGCTGTGCTCCTCTCCAGCCTCTCCCTCTATCTGTCTGCCTCTGTCTCGCCCTCTCTCTCTCTCTCTCGCCCTCTCTCTCTCTCTCTCTCTCTCTCTCTCTCTCTCTCTCTCTCTCTCTCTCTCTCTCTCTCTCTCTCTCTCTCTCTCTCTCTCTCTCCAAGGTGGCCTATAAGAGATAGTCGCACAGCCTCTATTGTCAGCTGTGAGTAAGAGGGGAAAGGATAATGCTACTCTTATTCCTGACGTATTTTCTGTTTGAGTGGATTGCTAAGGATTGGTAATGCAGCATTATGGTCCTTTCCATTTCCTTGGCTTAGCTGGGAGGGGAGGGTAACACTATAGCAGGATAATGGAGAGCAGAGGAGTCCAGACTCAAGGAGTCTGTGCTAACAGCCATGAAATTAAAGCGTGGAGAAAGAAAAGCAGCAGAGAAAGGCGCCCAGCTCTCCAGGGCCCTCTAAGTGGTTCCCCCGGCTAAATTAATGTGTTCTGCAGGGGCTAGACCTCTTCAGCTGGGTTAAGCAGGGCTGGCTGATGGGGGTTGTGTCGGGCTCGCAGCTGAGCGGATGCAAATTTACTGTCCAACCTTTTTAAAACCCTGCTCACAATCCTCTCATCACTCACTGAGACTCCTCTTCATCTCGGTGGCAGCAGGAAAACGCCCCTCTCGCCGGTTTCCCCCTCTCTTCTCTCTCTTACCTCCACGTCTCGTAGGACTGGAACAGTGTGCGGAGACAGCTGCTCACAGCATAATAAAATATAATAACCACAGAGTAATATCTCCTCCCAAGCAGCCAACGCTACCTTATCCTGACCGCTCCGTACCCCCTGCTAAATCAGCCCAAAACAATGGCCCTAAGCTTCGCAGCAGTCTCCAGGGAACCTCTCTGTATGGGAGGTTTTGTTTTTCCAACAAAAGACCTTAATGGCCCATAAAGGATGTTTATGGGGTTTACACAGGATAATGGCCATGGTTATTGGGAGAGAACTTCTGCGAAAAACACAGCAGCGGTGGTCAGGGTGGACATGTATTTCATGCACAAACTACCCTCGCACACCTGGAAACAAACTCGCACGCAATTTCAAGATGCGCTTCATCACTCTAATTGGGGGAAGTGGGTGAGAGTCGGTAATGAGGTGCGACAGGGGTTAAAGTTGATGAGTCCGAGGCAGGCAAAGGTGACAGCAGAGGAAAAGCAGAGGTAAACACTTGTGACAAATCAGTGTTGATGGATGAGTTTACCTTTGCAATGAGAAAGGGAGAGAGAGCTTACATGCCACACTGAATCTCTATCAAACGGTAGAAAGGACAAGTGCAAGGAGAGGGGGGAAAAAGAGAGGGCATGGACTGTAGGCAGTATGGCGGTACAGTGGTTAGCACTGTTGCCTTCCAGCAAGAAGGTCCAGGGTCCTGCCTTTCTGTGTGGAGATGAAGTTGCATGTTACTCCTCCGGGTACTGGCGTAGAATCTGGAATCCCTCAGGATGGGTTGAATTCAGAAGTGTATGAGATATATAAAGATTCTACCTCTTTTTTCTAATAGAGATAAAATGTCTTCTGCGATCAGGGAAAATATGAACATTTAACCTGTACTTATTCCTGGACGTTTATGTTATATAAAATGCCCCTGAAGTGAGTATCCCAGTCTAGTCCAAATTAAATTCAAATCTTGTTCAACCATTTGGAGGACAGGCATGATTTTGGGCTCCTTTTTGAAAGGTTATAAGCTGGATTTCATCCACAAGCTGTCATAAAATGTATCTAGAGGAGTTTGAACACCCTGAATTATGTATGTATTTTTCTCGCCTACATTTTTATGATGCAAATATAAGCCTGAAGATGACCTGTAACTGCCCCTATTAGCTGGAAAACTCAATGGGTCCACATTATATAGTCTTACAAATGTAATAACAATATCACTGAAAATGGACACTTAACGATTGTTTCTCTGAGGGAATATCCAGGCGCCTGGCAAAAAAAAAGCCATTTTATGACCTCAAAATAGCTCCGTCAAAGAGTTACAAGGGCAAAAACTCAATAAAGTTCTTATTTACACTAAGTTTGTGAATATAGAATAGTAAAAATGAACAAGTTCTCTGACAGCCTACTGAAAGAGAAAAATGAAGGAAACTAAATAAACTTGCATATCTAGGTTTATGGCTATAACAACTGTAATGAACTATATATTGCTGGCTTTGAAATCTCATTCGCTACATGATACATCAAACATCAAGACCGAGTAGAAAAAGAGAGTGGGTCACTTGTCTACACAATCACTCATTGGCTGTTATAAGTTCTTGGGCGGGCATAGAAGCTCATATCTGCTCAAATGAGCTGTCAATCCAAAGGCTTTCGTCTCAGGATCACCAGTTTAGAGAGCTAACGCAGTCTGCTGTGAAATGACAATGTTCTTTTAATCTGAGATTGCAGTTTTTTGCCATTGTGTCACAAATTCAATCGTGGAATACTGTGTTCTATGCTAAATATGATACTGAAATGGATCTGCTGGACATCTAGAACAAAAAAAACACACCGATTTGATGCACTGCTGAAACGGAGGACAGAATAGTTTGAGAAAGACAAAACTGTCCAGACACCAGACAATTAAATGGGAAGAAGGTGGTGCGTATCTACTCGCATAACTGTCTAACAGTCCTCTCTTCCTGTCTCTCTGTAAAAAAAAGAGATGGAATACAATGTGCTCTTGGGCCGTGAAGAGAAAAATATGAAGCTGTTGCAATGAAAAAGAAGAGGAAAAAGGATGAAGGGTTTTCCCTTTGTTCGTTTGAGTGTGATGGAAGCGAGCAGCAAGTTTATTCCATATTCACAGAGAGCTCATGCTTATTAAGAGGGCCGGTGAGCTGAGAGGGCAGCAGAGCTTTGCCTGAGGGGAGAAGGGGAAAAAAAAAGAAGTGAGAGACTTTAAGCCACACCCCCACAAGACAGCAGCACCGGCCCCCGCTGAGCCGAGAGAGCTTTTGGGTCAACCACAGCTCGGCTGTGTTTGATGGACGCTGAAGTGATGAGAGTCGAGATAAAGCAGAAAAACAGAGCGGAGGAGCCAGTAAAGACTTTTATCCCCTCTCTTCTTCTGAAGTGCTGCTGAGCCCTGTGATCTGAGCTTTTGCTCCTGTTCCCGCATGGACTTGGTCAACAAGTCACACGGGGTTCAGAGGGACAACTGCAGCTCACAAACTCACCAGGGCCTCTTCCTCTAGCTGTCACTCGGATGTGCCTGAGGCCGGTTACCAAACGGCACCATCGTCCTCTCACATTCACACACACGGACAGCACTCGCAGAGGTCGGATGGTGTTATACTCAGGGGAACAGGCTCTGCAATTTGTTTTATTGCCCTTGGCCTCCTGTACTCTGTGAATGTTTTAACTCAGGGAGTGTGATTCTTGTTGTCTCTGTGATTTATCCTGAGAGGGAGCTGAGATTTTGCGGATTTTTTTCCTTCAGTCCTTGTACGTGTCTCATGCTCACCTCCCTGCTCTCTCTCCGTTTTCTCTTCCCCTTTTTAGAGAGCAACATCACAGTGGCGTTATCCAGCAACTCCTCAGAGGTCCTCGAGGGCGATGTGATCCAGTTGACCTGCTCGGTCTACACCACCACGGGCCCCCTGTCTGTTGTGTGGCAGTGGACGGACAAGCAGGCGACTGGAACGGTGCAGGAGGTGGCCTCCGTGGATCGGGATGGCACAGTATGGCACAGTCCGGCCTACAAGGAGCGCTCCAGCTACGGGGAGATCCGTGTGGAGAAGATGCAGAGCGACACGTTCTCTCTGTCCCTCTATAACGCCTTACCTGGAGACGAGGGCCAGTACAGCTGCACAGCTACCGAATGGCTTCAGACCGGCACTGAACCGGAGCTGACCTGGGAGAAGATCGGAGAGAAGTCAGCCACCAAGACGGTCACTGTGAAGACTGTTGGTAAGTTCCAGGCGTCCTTATCCGACCCCGGTGATACAGCCAGGGCAGTAAGGCACATCAGGTGGAAAGAGGGGGAGTAAAACACAGAGAACATAAAACTCATTTGTAATGATTGCCTCCAGTGATGTCACTCAGTGACTAAGTTGCATTATGAGTAATGTCGGCGCCAAAGCAGTCCTCTGGCCTAGCATTGGAGTATAAAACTGATTACAACTGTCCATAATGAGTCCAGCGATCAATAAAGCAGAACCAGAAGATCGCCATTTTTTCCCCCTCAAGCGTTCTTCTTTCTTTTTAAAACCTGGTGGTTACATTACCCACAATGAACCTTGGTTAGGTCTAGGGTTATTTTCTGTCAAAAAAGTTAAATAAAAGCACAGGCACTGACTGATTTTGAAGATTAGTTAAGGTAATATTGATCAATAAGGAGACGGGGCTCATGCAGAGATGCTAAATCATCCTCTGTCTCTCCAATATTTAGACAAACTAATGTTTTTATAGGATTTTACATTAGACAAACAAACAATCAATGATTGATCAAAACAGATCAGTTTATAGTTTTGACCAGTGGCGACCAGAAAACAAAACACAGAGGTCCCAAACACAGATATGAACTTTTCAACTCTTTATGTGTTTTCACTGAAGTCTTCACGTACTATAACCTAAATATAAGACATAGAATAGCCGCTTCTCACACTGCAGTCTGTCATATGGAGATCATGCAAATGTTTAATACTGGTCACACTAGAATCTTACTTGGAATCATAATTTTAAAATCATAACATCACTAAAGTAACCCTATAAGTCACATAACTGCGTGACTCATCTTTAAGTTTAGAGGGCCTGCTAAAAAAACATTACCGGCCATTACAAATTAAAAATTGCAGAAACTAATATGAATAAAAATAGCATGTCTCTTTATTTAAATTAGTAAAAAAAAAAAAAAAAAAAAAAAAATAGGGTGTTATTGAGCGTACAGAGAAGCTACAGAATTAAAATACAGGTTTATTTTTGAGTCAGCTGCAGCTTGTCGCAGGTTTAAATGTTCTCAATCATAAGGATTGTTTTCTTTATCCTGCTGTAGTATTATTTCCATGCCAGGTTCGGATGTAACTACAGAAAATGCACTGCATCTCACAGTTTTGTTTTTTTTTTTTATCTAAACATTCATATGTGCGCACCTCATATCCAGAGCACTTCCTGTCCCCCATCAGAGATCTGTCCCTGCGTGGCACAGAAAGACGTGTAAAGACAGCGTGTCTTCACACATGCGCCACTCAAAAAAGAGGCATACGGTTTGTGATTCGCTAACGACTGATGAATGGCACGGGCAGAACATGCTGTCCACATTGTAGAATACACCATGGTTTATTCATGCGTCGCTCAGGGGAAGGAGCTATTATGACACACACACACACACACACACACACACACACACACACACACTCTCACACCACCTGCCACACGTTACAAGCAGTGCTACCGTGACACCCATCATAGATGCGCACACACACACGAACACACACACACATGAACAAACGACCATATGGATTAGCCGGAATTATTAGAATGGAAATGCAGCGGCAATGTGTTTCACAGTCTGTGGGTCTCCTCTGTCAGCGCTGAGTTAAGCTGAACATCCTCGGTACAGGCCGAGGAAGCCACTGGAGCGGAGCAGTGAGGAGTTGGCAGGCCAGGAACACTGTGCTCAGTGTACACACATACATACACACACATAGTCGACGGATTAGCTCCCCGCAGCAGCACACAGGGGTGCTGCAGAGAGATGTCAGTTTTTAAGTGGCCATTTGTTAAGTTCGGGCAACAACAGAAACATTAGTTTGAGGAACAAGGGACATATTATGCAAATCAGGGTAAAGAAGTCCGAAGCTGCTCGTCTCTCTTCAGTCCTCGACGTCTCCTCTCCCTCTCCTCCTCGCTTGTTGATCAAAGGAATTTTTCGAAATGTGCGCTGTTGTGTGACGGTCAGTGTGCGTGTTTTACCTCGTCTCAGATTTGTTTTGGAGCTCGTTTTTCTCACTTTAGCTTCCAACTATGCTGTTATTGGACGTAAACCCCGCCATGCGGAAAGAGCACTTTTTCCTGTGTTTCAACTTTCTATTCTACCACTCTCGCCTCGCTCCTTCAGTTCTGGCGCCTAATAAATAAAAAAAGAAAAGTTGTACTTCCCTCTGAGCCCAGATTAGGATTCATACTGGCATGTCCTCTGAGTGAACCGAACCAGAGACTGAAGCTCAGGAGATATTATAATATGTGGTCACTGTACAGTAATTTTGTTCATAGCCTCTTCCTTTATGGACTCTCCCTGTGCTTGCTGACAAGACCTGGAGGGGATGGAAGAGGGATGTCCTCTGGGAGCCTCGCTGGGCACGCTGAAGACAAAGGTGCTTCGTGGAGAGAGTTCTCCTTTCCAGCTGATCAGCTTAAGGGGCCCTCAGGGTGTCTGGGGTGGCAAGTGTCTAAAAGTGAGAAGCCAACATACACACACACACACAGGAGTCTCCCACTCAACCGCATGCACTTTGTATAGCGAAAAGGGGACTCATTCATGTTTATTCACACAAACAAAAAGAGGCGAGTTGTATGGGAAGAAATGGATCGGCGTGAAATCCTCTTTTCTGTCACAGAGACGAGCAGACGGTGAGGGACACGGAGGGGTGGATGGATGGCTGGATGGTTGGAGGAGGGGGAGCATGCAGGGAGATGAGAGATAGAGTGTGAGAGGGGAGAGTTATTGTCTATTTAAAGAATTATGACCCCGGGCGGCTGTCCCAGCAGTAGCCAAGTCTGGACAGAAAGTCATTGATTATGCACCCTGAAGGACACCGGGGTTGATGGCTGATGGAGGAAGAGAAGAGGGTGAGGGACGGATTGAGAGTGACGGCGGCTGTTGACAAGAGCATAATGGAGAAATCTGCAAAGTCTCAGGGAAATGAATTGTCTGCTCTGGCAAAGATCCAGACCTGATCAACATGTTCCTCTGTCTTTTTTTTTTGTTTTTATCTCCCTCGTATTCATGCTCAATCATTCAAGCTCCTTCCTCGAAATGACCCAAAAATAGGCCGGCGGAGCCAGGTTATTAAAAGGCAATGGAGGGAAAAAAGGGATTCTTCTTTATCAACTGTATCTTACTCTCTATTTCTCTCTCTGGATTCCCTAGCTTTCCGGTGTAGATGTATCCTGGCAATAACATATGGAGTTGGGTGAACGTTTCAGCTTAATGAGGATAGTTTAGACTTGGCAAGGAGCGGGGCGTGGATCGAACATTGGCGCTTAGAGGAAATCTCTCCCCTGGGTTTTCTTTGTTGCATCACCCATTCATTTTAAAGCGCGCTCTCGCCGCTGAGCACACAAACTCCGAGTAGTACATACATACATACACGCACACATTCATAACCTTAATGGCTAGGCTTTTGGCCGTAATAACAGAGGAAAAAGCTTTTGGAGATTGAGAACTGCTTTACCCAAGTCAGTGCACTTAAAGTAAATACTTTCTGTATTTTGTTCCAGCAGGGGACTTTGTTCTTCTTGGTAGCCATGCTTAAAAGGAAAGTTTCTTCCTGGAAAAACGATTACATTTTTTGAGCTTTGACAGAACAGAATCGATCAGAATCAACTACTCTTTTTAAGCTCTCATCATAAAAAACATTATTTTAAGGGGCACGATGAAGAAATTCAAACTCATCCAATATTAATGGAGGATTATGCAAACTCAGAAATATTTATGCCTTCAGTATAATATAATGAAGAGAGTTTATTTTGTTTGTTCAGGAATATTAAAACTCAGTCATGAAGACCTTTCTCTTCTGATTTACATTTCTTCCTCAAAACTCCGTATTGCACCTTTAACAAACTGAAATCCTGACATCATCTCTCCTTTCCCTCCACTTTCTAGAATCCTCCTTCATGGTGTCGGCCTCATCACGGACGCCGTCCGTCACCTTCGGAGACTCCTTCGACCTCCTGTGCCTGGTAAAGCCTCGTCACAACCCCCGCGTCCCCACATCTGTCACGTGGCGTTTCATGCCAGCCAGCAAGGAAGCTGACGGCGAGGATCAGGGCGAGTTCAAAGACCTGGTGACTTTCACGCGTGAGGGCACGCTGCAGTGGGGGGAGCAGCTGCTGGGGCTGGGCACCCGTACCACAGTGGACCGCTCCCACTCCAACACCAACTTCCGGCTGTCTGTGACCCGCGCGGGGCGTCGCGAGGCGGGCAAGTACCAGTGCACCGCCGTCCTGTGGAGGAGGAACTACAAAAACAGCTGGAGCAGAGTGGCCAACCGCACCTCCAACCTGCTTGGCATCAGCGTCCTACAGCCAGGTAAAGCTGCATGGCCGCTTGCCAGGCAGACACACACCTAATTGGAAGGGACACAGAGCAGCACACAAACAGGGACAAACACAGATCCAGACACACAGTCACACACACACACATCAAGTGAATTCAGCAGAGCTTAGAGGATTTCTGCCGGCTCTAATTGCTCTTAGTCTCTGGTTTAGCCTCTAATTGGAGTGTGCGTGGACATGTCTGTGTGTCTGCGTGCGCGGGGGCAGGGTGGGGTCTCCTAATGGAGCGCAGTGAATGGATTGCTAAATATCCCACAGGAAGAGAGAGCCGAGCAAAAGAGGTAGAAGAGAGGGAAGTGAAGGGATGGAGACAGAGGAAGCGAGAATGAGTGATAAAGAGAGGGAGCGATCCGTCCTTGAACCCTTTTCCTCAGCGGAGGCATTAAACTGCCTCCGCCGCCCTCATTGGCCCTCTGTGCTCCACACACACACACACACACAGTCAGACACAGCCCAATTAGTGGCTGAGCACAAACAACAAACACACACAGACACACAAAAACACACACCCTCCCAATTTAGCCCAGTCTGGTGTGGCGCTACAGTATGATGCTTCATTTATTCAGGTGAAGGTGCCTTAGGCAAACACTCATCCTGCTGATAAATAAAATAAAAAAAGCACCGTCTGGCTTTCAAAGCTGTCCAGCAAAGCATCATGGTGTCTGAAGTACCAACAGGGCCCAGATTTGGTCGATTTTGAATGATGAATATGAGCGTATGGGAAGAGAAGCAGTTTTTTAAAACTTGAGAACGGCCAATATGTCCGTCTGCGATGTTATATATGTGATTGTGAATGTCTGAATAGAAGTGCTCAAGCTCGTGTTGCTGCCTGCCCGCGGGTCTCTTCGATGTTTAGGTGAGGATAACTAAGACGGTGTATTGAGTTCAGGGGCACACTGCGCTGATCAATAACACTTTCAAAGCGAGCCAGTGGAATGCAGTCCCATGTACAGTACAGAGAGTCTCTAATTCCCCGCTTCTATCGATTCAGCTACATATACACACAGATGCAAACCCATGCAAACAAACGCACCCTCATACATTCTTGCGTTCAAAGCAGCTCGGCGGTGGCGGCGCCTCGCTCGCTCGAAATGAATGCGCTCTGACCTTAACCGTTCGTGCAGAACACCCGGTGTCCCCCGGCCCTTCAGCAGTTATTTGGAAATCGACTTATCATCCTGAAGGCTCGTTTAGCTCGTCCCTTACCACCCCCACCCTCTCCTTCCCCCCCCCCCCCCACACGTTGTTTATCCTTAACCAGAAATCTCGACCACGCACAAACATAAACATACTGCGGGGTTATAAATACTGGGTCCTCCTCCCACTCCTGTTTTCTAGCAGCGTCTTCCATGACAAAGTGATCAGTTACCTTGGTAATGCCATCAGTATCTGTGACGATGTGATCAGTTGCAGACCAAAAAAGCCAATCAGTAACCATAACAACGTGATCACTCTGTGTGTGAGGGCACTCTCTCACAAGGGGGAAGGCGAGTGAGTAATTCCCTTTATCTCACTGGCTGTTGCTCAGTCCCCGGTCACGCTGCGCTCGTCTCCTCCACCTCCTGTCCCTTTTTTAAAAAAAAAAAATCTTTTTGGGTTTGTGCACGAGTCAGACCTTCATTTAGACCGATGATTCATCAGTCAGAATGTAGGACGTCTCTCTCTGCCTCATGCCTCTCCTCCCCATCTGCTTTTTTCACCCCACTCTCTGTATTTTCCTAAATGTTAACCACTCCTGGCTAAATGAGCGGCTGGCATTTTCGGCCCCTCCCTCGGAAAAGGAGCGGGATAAAGGGGTAGTGCGTGTAATGAGGTGTGAGCGAACGCAGCAGCTGAGCAGATTCATAATTGAGAGACTTTAAATCACGCCTCCATAGGTTACCTGCTCAATATGCATGAGCCGCCTCCACCAGCGATGTGTGCGCACATACATGATCATGTGCATGGATGAGCCCCTCGCATGTAGTGCGCCTCTGAGAGCTTTCATGTGCTTACTTTGCATATATACAGAGGCTTACCTCACCCCCGATCCCCGGCGACACAACAGCAGACCTGTTTCTCAGAAGCTTTCCGACGGTCCGTTACACCACCATCTTGTTGTCAGTGCAAAGACGCATATGTGTGTGTGTGCCAGACATAAGGAGGTTTTGCGAATGCGGGACCACGCTCCTCATTAAATCATTGTAGAACTTCAAAAGCGAAGAGTGAAAACTAGCACCAGAAATGGCGCCCGTGATCCTACATCCATGCATCTCAGATCAGCAGTTGGGAGAAGTTGGATGTTGATGAAAGCCGGACCGAAAACCAACACAGAGGCAGTCAGCCGGTCAGCGTGACGCTCTCGTCAGAGCGAGGCGAGGGGTTGCCTGTAGCCCGGGCCCAGCCCAGGGCCCACTTCCTGCTCCAGACGGCATTAGCAGCACGCTGCCTGCATTCAAGTCCTCATGGGTGACATCAGGGGAGTTCACACACACACACATACATATACATACAATATTTTTATGTTCCTTGTGAGGGCAGCTCGCCTCAAATCATCCACCACAGGAGTACACACACCATCATACACACCGGTGGGGGGTTTACCTCCCAGAGCAAGAGTGTAATTATCTTACAGTAGAACACGATTCAATATTAGCCCCCAAAGCAGAGGATCTCCACACGCACACACACAAAAGCATAAACACACGGTATACAGCTCGCCATACAGTGATATTAGATTTCACCTGATTGAGTTTTCTCTTTGTCTTCTCCTGAAACGCAATAATGGCAAACACATGTTCAGCATGGCAGATCACCAGGGAAGCCTCAGCCTCTACGACACAATCTAATATCATCTACTCATAACTCGCGCGCACGCACGCGCACATGCACATGCACACACGCACATGCACGCTCCTCATCCCTCCCCCACACACACACGCAGAGAAAACACCCAAAAACTAATTATGCCGAATCTTCCCTAATGGAACGGAAGTTTAGATTAATGATGGTTTTGGGAGTTCAATACGTTCTGTTTCTCATCATTGGAGTGTGCGGACGTGCGCGTTTTGCGCGCGCGAGGAGCAGGGATATTAAGGACGTCTGGTTATTGGCTGAGCTGGAAATGATGATGGTGATGGTGATGGGGGGTTGGAGGAAGGGAGGGGAGGGAGCGAGGGGGGGTGTGTCCCACTTAGAGTTTCTCCCTCATCTCTCCTTGCACACCTACGCTCGCCTGGCTACCTTTCACTCACACGATCAAACATCATGGAGACGAAGAAATGGGAGCCTTCACTATTTTTTTTTTTTTTTTTTGCTTATTCTTATCCTTCTTTTTGTTTTGCTCTCTCGTGGTTGGGCTTTGAGTTAGACGATATATGCCTCCTACTTTATCTCCTCCTCTCTCTCTCTCTCGCTCTGCGTCTCTCTGATAGTTCTTGAGGGTGTATTCCCATTTAATATGGGCTGGCACCAGCAGATGCCGCATGTGCCGCTCTCTTTTCATGCCAGCGAAGTACTTGCCACCCAGCCGTTATTGATAGCAGCGGCGTCGCTGCGGCGGTGATTGGAGATTCCTGCTTATCAGGGCATGGATAGGAGCTGTCTGTCTTCATTAGTGCCCGGCCTGTCGCACTCATGTCCTCCTTTCTCACTCTCGCTTCCATCTCTTGTCTCTCCACATTTTGTTCTCACTCTCACCCATAAGTCTCTTTTAATGTCTTCTTTCCCCTTCACTCGCACTTAGCTGCATGTTCCCCTCCACGCACGCCCCCAGTTTCTTCCTCACTCTTGTGATTTTTCAATATTTTATAATTCCCTGCTCCCCTCCTCCTCCTCCTCCTCCTCCTCCTCCTCTTCGTAATTCTCTCCATTATGTTTACATTTTTCTTCAAACAGCCACTTCACCATTGTCAGTTTTATAAATAATAAGGAGGTGGGAATGTGTATGTGTGCAACACACAATCTGCTTCTCCCACAGTTTAGACAAACAATTGGAGTGCATGCGCTGCGCACGCACACACACACACACACACACACACACACACACACACACACACACACACACGCGAAGCCGCAGCGTCATAATGGGTGATGAATGAAGAGCCTTTGAGGGGTGCACTGAAACAGAAAATAATTTCATAAGAGACTTTTGATTAATCACGTCGGTTTCAGACACTCAAGGTCAGGCTCCTTCCTTCCCCGTGTCTTCCCCCTCACAAGAGCACACCCTTACGCCCTCGCTCTCATGCAGGCACATTTTTCTGTCCAATCCAATCTAGGCCTCATTTCCTAGTTCACTCAAATCTGCAGACACAATGAGATTCTCTGTGTTATGTCCTCCTTCCCTCCCTCTTAAGCACCTGTGTGTGTGTGTGTGTGTGTGTGTGTGTGTGTGTGTGTATGTGTGTGTGTGTGTGCGCGCGCGCGTGTGTGCGTGCGCGTGTGTGCGTGTGCGTGTGTGTGTCCTGCTGCTGCTATAATTGAAGTCGTAACTCAGAGCTAGCTACAGTACTGCTGCTCCCCATGTAAATCAGAAGCTAATAGTAGGAGCGGTTCTGAATACATACACACAGACACGGACACACACGCACTCAGGCGCACACACACCAGCCTGAATGACCACTGGTCTCTGAGGTTTAATGAGCATTATGTGTTTTATGCTTATTGGCAGACCTGTTTCAAACAAACACACACGCACGGTTCAATCTGACACGTCTTCATGCTCTCCGCTCTGTGCCTGTGCTTCTTTTTGGCCCATTAATCTCCCAGAGTTCCCCTGCCATGACCCACCCTCATCTCACCCCTCCCTCTTGCGCATCAGTTTTCCCGTCGGGCCAGCCTGCGTCCAGCAGTCACTCTCTTAGACAGGCAGGAGGAGGGAAAGTGCAGTCAGTGCGTCAGTGTGCCCGTACTGATGGTGGAGAATAGGAATGTGTGTGTGTGTGTGTGTGTGTGTGTGTGTGTGTGTGTGTGTGTGTGTGTGTGTGTGTGTGTGTGTGTGTGTGTGTGTGTGTGTGTGTGTGTGTGTGTGTGTGTGTGTGTGTGTGTGTGTGTGTGTGTGTGTGTGTGTGTGTGTGTGTGTGTGTGTGTGTGTTCAAGGCTTCCGCTACGTGCACAGATCTCCATAATTAGCCCAGTCTTAATGATATTATAAGGGCAGCTGGAAAGGGGAGGACCGAGGAGTGGTAATATCCCTGTGACACAATGGGATCATAGATGCATCGCAGTCATTAGCATAGAAATTAGTCCCCCAGTTCAGCAGAGGAGCCGCTTCTCAGTCAGGGGAACCCCATCCCTCATTGGCTCTGACTAGCAGCCCGCTCTGATCTACGCCCGCGGTGAAAGAGGTCCAGACGGGCCGGGGAGCGCAGCATTCTGTGTGTGTTTTCGTGTTTGTAGTCACAGAGGTTTGGCGAGGAGCAGCAAACCAAAGTGAGCTGTTCCACGGGGGCGTCTGAAGCCCTCAGTCCTCCTGACACGCTCGGGGTCCTGGCTGTGGATTAGCCCGTGGCTGTGCTAATGCTAATGCTAAAGGAGGAGCAGGCAGCCATTAAGACTTTAAGTCCTCTGGCGTGGAGCTTGAGAGACTGCCTGCTGCTTTTCTGAAAATCCCCCCAGGAGCATGTTCACACTTCCTGTCTTTTACATCTCTCTCATATTTTTTCCAGGCTCTCACTCTCACTCCTCCGCTCTCTGTTGTGAATATATCTGCTCAGTTTGGTGATATATATCCCTAAACTCTCCTTCTTTTTCTCTCATCCTGTCTTCTTTCAAAAAAAATATCCCATCTATCTACTTTAATTCATCCCCCTCATCTCTTTATGTTTCTTTCTCTGGCCCACTCTGGCCTCGTTCAGCTAAGTGGAGGCATTGCATCTGTGGCCCAGTGGATGAGTTGTCAGCTCAGTGGTCATTACGCACATATTAGACTATATTTAAAAAGAGCCAAAATATTAGTCGGAGACCCCACTGGCACCTCTGCTGTTCCCACTTCATTTAGGCGCCATGAATATTCATGAACCCACAGGTGAGGCTGATGAATATTCATGTTAGTGTCAGGTGATTAGGCGGAGTGTGATCAGGAGAGACGTGGTTCATGCTAACACAGAAAGAGGGGGAAGAGGTGATGACTGGCCAGGCTGGAATGTAATCAATGACAGGGGCAGTGGCAGAATCAAGAAGTTTGAGGGGTAGGGGCAGAAAATGATCTATAATATCACATTTTCTCCACTGTACGGCCACCCTACAGGGCGCTTTATCGCCTTTTATCTACCGTAGCGTGCACTTTCACCCCTCTCCATCGAGTCCAACAGTGCGGATGTTAGAAGCGGAGATTTCAACTTTGACACTGAGAGCCGGCCTTGTGTTTAAAGACTTCACCTGGAGCGTAAAACAGAGATGTGTAAAATGAATTGAATTTTCCTCTGTAGCCGAAGAATAAAGGGTAACCCTCTTTGATTTACAATTTCAGGCTGTACTCTCCTCCTCTGAACATTCGGCCAAGCCGTTTCCAAACTCCTTTGAAGTTATCCTAAAAAATGTTGTTACAAGCGCGTGCGTGCGTGTGTGTGTGCGTGCACGTGTGTGTGTGTGTGGGAGAGAGCTGTGGTTAGTGAGCGCTGACCTGCCACAGTGGCATCCTTAGCTGTATACTTCTCCTCCCCCCCCGGACTCAAACTTGTTTTCATCTGCTCTGCTTCGTAGTTGTGCAGCGTGTCTTTTGGGGCTTGGGGGGGTACACTCTGCTGTCTTTTCTGTCTTATCAAAACCAGGCTGCTGTTTGTAGCCTTTGTGTATTTACCTCCGCTGATAAATAAAGGGAACGGAGACAGCATTGTCTCAACGCTGCGCTTCCTGTAGCTATTAAACGAGACAAATTGGGCACACACGGGTAGGGGGTGAGACGAGGGTTCAATGAGCCAATTAGCGACTTCACAGATTTGTGTGCACCGTAATGACGCTACATGCCCGGCGAAACTGCTGAAACACACAAGTATCTGTAAGAGGCACTCCGTCTGCATACTGCTCATATCATTAGATCTCTACTCTGCAGCCCAATAAAATATTTTTCAAACACGTTGCAGGGCAAGAATCCCGCTCCTAATTAAATTTGATTCAATCAAGCTGTAAACAACCAGCCGCGGCCTTGATCAGAGGAGATTTTTGTTACTGGAAGATAAGCTCAATGAGGTCCTTGAATGTATCTCAGCCATACCTCAGTGTTCATTGGAGTTGGGGTTGCCCTGGTAACCGCAGAGGCAGGTGAAGTGTCGGAGAAGCTGTCGACTTTCATGCTTAAGGTTTACTTTAGAATTAAGAGCTTTTTTTTTTTTTTATCTGTGCCTGATTATACAGGCAGTTATTGCCTCCTTCTTTTCCTCGTGCAGAAAATAAATTAAAAAGACAGCAAAACAAAACAAACCAAAAAAAGGAGGAGAGGGGAAGAGAGCATGTCAAATGAGCCTGCATGCACTTTCCCTCTCGCTGAGGCCAGGTTTGACTGGCACATGAACTAATGCGGAGCAGTGAGAACAAGTGTTTCCAATAATGGATTTGTCTTACTTTGTGGATGCACCCGTGAGGCTCATTAAAGAAACACAGCGGCTGAGAACATGCGATCGCACTTAAAATATGTATTGACAGTCTGACTGCTCTCACTGTTGAGGGAACGCACATACATGGAGCGTGGCCTTGTTAACAACGTACCCCGCAGCACAGTGAATCCACCCCTCATCAATACCACACGTATATAAACACTGCATACTTAATGGAAGTCATAAAGAATGTTTTTGAGCTTGTTTGCCCCTGCTTGCGTCAGCAGATGCATTGATGTAACCGTGGTGGGCTGGCTGTGCCGTAGTTGAAGGAAGAAACTCGCTCTCGCCGTGGGAATTGACACGTGTCCGAGGATGTGACAGGCTGATCTGTGAAGTCGCTGTTCTCTTACTGAGACATTTCACAGCAAGGAGGATTCTGCAAGGAATGCAGACTTTAAGGTTGTTTCGGGACATGAAAGTACAGCATTTCTCTTCCATTTGTTTCCCTTCCGCCTTTCTGCCCATTGCGTCTCCATTTTATTAGTCTCTCTGTCTCTGCTTGAGCGCGTACTTGGTTATTATAACTTGTAATAGCTCATGATTCTACCTAATAGGGCTTGAATAATTAGCCTGTTTTCGCTTTGAAAAGGCATTCCTGTAAACACTGATGTGCGGCAGCAGGCCCTCAGCCCCCAGTTTTTCTCCTGGCTGCGGATTCAAACTTCAAATGGGAATCGGCAGAGAATTGCTTTGTCCTGTGCCAATCCAATCCTGCATGGTTCCACTTCAGGAGGTTCGGAGGTAATTCTCCTGCAAAAAAAAAAAAAAATGATTGCCAGGATTCTGCAGGGCTCGGCAGTAATTCCGGATGGGAAGATTGTCAGGCTTCCTACCAAGTCTCTAGTGGGTACAGAGGCAATGATGATGACTAATTTGAGATACTAGCTCGAAATGCCGTTGCACAACTGGGTGGTCTGATGATGCCTCGCAGCCAAGCATCTTTTGACGTTCGCAGACGAAAGTGTGCGTATGTGCAGTGCAAATATACAGGATCACAAACAGCCATCACACGCACAGCAATCTGTGGATAAGGGTGAGGTTGTCTGGGCAGATGGCTGCAACCCCAGGCAGTCAATCAGTCAGTCAGTCATAGAAGAGCTTAGCATGAGCTAGGAGGATGAAACAGAGATGCAGGGGCTTGTTTAAGAATGCAAGCGAATCATAGAGATGACGAGTAATTAACAAAACCTGGTTATTTACAAGCCACAAACAGGGACAATGTTTTCACTTGTGGACAGCTGTGGCCATCGTAAGATGGTGTCGAGGACAAATCTCTGTTCCTGTTTTCATTTGATGAAAGAGGCCATCGTTGTCAAATGTTAAAGGACAACTGTTATGCTTCTTCATATTTTTCCAGACCTTTAGTGTAATATCTGATCTAGCCTATGTAAAAGACCTTGAAATCTAAAAAGTCCACCAACAAAATGTCTTTCTCTCCCACAGAAAATACTGCTCCCGAAACGCCTTGTCAGAAGTCCCACTTTTAATTATGTGACTTTGTGCCATCACACTGTGTCACCAAGCCACACATATGCATAATGTACCGGAAGCGAAAAACTTGACAGAGCTGACAGGACTCAGGCTCAGGCGTGTGTGAGCTGACCAATCAGAGCAGTCTGGTTACTCTGGAGAAGGGCCTTAAAGAGACAGGAGCCAAAACAGAGCATCTCAGACAGAGCACTGGACAGTATGAGAACACTGAGATTTTTAAGCATTAAAGCATGTATACCTTTTCTAGTAGTAACCCAAAATAAAATGATAAACCTGAAAATTTGTATTATATGTCTCTTTTAAAGGCTGTATAAACACAGTAATTGCATGAGACACTGTGATTAACACGCTTCTTGTGCAAATACATACCCACAAAGAGTCCTTTGTACTTTTGGGTTGTCGTGCGCATTCACAAATCACCTGATATGTGTGATATTTTGACAATTCTGGCAGCCATCGATCCTCTGATCCCAAAATAGGTATTCCACTCTCATTTTGCTGGGAAGAGGTGGCAAAGCGACAGTCTGCAGCTGCACGCCTGCTGCTCGAATCAATTAGGGGAATTTGTTCCCCAAATTGGCCTCAGCCAAGAAACGACTGTTGGCTCACTGTCAGTGTACCAACACTTGAAAGCCCTACCAATCAAATTGTTATTGCAGAGGTTAAAGATTGTTAAAGTTGCTGATAGAGAGGCTCTTTGCAAAGTCTGCCAGTTCCAGTTATAGATGCTTGAAACTTCACATTATGAATACACATAAATGGAGAATAGTCAGTCAATCGTTAATCATTCAAGCTGTGGGATATTTGTCGAGTGCAGATAAATACTTATGGCCGTGATTTCTTAAGGCAAATCTTCATTTTCTAATGTTACACTTGTTGTTTAAGGATTTCCCAAAGTTGCACAGTGGTCTAGCTCAAGTCATGTAATGTTGTATGTAAAGTCCAGCTGCTCCCATGGCATGCAAAATGAATAATCCTCCCCTCAAGCATTTGACAGCAGAGTCCCTGGTAGCGGTCACACCTGATGTACCTTGCAGCTAATCCCATCCCACAACCGGCATCACTGTAACCAATCCTGTCGGAGCACTCGGGGCAGCCTCAGCTCCTTCCTGACATCTCAGTCACACCTCTACATCATCTCCACCCTCTCCTGTCTGCTCTCTCTCTCTGTCCTCGCTCGGCTTTGTAACCATATTCCTTCCTCCCTCGCTTTGCTTCTCTGTCTGGCAGACTGACAGACCCCCTGCCCTGCTTTTGTCTTGTACCTTTCCTAATTATATCCACAGCCCTGCGTTCCGACCCACCCCCCCTCTCTCTATCACCCTTGTCTCTTTACTGCTCTGCATCTTATCTTACATTTCTACTGTGATACCAACAGACCTCCCATCCTCTCAGCTTTGATTTGCCTGACATTTCCTCCTTCCTCCTTCATTCGCTTTTGTCACCTGCCTCACCCACCCACGCGCCACTATCTTTCCCTGCCCCGATGCCACCAGAAATAAACCCAGCTACAGGTCGTCTGTCACGAAACAGAAATTGCATTGTGTACCTGTCGCCAGCACACACATATTCCTGCACCCAAAGGAATGACTGTCTTCTCTTTTCCTTCTTCCCTACCCTCTCTGCAGAGAGCAAGCTGCGAGTGCAAAAGACCAACCAGTCTCGGGTGTACCTGGAGGACAGTCGTGTCAGGATCAACTGCTCCATCTCCTCCCAGACCAACCCCGACTCCCAGCATGCCGTGCTGTGGTACGTGAGGCGTGCAACGGGGTCAGAGGCCGATGAGCTCCTGCTGAGGATCGAACGCTCGGGGGCCTTTGAGTACGGCGCCTACGCAGACGAGGAGAGACTGCGGCGCCGGGTGCAGGCAGAGAGACTGTCACCTCGACTCTATGCGCTAACGCTGAACAGGGCAGAGACCAGTGACTCGGGGACATACTACTGCCTGGTGGAGGAGTGGATGAGCGACCCAGATGGAGCCTGGTATCGACTCTCCAGGGACTCCTCAGGGTTCACGCAGGTTTCGGTCAGACAACCAGGTGAGCAAGCGATCAGGTGTGCTGTTTTCTTGAACAAAATGCTTATTTATTCCCCCAGCAGGGAAGCAGCTGCTGCCGTTTTGGCCCCACACGCTGCTCTGCTTAAGACCAGTTGAATATTGTTGACCCTCCTCCAAATCCCCCTCACCCTGCCTCCCACATGCTACGCTAAGGGCATCGAGGACGTCTGGCTCTCATGACCTTACACCGGCCCTCGGCTTAGCTCAGGTGGCAAAAAATGGGTTGAAGTCGTGCCAGCCGTCATATGCCATGCCTGAGGGCTGAGCCTGGCTTCTACAGAGAACCTAATCCTCTTGTCCAGCACGCAAAAACATCCAAAGTGCTAGAAGCCATGAGGTACCTGCTGCCGCCCACATCCTGAGATCCCCTCTCCTTACAGTCATCTTAGAGACCCAGCGTGTCCGATTTACAGGGATTTAGAGGCAGAAATTGAATATACTGTCCATAATTAAGGCGTATAATCACCTACAACGAAAAATTGTTGAGCTTGCCTTACTTTAGAATCAGACTAATATATCCACAGAGGGAGTGGGTGCTCTTCTAAGAAGTCCACTATGTTTCTACAGAGGCCCAGAATGGACAAACTAAACACTGACTTCTCACGTTTTTGACGTTCTTATAGGTCACTGTAGGGCTGAACTCAAGTACAAGTACAGTTACATAAAGGAAATGATATTCGATTACAAGTAAAACTACTGGAATTAAGATAATACTTACACTTATAATTACTGGATACTAAAGTAGGAGCAAAATTACAGACTTCAAGCTGTACTCAAAAAAGTACAAGTACATGAAGAATGACTTAATTACAATAATTTGAGTAGTTGTAATTAGTTACTTCCACCCCTGCCACAGGGGAGGGTAACACAGGCAGTGTTCAGTTGTTTGTTATCTGCAACCTCGATATTTATGTGCATGTATATAGAGAGCGCCAGGGATGACATGTTTTTGTAGGTTAACCCAGGAGACACACCACTTTAATGAAGTAAAAAGCTAACGTTAAGCTAACGACTTCAACATCACCAGCACTAAGTTTCTACTTCACTGTACTATACACACTTTACAATAAGCACTACAAGTCGCACAGTTAGAGTTAGAATAGTTTGCAACTGAACTCCACCTGTAGACGAACTAGTGAGTAGTATAGTCTCACTAAGCCACTTTTTTAAGACACATGAACACTAATAATTCACAAGTAAAATATGTTTTTTATGTTGTCCAACAAAATGCAAACATTTCTTAAGCCTGTGTTACTCACAGACCTTATATCAGGCATTTAACCGAAAACCTGTTCAAATAACCCATTGACTTCAAGAGGAGGGAACCAGAAGTGCAGAAATGCCAACTTATTTCAGGTTTATTCTACCTCATATCTGTTTCTCTCCCTGACTGAATTTCCCCTCACCTCATTTCATCTCAACACAAACTCGCCTCTACAATCAAACTCAGTGCCCCCAAATGCAAATAAATAACAACTACCCATCCATCCTTGTCATACCCTTATTTGTATGAATCAATTCAACACACCAGCTGAAGGTGACTTTCTGAGCTTCTTCTGCCAGGCGTCCTGTTTATAATGCAGAGTGAAATCCCTCATATGGCATCAATCCAACTGGAACGTGAGGATCAAAATGTCTGGTCGTAAGCCAATAGGGCATGGAAAATGCTTGTTTTTTTGTGTAGACAGTGAAGCTGACACTGCTTGAACAATTAATTGAGCAGCAGCAAACATACAAATCAAATTTTCTGCAATTATGGGAACCTTATATTTTGTTTGTATACAGCATTGATTCCTTTCATGAGTGAGTTGAGCTGATTAACACAAAGTTGTGTGTGGGAGCTCACCCAAGTATATTATTCATTACCATATGGGTTTTTACTTCTAATGATACATAAGATGAGTCAAATATGCAGTATAAACATCGTGGATATTCATTAAGGAGCTAAAAAATACATTCACCAAGGACGTTGTCCAGAAATCTGTTTGTCGGGGAGGAAAGATGAGCAGAGATGAGTGCCAGCACTCATTGGTTTTTTTCCCCTGGCCTCCTGCTGTCCTCTCCGCTTCTCATTTTGCTTCAACAAGCAGACTGTTCCAATCTGTGTGTGTGAGAGGAGCCCAAGAGAGCTGAGTCTTTACTGCCATTTTTTTTTTTTTTTTAAAAAAAGACTGCAGTGGAACTGGGTCATTGTACCACCCCTTAAGGGTTGAAACATACCCACACAGACAGACAGACAGACACGCTAGCCTTGGGGTAGGATCTAACCTGGCTGGAGAGCTGAAAGACTGCTGATAGCTGTGGGCAGCACTGTGGGATTTATTTACTTTAGCCTTTTGTGTACACATTTTGAAAGTTTGGTGTTCCTGTTACCAGAACAATTTGAATTTGAAGTCCAGATCAGGGCTGCAAACAGCGTTAGATGGTTTCAATGATCTGCTGATAACTACAACTGTTTCCAGCCGGGCTGCCGTCTTTAAATTGCTCATTTTGTCTGATCCGCAGCAGATATTTAGATTTGTGTCATTCAATCATTTAAGAAAAAAATTGAATGAAGGAAATGAATTGATTCTTGAATCCACTAAACATCATCACATCACTGGTTTGAATAGATCATTGAAGCTTTAGTTTTAGCATCAGTGAAATAACAAATACTGCACAATTCAAATCATACCGACTTTTGATGCCCTCGTCTGTTCCTCTTTCTTATCTTCTTCCACCTCTGCAGAGGTTCGATTGCAGGTAGAGGAACAGGAGTCAAACGTGACCGTGGAAGAGTCCGGCTCCATCCGACTGGGCTGTAGCATCCCATCCCAGTCATCCCGAGACTCCCGCTTCTCTGTCTCCTGGTACGTGGAGCGCCCTGAGGACGAGGACGATGGCGACCAGCCGGCTGAGGAAGACAGAGAGCGGGAGTGCGTGTTCTCCATCGGCCACGACGCCGTCTTCGGCAATGGAAACTGCAGCCCAAGAGATGAGGCGGGGCCAAATTCCCGCCTGCAGTTTGAGAGAACGACCTCGGAGCTGTACAGCCTGACCATTCAGGGAGCGAGGCCGACAGACGCAGGCCGATACTACTGCCACGTGGAGGAGTGGCTCCTCAACCCCCGCAATGCGTGGTACCGCCTGACGACCAACAACTCTGGGTTCACTTTCGTCAATGTGCTGCAACAAGGTAAGTCCTTAATTAATCGAATCCTTTGAGCTTCTCTGAATGTAGGTGAAAATGAACACTGTGACAAACCTATACTTGCATCAAAGGCTGTCTTCTGATATTATACTGCCAGCTGAAGACAGGCGATGCTCTTCACAGATAGCACAAGCTGTAATTAACTGCTGCTTCTGTGGATGCTTCATCTCATAGCATATATATATTGTCACATTGCCCAACTCTAATATATCCTTTTTGTTACAGTACATATAATGAGAGGATATTATAGGCCAATTACGGAGCTATACGTGTCATCCGTGCCTCGGATCATCTGGCTTCCCCACTTGCATTTGTTTTGAAGACAGGAGGAAGCCCAGTTAAAAGCAGAGCCACAGATTGCCTCCCATTGTTTAACATTAAAGTCGAGTGTATAACTGTGTCAGCAGCGGTGCTTGGATCTCAGGGTGTCAAATAGATTCATTCAGCAGTCTCAACAACTAGATACATTTAATTAATCCACACAATGAAAGAGTCAGGAAAAACAGGGGGCCTCATTTCAGATGAAAAAAAAAATCCGAACTGCTTGTCCCATCTTACATTACAAATTGAACTGTAAACTTGGTTCTTCAGCACTCACTCAACCCGTCATGCCTGTATCTATGTTTAAAATGTACAACAGACTGTCTGTATCCATGACAACAGCTGTCTCAACTCACGTGTGACTGGCTAGACAGATGTTCAGTTTTAGTCAGGGATAAAAATCATATCTGTGCAGGAGCAGATATATACCCAATAATCCATGGTCTTGGGAATTTAACAGGCTAACACTGTGGTAAGCTTCTCCAACAGGGTAACAACTTTATTACCTTTTCCAACAGGCTAGCAATGGCGTTAGCCTCTCCAACAGGCTAACTATGGTGTTAGCCTCTCCAACAGGCTAGCTACGGTGTTAGCCTCTCCAACAGGCTAGCACTGGTGTGAAAAAGGGCTAGGGTAGGGTAAAGGTTAAGTGAGACAGTCATTTTATTCCATGAAGGCTTTGCATCTGTGAAAAGCTTTGTCACTCTTTGAAAATGTGTCCCTTCTTTGTCCGCAGTGTCCACCGTCCAGTCAGTGGTGTGCTCCAACGAATCCCTCTTTTACTTCGTCTTCTTCTACCCTTTCCCAATCTTTGGCATCCTCCTCATCGCCGTGCTGCTGGTGCGCTACAAGGGCCGCAACAACAGCAAGAGCCAAGAGGGCAAGAACGGCGCCCCCCTCCTGTGGATTAAAGAACCTCACCTCAGTTACTCGCCCACCTGTCTGGACCCACCTGCGCTCAGCCTACACCCCGGCTCCGTCGACTAAGCGAGGTCCCCTCCTACCTATGCCTCGCGCACATTGCGAATTTCAGCCAACACAATGCCAGGGAGCAGATCTGGACTCCACCTTCAGACCTTACTGTCGTTCACTGCTGTGTTGAATTAGTCAATCAGTTTCCTACCCTGGTGGCTGCCTGTTTTATGTTAACAACGGTGTGTGTTTTGGCGTGTGTGTGTGTGTGGGTGTGTGTGCGTGTGGGTTAGAATGGGTGTGCCATGTTAGCACGAATAATCGAGTGTGATGGTCAAGAGAGTATCACGAGCCTCTCTCATTTTTTGTTTTGTTTTGTTTTCCGTGAAACTTAATCTCATAGCTGCATTTTAATTTTAATTGCTCTGAATACTGGTCTATTTTTCAAAATAGAAAAAAAAAGAAAAAAAAAAAAGACGCGCACATTGAGATCACCGGCCAATCCGGGAAGGACATTTAAGAGAGGGAACTCTATAATCGACTCTGAGCTGAGAGGATGCCAAAAAAAGTCTCCGCACTGATCCAAGAGCAGCCACAGCCTGGCCCACTATGTTGGTTGCCATAGTGATTCTCTGCGCCCACTGACTCCGTAGCTGACGACTTGGTTGCCAGCCTGCATAGAGACAAAGGCAAGGACACACAAGTCTGTGTCCTGACTGAGGATGTGTGTATGTGTGTTTGGCCCACCTGCCTCCACAATGAATTTGCCTTGGCAGACAGAAACAGGTCCTCGTGCGCCACTTAAACACTGCCAGACACTCTGGCCTTAGTGAGAGACTGCCCCGCTCTTCTCCTCTCTCCTCCTCCATCTCTGAAAAAGAGGCAGCGAGACAGAGAGAGAGAGAGAGAGAGAGAAAAAGAGAGGGAGGAACGTGGAAACGATGGAGATTGAATGAACAGTCCTCTCCTGCTGAACATATACATACATTGACATATGGGATTTTCTTTTTCTTTTTTTTTTTCCTGTGCCAAGACCTCCTCATTCCCACTCTGTCATCTGCAGCTAATGTGTGAAGTTTTAACTTGGGGGGGTGGGATTGGCAGATTGTAAATAATGTCTGCCCACTTCCTGCTGTGGGTTTATGGGCCTTGTGGGCAAAAGGGGCAATTTCTACACTCACGTTGAATCAGTTGAATTGTCCTGCTTAAATCACACAGTGGAAGCTATTGACTGACCTTTTTCTGCACATTGCTTTATGTTGCCCTGTATGACCACCCCTGTCCTGTCTTTAAAAAGATTATCAGCAGATTAGTTTAAAAGCGATGATTTGTTAAGATTATCAATGTGTGGATGTGTCGTGAAACACTCTAAAAATATAATCTGCACATTATAAGAAAACAATTCGACAGGCGTGGGCACATGTTTGACTTTTGTGTTTATTTTAAAGATTTTTCTATTTATTGTTTTATACTACTTTGCATAGCTTTGTAAGATTTTTTTTTTCCTTTTTTGCTTTGAAATTCTCTAAGAACACTGCTGCTTGTGTTGCCAGGCAACTGCACCAAGCAGATTATGTCAATAGCCTGTGTGTTGGCAATGTGGTAGATGTAGAAATGCTAGATTTGTCCTGCGCATTGCAGTCCGTAGCATTTCATACCAGATTGTCAAGTTTGGTCAGTGTCAGAACACTGTATATCTATACCTATAATGAAAATTACCTGTGGCTTTACATGTACAATAGTTGAACAGACGAGTCACACAAATCAATTCACTTATTGCTTTTCGCTTGAGTGGCGTTTATTTAGTGAAATGTGATGTAACACCTAGGTAGGATGTTTGATCAAAGACAACTGATGCCGAACTGTCTTCTAATCGTGGATTCCAGCTGAAGGCCGTCATCCTCGGCTCCCCTGACGCGAGGCAGAAGGGTTGAAAAATCTGTGTCACCTTCCCTGGAATGCAACTGCCAGGAGAGAGGTGTGAAATCCTCCAGTCGACCTGGTCCTAACCCTTTCACTGCCAGACTGGACATGGAAACTCTTGAATAAACTTGACATCGTTGTCTCAATCGTGTCAACATGTATATTGCATGACAATACTGAAGGAGGAATTTTGATGTTTTGTAAACTTTGAACTCTTTGAGCATTGTGTTTGTGTGACAGAGCAGTGCCCAAACCCCCTCCCACCTACACCCCGACATCCTGACATCCTGAACTGAGAGTCGACACAAAGCCCCTCCCCCCATCCCCCTTTTGTCATTTACAATATCTGACTGCCAATTCCAGATGCCCTTTGAACCTGTGAAGTAATCTATTTCAAGAATGGGTGTTGTGGAGATTGTGTTTGATATTATTGCTCATATTTGTCTTTTTAATGCTTTGCTTTTATGCAGCACTTCATTAAACAGATTTATGTCAAAAGAAAGAAGCCAAACGTTACGTAAGCTGATACTGACACAAGCTTCCGAGTTCTGAGATTTCAGCCTCCTTTGCTGTTCTTCAAGGTACAACAGTCCATTTCAAGTGGACCACACTATTCCAGGTGGTGATTTTTAGTCGACGGAGTTACACATTCAGCTACAAGTAAAAAAAGGCCCATTGATTAGCTGCCCGACTGCTCGTTATAACCCCTGTGTTTACAAGTGTTCCACGAAAGTGATATCGATGTGGATAAAGTAACCTTTAGCAGAGAACTGGGATAGTGTGCGCATCGAACCTCAGCTGGGTTCAAGGTGGCGGGCAAAAGCGGCTCACAATGGAAAAAGATGAGTGGTCCACACACTGAATATTGCAAGCTCTCGAGTGGTTGATGAGGCAACGCTTTGGCCATGTGAGCGAAAAACGGAAAATGACAACTCCAGAATAAGAACACATGATTTATAAAACTCCGTAAAGATGAAGAAGAAACAAACAATCCACTGTATACAATCCATTAGCTCACATGTTCCGAAGCCTTAAATGATCAGACGGTCAAACAAATTATTTTCTCCAATTTCCCCTGATAAGAAGTTATCAACACCACAGTGTTTTCCTGAAAAATCTTAATCATTTGCCACGCCAAAATGACTTTATTAGATTTACACGAATGGACCACACGCTGCTGTGTGAGGTGGGTTTGGGGAGTTTTTAAGCAAACCAAATGAACTTTATATTACTGTTAATAATGGATACTTCTCAACGTGACATTTTCAGCTTTACTCTCAGTTGCTACACTTGATCCCATGTATGAATGCCGGCATGGCGTCGCTGATCTTTAAACATTAGGCTACAAGTAATAAGAGGGAACAATCTTTTGTTTTCTTGTGATAACGCATTCATTTATCTCGCTATCACAGGATTACAAAACTAATTTTCTCGAGATCTTGAGAAAATAATCTTGTTATCTTGGGATAACAAAGCTTGTTTTCTCGAGATGTGAAGAAAATGATCTTGTTGTTTCTGGGAAACATTTATTATTTTGTGAAAATAAGTAACTTTGATCTCAAGAAAACAAATAAAATTAGACTTATCTCGGGAAAATGGAGGAAATTATATGGGGCTTCCGAGCAAATGGCAACTATGCTAACACTGGCTAATAGCCTATGACGAATACATACTGTGTACTGTATAATACACATTTTTTTACAAATGTACAATAATTTGATGGGGCACAAATAAAAAGAATGTAAATAGTCTGCTGGGGGAGTAGTCACGATCTCTGTAAATATGGCCGCTTTTCCTCACACATGGGCGTTTGCCTAACACACCTGTGGTCAACATGTTGTCTCATTAATATTTAGTGTGCAGACTACCTCTCGTCTGTCATTATAAACAGCCTCTGTCTCTGCTGTTGATATTTGCTGTGGCCTACTACTGCAAGTCTTGAGGTGTGTGTATATATCAAAGACTGCAAGAAAGCCCCTCTGTACGATCACCAGGAATAATTGATGGAGCCGCTGGAAATGTCTTATGCGCTTTGACAGTAATGGCTGCATATCGTATTGACTCGCATTTGCATTGGCAGTAAACGCTAATAGGGAGCTGATTTTCAGTTTTTTTCACGAGCAAAACTACCGGAGCTTGTTTTGTCGGTTGAATGATTGCCTTTTATAAATCTTGAACATTCCCAGAAAAGAAGGTTGTGTAAACGGTGCCACTGAACAGCTGCTCCAGCTTCAGTGTGTAAATCACGTTACCTGAGAAAAAAATGAATTTAATCTTTTCTAGACATGAGCCAGGAAGTGTGCAGGGCGAAGTCGCGGCGTGTGACGTCACTGCGCCGCTGTCACCATCGGAGCAGTGCAGTCGAACTGTGAACGGTGTGCTCTGTGGTGATAAATGAATACCATCCACAGCTGCCTCCCGAGATTCCTCCAGACGTTCTCACAGTGTTGTAGCTGCATTTTCTTTTTTGAGGGCTGCATGTGTTGGCTGTGTGCTGGCTCCTGACTTTAGCTGTATAATAGTTTGTGGTGATGTTTTCAGTTCAGCCAGTGATGCTTTATTTTCAGTGATGTATTTTTATATGACCATGTTTTTTTTTTTTGTTTCTTTTTTTCCTTTGTGTTACTCTTATCAACTAGTTGCCATCGTGACCATTTAAAAAAGCCACTTTGCTATTGTCAGTCTATTGCAATAAAATACATTCAGTGCATCTTCCTGTTTTCCATGCGTTTTGCACTCAATTATTCGCACCCTTGAGCGAAAATGAGCAGAAGCGGATGCAAATAAAATGTCATGATTGTTTATCCTCAAGATCGCGCATTTAAAATATTCACGAGCGTCGAGCCTTTTTAAGTGAAGGACCAAGACTGACAGAAACATTCTTATCATATGTGTGGCCACGATTTTTCACAGCCCTAATTGAATATTTTTCTGCAGCCTTCCTTTGCCATAATAACACCTTCAAGTCCTCCCTTTTAATGCGTGATGAGGTACATGGCACAGGATCTGAGACCTTCCCTCTACAAAGAATCTTCAGATCCCGAGGTAAATGCCCGTGGACTCCTCATTAGTTTGTCCTGCAGGTTTTATATGGCGCTTATGTCGGGGGACTGTGATGGCCATGGCACTACCTTTATTCTGTGGTCTCTTAAAGTACTTTTGTGTAGATTTTGAGGTCCGCTTCAGATTCTCGTTCTGCTGGAAAATCTAACCATGGCTCATTTTAACCGTCTGCTGCTATTTGGTGGAGTCCATGATACTGCGACTGCAGCCCAATAGTCAAAAGACGACCACCTCCTGTCTTTCACCCAACAATTTTTTCCTTGACCTCGAAAAACGTCATGAGGTTGAGGTCAGTGCGTAGTCTGCCATTCTGTCAGTGAGCTGACAAATGTTTCTATTCGCTTGACACACCGTGAAGTATGTTACGTATCTGCGGCTGCGCAGAGGATTGCGGGTCAGAATAGCCAGAAATGCAGCTGGCTGGCTTGTTATACTGCAACATGCGACCAGATGTAGTAGGGCATCCTGGTATTTTTGACATACTACATTTCACATACTTCACATTGGGACATGCTAAAACCTTTTCTGGCATACTGAATAGTACATTGGTATTAGAATACAGGATGTCTAAGGGAA
Source organism: Diplodus puntazzo (assembly GCA_963678695.2). Taxonomy (NCBI): domain Eukaryota; kingdom Metazoa; phylum Chordata; class Actinopteri; order Spariformes; family Sparidae; genus Diplodus; species Diplodus puntazzo. The sequence continues at coordinate 16,009,783 of OZ023164.1, read as the reverse complement.
TTGGGCCTGTGTCATCCCATATGTATACCCCAGTGAAACAGAAAGTGATGGTTGATCGATGAGTTCCTAATCAGACAAATGAACCACAAGATGTCAAATATGAAAACGATGATGTAAATATTCTTCAGTAGATTTTAATGACATGATTTTTTCAATAATTGTGGCACAAGCATTTCGAGAGAGAAATGTTTGACTTTTAATTTGTTTTTTTTCTTCCGTTAATTTCACTCCAATAACATTTTGGTGAATATTTTGAGTGAAAAACTGAGAGAATGAACCCAAAGAGGTTTTTTCACAGCCTGTTTTGCTCATGTTCACTAAGGGTGCCAATAATTCCAGAGGGCAGCATTGGAAATGAAAACAACATATCGATACCAGCGCCTTTACCCACCATCTAGTTCTGCTCTAACCATAAACTCAAGGTTAATGCCCTGTGGGCAGCGGGGTCTTGTAGAGTCGGCGTGGGCTTTCGAACTCTGAGCCCCTCGACAGCGTACAGGTTTATTTACTCTGCATGTTCAGCTGTGTGTGTGCGTGTGTCTGTGTGTGTGTGTGTTTGTGTGTGTGTGTGTGTGTGTGTGTTTGTGTGTCTGAGTTAGGAAAAGAGAAGGAGCAGGTCAGCATGTCAGAGGATAAATGATGCTCAGAGGGCCTCCTGCAAGTTAACCAGGCACTTTTTTGACAGCCTCAGCAAATCACATCTCACCATTCATAAGTCATCCAATGCAGATGGACTCTCTCTCTCTCTCTATCACACACACAAACATAACTCCAAAGCTGTAAACTGCCGTCCTCCACCGGTCCATGCCATTCATAAACTTCTCTCCAGCTCCTTCTCTCATGAATTCATATTAATGCACACAAACCCAATGAAGCCAGGAACAAATGCTGCCACCCGTGCCATAAATCACGGTGACATAAAGGGAAAACAGCATTCACTGCAACGAAAATCACAGTCAGTGTGTTTGCTTGTGGAGTCACTGGATCGTTTTCAGGGTGCTGTGATGCGTGCAGGTTCCCCCTGCGAGAGCTTTTGGTCGCCTCTTGACAAAACAATCAGTCTTGACTGTAAGAGCCCCCACATCCAGAGATCTATTGATGCTCCCGGCGCTGATAGCGAGCACACTGATATTGCTGATGTTATTGTCAGCCAGCGCGGTCGCAGCTTCACAGGATGCAACAACACTGAATCCTGCCCCTTTGAGCACTATCTTCCTGTCCCACTTTCTCCCTGAATTTTTGGTTCTCCGTCTCCATTTTTCTCAAGTGCGCATGAGGAAAGATCTGTTTTGCATAAAAGTAAGTAAAAAGGCGACGCTCACAAATCCACAGTCCTCGCCTAGGATGCAGACACCGGAGGGCACACATGGACAGACAGTACTTAACGATCCAGAGCGGCGGGGCAGCATTCAGGCAAATAGATTATGATTTATCGCCAGAGAGGGAGGAGGCGCTGAAGAGAATGCAAAGACGGGACATTTCTTCTCATGCATGTCATTGGATTCATCATGGCCAAGGACAAAGAGAGAAAACCATGAAGATTGTTGGAGATGAACATCACACAGGTGTGAATAATCGAAGAGAAAGCCAGCATCCACTATCTATATGCAGGACGGATGTGTTGGTCTATTCCGAGAAGTGAAGACATAAGGAGCCACAGTATCAACAGCTTGCAGAGTGTGACTGGTCTTCTGAGGCATGTGCACAGCTTGTTGCAGTCACCTTTGTATACCACTCTGTTTCACGCGGTGTGACTCACTGTGATGTAAGTGTGAGTCAGAACAGTGAGAAATCTTGGTAATACAAGAAACTCGTGATGTCGTGTGGAGGTTTAGCCTCTCGTTTGTTCCGAGTAAAGCGGAAACGTGCCCGAGAACAGTCGGAAGGAGACGGGCGTACTACCTGCACCGCTAAAAATAGCACTACAATTTGCTATTGATGTATCAGCAGCAGCTGGCGGTCTCTAGCAGCGGTGTAAATTCTGCTTGAAAAATTAAACAGTCTGGTCCATCGGAGAAAATGTGAAGACGTTGCTCGCGAACATTGCGGGCCGATCACATGACTCACATGCCGCACAAAACACACAAGACACCTACCGACAGCCAAACAACAAAAACACTGAGGGTCCCACATCATTCATTATGGATTCAAAACATGCACAAATTTACAAACACGCAAACTGACACGCACGCTGGAATATTCTCATCTCATCAATAATTGATAAGCACTAAAACCGTGTGTGCACTTCCACTGGCTCTGCCTGAGACGGAGTAAACTGATGCTAAGGTTGCTACTAGGCAACGTTCCCCTGGGACCTGTGCATTTAGTTTCTCTATTCTCTGAGGGCCCGTGGAAGCCCGGAGAATCAGCTGCAGAGCTAATTAACTGTTCCAGGCATTCGTTGTTTTATTTGTTTTGTTCAGAATTTAAATGAGCATTTAAATACCTGGTAGGTGGGATGACCTTGCGAGTAAGCCTGTTTTAGAATTTATGAGGAAATTGTTCCCCAGGCCTATTTCTCTTGACCTTTCCTACTCAAGCTAGTCTCAAAATTGGTCGCATGCAGGACTTTTCACTATTGTGAAAGGGGTGGGTGGAGGAGACAAACAAGTCCTGAGGCATTTTTTAAACAAGCCTTGGGAGTTGACAGCCATGTTTGCAGCTCTGTGTGTTGAAAAATTAGTAGATTAGTTGATTGATTTAGCACGCCAATGGACACCAACCACAATGTAGAGCTAAGGTTGATGGGAAAGACGTTGGTACACGCTGATAGTTGTGCTGTACCAGGGCCTCTCAAAGCTTTGATGACTGGGACAAACACAATGAACTTGTCATAGGCTTTTCATGATTGGCCTCGATATGGCATTAAACATAACATGTCAGGCAGACCACTTTATCTGTCACCCGAGGTCCAACAAAATAAGAGTTGAGAAATTTTTCCTGAATCTTCCTCAACCATTTTCCACCCCACCTTCACATTTAACTGCAGAGTCGTCTAGCAAAACCGCTTATTTAACTGACAGCACTGATAACAGAACACTCTTGAGACATGCCACTATTTGCCATGCAATCAGTATCATCCCAGACAACTTGACTAGCGATAGCCAGTCAGCTAACCTAGCTGGCTACTCGATGAAGAGACGCACCATCAGGTTCGTAAGCACTGATGTTGCTCACTTTATCAAGGCCGTTTACATCAATTAGTTTTGTTAGCTCTTCAAAGCATTGAGTGTAAAGAGGGAGTGACCTATCATTAGCAAAGCTCTGGAAACCAGGTTAACGCTGGTGCTATAAGTGACTAGCTAACATCGCTAACAGCTATCTGAGACACTGAGGTGGTTTGCAAAAAAGAATGAAAAAGCTCTGGAAATCAGGCTTAAGTCAATGCTACTTTAAGTGACTGACTTAACGGTTACCTACAAGGAGTTGAGTATCAAAATAGTCAAAAACAATACAATGTTGATGAGATTAAGGTAACGTTAGCTACTGTAGGATTGACAATAGTGTTGGTGACACGGTGGCCACCTTTCAGACCCTTTTGTGACTTTATTTCTTAAAAGCGACTAGCGCCAAATTTTTGCGACTTGTTGTGACCATCAGGGAAAAGCGGAGAGACATATTTAAATGATATTGTAATTCATTCCCATGCATGCTGCTCAGAGTAAGCAGAGAGAGAGCAGTCAGCGGCTGCTCTGCCAGCAGCGCCGGGGTCGCTCTTCCTCTCCCTCCTCGCCATGTGCGAGCTGTCAGTTGGTGAGGCGTGCGGGGCAGGCAGGAGGACACCACTCGCTGCAGGAGTGGGAGTTCAGTTTTTGACTTCTGTGGATGTGTGCTGATCTCACTCCGAAACTTTCCCAGTAACTGAGCCTGTAAATAGGCCATGTTAATAGTTTGAACGTCTCTCCCACTTTCTGATTCTCTCTGAATCAAATATTGAAGTAGTTTAGTTTCATTGTTACTTCAGATATGTTGTTTCAGTGTGCTAGTGACTTTCACTGTAAATGGCTTAAAGGGCAACCGTCACAATGACTAAGTTTTATGTCATTGTGTCAGCTGTATGAAAATTGAGTGTGTGACATCATTTGGTGACTTGTTGGAAAAGAGTTGGAAACACTACTTGACAGGAAGTGAACAGACATGCAGTTCAAAAACAGATACGTCACACTAACATGCTAGTAGTGGATTTCAAAGGACGATGAAAATCCAGTGTATTAGTATACTTTTTTAAAGCTTAAAATAACAGTATGCTTTAGAGAGTTACTTAATACAGTTATACATAAGTACACTTGGTTTATACTGACAAGTATACAGAAAAGTCAAAGTGTATCTACCTTGTGCTTGTACTTTGATTGAAATCAGTGTTGGGGCTCGTTACTCAAAAAAGTAATATATTACACATTACACATTGCTCTCAAAAATAGTAATGCCTTATGCCCCATGATTACTGCCTGGAGAAAGTAATTAGTTACATTACTCGTTACATTCTGTCTTGGCGTCTCATCCATGTTAGTCCACGGTTCCTTAGCAACAAGATTTGTGTGTGCGTGCTGTCTCTGTAGGTGCTTCGTAAAGTTTGAGGTAGCCTTAGCAGCGGTGAGGAGAGGTTTCCAACACGGGCAAAGTGCACCTTATAGTCAAGTTATTTTCCTTACATTCAACAAATTCAAAGTAATGTTTGTATCTGTAACCCTCCTGCTGCCCCAGCCAGCGCCCCCATACACACACTGGCCTGTCGCCTGCGCAGCCGCACGGGAGGGGAGAGAGTCCAGCACTGCTGCAGAGGAGCCGTGGTCTGCGACAGGTGCGCCGGAACAGGGGGGGCCAGGGGGCCATTGGCCCCCCCGCTTTACGGCCCTGCCCCGACGCCCGGTTCCACCAGTCGCACATTACCATATGTCATTAGGCCAGGACCTGACTGTACTGACAGGCTGTGACTGACAGGCGTCTCTCTCTCTCTCTTCAATGTCACTTTAAATCAGACATTGGAAACAAAACAAAAAAAGAGACCGAGCTGGAGATGCTGGACCCGCTCAATTTCGCCGATGAATCGTCTTTACTGCCATGTTTTGCAGTTGCATGTTTTACTCGCAAGTTTCGGATTTACAAAGAAATCGAAGACGAATGACTCTGAGGAGCAGCAAGAGGCGAGTTTTTCGGCAGATACTAGCTTGAGGACCGACACCACCGCTGCACCTGCGGGGACTGCTGCCGGTGAAAGCCAGCCAACAGCCGGCCCGGGGTGACCATGATACAGGACGAGCCGACAGAGGCTGGAGATGGAGTTAAAGACAGCTCAGAGGCCGCTGATGACGGTGACTCCACCTGCCTCTCTCTCCCGGCTACCTGGACCGGCCAACAGTGGAGAGAATACCTCATACCTCATTATGTTACGTGAGAGGGAAAGGAGACGGACAATGTATTTTTACACATTACAGAACTGACACAAGGCACAGATGCAGAATCCATTTAAACAGCTTGAGACAGAGTTTGCGCCAAGCGGTAAGGGCTAATCTGTATAAACTGTATTATTAATTGTTAGCACTGTGTTGTATATGATGTTGCTAAGGATCGGATCTTATGAAGGTAGATTTGTGTCTTTATTATTCAATCAAAAAAAAAGTTGCTTCAATCAAAATATATATTTTCAATTAAAAAAACCTTCACTTCAATCAGAAAAACCCTTTTCAATCAAAGAAAAAAAGTGTTTGAATGCAAAAATATAGTTGAGACTCAAAAAAATGCATTCGAACACTGTTTTTCTTTGATTGAAAATGTTTTCTTTGATAGAAGTGAACGTTTTTTTGTTTGAAGCAACTTTTTTGATTGAAGTAATGTTGTTTTGTGTTTCGGACATATTATGGGTAGGACATTTGTGTCATTATAATTCAATCAAAAAAAAAGTTGCTTCAAACAAAAAAAAAATATTTTCAATAAAAAAAAATCACTTCAATCAAAAAAAAAGATTTTTTCAATCATAGAAAAAACATTTTTGAATGCAAAAACATATTTGAGACTCAAAAAATTGCATTTGAACACTTTTTTTTGATTGAAAATGTTTTCTTTGATTGAAGTAGTCTTTTTTGTGTTTGGGCCATATTATGGGTGGGACATTTGTATCTTAATTATTCAATCCCAAAAAAGTTGCTTCGATCAAAAAAAATATTTTCAATCAAAGAAAAAACTCAAATGCAAAAATAAAAATCATTTGAAGTGTTGTTGTTTTTTATTGAAAATATTTTTTTTCGATTTGAAGTGATTTTTTTTTTTTTTGAATGAAGTGAAAAAAGTTTTGAAGTCTTTTTTTTTTTGATTGAATCATTTTGACACAAACATCCCGCAGTGGGCGGGTGCTTCCCCATTGGTCAGACATGTTTGAGTGACAAGTGTCTACACCAACGGCGTCTTTCTGACAAGCAAGTCATGGTCGCCAGCAAGCCAGGGAGCAGTGCTGGAGTTGTTTAGGAGATAAAACAGTATTAAAATGATTGGCGTCATGTTATTAGCCTACTCTGTTTGATGGGTGCAGGGTGCGCTAACGGCTAGCTGATAACGTTAGCCGATGGCCCTGCACACTGAATGAATTGTTTATTTCACTTAAGCACAGAGGCTAGCGATGTGCTAGTGCGTTATGTTATAATAAGTAACGTCATTTGTGGTCAAACAACAGTCCACAGGCCAACTGTTGGCCGCAGCGCTGCCTGTTTAGCAGCAACAGGTCATGCAGAGCCTGAGTCTATCTTCTCACACAGCCCACAGGATTACATCTGTGAACTGCGGTCAAGCCAGCCGCGGTTCGAGTTTGCTTGGTCAACTCAGCCGTACGTTGTTTTCTAGTGCGCGAATCTACTAACATTTACGGTAATCCTAATGAAACCGCTCTGAAGAGCTTCTGGAAGTGACTGTGGGACAGACTGCAGTCTCACATCAGACCCATGAAACATACGGTACTTTACAGTAATTATTCCCGGTAATAAACTGAAGGTGTCACGAAGGTATGCGTCCGGATTACAAAGTAAAGGACGAAAGAAAAAAATAAGGATATTTCACCCAACTTTGAAGTAGAATAAAAAGCTTATTTTCCATAAGTAGTCCAATATTCATACACTACTGAACTGAGTTCTTCCTAGACTACGTGCACGCATAATATGAAGTACCTTTACTGTGTACTTTTGAAGTAATCCTGTGTCAAAATCATTAACAGAGGACAAGATTAATTACATTTCACCCAACTTTGATGTGGAATAAAACAGTTATTTTCCATAAGTAGTCCGTGATTCATATACTACCTAACTTAGTACTTCCTAGACTCCTTGCATGCATAATATGAAGTACTTTTACTGTGGACTTTTTAAGAAAACCTCTGTCAAAATCCTTAACAGAGATATAGAATAAATCTTTTCGCCCAAATTTGATGTAGAAATTTACTTGTAACCAAGTATTATTAGACTGTGGTATTGCTCCCTTTTTGTTAAGTAAAAGATCAGAGTATTTCCTCCAACACTGTGCAAATCTGAAACTTGGATTCATGAGTAGGTCTTTTTCATAACGACACCCCAAGCATATAACTCCTGGTACGAGAAGTACCAGGAGTTAAAGGAACAACTTGAACAGATGTAGAAGGTGAAGTCTAAATCTATCACTGTGAAATCATTAGCTTTTATTAATAATGATTTGTGCATGGGAGAAAGCAGGTAAAGCAGGGGAATGAGGGCACAGATGAGGTCAAATGAGGTCAATATTCTTTGTGCTTATGTGACTGTTATGATACATGATGTTGAATAAATCATACAGAGAGGCAATCTGGAAAGGAAACTGTGAACTGTGTCCTCATCGTGAACTGGTCAGGATTTTGACACAGGATTACTCGAAAAGTACACAGTAAAAGTACTTGATATTATGCATGCAAGGAGTCTAGGAAGTGCCAAGTTCAGCAGTATATAAATCATGGACTACTTATGGATAATAAGTTTCTCATTCCACATCAAAGTTGGGTGAAATGTAATTAATCTTGTCCTCTGTTAATGATTTTGACACAGGATTACTTCAAAAGTACACAGTAAAGGTACTTCATATTATGCGTGCACGTAGTCTAGGAAGAACTCAGTTCAGTAGTGTATGAATATTGGACTACTTATGGAAAATAAGCTTTTTATTCTACTTCAAAGTTGGGTGAAATATCCTTATTTTTTTCTTTCGTCCTTTACTTTGTAATCCGGACGCATACCTTCGTGATACCTTCAGTTTATTACCGGGAATAATTACTGTAAAGTACCGTATGTTTCATGGGTCTGATGTGAGACTGCAGTCTGTCCCACAGTCACTTCCAGAAGCTCTTCAGAGCGGTTTCATTAGGATTACCGTAAATGTTAGTAGATTCGCGCACTAGAAAACAACGTGCGGCTGAGTTGACCAAGCAACTCGAACCGCGGCTGGCTTGACCGCAGTCACAGACGTAATCCTGTGGGCTGTGTGAGAAGATAGACTCAGGCTCTGCATGACCTGTTGCTGCTAAACAGGCAGCGCTGCGGCCAACAGTTGGCCTGTGGACTGTTGTTTGACCACTAATGACGTTACTTATTATAGCATAACGCACTAGCACATAGCTAGCCTCTGTACTTAAGTGAAATGAACAATTCATTCAGTGTGCAGGGCCATCGGCTAACGTTATCAGCTAGCCGTTAGCGCACCCTGCACCCATCAAACAGAGTAGGCTAATAACATGACGCCAATCATTTTAATACTGTTTTATCTCCTAAACAACTCCAGCACTGCTCCCTGGCTTGCTGGCGACCATGACTTGCTTGTCAGAAAAACGCCGTTGGTGTAGACACTTGTCACTCAAACATGTCTGACCAATGGGGAAGCACCCGCCCACTGCGGGATGTTTGTGTCAAAATGATTCAATCAAAAAAAAAAGACTTCAAAACTTTTTTCACTTCATTCAAAAAAAAAATAAAATCACTTCAAATCGAAAAAAAATATTTTCAATAAAAAACAACAACACTTCAAATGATTTTTATTTTTGCATTTGAGTTTTTTCTTTGATTGAAAATATTTTTTTGATTGAAGCAACTTTTTTGGGATTGAATAATTAAGACACAAATGTCCCACCCATAATATGGCCCAAACACAAAAAAGACTACTTCAATCAAAGAAAACATTTTCAATCAAAAAAAAAGTGTTCAAATGCAATTTTTTGAGTCTCAAATATTTTTTTGCATTCAAAAACGTTTTTTCTATGATTGAAAAAGTCTTTTTTTTGATTGAAGTGATTTTTTTATTGAAAATATTTTTTTTCGTTTGAAGCAACTTTTTATTTGATTGAATTATAATGACACAAATGTCCTACCCATAATATGTCCGAAACACAAAACAACATTACTTCAATCAAAAAAGTTGCTTCAAACAAAAAAACCTTCACTTCTATCAAAGAAAACATTTTTAATCAAAGAAAAACAGTGTTCGAATGCATTTTTCTGAGTCTCAACTATATTTTTGCATTCAAACACTTTTTTTCTTTGATTGAAAAGGTTTTTTTTGATTGAAGTGAAGGTTTTTTTAATTGAAAATATATATTTTGATTGAAGCAACTTTTTTTTTGATTGAATAATAAAGACACAAATCTACCTTCATAGGATCTCTGTAGGCAGCATGTAATGCTCGCCAATGTAATAATGTCCTCAAACGTAATAAACCACAAAGGTAATAAAAAATCTGCTGCATTCAATGTACAAAACCCACAAATGTAATACAGTTTCCACAAATGTAATATCCGCTGCCTTGTACAAACGTAACATGCGATTTCCCACAAATGTAGTAACTATTACGTTAGACTCTGCAGGTAGTGACGCGTCAGGGCTTCTTTGGTTCAGCACCGCGGACAGCGGTGAGAGAGATGATCCTCATTAACAAGAAGTATTTGCTCATGCAAAGAAATAAATCTGTTTAACACTAGAAGGGCCGGACTTCAACACTACTAGAATGGCCGTAAACGGTCATTCTGACCGCTAGATTTAAACTCTATATTCTCTCATGCAAATAGCCAACTGAGTGATGAATGCATTCATTCATTGTGTCATGATACTTTTTCAAAAAACAAAATAACACCAAAATGTACATTTTAACAAGTTTAATTATACATTTATCAATATTCATATCATCGCACATAGTAAACCGTAATTATGCATTTACACAAGATTTTAATAGAGAAAACTCAGAACACGAAAATTAACGATTTGATGATGAAACATTTTATTTTAACACTTAATGATACAAGTTTAGAAAATAGGCTAATAATAATCGAAAAAGCTGGAAACGAGCTAGTCCAAAAAAAAAAAAAAAAAAAAAAAAATCACTGGTCACAGTCTGCAGATTACCTCCGCTCTCCGCACAGTTACCACGGGCTTGAGGCATTTCAAGTGTCTGACATTTTATTCTGTTTGCAGCTCTTTCTGACCGGCACTTTTGATGCGTGTTATAGTATTTCCGAGGTTATTTTGCGCGTGTTAATGCGGACTTGGTTCCTTGTAGTGGCATGTTTTGGTTTTGATTTCGATTTGATGCGTGTGTGTGTGGAGGTTGGATATGATATGTGCTTATATGTGCTGACATAAGGCATTTAGGGTACAGGCTTGTAATAATAATGGATGTGTTTTGAGTAAGTCCTCCCTCTGAGGGTTAGGGTTAGGGTTACAGTAACAGTAACAGTAAGGCGTTACTTTGTAACGCGTTACACCCAACACTGATTGAAATATAGGCTAAATGAATTTCAGACCGTTTTCATACATTGCAGGTTTATGTCTTGAACTGGGTTGTTGACTTGAGTTGACATTGTTATGTTCTTATATTTTGGCACCCAATACAATATTTGTTTGAAATTTTGATTTATAAAGGAAACAAACCCATTCTTATAAGAAATTATACCTAAATAGTAACCTAGTACTTTAAAGTATACTTTATAACCAGTGTTGGGTGTTACTGTAATCACATTACTTTTTTCAGTAACGAGTAGTGTAAGGCATTACTGTTCTGAATGTAGCAATCACATTACAGTTCGCCAAGCTCGTTACTTACGTTACATTGCTAGGTTAATCAATTTTAACAGCATGGTCGCACGTATCACACACGGCGGGCTGGGGGGGCGGCCGCCAATTTGACGACTTTCTCGCTAGATTTGGCGACTTTTCAGACACTCTTAGCGACTTCATTTCTAAAAAGCTGCGAGCGACAAATTTGGCGACTTATTCAGATCATCGGGGGAAAGGCGAGAAATATATTATATTGTAATTTACATGCTGCTCATAGTAATCGCAGAGACGCAGACCACGGCTCCTCTGCAGCAGTGCTGGACTCTCTCCCCTCCCGTGCGGCTGCGCAGGCGACAGGCCAGTGTGTGTACGGGGGCGCTGGCTGGGGCAGCAGGAGGGTTACAGATACAAACATTACTTTGAATTTGTTGAACGTAAGGAAAATAACTTGACTATAAGGTGCACTTTGCCCGTGTTGGAAACCTCTCCTCACCGCTGCTAAGGCTACCTCAAACTTTACGAAGCACCTACAGAGACAGCACGCACACACAAATCTTGTTGCTAAGGAACCGTGGACTAACATGGATGAGACGCCAAGACAGAATGTAACGAGTAATGTAACGAGTAATGTAACTAATTACTTTCTCCAGGCAATAATCATGTAATGTAAGGCATTACTATTTTTGAGAGTAATGTGTAATGTGTAATATATTACTTTTTTGAGTAACGAGCCCCAACACTGTTTATAACACTAGTAGTTTACTGAGGGTATACTTTGCATTACAGCCATTGCTTTGTCCCTGATATTTCTGGTGTTCCCCTGTTTTTTCCCTCTCCCTGTGCTCCCAGTGCCGGTGAGGTCATACCACTTTTAAGTGGCCTTAAACAGAAAAGTTGGCTAGAAGTATAAAACTAGTACACTAACAGCATATCTATCTGTTATCTTGTACTATAGTTTACAGCAGATGCACTGAAAAATAAAACTTATATTTACAAGGTACCCTGATAGCTCACCTGGCCTTGAGGCGGATTCCCAGCAGCAGCTTCGATTTCGATTCCTGCCTTTAAAGGAAACAAACTATAAACTTTAAGAAACTATGTGCCAGATAAGGGGTCAACAAAGTTTTTATGGTCCAGGATTAAAGGGACATACATGGAAATCCAAAAGCATTCCTTCTCATAGCTGTTGACACATTTCACTTAAAACCACAAACGTCAACTGAGCAAGAGGAAAAGTCAAAGGATCTACGTCATTAGAATAACACTGACAGTCTGGCGAACACCTTGTCCTCAAAGCACATTAATAGCAATCCAATAGTTGTTGAGATACTTTAATCTGGACCAAAGTGGTGGACCCACCAGACAACCTTACACAGTGTCAGCGTGTGGAAAACCTCTCTCTTGATATATTGTACTGACTTTCATTTCCCTGATTCCATCACAGATCAACTATGCAGAGTTGTGTCTATAAAAAGAAATCTATACAGGGAAATGTGTAATTACCATCTGTAAGAAAAGAAAGGGTTCATAATACAACCACCACAGTGAAACCAATCTTTCTTCAGGCACTTTTACACAGTTGTATGGCAAACAGGGGGCGGAGGAGCAGCAAGGGCAAATAGGTTCCTTGTGACCCGCGCCTCTGTAAATCAGAGCTCAGGCATCCCTCATCTACAGTAGCCTACCATGCTGCAGGGCTAATAGATCTTTTGTAATATTATTCCAAGCAAATTGTTTTTTAATTGTTAATAAGACTATGCACACTCAATCAGATGAGGCCTCTTCTGCATAAGTAAAGGTGGTAACAACAGCGAGCTAATCAGCAATGTGCATCTTGTTCTCCTGTGGGACGCCAAGTAATTATGAATGAGCAGGAGCAGGCAGAGCGAGTTCACTAATGTGCCTTTAGTGCTGGAGATGAGGAGAGAGGCAGAAAGATAAAATTCTACTATATAATGATCCCGGAACGGGGAAGGGTGAGTCATGGAGGCAAAGAGAATGCAGCAGGGGAAAAGATACAACAAAAATATATGGCAGCTGAAAGTGCAAGAGCAGAAAAAACAAGGGGGAAGGAAATGTAAAAACCATGTTCCCACGGGACGAACTGCTACTTCAAACAGGACCTTTGGATGAGCCTGTTGAATATTTGACAGCATATAATATACAAGGGGCTGCTCGTTCACTGATTTATCTTGCATGATTATGAATATGGTTAAAGATACTGGTTTCAGTATGTATGAGGAACAGCTGGTTTGAAATTTCGACATGTGGATTTTACACCGACTCAAAGTGGATGTAGCGGCTCCCTGTGGTGATGGTGGTGTGTTCCTGTGGGTGTGAGTGGTGGGCCCTGCGACCTTTGGTGGGAACTTGCTGCTTGGCAGTGGCAGACTCAGGATATTTGAGGGGCAGGGGCAAAAAAAAAAAGGACACTGGTGCATAGAAAGTCCTGGTATATTTATAGTGAAGAGAGGTACTTCACTGCATTTTCTCCGCTAGAAGAGCACAATAGAGGGTACTTTATCACCGGGAAGGGCAACGTAAAGGGCACTTTTTTTACGTTTTCTCGACTGGGAAGGCACCCTTGAGACCACTGGGAGGGTAGCGAAGAGGGTGCTCGCTCCCTGAGTCCACCCTTGCTGCGCACTTGTACACACTGTGGTACTCAGTTGAAGTCTGCACACATCTCTGCCAGAGACAGACACACTCGCAGCAGTGCTCTAAAGATCAAAAGCTACACATGATGGCTTTCTGACTTATTTTTGGTGTAAAATCTTTTTTGAACTTTAAATATCTGCTCTCTCCCCCCCCCTCTCCCTTTCTTCCTTTCTCCCTGTGTTTGTTCTGCTGTGAAAGATGTAGGATATTCACACATGTGACCAGGAGGGGAAGTAATTATTATACTCTATGCCCCTGACTGTCAACCGCCACATCTATGACTGCTTTTAACCATAAGTGACGGTGCCTGTCCATGTGGTTGTCATGGCACCGGAGTGAACAGTCTCTCATGAGTGACTTTGATGTATAAGTTAAGGCCTCACTATGTAAGATCCATGTCTGAATCCTTCTGGCTCCACCATAGCTGCTTCTCACGTTTGCCTCTCTGCATTAATAATTCCCACTCCGCATTAATAATTCCCATTAACAAACAGTTTGTAAACAGTGCAAGATAATCCAGGGGGGAGACACTGTCAATTAACTGATTATGAGACTTCTACATGGCTTAAGGAGTGTGGAGCATGTGTAGGTGCAGACTACTCCCTCACTCAGGGATTGTGTTGCTGTCTTTGCGAGGCGGCAGTGACACACAGGCGTACAAAACGGCTGTCATCACCCATTAGAAGAGAAATCGGTCACAGGAGATTCCCTTGTGATGCACCAAACGCATGTATTATACACGACCTCCGCGCTCTTTACGTGACCCTTTATGGACACAAACGCAACAATCTGATGGGCAGAGATGATGACATTATCTGCCACTACGTGTGATGTTGAAATGGAAATACAGATTTTTAGCCATCAATATTTCAGCCGGTCTGCGAATTGCCTCCAAGACATGTGCTGCATTATTGAGAGTGAGCTGCTTGCAGTTTGAAGTATGTCATGGGTGATTCTCATTGACAGGAGGAATTCTTTCAGCAGACAAAAAGATGAGCGATCCTGTCGATGTGGCTTTATTCTTTCAGGGTGTCCTCAGGAAAAAAAAAGGGCTCCAGGTTCAACAGGTGAAATGTTATTTTTGATTCCTTAAAAAAAAAAAAGAAAAAAAAAACAGCATCTGGCTTACACGCTTGAATTTCTGCCCACTCTGGCTAAATGGTCAGTGGCAGCACTTCTACACAGGATTCAGTTGACTAACAACCACACATCTTTAGTAATACATTGATTTAAACTGAGTGCGTGGTTGTTAATGTTAAAACGGTGCTGTCAGTATGCACACTGAGACACACAGTACACTTAATTTTCAAGTCATTTTGCCTTAACCACTCTCCAAGCAGACAACCACTCCACAGTGAGGAGCTGTGTGAACACTAGGGATGCAGAATGCATTATAAATAACAGCACCGTGTTTCTAATCGAGAGCAGTGTAAAAATATGTGTTCATGCTGATAAATCAATAATTTATGTTTACAATTGAATATATGTTTGCTTGCACCGACATGGAATCCCCCCCTAAATATGATGGACTTTTGCCCAAAGTCGCCATCTAGTGTGTGAAAACGGGGACAGCAGTAAAAGCCAGAGGGACAGCTAGGTTTTTATAAATTCATTCCAAGTGTTTAAACATTGAAAGTCTTGAGAAAAAAGACCCGGAGACTAAAGAGCAAAAAAAAAAAAAAAAAACTTGCCATTAAAAGTAAAAGCTCTGATTATGCCTGGGAGTGTTATATTACAGATTATATTATTGGAGTAGTTATTACTGATCATGTCTAGTTAGCCTTTCATAGATGTATCTGCTCAAGTGGAGCTCATTTTATAAGGTTTAATATCTGAGATTTCGACATTAATACAGCAGCAGCAGCTATTTGCTATGTAAAGGTACAGTGGCGTGCCTGTGACAGTGTACTGAGCAGATTATAACCTCGCACTTCTTCTGAGTGTGTTGAGATCTGAGCTTCTCTGTTCCTCTGTAGCCGTGTCAGCTGAACGTGCACGGCAGCACGTGCAAGTCCCTCTCTGTCCTCAGCACACGGCAGCCTCGTACGAAACTCTCTCATATTACTGCTGAACAGTAAAAGTTTAGCAAAACATGTTTCTGAAAACATTTGAGGCCAGAAGTGGCAATTTATGGTAGTGTATCTACAACAATACGCCACATTGTAAACTCTGGTGTTTTCCATGTCTCAATGCTGCTGAATTATTAATGACAGTCAACAAATGTAGTTCAGTAAAACTACAATATTTCGCTTTCTGATGTAGTGGAGTGGAAACGAAAGAACATAAAATGGAATCTGGTGGAGCACCAATACTTGCACCTTGTATTTAAGTACAATACTCGAGTAAAGTTACATTTCACCACTATATTTATTCCATATTAATTATGCTTACCGTTTTCTTAAATAAGGTTTCACTTAAGCTTATCTTGAAATTTAAAAGGTGCACACTTTGGGGAAGAAATTTTAACCTGATAAAACATTTTTCATTCAGAGACAGAAATCTTCACAGAACACAATTTCATAATGATTTACTTTACTTACTTTACTTAAAAATGCTTGTTTATACAGTGTTTTTGTTTATTCGGTGAAGGAAATACTGGATATCCAAAAAAGTTGATATTACTACCTTACTAATATTGTTTACATTTCCTTTCTGAGTATGAATTTATTTTACAAAACTACATAGTGCACCTTTAATGACTGAGCAAATTCAACGATGCAAGTTTGCAGGTAATTCTTCTGAGGTTAGAGGTTTAATTTTAATAAATGGTAAATTCATAGTAAATTATACTTTACTTATTGGTTATTTCACTGTTAACAAATAGTGAAATTCTTTATGAACTATTAAGCTATAGTAAAGGTTTATAAACATCAGGTGCAACTTTATAGTGACCATCCATTCGTATGTTGTTAGATGAACCATCTTTGGTGTTTTTTGTAGCCACTTAAAATATTATGAACAGCAGTTGCAACTTTATGTAAAACAATAGCTTAATAATAGTTTTAAAAGTGTTTCATTACTCTACTATTTACTATAAAACTATACATTTACCACTTATTAAAGATGTATTGAATATTATAAACAACATCCTGTACTGCATCTGCCAGCCCAAAGGTAAAACAGCAATGGTTCATTCATTAGGTTGCTTTATATTCATGAAGATTCAACAGGTCTGCCAACTCTCTACTCAAATTTGATAGTAGGGACCACATTTGAGGTCAAACTGCAAAGAATCCACACTTCACTTCATTGGAGACTTTTAGACATTATTTCTATTCCGTAGTGTATCCGGTGGGTGGTCCATTTTTAGCAAAACAGAAATGAGACAAAACTGTCAATGAGGTATGAAACATCGCAGAACTAAAAAATCTATTTAACACAGTGCTCCTTGGGCCTTTTATTTCCATTATCAATGTATGCTTCAAATGTACAGTGTAAATCAAACAATATTGTGGAATGTTTACCGATGTGAAATCAGCGTCACCTCAGCTCCAGTCGTGTAATGGTCGCCTCAGTGCCCCAAGAGACGCGCTTTGAGTTATCTGTTCACGGAGGAGATTGCTGCAGGACAGGATGACGTCCAGAGAGTTTTGTGGAGGCACTGTGCAGCTTCACTCACATCAAAAGTGATATGGATTTGGCCATCAGCTCACACCTCCACAGAAGCCCGCCCCCCCCCCCCCCCACCTCCCTGCTCTGACTGTGACCCCTGACCTCTACCACATAAATGTCTCTTCCACCGGCTGCTGTGTTGTGTTGCTGGGACGGGCAGGTAGAGAGTCAACCAGGCGGATGTCTCAGCGGTCCAGCGAACGTTTCTGGATTGCCTCGGCCACTGCGGTGCGCAGAAGTGCGATGACGGAACGGGGGTCGTCGCTGCTGATAACAGCGCTGCCTGACACGATCATGTTGGCCCCAGCCTGAAGCAAACAGGAGCGTTCACTTCAAAAACCTGATGGGAATTTTAGGCTCTTATTCTACTAGACACATAAGTGCGTTTGTATTCCTTACCTCTGCACACTTGTGAATGGTGTCAGGGCCAACCCCTCCGTCTACTTCAATGTCTAGCGAAGGGAACTGACTCCTCAACCAGCTCACCTGGGAATGCAGAGCAATAACAGACAGCGCTTGAAATCTGCATAACACCATTTCTGCAACGCGATTTTCAAGTGTTAGCAGGACCGCAAAGAAAGACACAGCTGTGAATCAAATCAAACGCCTTCCTCTGGACCATATTTGAATTGTAGTCGACAAAAATACTGCGCTTTGGTGAACAAGTTCTTTTATCTGGGCTGAAAACTGATGTAGATATTTAAGAGTGGCGAGCACTGGAACTGAAACTCATCCTTTTTCAGGGCTTACGTAACACCAGCATGTGTAGCTCTGTGGTTTGGCAGAGACTTATTTCAGTGAACAATGACAGTGAACAACTTCTATCTTGTACCTTTAATGTCAGTCTGTGTTTTCCAGTAAAACACTACAGTAACTTTTCATTTAACATACATCTCCTCCTGAGGGAAACAAGTACATAATAACAACCCTGCTATTTACAGATCCTGCCCTTTCTGAGCTGAGCGGGGCGCGTTATATCTTGGTTGCAGATTACCTTCCAAGTGTCTAAGCACTGTGGTCTCCCCTAACAACAACTTGTTGAAGATGCGAGAACGCATCTGTAATTGCAGTGGCTCGGAGAGGATTGGCAATGCACATTTAGTATGTAATTTCAGGGTATGGTATTCATGAGGGAAAGGCAAAACAACCTTCTCCCAACTAGCGTTATTATATCCGCCTTTAAACATCAGACAACCTCTAAAAACGTACACAGTATGATAACTGGTGATGGACCGATTATCTATCTGGCTGACTATTTGGGCCAATACTCAGCATTTTTCTGATTATCTGTATTGGTGTTTTTTGTGTCTGATTGCCATTCAAATAAATACATTCGGTCAACCCACAATAATGCTCATCAGTTTTCAATTTACTGATTTTAATAACGGTGGTTAACCATTATATCTTAGATTTAGTAGGCCCGTACGAGATATTTTATCTGACAATTTCAAATGTTACGCATTAACTTGAGATAATTTTTGTCTTTTTCTCAGTGTTTTCTTACTTTCGGACTACACCATTAATGGTCACAGCAGTTAAAACAACAGGGAACTTAGCTGTAAGGATATTAGGAACATCCCTAATTGTATCAAAGGGGTGCTCAATAATTGTTAAGTTTTGAGGCCTACTTTGTGTTGCTGTTGCTTTGATGTTCTGTCCTCACCTTGGGCATCATGTCCTCCATGAACTTCTGCCCGCCAAAGCCAGGTTCAACGGTCATGACCAGGGCCATGTCGATCTGGTTAGCCCAAGGTGCTAGCTCTTCAACAGTAGTACCGGGCTTAATGGCCAAACCCACCTGCGAAACACAGGCAGTGTTAGTGTGAAGACATGAAACAGTCACCTTAGCTCATACCTGTTTGTACTCTGGCTCCTGCGAATACTTCCCAACATCAGTTCCTGGAAATAGCAATACGAGTTTCTCTGAGGATATGCGGCGTCTCAATGAAATACAAAGATTGACAAGGGTGGCGTTCTACTCTGTGCACATTAGAGCTCTGATGCATTGCAGCACTGCTGTCTCACCTTCATGCCACTCTCTCTTATCTCCTTGATGAGGTTTCCAGGGTTGGTGGTGGCCTCTAAGTGGAACGTGTACTGGTTGGCTCCTGCTGCAGCCATGGGCTTCACCCACTGCTCCGGCCGAGACACCATCATGTGCATGTCTGCAACGGTAACCACTGTCACAATAATGCTGCACTCCACCACACAGCAGAGGCATTCATTACTCAATGGGATAACTGGGTTAGGGTTTGTTATAGTCTAGCGTCATGTGTGAGGTTTTCTCTCACCAAAGAAAGAGTCCTGGCCTACTGACTTCCTGAGGCACTCCACCATGGGATGGCCAAATGTGAGGTTAGGGACAAAGTGCCTTCAAGGGGAAACAAAAGCAGACATTTTTAACTTTGAGTCGTGATGACACTCGCTCATCTTGCATAAACAGCCTCTAACTAACGTCTTACGTAAGTGTGGAGGAAGACAGAAAATGTCCAAACAAGCAGGAAGAAGGAAGAAGCATGTTGTCAAGACTTGGAAGAAAGAAAATGTTTGACACTCTGAGGTCTTGAGAGCCTCTTCACTGACGGACTTAAGCCAGATAAAGTCAGTTACATAAACATTGGCTTCCCCAGCTTAACTTCTGGCATGCTAGCTTAGCTTGTTGACGTTAGCCAACTTGAGCTCCCACGCACTAACTGAACTTGCTCGCTAGCCGTTAGCATGCTAGCTTATCTTATCTTGACTGGCTGATAAACTGACCCGTCCATAACGTCGAGGTGCAGGTAGTCTGCCCCGCACTCCATCATCCGCACACACTCGCTGCCCAGACAGGACAGGTCGCTGCTCAGGATGGACGGACCGATCTTCGCACTGTAAGCCATGCTCCTACTGCTGGAAGTGCCTGCATGCAGCCTGGCTGCTAACAACCTATACACACTTCTCCTCAATACATTCATGGCTAACGGCAGCTCAAGTTAGCCACGACGGAAAGAGCAGCTTCCGCTGACAAGTTTCAAAATAAAACCATTAGAACTGCAGCATGTTCTAACATCTAATGCTACTATGTGTAGTCAGTAATTGACTGATATTTATCATTATTTACCCTGTATTATTATGTTTTCACATGTATGTCCATATTATTTTGCTGACGTATTCTCCCTTTTTGGCATTCATGACTCCATAGATATGTGGCTATTTTTTTTTTAAAAAAAAAAGGATTCAATGGTGGACTTTCCAGAAAGGCATTTGCGTTCTATATCTAAGTTATATAAAATAAAGTAAGTGTATGCAAAGCCCATATACTGTACAATCTATATCTGCTGTTTTATTATATTCTGCGGTAAAGTATATAATCTTTAAATATGTAGGATCGCTAACTATTAATTATTTTCATAATCTGGGTATTATGATACACTTGGTGCTTGCTTTTGGCCCATGACCCACCATTAATTTGCAATTTTGGCCCTTCAAGGTTGAAACATTTTTGCATAATTTACACTCATATATACACTCAAAGATAATTATTTTGAAGGAAAAACGTCCTTACTTCCGGTCACACCCGAGGTTTCAGCGGGTAACTTGATGGATCCATCAGGCCCACGTTCTGGCTTTAATCTTCCGCCTTCAAAATAAGACAGTGGTGACTTTTTGACGCTAGATGGCGTAAATCTTATACAGGTGATGAACTCTCGTCTCAGCCCAGCGCTGCGGGTTTACTGCGGGCGTCTGGTTATTGAGTGAGGAGAAGATTCTTGTTATGCTATCTGACTTTATTTTCCCCCGTTTGTTTCATTTCCTGCCCTGTCTACTTGTTTTAACTCACCTTTTACGAGGCGTCCTTGTGTTTAGCTTGTCTGTTGAGTGTTTATTCTGGAATATTGTCTTGCTTTTGCTTGTTTGTCAAAGCACTTTGTACACTCTGTTTTTTAATGTGCTGTATAGATAAAGTTTTGTATAATGATTAGCTGCAATATGTTTCCGCAAAAATGCATTTTTTATAATGTGTCTTTACTATGAATAATAATAATTGCAAAGGAAACATCTGAGAAGTAAATTGTTAAAGAATTCTGTGAACGCAACCTTAAAACCAGATTTATTTTGGGTTGTTTTGAGTAATAGGACACTTTGTTGTGAAATATGGGAGACAGCTTTATAATTAGCCTATTGTTAAGTAATGTGGAACACAGTTCACGAGGCTAACAGTTGTAATATGTGCAACATTTCAAAATCTTTTGAATCATTTCTCAATTCGAATCATCCAACATGCTCCCTGTTTCTATTTTCTCTCAGCATTTGGCCACAGTCTTAACATCTCTATGAGATACACAGACTTCTTCTTGTCAGCCACCACCCTCCATCTGTCTCTGTCACTCTGCTGTGCCATCTCTTCAAATATAAGTTGCGACTAGGAAGGCCTAGAAATGGCCGCACAGAGGACAACATTTGTCATACTCGGTGCTGTGAGGACACAGACATTTAATGATATTAAGTTGTCTGGGCTTTAGAAAAGTAGGTTTTATTGATTCAAGCAGCTGGGTTGATGGAGGACAGGCAGTTTAGCCTGCAGAGTTACTGCTGTCTGCCAAAGACCTGTGATGAATCTATTCCTCAAAAGACAGAACAGCATTTACAGAAATGAAAAGAAAAAAAACGACGAGTGCTTTTGGGGCAGGTGAAACACTCCAGTCCTGAATGATTCAACAATGCCACAACTGTGAAATCATACCAGTTTCATCATGTGTTGTCAGGTTAGTTGATAAGGAATACGCAAGTTTGAATTAGTACCAGATGTCCCATAATACCTGCATAATCCTATTTTATCTCCCACAGTTAGGCCTCATAAATCTCCAGATATTAAACTTTCAGTATCTTTTCTGCGCATCAGGCCTCGTTATTCACTCTATGATTTGTTTGTCACCTCTATCGTCTTTGGACACAATCCACTGAAATGCTACGAATGCTCCTCAGATGAGCGTGTAAGTTGTTGTGATTTATAAGAAGCAGATGGCTGAGGTTTTTTAAAAAGCCTCTGCAGCGCTCTGCTGAAGCTCAGCCCACAAAGAGCCACACTCATATACCCAGATTGGCTAAACAGAATTTGACATTTATGAGTTTCACCCACGTTTTGCGTTACTGCGGCAATGATGGAAACACTGGTGGCACGGCGCGCACCGGCCGACAGGGCCGATGATATATGTGATTTTTGAGCGGGGCTGAGGCAGAGTAAGTTGGCGTCACAAAGAGCCGGGGCCTCAAGAGTCTCTGAGGAAGGTAGTAAAAAAAAAAAAAAAAGAAAAAAAGCTTCATTTTGTGGAGTGGTGCCATAGCTGCAAGAGTCTGGACACACAAAAGTCCTTCATTGTGTCTCCTGAGTCTTGAGAGCGTCTGATGAAGATTCACTGCTGCTCATTTAGTGACAATTATCTCCTTAAGTAGGATAATTAAAAGATTTTTTTCAGTTAGACGAACATTTTGGAGCGGCTCATTTCCACAGAGGTCGCACTCAAGGTTGATGCATTGCACCGGCCTGGTTGATGCAAGTGTGTTTTGTCTTTAAATGGGGTCATTCTTTGTCCTGCAGCTGCCACTACGACACATTCTTCACACTTACTGTAAACAGCTCTAACGCCGAGCACATTATTTCAGTCAACCAGCGGCTTCTGCTCACTGGAGGTCTCCATTAAAGACACCTTTTTTGTTTTAGTAGAGGGAGCTCAGGAATGTGACTCGCAGTCATTTTCGGGATGCTGTCAAGCTGTTCTCTATTGCTCACTGTTGACATGTTCTCACTTAAAAAAAAAAACACACACACACACACATACTCACATTCTCATCTCCTCCTGACAATATTTATGACACCTTGAATATTCTGAAAATAAATGCTCATGTCGTCACAATCATTCTCAGTTGTGTGAGTCCTTTTGTATATTCTGCACATGCTCTTTATTTGTACAGATGAATAAAGCTATTGCTAGGAAACCCTATTATGCTTAAAATGTATTTCATTTCCTTCAGAGTGTAATGTAGGTTCTTGTGCATGTAAAAGACCTTGAAAGTTAAAAAGGTCAAAGCCTGCACCATCAGAAGCTCCTATCTACCACAGAGAACACTGCACCTGAAGCGCCTCATCAGTAGTCCCTTTGTATTCTGTGACTTTGTGACATCACTCTACGTGTCACCATGTCACATATTTGCATAATTTCAGGCTAGCGGCTAGTTTGGCACGCAGGAATTGATTTAGCTCAGCCGCTCTGATGTTGTTAGCAGTGCTGGGTCAGGCATGTGTGGGATGACCAATCAGAAGGAACTGGGTATTCGGGAGAGGGGGGCTTAAAGGGACAGGAGCTAAAACAGAGCGTTTTAGGTGGTTGCAGCACCAGACAGTATGAGAAAACTGATGTGTTTTGGAGCACTAAAGCAATTAAACCTATTCTAGAAGTAACCCAAAAAAAGTTATGACCCTGAAAATGAGCAGAGTACGTCTCCTTTAAGTTTTTCTTCTCCATACATTCTCGTCTTACAAAGCGTACAGGGTGGGTCCCTCCAGATTTAATGGTAAGACTTTCTGAATTTATTTGGATAATCAAAATCCTTAAGTGTGGGAACGTAACTGTACATATTGTACTTCTTCACGGTCTTCGTGTATGGTGGGTTGTCCTAATGAGCTTGCGGATGAAAACGTTCTCGTTTCACGCGTTCCTGAATCTCAGTCAGCTGTGAAGACAATTAAAAAAGTGTCTTTTGTTGGAAAGTGGAAGACTAATCAGTTCCATTCCTGGCCTCGTATGTATTAGGTGTTACCCTTTTTTCTGAGTTTCTGGCTGTTGAACTGTTAATTAATGTGATTGTTTATTTTTCAGTCAGACTGTTCTTTCAGTTATTAATTTATTTTCATCTCAGAGTGTTCCCACGAGGTATTAGCACTTTTCAATAAGTTGGCATGCAGCTTCATCAGCACTTTCAATTGTGTCGCTGGAGGTTTAAATTTAGCCCCTGCAGTTGGCTAATTACCAGCTTCACAGCAGCGTGTTTTTAAACGTGTTTGGACTTGATCAACAGTCTTTTGAAGTGCATCATTTACGGGCTGTGAAATAATTACCTGCGGAATCAATGGCGAGCTCAGTCACAATGAAGAACCGACTGGGAACAACAGCCTGATACGTTACAATTGCTGATCTGCAAAGGAAACGGTGTGTTGATTAGTTATAGGAAAGAATTCCAATGTGTGCTTTAAGTGCTCTCCAAGATGTGTACACTTGCATTCAGCAGTGTGAGAGCTGTACGCTTGGATAAGTCGCGTTTATGTGACCTTTGACCCCTGCAGTAGAAGGCAGGGACAGGAACAGACGCAGCACTGCTCTGTGTTTTTTTTTTTTCCTTTTCCAGTTCAGTGGTCGATTATTAAAGACTTGGTAGACATCCAAACTTTTCATGTATTATGTTGATTGAAGCCTTCCTCCTGCTTCCCTCCAGCAGTTGACACTAGCCTCCTGAGCAAACACGCAGCGATAAACCTCTTTCTTGTGATGGTCGGAAGGAGAGCGCGGAACATGTGTCCTCGCAGTCGCTCCCTTCCTGCACTTTATGTCACCGTGGTCGGGGTCCGTGAGTGGAAAGGGAAGCGAGGGGAGGGTGCTCCCTCCTCCCTCCCATTGTAGGTTAATGCTCCCAATCAAGTTTGTTTTCCTGCCACAGGGGGGGTCACATGGAGCATGTTTCAGTACTGATGCTCGGCACGCAAACTTGCATCGGGTGAGTTTTCGATGGCGAGATATGAGGAGACAAGAAGGAAAGGGTGTAAGTCGAGCCTGTCCGGATCAGATAAAAAGACCACATGAGCACATCGCAAGTTAAATTTGTTTATTGTTAAGTGGTGCCCTCTAGCGGTTGGAGTAATATTATGGCAGCAAAGGAGGAAGTCATTGGACAGGGAGGAATATTTGGTCAAAGAATTTTCACCCAGGAGACCGCTGTTCGTGACCCGTGTCAAACCAAAAGTTAGCTGTGTTATCTCATCTTCGTAATATGTCAACTTAAATCATAGTCACTGGCAGTCAACCTATTCAGTCGTTGAAGAATGAGAAAGTGTTGTAGAATTCACTAGATGAATGTCAGCCTCTCCCTTCATACCTGTCAATGCTCACCAGATGTTGTGAAGAAGCTTTTCATGATGCACTCACAGTGAATGCACCAGCCGCAAAGGCTCATTGTGTCCACCAGACCTGTAATCATTAACCTCGTTAAATTTAAACTTTGGAAATGTGAAAACTTAAAGCTGTGGTCTTTATTCGATTTGCTTTTCGTGTGATTGCAGGATTTGGGGTGTTCTGGTGTGTAGTATGTATATATCAGATTGTATGTCACACCATCACATAAAAGTAAAACTCGAAACCAGTTAAGTTGTCCTTTAATTGTGCTACAAGGAAATTTTAACTGGTAGTGAAACAGTCTCACTTTAAACTGATGAACTTGAGCAAATAGCTTCAACAGTGAGACAAACATTATAGTTATTCTTAATGCCAGTCACCGGGCTGGATACTGAAAATGTCATCTTATAGCTGATACCTGAGGATGAATTGAAGAGTCTCACATCCTGAGAAAAGAAGCTGCTCTGTAGTCCGGTGGTCTGGCAGAGGATACTTCTGTATTGCCAGACAGCAATAACGTAACAGTTTTGTGTTGGCCTCGTTACTTACCTTTATATTACTGTTGGCTTATTAGATGAAGATGCAACATTACAAGGGAATATTAATTATTTAAGCCCAACAAATCGGGCAAGCTGAGCAAGCAGATCTGTTAGCTGAAGCATCATGTAACCTACGTGTATGAAAGGTTACTAACACATTGTTTACATACCATCATTACTTTTGCTGACCATCGTAACTTTACAGTTATTTATCTTACAGAGCCACAAATAGATACATTTCCTCACCGGGATGCATCCTGCAAACGACTGTGTTTGCTTTGCATGCAGTGTGGTTAGGTGTTGTCTTGCTACGTGACCATATCAGCCACTGTCATCACAATAATTAGCTTTATGTCTCATATCTAATAAGCATTAAATCTGTTTATGTCACGGTGTGCATTCTCTGACATGACCTAGACTTTATGTAGTCTGACCACAGCACACTTCAGAGCACCGGTGGCCAGCATATAATAGTAATTGCCTCTAAAACAAAAAAAAAACCCTCGAGGGAGAAATGGGCCCTACCACCAGCCGTAATTCAGTGCTTTATGGAGGACAGAATGTCACTTCAAAGGGCCAGAACTGAAACCGCAGCAGCACCGCTGACATTTCAAAATGACAGCATGTGGTTATGAAAGAAGAAAAACAGATTTATTTAGATTTTTTTTAAACCTCAGATATAATACCAGTAGCCCACCGAGGAGGTTTCTGGGAGCAGAACCTACCTCCCCAATTTCATAAAAAATCTAATCCACCTGGTTTAATCTTTAATATTTGGAGATTGTAGATGCAAGGGAGCCGCTGAACAAAACACAGCAGGCTTCAATATTTTCTCACAACATGTGCTCCAAGATTGCAGGGGTTCGGCTTAATAACATTTCCTTTTTGAGATCGGACAGAGATATCTTTATATTTATTCCTTTTTTGTACTTTTGTTTGCTGTCTCATGCTTTAAAATAATAACTGAGTTTAAATTTATTCATTTGATGTTTTTTTTAAACTGATACTTAGAACAAATGTGAGAGTAAGAAAGCATTTGTCCCAGCTCTACAGAGAGCACCCTGGTTTTTATCCATCGTGTGCAGGCTGCATTCTGAATCATGAGGCTTCACTCCTCTGCTGAGTTTAATGTGCTGTTGGTGCTATGAATACAAGACGAACATCTGCTGCAGAGCATTACTCAGCTGTGGAGAAAAAAAAAGGAAATTTATGCAACTCTTTGGCACAGAGTGTCCATCTCCTTTGGAGAAAAATAACTCTGGTATTAAAAAAAAAAAGAAAAATATCACCATCACTATCACATGGTCCAAGTGGGAGTGTGGATCCTGACCCCATCTGGTGTTTGCAACAGCTGCTGGACCCACTGTGGAGAGAGGGCTAAGAAATCGAATAATTCTCCCAAACCCCTGTCCTCAGCCAAGACTCATTGAGGGATTTCAACCGCAGCACAGATAGGTAACCAGGATGCACATCTCCATATTGAAACTTATGCACTTGTCGAATAAACACAAAGACTAACTTTCCATGACATTCTCTCTTCCTGTCTTTGAGGCCAAACAGTTCCCTGACAGGGTTGGACCATGATGGCTGTCCAGGGAGGAGAGCAGTCAGTGAACCACACTGACTGACTGCAGGCAAAAGAAACATTTAGACTTTGAAATGTGTTTAATTCACTAACCCAAAGCATCAGTTTAACTGGCAAAAGGGAAAAATGCTCCAGGAAACAAACAATTCCTGTCAAAATCATAGTTTTACAATAATCGGGGGGTGAAAGTCACACACGCGGTTGTCACTACTGAGGATGATGAACACAACTGGAAACTCAAACTTCCTACAGCTACTAAAACAAACAATTTTGTGAATTGCCCCAATGTGTATTTTTGTGTAGACTTTACAAGACAATGCTCCACATAGATTAGCATCTGTGGCTACGAGTGGGTGCAGATGTTTTGGCCCTGTTCAGACCTGGTATCAACATCCATCTTCAGTGATCCGATCACAAGCGAAACAGCTTTCAGTACAGACTGAATTAAGACACATTCAAAACGTTTTTGAGATCTGATCACTGAGACCTCATTAGAAGATGATCTGGGCAGCATGCCACCACGGTCTCTTAGCAGTGTGTACGAACGTATGTTCGAGGCCACATTAAAGGACCGCCTATTCAACTGACGTCTCCTGACATCAAAAGAAGAGGCCACTACAACAGGCAGCATTGATGAAACGTCCTCTGATTTACATGTGATTTACTGTAATGTAAATGACGTGTTTGCGGTCTTTGAACCTGCCAGTGCTACAGGCAGATGATTGTGAACTCACTGTCTGTTTCAATTGATCTAACAATGAGCTAGTAACTGCAATATCCTAAGATTCTCTAAACAGATCACAAAATTTTGAGAGATGTGGCTTGAGGAGAAACTTCAAAAACTAAAAAGACTTTGCTCAAAGATATTATAGCCTTTCGGTATTCAGTGCAATACATGAAGTTGTTTGTTTCCTTGTAAAAGTGTCAGTTTTTCACAAAAGCTTTACCAGCCTGTCTGCGTCCGTTCCTAAAGTGCTTCTTACCTGTACATGTAGCAGCTGTTTGAACTCTCCATTTCAACAGATTTATTAATTTACCTACCTTTGTTTAAAGACAAAGTAATTATTTGGGCCTTCTTGTAAATTCGGCAAATGTTTTACATTAAGGTCTTTTCTCTCTTTATGTAAATCCTGTGGTCAATTGAGAAGCATGTCAAGATCCATGTAAATGTCAGGTGTGAGCTGACTTGTGCTTGCGATCGGACCACTTGCACTAAAAGCCTAAAATACAAGGAAAATTACAGGAAAAACAACAACAACAAAAAAAAGGTTAAAAAAAATAAAAGCAAAAACCTTCTAAACTTGTTTTTCGATGGTATGGTCGGAAGACAGATGACTCAACAGACGAAGATGTCACTTAATGTCAGGGTATTTCTGATGCATTGCATGCTCAAGCACATCAGTCATTGACAAACAGTGAATGGTTTTCAAAATAAAAGGGCAGTGGTAATCTCTCTAGTTTCACCTTTGTTCATTGCAACATTTATTTAATCAGGTAATCTCACTGAGATCAAGATTTCTATTGCAAGTGAGCCCATGATTTAACAGCCACACACGGAGAAATTCAGCAAAGGAAGGGTGCATCCAAGCATCGATATTTCATAATGCAATAAAACCACAGCTTGCGTGATGTGATACACCAGAGTATTGCTCTCTTCCTGCTGTTTACGGAGGACAAAACTGTACGAATCCCTACCGTTATCACTCTATGTACATTCAGCACGCAGAGGGGAAGTCCAGAGTCACTTTTTGAGCAAAGTGTTAAAACAACAAATTTATGACTCCTCTCACTGTGAGAGTATCATAGCTCGGATTCCTGCTGACTTTATTCTACTTCAGATTCTTTAGTCCTGTCAGTGAAACAAGCCAGCGCCGTTATCAGGGGAAATTGCTTGTTCCATTTTTTTTTTAAAAAGGCCAGTGTGAGTGACTCTAAAGACTTGCGCACACATCCTGACATGGTGTTGTCCAATTAACCTCGCACAGAGAATGGACGGAAGTGCGATGGGTTACAGCCCCGTGGAGACACGCAGACCTGTGGGAGCACTTAGCCAAACTCCTGGTTTTATTGTGGCAGCATTCCTACTATCTTAAGTGTTTTCATTCAGCCTTTAGATATGCTTTGCTCCTTTTGCTCTGCTTTTCCTGCTGCTGGTTGGCAGCGCAAAAAGGCCAATATTGACTTTGCTGATGTGCTTTTGTTTGGCATGGGAACGCTTCAGGCCTTTTGGCTGGCTAAAGGCCTCTTTGAGTGGCTTAGCGGAGGGGCCTGGCAGATAGCCAGCATATATGGCAGCTAATAATGGACTCTGCTATACAGTACTACTCTGCTCATCACGCGAGAGAAGAGTGGAAAGAAAGACCTATATCGGTGCAAGCTGCTGTAATTTGGGTTAGTGTGTATGTACAGCATTCCATTAAAATATTATTGGAGTTATCCATAGTGCTATCCATGAAAGGCAAATGAAAGAGTTTAATAGGTTTCAGAGATTAATAGGGTATTTAACCTGGCCCCTGCTGGTTTCCTGAAGCCTGAGCTTGAGAATAGCTCCATAGAGGAAGGCACTTATGTTTTATCTTCCTAACCAGGAAACATCCCATGGCATTGAGAAAGAAGAATAGAATAGAAAAAAATATGGATCACAGTTGAGGTGCAGGGATCAATGGGCCCTCTGCCAACAGACTTCACGAGCTGCTCCATCAGTGGGAACACAGCCACGATAGGGGGTTCTGCAGAACAAAGTAAAGCACAAATCAACACGAGCCATGACAAATCTCTTTTCTCGCTAATGCAGAAACAATCTCAGAGACAAACAGAAACGCTGGCAGTCTTGGAGGAGATCCACCCAGCGATGAAGCTCAGCAATGAAACAAATCAATGTTGTTTTTCAGGCGGTGGCAGGGTGTTCCCTCACCGGGTTATGTAAGGCCTGACACTGGAGAACGAAAGCTGTTCATTAGGGTGGATTTCTCCTGAGGAAAATAACCAGTCCTGTGTGTAACTCATTATAGTAACTGTAAGAAGTCTCACTCTTTCAATGACAGATTGTAAAACAATTGGTTTTCTTTGCAATAAAATAAATATATATACAACAATGTCAAAATGTGTATGTATGTATTTTTTAAATGGAAATGTTAATATAAAATTCAGCTGAGCACTGAAATGATTAAAATCTTCGTAATGGAATGAATAGACAGATTGTTAGTCATACATCCAGTGAAACAGCTGGCAGACAGTTACATGACTCCACATATTTACATCTATCCTGTTAAACGGGAAGCCAGGGAGGTACTTGTCCCTCCCACATCGCCCTTACCTTGCCAAGCGGCTGGTGAACACGGCTGAACCGGGACAGAACACAGCCTCTGAGGAGACAGAGGCAGCTACCATTAGCAGTAGTGGTTACTTTAAGAACAAGTAAAGCTATCTGTCCATTAGAAAGTGGCTGGAGGACAACAGTAGTAAAAAAAAACTCTGAAAATATTTTCTCTATTAAAATGTGATTCAGGTTAGACCGGTAAACATTCCACTGCAGCACAAACAACATTTAATTGGATGCCAAATTAGTATACACCCAAGAGGTCAGGGTGAGTCATCAGCATTTTTTTTTTTTTTTACAATTTCCCAGGAAATGACGCTCTCTAGAATACCTACATCTGATACCAATCAGAATTCCTACAAAGCAACGTTTTTTGTCATTGTTCAGCCAGATAATGACGTTTAGGTGACAATCAGAAGTATGTGATTAAGAAATATGTCTTTCTGCTTTCTTGGTGACGTTAGATGAGAAGTTTCAAGCCTTTATGTTAAATATGAAGCTACTGCTACACATAGTTAGCTTAGCTTAGTTTAGCTAAGCTTAGTGCAAAGACTGGACACAGGGCAAAGAAAAAGCTAGCCTAGCTGTCTCTACCTCTCTCCAAATATAACAACATTTGCTAACCAGCATTCATAAAGCTCACTAACAATAAGTCCTGATTGCCAGTATCCTACTCTCGGAGAGAAGCAAATAAGCAATTTTGGCATTTTCCTGTCACTGGAATTCCCCACCTGTCCTGTAGTTGCCCTCACTGTGTACCCAGCATTCCCAGACACCTGATCCCCTCACTCACCAGTCAGCAGCACACCTGTTCCCCATTCCCTGCATAATATACCAGCCCTCTCTTCCCAGCCTTTTGCCAGTTTTTGTAATGTACTACCCAGTCTTAATGACCCAGCATGTGTTCCTGACCACAACATGTTCCTGGTTCCACCAGTCTGCCCCTTGCCTGCTTTTCCCCTCCGTGTTGACTGATTACCTGTCACCAAACTCTGTTTTGAGCTTTTTACCAAGTAAACAACTGTTTGCCTTCAACTGCCATGTCTCTGAGTTCTGCTGTTCCACATCTCTATGTGCGGGGCACTTTGTCCTTGTTTGAACCTCGTTCACTGGAATATTCGTGATGGAATGAATTTTGTTATCTAAAGAAATGCTCCTTTGTTTGGGAAAATGCTTGTTTTCTATTTGATTGCTATCACTTTCATTTAGTTTTGAGGTTTCTATGTATGTCAGCATAATTTAAGTCTTGTTACCAGACCACACACATTCTGTAATGATGAGGTGAAGAATGAAAAGCTAAAAACAAACAAACACATTGTATTTAACATCAGCAATTAAACTGAAAACAAACACAGCGTGCTGATATGACGGCAGCTATTCTCAAACAAATAAGAACAAACAGCAACAATCATGATGCAGGAGCACTGGCACTGGGTTTATCTGTAGTTGCCATGGCAGTCATGTCAATTTGGCTTGTGCATTCCTGTGGTATTAAGACACTCATGGATCCCTGGCAGGAATTTCCCCTGGCCCGCTCCCTGTTTTTTCTGCTGTGTCCCTGCCCTGCCTCTGGAGGTGAGGGAAAGTTCAACCACACTAAATCTGGAATCTGAAAGAGCATCTCTTGTTTTCAACACACATTGTTCCTCTGCACTGTTCTTGGCACTTTTGCTGGAAATAAATGTCCAAATCTCTGATATTTAAAACTCTCACTCACAAGCATTTTCCACCCTTTTGGGAAGTTCCTGTATTCATAATGAAAGTAAAAGTGATACGGGCGTGTGTTTGTGTCTTCATGTTTGTTTCACATTGTGCTCCGATCTATGTTGAAACCTTTGCACAATACAAAGGCAGAATATAATGTTCACCTAAAACCCATTAAAACATAAAGAATAGGATAACTGCTGCTATGATTATGGTAATGACCGGTGGGAGTATCACCTTACTTGGAGACAACGGAAAAGAGAAACCTGTGAGCAGCATCTTCAACTATAATACCAGAAAAACAAGAAGTGACTCATGTCATTGCCTTGGCAACATCTCAATGTTCTGTCCTTGAAGTTTTTTTATTTATTTTTTTTATAGCAGAGAGCAGCTCGTTGCCATCAGGGGCTACTTTTCAGCGTTCTGTCCAGAGCTGTCTCTGAGTTTTGTTCCCCAAGTGATTTATGGGTAAATGTGGACTATAATCTGTATCACCTTGAATTGCTTAAGGTTGTGTCAAGTCCTCCACGAGGGTTTGACATGTTCTGTGATGGCAAAGATCAGGAAAATGTACACATGGGCTGCAAGGGTGGGAATGTTGGTTTTCCTGTTGCGTCATTACTGAGAAGAGACAGCAGATATCATGTCCAGATGTCCTTGCAGGTTGGAGTGGACAGTGTGATAGCACCTCCCCTCTGCCCCTCAGCTCTTCTGCCATCTGTATTGTGCAATATAACATCTGGAAAAGACAACTCAACTCAGTGATTCTTCGCTCTATGAAGGATTAACTCTGCTTTAAGGAATGTTTTTAAAATAATTGTAGATTAAAGGTGTGATATGTAAAAATTGCCCACCTGTTGAATTCATCTTCAAAATAAAAAGGGGTCATCATATCGGAGTAACCTCTAACTGCTGACAACTGTAGCTGCAGTTAGCTAAGCTAACAGCTAATGGTTTGAAGTGGGAGCTCGGAGCAACGGGGAGCGTTATTGCTTGTACCGCCAGCAAGGGGGGCTTTACTCCGACGGGCCGTGGCTAGCTGGTTAGCATGCTGACTTCCATAGATATCTCTTCAACACAATACACTGACAACACAAAGTTAAAACAGCTATTTTTGTACATTCTATAGACCATTTGTTTTATTAAAAAACACAAATATTATTTAAATGTTTTCAACTAAAATTCAAACATATTGTACCTTTAAATGACTGCATTGTGTAATGTGCAAGGGTTAGTCTGACTCCCGGATGTAGTTATTGATCACATTATCGTGTGTCAGTTTTCAAAATCCTCAATACTATGGGAAACAACAATCTCCCAGCAACCAATAAGCTGAACATGGAAAGTTCCCCTCACACTAACAGGTTTGCTAACAATACAAAGAAGCTAGTAGCTCTTACCTTTTATATTACTGAAACTTAACTATATCAATGCCACGATCACTGCATCCTGGGTATAGTGCTGACCAAGACGTTTGTGAATGGTTTAAACATACAATTTGTCACAGATTCTGCACTGCTCCAGAGCCTTTTACAGATGGCAGAAGATCTAAGAGATTGCTTTGTAACTTTTGGGATTAAAAAGTGGATTTATCTTCACTCCTGTTTATCAACCTGACTGCAGCAGCGATCTGTGGAGGTGACCTCCATTGTCAGGTGTTTTATTCATGTTTATTTTCCTTGTAAAAGTCCCAGAAGTAGCAACGAGCGACCAGATGAAACACAGCATTACCTTGAGTGAACTCTTGGATTTCTCTGGGTTTGGACATTGTTGGAAACATTGGGATAATGTCAGTATACAACTCAACAGAATATATAACAAAGGTCCAGTTGTTTTGAGACATTTAATGCAGAACTCCTACATATTAAGTCTTTCAGAATACAAACAAACCAGACCATTTTCCCCCTAGCACAATAGGAGTTGGTGCAGGCAGACCTTTCTCCAGTGCTGAC
This sequence comes from Diplodus puntazzo, assembly GCA_963678695.2. NCBI lineage: Eukaryota > Metazoa > Chordata > Actinopteri > Spariformes > Sparidae > Diplodus > Diplodus puntazzo. The sequence continues at coordinate 15,975,243 of OZ023164.1, read as the reverse complement.
ACAGGACTGTGGAGATATAGGTCTGGCTATGTGACAGTGGTTGCTCGTAACAAACCCACCAATAATTGTCACCAGACTCTGCAATCCCCCTCAGCTCTACATAGTGTTTTATGATCTTTTCGCCGCAGCTTTACTGTTTCACTTCACTTTCAGCGCACTAATAGCGTCATTTTTGCCTGCAACCAGCAGCTGTTTCCAGCTAAAAAGCTATAAAAAAAAACACCTACTGTATAGTACTTGCACAAGACAGAAGTTAGTTAGTAGCTTAGTGAACAAAGTAGAACGTTAAGCTTCTAAAGAGTCTCAGCTGAAGATATTTCCGCTCAGGAATTGGTGGAGTCTGGGTCTGAAAAAGTGAAGCCGATGTGGACTCACTTTGACCCACTTTATATTTGATGGCCAGCAGGGCAGATCTTTGCCATTCCGGTGGTTGCAAAAATGATTCAGATTGTATGTTAGGGTAAGGGTAAGATTATGAGAAAGTGACCACATTGACCATATTGACATATTACCTCAGTAAACAGTTTATGGCCTCAATTGCTAGTGTCTCCTCAATGTAGCTTGATGTTAGTTTAGCAAATTATGAGGAAAAAAAGATGATAAAACCGGGTATGCTCTCATGCAGGGCTACTTTGTGATTGACAAGTTGCTACCACGGCGCATCCTTCAGTTCTCAGTCAGATCCAATCAGGATATCCTCCACAGCTCCCCCTTCTCGCCAAATTGTGGTCACTTCTGGCTCAAAAAACACCCGAATGATGTCTAGAAATCCAAACTTGGTTCCAACGCTGTAGTCCATAAACCAATGGGTGGGTCATGGCGTGTTTACACTTGGTCCAGACCAGAAAGGAGCTACAAGGAGAGTGACTTTTCATTCATCTGGCGGCAAGAAAAAAAACTCCAACTGAATGTCAGTGTTGCTTTGTGTCTGTGTGTTATGTAATAGGCAACTGTTTGCAACCAAGTGTGCTGTAGAAACTCATCAGATATCAATGTTGTGTTTGCAGCTTGTGTCCGAAGCCCTAAACTTTCCCAAAAAGTCAGTAGATTTAGGTTTAAAAGTTTCAAGCCAACTGTCAAACTACTGTCAGGTATCAAAAAACAACGAATATACATTTCAAATGTGAAATCCTCTGTGAGGCTTCCATGTGCTTGAGCAATGTTATGGCTGTCCTTGGGTTGCTGTGGTGTCCTTTTACTTGAGTTTTGACTTCATTCGACTCCAGAGGCCGATTTGGGTTATGCGCACACTTCTGCTTCTATTTTACAAGTCATTGTGTCCACACCACAGCTCTGACACCGCTTTCATCACCATGGCATTCAAGTTAAGACATTTATAGCTGCAACTGTCACTCTCTCGCTCGACTCTGACTCACACTGCACAGTAACTAAAGCACAAAACATGATGTAACCAGGCGGAAGTGTCCACATTACTAATGGTGACATTTATGTGAATATTACTTATTTGTGAAGTAATGATACTCAGTACTTCTGCACAGAGGAGTGAGTTTTCAGGACCTTTCTCGCTCCCTGACGATGAAAGAAATGAGGTAATGCTGAAGCTCACTGTTACCACAGCGACGCCTCATTCCTGAACCCGAGCCATCAGCCCCTTTATCTCACCTTCATCATAGCTGACATCTCAACAGGGACACGCTCAGATACAAGATCATACCCCCATCAATCATTTTACACCAAATGCTGGAGCCTTCCACAAGCCCTGGAGGTAAGACAGAAGACAAGAATCTACAACGCAGTGCTGTAAAAGGCTTGTTGGAAAGGTGAGAGCCGACCTGGAACGCGCACAAGGCTTGTTGAATGATGCTGATCACTCTTGCTTTGGGCTGACAGGCACTGATAGCACTTAAATGCTCTTTAATTTGAACACAGAAGCCATTTTACTCCAATGCCAGGGGGGGAAGCTCAAATGCTGGGATGGCATTATGCTGCTGTGTACCTGATTGCAAATTGCAAAAAAACACGTAAGGAATCTGACCAATTGCTATTAATTCACTTCTTCCAGAATTGATCAGCATCTCAAAATATGATTTTCACTATAGAGTGATAATCTGGAGGGACATCAGGACTACATACAGTGTGTTTCACTTCCAGGGTTAGATATTGTGTGTAGAGCTGTGTCCAAGTTGTGCGCTGATAATTTGAGTTGAATTTAAAGCCAGTTCGGAAATGGTTGAATGCTCACGTTAGCTGTTGTCTATCAGAAGCTAGGTTATGAATTATATTATTTTACCCTCCAATAGGGCCCAGTGTCCCTCCTAACTTTCACCATCAGTTGTCATTTCTCTTGGTGATCAATCAGGAAGCAGTGAAATGATCAAACTTTTTCAGATCTGGAACACAGCAGTACTTAATGTCAGAGGAATATGGCCGCAGTGTGACCATGGTCTATCACCTCCGAGGTTAAAATAAAACTTCATGTATAACAATATGTAACAACAGAAAAAGAAATATCTAACATAGTAAAATGTTTATTTTGACAGTAAAAAAAAACTGAAAAGTAAAAGAAAAGCATGAAATACATTTTAGGGGGAAAAACAAACCTAGTAGTTACTTTAGACCCTCAAGTTTGTCTAACTAAAACTCTTCATGATGATACTGAGAGTAAATAAACTCGTTCTCTCTGCAAGATATGACAGTGCTCTCTGCCACTTGAGAAGAACCAGGTCATGGGAATAGGATAAGGGAAGAGGAACTAAATGTACTCTAAAGTACACTAAGCGTCTCATGACTGATGCTAATGGAAACGCAAAGTCGATAATGTTACTCAGAACTGTGTGTCACGAACACCTTTACCTCTGTACTGGGTTACATTCTCATTTTTTCATTGACATCACACTCCACCTTGTGAATGAAACAGGCTGAAGATGTCGCACGGAGGCACAAATCCGTGCTTGATTGAGCTGTTCGTTTAAACGTCTTTAAGCCTAACTGAAGGCTTTTACTGAGCCCGCCTTTGTGAGAAAGTGTAAACTGCGCTGCCATATGTTCTCACATATATGCACGCATTTCCAGACAGCCGTGCACGGGGGCTAATACCGCATCTTTACGGCAGCGCACACATGTGCTCAGACACATCTGCGAAACACAGGTCATGATTAATGTGCACAGAATTTGAAAGAAGGGGGCTTAGCCTTTGATATCTGTATATCTGTGTTTCCATTACAAGGCCACCTACTCAGCACTATTTATACGCCGTATTGCAAACATAATCTGCATAGCGGGAGAAGCAGGAGGAGGGGAAGAGTCTGGTGAGAATGGGGGGGGGGGAGAACTGGAAAAATGTTGGAGGATTTAATTAAGAATGTGGATTAAGGACTGAAAATAATTACACTGTGTAAGCGAGGGAGGTGAAATGTTTTCAAAGCTCGGAGCAATGTAAAAGGGCACCTGTGTGCGCTTGTAGGTGAACTGGGTTTTATGTGTGTTTGTGTTTGTCCAGCCCCAGAGGTATGTCTGTGTGTGTCCAGTTTGTGGCCTGGTGTGGATCAGGTTCGCTGCCTGTGTGTGTCCCAGCCATGGACCCCCCCTGGTGGGCCGAGGTGATGGATGATGCCTGGAAGCTCTGGAGCTGTTCAAATGAGTGCTGTCTGAGCGACTACTAGACAGTCATGGATGATGGATGCTTTTGAGTGAGCGTGCATGTGCAGATAAGTTCGGGTGTGCGTGAGTGACAGGTTACTGATGGCTGTTGTGTTTCAGGTGTTATTCTAGCATTATTGATTACAAGTTGACAGGTATGCGAAGGAGAGCTATTTAATACTGTAGCAGAGAGTGGTGAAACACACACCTACGCACGCCTCCTCCCTCCAACTTGTGTTTGTTCAAACCCCCCCACTTCCCCTATAGAATTACAAACTATATACCAAGTGTAAGGCCGGGATGGAAGGCCCAGTTTGGGTTGCAGCTTTTACTTGTGACATTTCGACCTCAATGAAAATGTTCATCCATCAATCTACACCACAGACAGGTATGAGTTTACAGACCAGGCTAAAAACCTTTACCACTTTGCATCTGGCGAGACATATGATGCATGAAGGGCGAAAACGTGATTCCTGCCAAAACCAGTCCGTCCACAGAGAATACTTCTGCATGAATAAACAATGAATCTTTGTTTTATACAGGTAAGTGCTCTAACATGCGTCTTAACCTCATTGTTTGACTGATTTCATAATTGTTATTATTATGTGCAGAGCCCTCTTGACTATTTTGCAACTTGTGAGCCGCGTCTAGCCTTAAAGTCGCCTGAGATCAATGTTAAAACATGAACATGAACAGTGTGAGGCTGTACATAGGCTGAGCAGGGCTGTGAGCTGAATGCTATCATCGACAAGCCGAAAAACACAAAGTTAAAATGCTAACACTGATGTTTAGTAGGTTTTATTTGCCATGTACGCCATTTTAGTTTAGTGCGTTAGCATGCTAACAACTGCTGATTTGGGCAAAACACGAAGTAATCTACAGCTGAGGCTGATGGGAATGTCATAAACCAAAGTAATCAACCGAGTAAAAGCTTTAGAGGAAGAGTTAAGGGCAGAGGTGCAGCCCGAATTTCTGGACCCAGTTATACCAAAGTCCATTTATGCAGGTCTTACCACTCGGCAGCCATCTTGGCAACACCCCCATGCTTTTATTTTGGGCATAGACATACTGTGCATATTTAATTACCAGAGTTGGTGACTTTGGCCAAAATAAGGTTTATAAAAATGCTTTTTCTGCACCTTTTAGCAGAGATTAGCTTGAATCTTTTGCATTTCACACAAACTCCAGTGTAAGCTCATGGTGCCTCTTGTCTGTGACAAGCAAATCAAAAAAACATTTTTGTCGTTTGATGCTTTTTGTCTATTTCAAAGGGTCTTCATTTTCATTAGGGGAGTTTCCACTCAGATTAGAAAATCAGACACAATAACAGACTTACATTCCATCCATCGCTCACTCCCTCCATCTTTCCTGTCATCTTTTCTGGCATTTTTTGGCTCCAGGCACCAAATTATGGTCCTTTGATGTTTTTGTGTTACTATGGTAACTTAATTGGACATTCCCGTAAATGACCAAGATGAAACATTTTGTTTTCAAATGAGATGAAAAGCTGTAAAAGACACGCCGCTGCAGGGTTGTACGATGAATGAACCTGGACTCCTCTGCTGACAATGGTTTTCTGTTATTATCAGGCTTTTCAGCCAAAATATATCAAAATAACCTCAATTCTGAGCGACTGCTGAAAATGAAATGAAGATAATTGAAAATGAAGAAAAAGTTATTATTTGAATAATTAATGAAAAATGAGTTACTTAAAATCTACATAGATTTCCACATTTTATTCATTTTATATTCTACTGTACACCAAACCACAGTATAACATTTAGTTTGTTCTTGTTGATATATTTTTTTTATATATGTTTTTTTCCTGAGCACTGTTAGAAATGTTTGTGTTTATGACAAATAAAGAACGTGTACATCAGATAAATGGCCTTCTATAACAATAATGATAAAAACAATAATGATGATATTATTTATGTATATAGCACCTTTCTTAGCAAGGTTACATGGTGCTTGTATAATGAAATTAAATAAATTCTGTACAGATTAGCAGGGAAATTAAAACAATAATGCAAACACACAACACCAAAGCCAGAAAATCGAAAACATTAAACCATTTATACTAAAAGAATGTCAGTGACAATTATATATTACAATGATAGTGGTGCTAATCGCTACATTCGCTATTTTAGTGTATCTATTGGCCACCTCCCGCCTTTTTTCTTGGCCACCTCAAGGTATCCAGGGGCCCCTTCTGGACCCCCCTTTAAAAAATGTCTAGGGGTACCCCTGACTGTATTTCCTACAGCTCCCTATTTCAATATCTTTGGTCTTGAACAATGAAATAGCTGCAGCTGTGACAACAACGATGGCTTGGAGTGAATAAAACAGGTCATAGATACATGTGGGCGACTTAAAACCACTGCCGGGGTGAAAGGGGGACAGAGAAAGAACAAACCAGTTCAGCCTCTGAAAATCTCCTATTCATAACTAATGGCCAGAGGGGAAATACAATCTGAGGCATGTTTTCATTTGGTCAATTGTGCTGGTGAATGCTGAGATTTGGTGTCATACACATACAGACACTGGGCGTGTCAGATCTCAGCTTCCCCACCCAAACCACCCTCATCAACACCCGGAAACGACGACTTCCTCTCCCATTCATCTCCCTGCGATTTTGTTTTATTTCTCAGGAGCCGTTTCACAAACTCATTTGTCAAGCCACACAAAAGTTTATTGAGCCCTGTGAAACCAAGCTTAGGAAAACAGTGGCGAGGAAACTCTCCTTTTCATACACAGAGAAGGATTACAGAAACAGCAATCAGGTCGGTTTTGAGGTTATTGTTTTATTCCTACTGCAGGAAACCTCAGCCACAATCAGATACAGGAGTCTCAGTTTTTAGAATCAAAGTTGTTTTTTTAATTGAAGCAGTCATATGTAGTTCATCTTGTTGGTACGAATTGCGTGTGCGTGCTCATAATGTGTTCCCTCTTTTTGCAGCAGGGTCCATGACATGCATCAGAGGTTGTTCAAGCCAAAGTGAGCCTGCAACCAGGACAACATAATGGAAGAAGAGTTGAGTGAGTTCCAGGGAAGCAGTAGAAGTTTCACTCCTGCGGGGGAAAGTTAACTGCGGTGTTAGGGAGGATGACGAGCTCCTCTTGTTAAAGCCAAGACACCACAAGGTGGTTGCTGAATGACATACAGACATTTGTTGTCAACCTCAGGCTGTGAATTGTGTGTGTGTGTGTGTGTGTGTGTGTGTGTGTGTGTGTGTGTGTGTGTGTGTGTGTGTGTGTGTGTGTGTCACTGTGAGAGAAACTCCCTGTAAAGTGATACCAACCAGGCTCTATCTGTGCCGCTATCCAGAAAAGAAAAGGCGGCAGAGAGGGAAAGAGACACATATGTTTTCTTTTCTTTTTAATGACAGACAGACATAAACACTGACTCATCATGAGTGACAATAATTGTTGAACTAACGTTCTGTGTATACAATGGAGTTCTGTATGAGCAATGTGAGTTGCTGATGTAAAGATGGAGAAATGCGATGTCACCACAGCTATGAAGTCTAAACACGAACAGCTGAAGGTGCTGTTATGGTTGAGTCCAACAGCAAATACATTCTGAAGGAAACCCAAATGCCACCCAGGTTATGTTTTCTGTTAAAGGGGAAATTTGTAAGATAAGGCCAGAATTATAAGTCTTATTTTTATTCAAATGAACAAACATTGTCAAAAGAATGTGAAGAAAGAACAGTGTTGATGTTATGCAAAAGACGTATGTATTGTGTTGCAGTGATGTCTACTGAACTAAGCATGCTAACCAGCTTGCCTCAGCGTGTCCTGGCCTGTCATACCACTTTTCTGCCTTAAGAGGCGATAGTATGGTACCCTGCTTTAGTTTCAGCCGGGAGTTCACTCAGTGGTACGTTTGCCAAGTTCCACAAGCTCTCTTAGCTTTAAGTATAATAAATGGACTAAAAAGCCTCACAAAATGCCCAGAAAATAAAAGCTTTTCCTTTCCAAACAGAAAAATACAACAGTACACCTTCTGAATTCAAGTTTCTGTCTTTTACTGAGCTGAGTTGCCCTGTTAACTCATTTCACAACCCACTGAAACACAGAGTGGTTTGTCTTTCAACAATTAGCCCCTGTTTGGCTGAAATAAATCCTGAATTCACAGAGCAATATGTGAAAATATTCTGGCTACAAAGATGTAGTCCTGGTCAGAGCCAGTGTAAATCACCTCCATACTATTCCCAGTCGTCAAACTCACCTTTGTCCATCTTGAAAGGCTGTGTTTAGTCCCAGTCGACTGTACATCTGTGTTCACTGAGAGATGGCTGAGTGCACAGGAACCACTTGCTTCATGGCTACCTGTCCTAATTAGCTGACGAAGCTAGCTATAGCCAAGGTAGCAAAGAGCAGTCGTTGTCGGTTGATCTGGTGACAAGTTACCTTTGAATTATGGCTATATTCTACAAATTACACATTTAACATAATGAGGAAATATTCTGTCTAAGAAGCAAAGCTTCAAATGTACGCTGAATGTATCAGTACAATTATTTTTCCAATACTACAACTACCTTTTCCTAACGTCAGGATTGGCTAACATAAATGTAACATTTCCTACAATGGAAAAACCTACACCAGGGAATTATTATGGTTCCTCACAAATTCATATATAAATGTACTGTAATTTCTAGGTGACTGTTGGCAAGAGGAAATAGAGTTTGATTATGGATCGTATGGACTGAAAAGCTCTCCATGGCTTTCACAAGAATAGAGCAGGCTCACCTCTGACCCGGTAATGTTATCAGCAGGTGTTGAGAATGAGCACCCATACACAGTCAAATTACAATTATTATTCCATGTAATCTCTTTTTCATTGCTTCCCTGATGGTTCTGTTGGGAGAAGAGTGACTTGGGGATATTGCTTTACATGGAGGATTTTGAAGAACTCAGGCGTTCTAATGACATTTAATAATTCCCAGGCAAAAGTGAAATAAGATGAGGTACATCTTTGGCAGACATACAGTTTACTCTGTGCAGTTATGTTCTGTGTTGAATGAGCGAGTATTGGCAGGTGTTCAAGCGATACATTTCATCCTGGGTAAGAAATGCTCAGCGATTGTGATGTTAATATCAGAATGCAGAGAAACAGAATTGCCATTGTGTACGCTGCATTCATTTGTGAAAGCAAAGTCTGCTGAGTCTAGTTTGGGGATTCCCATGTTTTCACCTTCGTTGTAGAATTTCACGCTTCACTGTTGTGAAAAAAGGGACCTAGACCTTCATTTTATATACATTTCAAAGCCAGTGGATATGAGGAAGACTCCTGAAAAGTCCCTAAAGAGAATAACATTTCAGGGCTGTAATTGTCTCACAAAAACAATTTCTTCAGGAAGAATCTCATAAATGTGGCGTGTCTTGTGAAGAAGAAACTGCCACAAGTTTATGAAGCTTATTAAACAAGGTTCTGGTCCGGTGATGTCATGCAGACATGAGTGGGACGCCCTGTTTTTGTCTGAATAAACAACTGTGTTTTTTTAGTGGAATGCCAGAGTCTGGCCCCAGACAGGAACCAGTGGAGGACGTTGTGACGTCTGTGCTCGAATGCCATCACAGACAAAACATCACGTGCAGCCAAAAGTTTGCTGTTTTTCTTTTGCCCCTTCAGAGACACACATAAACACTACTTGTGATTTTAGCTGTCACTGTCAACACTTACTGTCAGCTGAGATAAAAGTGCGTCGACACCTTTGCATTCTGTCGTTCTCTCTCCGGAGCCAGAATAAGCTATCATTACCTGCAGGCAGCCTCAAAGTGCAGTTAAGTCATTCATTATGCATCTAAGGATGAGAGGGGTGATTTGACGGGGTGAAAAACTGTGGTAAACATACCAAAACTGTGTACTTACTGTGTTTCTGAGCTTAGCATATAGTAGCACTTTGGCTATAGCATAAGTTCTTTGTGTTGCCGTATTATGTTTAAGAATCCATTCTATCAACTGCAATTCGTATCCCTCGGTTCTGTGTGTGTCTGTGCCATTAAGCAGGACAAGGTTGTGCAATTTATGATTAATTTTGTCTTAAAACTGTCTGCAAGTATACATTTAAGTGCACTCTTTGTAAATCTTCTAAAATATACCTATAATGGAGTTAAATTAATGTATACTTTAAGAAAGAATACTGACAAAGCATTCAGTTTAAAACATACTGACAACAGCATACCCTCTATAAGTACATTAAATTGCTACTTTAAGTATTTGCAATTTATTAGACATTTTATTATAGTATATGTAATATACTTACAACAAAGTGCACTCAAAAACACACTTTAAGTATTGTTCAATTTGTTTTTAGTACAGTGAAGTTAAATATAGTCTATTCTGAAGTACTCTTTTTAATAATATATTTTAAATATTCTTAAATTAAGCCCAAAAAGTAAAAGTATACTTTAGATTTTCTATGCCTAACATATCTTTTTAATACAATAAAGTATACTATTTGTTCACAGGGGTACTTAACATGCTATGGTAAGTAGAAAGATATGTTGAATAAACAGTAGTTGAATAAAAGTGACGCGAAAATTTCACATTTCAATAAACCTCCCTCTTACTTCCAACACATTAAGGGGTGCTTATGAAATGTGTGACAGATAACTGTATAATAGCACAGGCAAATGGTCTGTGTGGCAGCTGCCTTCTCTTCTCCGACACGTCTCTGAAGTTTCATCATGGGCCCTGACACGAGCGTGCCGCTGAGCTGATCGAGTGCACGGTGAACTTAAAGCTGCACATAAAGGCTGAGCAAAAGCCGCCGGGATGGCAGATAAATTAGGTGATGTCTAAACACCGGATCCGTAGCTTGGGCACGGACTGTGGTATAAATCAGCTTCCCAAATATCAGCCTTCACAGACATGTGTGTCCTGCCTATACAGTTACATTTGTGGATCTGGAAGAGATTAGAGCTTTCACACTAACAATAAGGCTGTGGTATGGTTTATGAGGGGCCGAGCATTATCGGGCATGGGGTGGTAGGTAACAGGAGAGAGCATCACAACCCATTACTCATGGGGCATGTGAAGCTTGTTTTGGAGCACTCTGTGTCTAATCTTTGTTTGGACCATAAATAACAGTAAGAGGCTCCGATGGATGTTTTTAGCCAAGAATTCTGACTGGGAGTTTAAGAAACATAGAGCTTTTATGGGTTTAAGCCAAACATGGTTATACTGTTTGAGAGACATTATTCTTGAACACGTCTTGACAAAATGAGCGACTGTAGCTGTGGACATAGTGGACCACTTGGCAGCTAAATAGCCAGATATTTTGTTAAAGAGCTGACGGAGACCAAACCAGAGCTAAAAGGAGAGTAACTAGGACCTTATTCAAATTCCAACCATGCTTCAGGGGAGCCATATTTTCAAGGATGGAGGCTGGGAGGGTACTGTAATGTTATCACTCCCGTCCAAGAAAATGGCAACAACCACTGGATCCTAACACAATGTACGACGCATAACAGGAGTCCCCGTGTGTGGATGGCAACAGCAGGAATAGACAGCAATGAGTCTTTTGGACAGTCTGCTTTACTATCATCCTGCAATGTATTTCAGGAAACTAAATATACAGTAAAATGAGGATTTAGAGAGGTAAAAATGATCATAACTGCATCATTTACTGAGCCCTTACATTTCTCAATAGGCTTTGTGAAGCCAAGCTCACTGTAGCTTCCCTCCAATTCAAGTTACGTTTCTGCTGAACGAGTTCATTTGCAACTGTTTGCAGCGATAGTGTAAGTACCCATCAATGTACACGTCGTGCTTGCACCTTCAAAAAATCAATGACTGCAGGCTTGAGGAGATTTTTCTGCTGATAATTGGTATAAAATGGTGCTCTCTTCAATATGAATCTCCTAATAATTCTGTCCAGTAATAATAAAGGGTTATAAAACCAAGCTATGAAAATATCATATTTCCCATACTTCACTCTCAATCCCAGCGTCTCAAAGAGGTGTCTTTATTTGCCCTCGTTTTGAGAAAACTGTCTTGGAGGTTTTTCTGCCTCCACACCCACGTCACAAATGAAATGTTAATTAATGTGGTGCTAGCAGAAATGAAAGATGACACTTAAAAAATTCAACAGCAACATTTTTCCAGAAACAGAAACTGGATAATCCACAGAACCCACTGTATAAATTTAAATTCCGCTCCATTGTCGAGGCAGAAATCTCAGATGTCTCAAAACTTGGGCAAATGTACCAGTAAAGGCGAGTAAAAAAATATGTTTTTTGGAATTGGGTTGACACTTTAAATATCTCCCTCTGGGTCCCTCAGCTGCTGGGCTTTTCGCTCTGTTTCTCCTTGTCTGCAATGGAAAATATATCGTGCATGGGCCATTGGCTCGTAAAGACCCTAACAGTATCATCATTAGTCCTGAACACAGCAAAATAAACTCCAGCTTTGGTCAGACCTCAAGTTTCTGTTGATGTATTCCAGTGCTCACAAAGAATCCGCCCTCCTCTTTATGTTATCAGGCCTTCGCTCGGAAGGTTAAATAAGCCGTGACTTTGTAAATTGACGTGTGCCATTGGTGTTGTTTGATCCAGATTCAGGTTGGTCGTTTAACTCAAATTTTTCTTTCCCCTTCGACTGAACATCTGCCCAACATCTGGCCACAGCACTTGTCCTCCTCTGCTGACGGGAGTGGAGTCATGGAGTGCCAAACTAACCCTATCCTCTTTCTTGACTTTCTTTATATTCACACCAAAAACTCCCTGTGAGCACAAGCAGCTGCCGCTTGCTTCTTCATTAATAATTCAAGAGTCTTTATTCGCAGTAAGTCCTCATGCGGAATTCCTGCCAGACCGAGCGGAGCGAGCTCAGACTTGATTGGGAATTGAACTTGCTTGGAATTGGGCCAGAAATAATGTAAGTTGCATTTACAGCTGCACATTGGGGGATTGTTTTCAAAATGTGCTCTTCCTGCAGAGAGCATAAAAATATCCAGTTCTAAATTACTCTCCACCCTGCACCTCCCGCCTGTTTCATCATTCATTTATGTTATCTTTCCGCAGCATAAGATATAGACTACCATCATGCAAAGCAACACTCCCTTAATTGACTTCATCTCTGGCCCATATCCTATGCCCTTTAAAGCAAATTAAACAGAGAGCTCCATTTAGAATGTGCTGTAACTCACGCGTGAACTATTTACAGGAAAATCCAGGACCGAGCTGGACATCAGATGATTCCATTATCCAGTTTTTAACCACTTAGCTTTTTGCTGCAAATCTTCTCCTTGGTTTGGAGAGGACAGTTTTATTGCATGTGACAACAGAAACCTGCACACAGTGAGACTGGGTCTTAGAAGTGAAGTGTTATGAGGAAAACTTTTCAGACTTTGTTCCAGTTTTACACTTTTTTTTTACAAACAGTACAGTGTTTGGGTTTGCGGAGATGACTGGCTGGGTAATGTGTTTGACACGTCCTGTATAAGCAACTTGTAATGGAACAGTGGAGAATCATAACTGGCAAACTGTAAAAGGAAGCAAAACACTTCATAGCGTATGTGCATGCCAAGTAAAACACAGGCTGCTCAGTGGTGGAAGAACAGACGTGTGTGTTACAATCTGTTCCGCCCGAGCGTATTCAGACATGACTGCAACAACTAAACATCTACTGTATGAGTGGGATGCTTTGGAATAACAGGACTTGGTCTGAAATACAGGACAGCACAATGTTTGGAATTATATATAGTCTTTTCAGTATATGTAAATGTGTGTGTGTGTGTGTGTGTGTGTGTGTGTGTGTGTGTGTGTGTGTGTGTGTGTGTGTGTGTGTGGCATCTGTGGAAATACACTAAGTTACCATTGGACCCTGAGTCATATAGATCAATACCACTTTGTCTCAGTGGATTCAGGGCAGAGAAAAGAAAAGAACTGCAGCAAATTTGTCCACACATGAGAAGAGTGCTGCAGGAATGAGACACATTGGTATTGTTGGGGTGATTTTTAATTTAATATATTTCCAGTAAGGTGTTGTCCCCAGAAATCCAGTATTGGTCGGGTCAAATTTTTTTAATGGGTTTTTGATTCCCAAACACTTTCTTCTAAGACATAAAGTACCTGACTTGTGATATTTAAAGCTTTTGTGTCTTCAAAATGGCTCTGTAGTTCTTCCCCAGCCTAAAGTTAGCATTTTACTTCTGTCCATTGCATTACGTTTCCACTTTTATGTGGAAGTATCATAAAATTATGTTTACCACAGATCTTATTTTGTGCAGTAATCCAAAAACCAATTGAAAAATCCCACTGGCTTTTTAATCAAGGGAACCAGGGTGATGCTAACTTCTGGGCTGGAGTTGAAAATGTGCCATTCCTGCACCACTCCAGTAGTCCCTTGGCATTTAAAACAAGTGATTTGTATTTAAACGTTCACTCTGATGAGATCCTCTGGTGCTTTCCTTTGCTCTTGCGGATAGAGTTTTGAGGCTATGTTAGCAGCAACTAGCATAACACACTTCCAACCTCACTTCTGGTTGTCAGATTGTACTAAGGGCAATGTAGGCACCGCATTTTGCAGAGGCAGAGGAATGTGTAAAACAATGGTGTAGGAATGCCATGCTAAATCAGGGGAGTACTCTCTTTTGGACCTAACCTTTAGTCCCAGTCTTTTAGAGGGCTTCAGTCTCCAAATCTACTTTTATTAACTTGAAGACCTCAGTTGATATTATGCACACATGATGCGTATATAAATATGATCAAATTCAAATTTGTTCAGCTTATAACCATAATAAGTTGGGTAACACACAGGGAACAGCAGTGGCTCACAGTTCATTCTTTTGCTCAAGGGCATACCGCCAGGTTAATCCGGCTCTCACAAAAGCAAAGAAATCTGCATTCCAGCATCTACAAAGCCGACTTGTTTACACACCGCATTTGTTTAGTGACTGAGTTGTTGGAAGTTCACTGACCTGGAGTGAACCATCAGCTGGTGGCAACATCAGGAAGATATTGACAGGGTTCAGGTCAGATGAGGGGGAAATCATTCACACAATGGTTGTGGCAGAGGTGACACCACACACCCGAGCCACAGGGAGATCAAGGCAGTGTCACAGGGAAGAAGGAAGCTGGGAGGGTGATCATCAGCAGATTACTCAGTCGGTTTGAACTTTGGAAATCCCTTTCACGGCTTCCTCCTCGGGCTAACCTATGACACTCTGGTGCCAGGACTGCCCTTCTGTTGCCAATCCAACCTACAATACATCCTCAGCGAGATTATGCTGTCTCAAGGGCACTACAGCTGGTGACGTGATCAAATGCGGAAAAAGCAGGCTGAGCTCATGGAAATCTGTGGGCAAGAGGTGAAATACTCAATCAAGAAAGGATGTGCAAGTCCCAAATTATTTTCAGATGTTAGAAAGCAGAGGCATGCAAACAAAATAAACCAGAAAAATATTGCAGCTGGACTTTTATTGTTAACACTTATTCTTCTTTTTTAGGCAGACAACTGACAGTGACTCAGTGAAAAAAGAAAAGAAAATCTCATTAATTTCCCCAGGAGAGGAGGGAACACTGGAAGGATCTGTATCAGCACTACTCTCCTCAGGCAAAAACGATGGTTATCCTTGGCAGGGAAATCACCACATCCCTCCACCCAGATGTGTGGTCCTTGGCCACCAAGATGGTCCTCCTCACCAAACACATCCCATGGGGGGAGAGGGTTTTGCCTGAAGAGGCTGAAGTTCTCACAAACGGCAGCTGGTTGCAAGAAGGCAGACTGGAGGGTTGCCATCAGGATAACAGTGGCAGGATGTCGTCCCTCCCACAGCAGAGCGGGTCAAGTACTGGGGATAAAGGAGCAAAACACTGATGAGTTGTTGCCCTGGGTTCTGCAGGAGAACAGCTGGAGGTGCAACAGGCAGCAAAGACAAAGGTATCAGCAGCTATGGGCACTGAGTGACACTGGTCATTTGTGTTTGATGTAAGCTTCAATAAAATAAATGGGACTGTTGAGGCCTTGGCTGAGGTATGCTCTCTCCTGAGAGCAATTTCGGTTTTGTTTTGTTTTCATTAGTTATAGTGAGTATTTTCAAGATAGGATTTGGGGACGCATGTCATGTTTCTAAGCTATGCTACGTTTTGATGATAGCTGAGCATGAACAATGTTAATGTCAGCAAATGTTAATTTTAATTATGTTGATGAATAAGCAGATGTTTAAACTCAGCAAGTAGTCACACATTTAAAGAAAATAATAATAATAATGTATAAAATAAAAAAATAAAAATGGGATGCATGAAGATGCACTGTAGCCCTCTGAATTTAAATCAAATTGACTCATGAATTAAATGTGAAATTCCCCCCAGCAGTTGTGGAGGGCAAAATGGGACTTTTAAGGGGCCAAAATGTCCCATTGCTGTCTCACTAAATGTCTCGCCAGTATTTGTATTGGATGCTTATGAACAAAATTATTTAAATCTTTTCATCCAAGCCTGCTGGTTAAAAGAAAAAGTCACATCCTATCTTTAACTTGGCTTGAGCAACATCCAAGTGTAAAGCAACTGTGACGACTCCCATTGGTTTGTGTACTACCATTTTTAAGCCTTGAGTTTGACATTATGGCTGTCAACATCTTAGTTTTATGGAGCCAGAAGCTACTATATTTAGATGTGAGGGTGGTGCTTGGGAGGATATCCTGATTGTATTTGACTGAGAACCCAAGGACACGCCATGGTAGGGCCCTGTCAATCACAAGGTAGCCACACCCTAAAGCATAGCCGGTTTTAATGGGATGATATTTTAAGAAATTAACATCATGCTGTATTGAAGAAGAGTTGATACAAGTGATTGAGACCATAAACTCATGAAGAAACTGTTTGCTGAGATAATAAATCAAGTGAGAAGTAGGGTCATTCTCCCATTAGCTTACATACAATCAGACTTTCTTTTTTAAACCAGTGGAGCCACCCCCTGCTGGTCTATTGGAAGATTGCGGGTTTAAGGCCCTATTCTGTTGGCTTCACTTCACAAAACCAGAAGCTCCTTCCATATTTTATGCAGTCAGAAGTAAAATATTTCTATTATATCTTAAAGACAGTTGGCATAACAACGTTTGTGTATAAAAATGTGTCTTCTCTGTCAGGCCTTAGCCCATTGTACAGTGCAACTACTCACGCGACAGCTGTGATAAACCACCCAAAGTGATGTTGTTTCAGTGTTTTCGCAATGTCTGGATGAGTTTGATTGCTGTGTTTATAAATCCAATGCGTCAAATGGGGCAGTGAAAGCATTTATGAACCCTGTTCCACCAGAGCTTCCCATAAAACACATTATTTTAGTCATCTCAAAGCATGGAGGATATTAAACTGTGAGATTATTTTGACAAGAACCAAAGAAATCACTCAGGCGGAACATTTTCTATGGATTTAATATAACAAAACACACACATTGTACACATGTTACACGTTACAATACCAAAGGAATGCCTCTGTTCTTGTAGACACATGTTCATGTCTCCAGTCTTTGCTAATCGCAACATGAAATCTTTTCAGTGTAAAAGCATGTATGTGTAACCATTCACATGACACAATGTGCTCTATATCAGAGGATTAAGGAATATGTTTTTTCCTACAACGGACAGAGAGTAAAGTGTATAACTCAATGTGTGTGACATGAAAAACGTCATCTCTTGGTGGCAAGCAGTGGTGCATACACACACACACACACACACACACACACACACACACACACACACACACACACACACACACACACACACACACACTCTCTCTAAAGTGACGCTATGATGTCTTTCGTTATTTGGTCCCTAATAAACACTTGGTTGTTGTACACCACGGCTGCTGCCTCCATGAAAGTAGTAAAGCTATTCACTCGTGCTACTTGGTCATAAAAAAAGTCTAAGCCATCTGTGCCTGCGTGCTGACACCGCAGAATTATTACCACATGGAGATGTGCATCCTTGCCACTATTAGCACTGATGCAAATTATGGTGACAGTCGAGTATATTGTGTAAAACTTTTCAGAAGAGACAGGAGCTACATCTATCTGCTCTTCTAGCTCAGTAGGCCCAATCGAAGCCGCCGGGCAATGTACATATATATTGTAAAAACTTTGTTGAAAGGAATGCTTCAAAGTTTGGAAATAAGTTTGATCTCTTGGTGAGATTTATGTGAACAGCTTGATGTACAAGAGTACGACTCTCATGTCTGTATGGTAAATATGAAGCCAAAGCCTGGACTTTTGATGACGATCAGCTGAGGCAGGTGCCTCAGTTGCCTTTGTGAAATTTTTTTACACCCACAAGGTTGTCTCAAGAGTTAGAACTCATGAGCAAATCGTAAAACTGACAAAAGTGAAACACATTTGGTCCAAAAATTGACAAACTGCTCTCAGCATAGCCACAAGCTCACAAATTAGCAAGCGACAAAGCTAACGTTAGCGCTGTGATGGCGAGCGGGATGGTGGGAGACAATTGTAACATACTGAATGAATTTGCAACATAACTCAAAATTTAGGTGGGAGACGATGTGACAATAAGTACGACTTTTAATTTAAAAAATAAAACAGAATGATCAAGTGAATCTGTAGAAGTTCTATTAAAGTCACCTATGTATTGATGATGCTAATCAGCTAGCCCCAGCCAGTCCTGTCTCATAATACCACTATGAGCTCCAAGTCTGGATCGCTAACGGCAGCTACCTAGCTTACTGCAGCTACAGTTTGCAGCAGTTAGCTGATACTCAGGTGATATGCTGCCCCCCATTTGTTTGTAGGTAGTATTCAAAAGGTATTGTTACACATTGCACCTTAAAAGCATGTAGATTAGCTTAGCACAAACACTCAAATGCAAGAGGAAGTCACTGCACCCTGCCAAGAAATGGTCAAACACATTACCAGCTATAGTTTTCACACAGAATAAACGAGATATTTTCTATTGATTAATGAGCTTTGGAGGTTCTTGTAAGTGGATATTTTTTGTCGTCAGCAGACAGACTAGCAGTTTCAAGTCTTCATACTGAGCCGAGCTGATCATATTTAGTGTTCGACATTAGTGTATCAATCTGATACTGATCGACTCTGACCAAAAACGTTTATTACCAAAACAATGAAACACAGAACACACACTTTTTTTTCTTCTTTTTTTTTTGAAAATTACAAATGCAAGTCGCATGAAAGAACTCAAAATTGAGTAATTCGTCTGAACGGTTCAGCTCATGGGACATGAGGTTATGATCACCAACGAGGCAGCAGGACGACTACACTGAGCCAGTCAGTGGCTCGGCGAACATGATGAGGCAGCACTGCATGAAGTGGAGCACTGAGCAGACATCAGAGTGTGAAGACTTAGAATAACAATATAAAAGAGGCAAATGGACAGAATATAAATACAACGTGATACAAAAAGATTAACAATATAACTATGATACTATCAGTATTCAATGCCCGGCAGATTGTGCACACTCACACACACGCACAAACACGCATGCACACAACACACTCCTACACACACAGTACAGGCAATGATGTTACACATTTACTGTCACTGTTTTGGGCTTTACAAATGAGTGACGATATTCATAAGATTTCAGTATCAGTTTCTAATAAAACTGCTTTCTAAGTGCTTTTAAATTCAGTCCATCAAAGTTGAGCCTGTCTTCACGCTTCTCTACATGACTCAAGTAGATTCCTGTAAAAAAGGATGTTGGATCGGTGTTCTAATGTCAAACGTGAGGCTGAGAGCGGACAGATTCTGATAAAGACAATCAGCTGAAACGTAAGTTTACATTAGCCAGTTAGATTTAGAAACAGTGTTCGAGGAATGTTTCAAATCTGTGGTGGGTTGTCTACAGCTACAGCAGAGTACTCGGTCTCCGACATGTTGGAAGCCTCGATGAGGCGCGCCAAGCCCGTCCTCGTGGAGTATTTAAAGATGAAGGCCTTCATGAGGTCGTAGCGGTAGTTTCTGTTGAGGAAGTTGTAGAGGATGGGGTTGAAACAGCAGTGGAGCAAGGACAGACACTGGGTGAGGTGTAAGGCCACGTAGATGAAATTCTCAAGGCCGCAGGTCTGCGGCACCAGACCCAGCTGAACCAGGGAATCAGTGAGGAGGACGGCATGGTAGGGCCCCCAACAGCCCAGAAACACCACGATGTAGGCCAGGATCACCCTGCGGCTCACGTGGCGCTCCTGCTCCACTGCAGATGATGATGAAGAGGAAGAGGAAGAGGAGCGCTTGAAAGCCCTGGCGAGCAGGGCGTAGAACACTGCAATGACGGGGAAGGGGAGAACAAAGCCCAGCAGGATGAAGCTCAGCTGCATTCCCCCCACCCAGTCATTGTGGTTCTCCCCTGGGTACACCGGCCTGCACAGCATTAAGTCCCCGTGTGTCGACTTCACAGCACGCAGGAAGTAGGTATCGGGAAGGGAGGCGACCAGAGCAAGAAGCCACACCCCTACGCACGCTCCACGTCGGATCAACTTCCTGCGCACGCCTCCCTCGCTGTCCCTTTGCCTTGTCACGCTGAGGTAGCGGTCCACGCTCATGCAGGCCAGGAAGAAGATGCTGCCAAAGAGGTTGACAGAGAAGAGCAAGTGCGTGAGCTTGCACGCCACCTCACCGAAGGGCCAGTGGCCGTGCTGGGCCAGCGAGCTCACCCACACAGGCAGGGTGACGCACACGCACAGGTCTGCGACCGCCAGGTGGGCGATGTACATGTGCGTCTCGTGGCGAGGGGTGGAGTCTCTCTGAGCGCGGATGTTCACCCAGAGGACCAGAGCGTTGGCAGCCAACCCAACAATGAAGATGAAGGTGTAGAGGATGCACATGGAGTATAGCAGGGCGCTGCGGTTGAACGCCGTGTCACACACCATCGCTTCCACACTCGATATGTTACTGAAGGCTTTGGAGATGTTGGGGTCTCCAAACCACTGCAGCAGGTCGTCCAGATCACTGGGGCTCAGACTCATTTTTCAGCCTTGGGAGAAGACACACAGCACTTCTGACTGGAACAGATCCTGGAAAAACAAGACATCAAATCATCAATCCTCGCAGCATACATCTATCCAGATAAAGACCCCAATGCTTCACGTTCTGGTATCATATTTAAGAAGCAATTTTCTGTCACATAAAGCAAGGTTTATTTTACCCATGTGGACCAAACTGCATGAGCTAATAAAACATAAAGCCGCTTGCGGTGTGCCACCGGATCCTGAAGAATCTTAATGTGGTTAAGTTGTTAAAACACTGCTTTCATGAGTTTTGATAGAGGCTCTCGGTTGCCATGTCACAAACGTAAGGGGCTAACTGTGATTGATGTGCAGTCGGGGGTGGCGGTACAATAAATGTTTACATTAGCTCCACTAGCACAGAGCGCAGATTAGACATAAGGAAATGGGATCGAGAAGTCCAAACAGGGTGTATTTCCGGAACGTTCCGGGCATTCCAAGATAAAGCATTTGGGCAGGGTGGGAAACCTGATGCCATTTAAAGAATGTTTTCTCTGACATCAAAATCCCCATGTTTTCTCTTCTGCTCCTGAAGGAGAGGGTGAGAGAGGAGCTGTCACCACCCCATGATCAAAGAAAAAGCTGCTCAAGACTACGAATACGTCATTTTTACAACATCTGAATCTTATAACTGGGGGAACACATGCTCACAATTTCAAATACGGGCCGCATTATGGTTCTGAGTAAGGTGACTGCAGCAATATGTAAGATCACAGACGCAGTAGTCTAGAGCAGCTTTGCATGCCAATAACCCGGCCTGTGATGTCTCTCTCAGCTCCCCTGACTGGCAGCCTGCCGCAGCGTGAGAGATCAGAGGTGAAAGGTAATAGATCAAAACCAGAACACGCACGGCTTAACCCCACCGTGCTTCCCCCCACCCCACCGACTCGTACGCCCACAGAGTGAATTGTGTGCAGGGATCAGCGGGAGGCTTGACGCCTGCGAGATGGTCCGAGCGAGGTTAAAAAGAGGGTCACTGACCACTGGGTGACACAGCACGGCGGAAAGCAGTGAAATGTGACCGCGTCAGACATCTGTCTGTCTGTGTGTGTGGGAGAGTCGTGCTGCACACGGGATAATTGGCACAGAGTCACAGAGGAGGATGAAAGAAGAGGCCAAAGTGAAAATAAGTATATACAAGGACACCTGGAATGTATTAGGATGTGCAGCTGTCTGGTGTGCCGTAGGTCTGTCTTTGTTATCTGTCCTTAGTTAGCTTGTGTGTTTCCACTTTTTTACTGTTTAATACTTCTACTCCACCACATTTCAGCTCCACTTCCATTTCTTTTTTTAAGCATTCTTTTGTCCTTTACTTGACAGTACAGCTTAACAGTGACAGGAAACAGGATGAGAGAGGGGTTTGAATCCTGGGCCACTGTGGCAAGGACACAGCCTCTGTACATGTGGCACAGGCTCCATAAGCTGAGCTGCTGGGGAACCTATAAACTTCATGTTAAAGGTCCATATTTTAAATATACAAAACATATGATCAGCTTGTTACATATTAAAATGCTCATTAGTATGCAAAGTAGTTCAAAAATAAGCTCCTCCTACCAGCTGTGACATTAAAATGTTGTTTACATGTTAGTGCACCAGTGATAATAATGAAATAATCTAACAGATAATGATATAACATGTGGGAGGGGTTTACTAGCTTATTGTGGGAAATGTTGCAAATTATTGAGCTGCACTGGATTATGCAAATACAAGATTTATGGCTATTTAAATCACTCGATTAGCCAGAAACACACGTTCAAACATCTGCTCCTATACTTTACTATTTTTACATTTGGTATTGCAACTTATAAAAGTAATAGATCTTAATAATAGTGACAGAATGTAACATTTACTGAAGTACTGTACTTGAAGCAACACTACGTAACTTTCTGCAGAAAGATAGTTAAGTCTCTTTCCATCCATCCATTACTGTAGCCACTTATCCTTCATAGGGATGTGGGGCGCTGGAGTGGATCCAAGCTATACAAGGTACACCAGTCTCCTGCCCAGACTGTCAAGTACCAATCCAAATCAAATACCAAATGGGGTCTTTGGCGTCGGACCTGAACCATTAACCCAAAGCGGTGGTATTTGACAATCTGGGGATGAAACTCATCAATCAAATATTTTTCTCCAGAGTTACTTTAAAGTTACTTAGTGTTGCTTTAAGTACAATTTATTTATTGTCTTTACTCCATTACGTTATTTTCTAACATTAGTTTCAAATGATGGATTGCTCGTTGCATCAGAGCCAAAGTGGCGCATTTTTAAATTAATGTATTTTATCGGCAGTCCAATGACAATCAATCATTCCAATCGTTTAAGTGCTTGGTATCGGATGTGATAATCAGCAAGGTCGATGAATGGTGGATCCATAGCATACAGTATAAACACACACATGTATGTATCTGAATGTGTAATTTACTTTTACTCATACTTATGATACTTATGGAAATGTATTGCCAGAAGACTTTTACTCAAGCCTTACTTGAATGAGTGACTTTCTTTTTTTCCCAAAGTAACATTTAACACTATCTCTTTGCTTGAAGTATTACTGTTGGATACTTTTCACATCACTGCTTTGGTTCTTGGACTGCTGCCTCGGATAAAGCACTTTGGGAGAAAAGTCAAAGTCCTGACATTTAGTTATTTTACTTTCAGTTATTTTTAAACGCTGGAAAGTGCTAGTCATTCTAACAGTGGAGGGATTTTCTATGCAGAGATAATCCCTCACAATGATCTCTGTCTAATTCCCTCGTATTATATGGAAACTACCTGGAGGTGCCAGGTAGCCCCACAGGCTTCAAGCTAATTAACCTTTTAACACCCACACCATCAGATAACAGAGGCAGCACACGAAGCCCAATTCTCTCTCTCTCTCTCTCTCTCTCTTTCTCTCTCTCTCTCGATGTGTGTGTGTGTGTGTCCGTGTGTGTCCGTGTGTGTGGGTGGGTGTGTTTCTGCCCTTTCTCCCCCGCGAGCATCCAGTTACAAATTAGCCGAAAACGCCTTTTGTTACTCAATACACACTATATAAAAGCGATTGAAGGCTATTTTCATGTGCTAATGCAGCCGGGAAGAATAGTGCAGGTGCAGCATGCTGCTCAGAAGTTTCTCCTGTCAGTCTATTTACATGCTTCAGTGTGGGAGAAACTCTTTTCAAGACAGGTTTCCGCACAGATAAAAGTGTTTGTAAAGAAGAAGAAGAAAAAAGAGTTTTGCCTTGTGCGTCATTACGCACGAAAAGTACCGAAAGCATGAAAGAACACAGACTCCTGCTGACGGCAGACACATACAATGTCACATTGTTGTCATTGTTGATGTGTATCAGCTCATGCTGGAAACAAACTCCTCTTATCAGATGTCAGCTTGGCACACAGTAGCCTGACTCCGTGTTTGAACGGGGAGGCAGATAAACTGCGCAGAGACGCGCTGAGAAGATGGAGAAGTAAATACAAGCGCGAAAATTGCGTTGACATATTTCCATAGAGTATTTCTTCTTTTCAATAAATATTTAGAAAATGACTTTATCCCCGTTTGGTGTCCATAATACCAGTTAATAAAATCGTTCAATATCTTTAAACCAGTTAGTTCATATATATGCAGGACTATTTACGCACGCATTAAAGCAACGTTGGAGCTGTAAGTGTTGTTTAAAAGCCGTCCACTACCTGCACACTCGCTTCATATGAGCTCAGTTAATCAGCTTACCTGTTTTTAATTATTCCTCCTCCCTCGCCGAAGTCTTGTCTTGTAAAAGAACAGATCAGTTTTCGCTCAGTTTTGCCGCAGAAGGATAACTTGGGCTCCTCTGCAGGGAAGGGAACTTGTGTGCGCTACCCTCCACCTCCCTCAATGAATCTGAGCCTGTTCCTTGTTCTACACTTGCTGATACTCTGAAGAGCTACGCCTCCAAGGCTGGTCCTAACAGCTATGCGTATTGACATGGCATCGCCTCAGGCGCTCAGTAAACAGCAGCCAGCTCGTCGGTTTCGGCCAAGAGGAGGAGAAGAAAAAAAAAAGAAAAAAGCACGTGGAATTTCCTGCTTGCGACGCATCAGATAAAATACATAACACATTTTCACATTACTGAGCGTTAGATGTGTTGCTTCATGCACGTTTTTTATACGACACACAGGCCTATACGTGTCTATAACATGGCATGCATTGCACCTTAAATATAGGAGGTCTATGTAATCATTATCATTATATTACACACAGCGTCTAACGTGCAGTTTGAACTTTTACTATGTGTAAGAAAAAGTACATCTTCGCTTTTTAAATGGCCCAGTTAAGATGCTGCACATGATAAAAATGTCTGGCAACATTCAACAAGTTTTTTAAATCTGGCATACAGGTCTACACACGTCCATATTTTATCATTCTCTGTAAAGTATGTATGGAATTATACTCTGTACTAGTATTATCATGATGATATTTGTCAGGAAAGTGAGATCTCATAAGAAAAATGCAACGCTTTTGTAAAACCCATGGAAACTGAAGAAATTTTTCTAATGCTACCTGTTTTCATTCTGCATATGTTTTTTTTGTTTTGTTTTTATTTAGTTGTTGGACTGCTATATTTTGGCCAACAACACATAATTCATACAACATTTAAAGGTGTGACACATAAGAATTGTTTACCTTGAATTTACACTCCCAAACAAACAGGGGCAGCATCACCAGATTTACTCCTAACTGCTGCTGCCTGTTTGCTTGTTAGCTCAGTCAGCCGTGCAGCTAGCTGGACTACCGGTGGAGTGTTGGTGTTTACAGCGCTAGCACAGGAGCTTTGGAAGGCTGGGAGAAAGATAGTTTCAGGCCCGGGGCTAGCATGTTGGCATGCTAACTTCAAAATATACCTCCTCAACACGACACGTGGACGTCTCTGACATGACGGCACAGTTGTGACTTTGAGTTGAAACCACATTTTTTACATATTGCACCTTTATTTTTAAACCGCATGCTAGTATGTGTTTTTATATCTTCCTCAATCATGCCAAACCTGTAAAGTGTGGCTAAATATTTCACATTATGTAGCCTGATACTATGTATTATATCATCATCAATGTACAAGGCATATAGATTGATGCATGGCTGCCCATAGTGGGGCTCATGGGAGAAAGCTGGCCTGACATTAAGTTCAGTTTGGTCCGCCAGACGTTTTGAGCTAAAAATATGATAATTGAATTAGAATCTTGTTTTGCTATTTCATATTTTTAGGGTAAACGTAGTCATTGGGCAGAGTTCACAGGAACACAGCAAGTGGAGGGAACTTCTTAGCACCATTTTGGATCTTCAAGTGGCTCTGTGGAACTTCTGTGTTGTGCTGAAGGCAGGTTATTCATTTATATTAGTGGACTCCATTTCTAAACTGACCTTAGCTACTGCTGATATCTGTTACCTGAGAAGGGCCACTCCAGAGTGTTCATTAAGTTGCAGACAGTCTGACATGTTAACTGCTTTAATGAGCCCCTTTAATAAAGTGATACTATAGGAGTGTACTTTTGGCCTTTGAGCTACCGTTAAGGTTCAGTTTTGGTCCTCCAAAGGAAAAAGTTTGAGCATGCCTGATTTAATGTATGAAATCAGTAGAAAGTGAGCTGTAAAGCAGATTTTACAAATTTAAGTCACTACATACAACATACAACCTACAACCTAGTCTCATAGCTTTTAAAATTGCACTAGATTTGTGTCATCATTTAGTAACTGCTATGAAAAAAACGTTGTAACCACAGTATGTCATGTACAGTGGAACTCTAGCCTATAGTAAACATACTGCACGATACACATTAACCACATGAAACCATGTTACAGGGGAACCTCCTTGTGCTCCCTGCAGAGCCCCGCCCCAGTTAACTAAATATGAAACCAGAGCTGCAGACAGTCGGTAAACCACATCTGTCTTCTGTTTCCACCCAAAACCCACAAACAGGTTAAACCCAACATCCAGCCCCAGACAGAGGTAACTGAAAACGCCCTCCGAGTAACGAACAAAAAAAACGGAAATCATATCAAGATTTAATTCATATTTTAATCGGATGCCGGTGTCTGTTATTCAGCATCAGGTGCAAAGGGGTTGATTTTTTTCATTTTTTTTTTGTGTGTGTTAATACAATGCTCGTCCTGAAACTATTAACAGGAACGTCAGCTGTGGGAGCCCTTATCGTTTCATTGTTGTTTGAGTCTCATTCAGACTCATTTCAGTCACATCCTTTGGAAGTAGCACAAAGCCGTGTGGGAGGCTCATGTGTTTACTGAGAGCCGCTGAAAGCTCACCTGCAACTCTGGTGGCCTCGCAGCTGCTCCCACAGAGGCAATTAACCCTCCAAGTGCAACGCAAAGACAGAGTCGCGGAGAAGGAACGCTGGGATATTTAAGCGTATGCACATTAATGGCGTTAAGTGAGAGATAAGTGAAAGTAGTTTCTTTTGAAGTCGAGCCCAATGATTGAAGTATTGATATGACCTGGTGCAGTGTGACCTGCATGTTTTCTCAGGAAAAAGATATCGTTTACTCGCGCAGGTCACCCCACTGAAGTTTATTATGACTGTATGGCCTGTATTCAGTGATGAAATGCAGCCAGCAGGCTACTCTGACCTCATTAAAGAGCGGAGAATTGAAGTGGGTTTCAATGAGGCTTTAAAGAAAAGCTCCCACTACGCACGCACACCCATTGTCCTCCATATCAGGAGCATCAGGGGGGATTTGTAAGCCTCTCTGATAAGCATCCGTAGTTCGGCAGACCGCTGCCAACCTCTGTTCTGGAGTCCTCATTCACAGGGAGGCCGGACTGGGAACAACAGGGGTGTTTGCGTGTGTTCGAAGTGTTTGGCTGAGAAAAAGCCATCCAGCTTCCCCGAACCTTTCGCTAGAGGAAAGTTTCCTCTTAAGAATCTAATTAGAATAGGATGGAAAAGATGACTTAAGGTGCATTTTGAGTGATGCAGTAGCTCATCAGCAAACACAAACATGCAGCGATGAGGAAACACCAAGTAGATTGTAATGCATAGAGCAAAATTCATTTAATCACTGTTTGCGTGAGTCTTTCAAAGTTAGTTTTTCAATTAAACACACAAGGAACTTTGAACTGGTTATGAAACAGTCTCATGCACTCTCATGTAGTTTTGGGTAAGAAATTTCAATCAGAAGACAAAGATCTTCATTTACTGCTTTTGTTATGCCTACACAAACTTAACAAGCAAACGCTCTTTGTTTTCATGATTGAATAAACTGAATAAAAAAACTGACCTTAAAGGACAACACAGTTTCATACTGTTTTACTTTGTTTTTATTTGTTGGACCCTGCCACCTTTCTAGCTTCAAACAATCTTCTGGGGACTTTATTTTCCTCTGAGAACAGCTTGTTTATTCTGATATGGAAAAAATAAATATGAGTTTGTATTATTGTAATTACTAAAATTCTGAGCTCAAATTTCTTGTCTAAAGCTATGTAGTGCCCCTTTAATACTGATGCCTCTGTATGATATACATAAGTAAACAAGACCTTCAGCAAGAAGATTCGTTGCCATGTTGACATACCACGTTTGTCCACAGGAATATCGAAATCAAAAAATCAAAAAAAGTGACTGTTGTCTGTGGCTGCTTTAATGTCATGTTACAATCTTTATATAAACCTCAGAGGTCGGTGGAGACCAAAAGCAGAGCTAAAAGAGAGTGAATATTGGATTTATAGAAGAACATGACGCCTAATGAATGCTAATGTTGCTTCATCCCTGCTAGATGTCTAAATAAACTACTGCTAACTGCTAACAATTTCGCCACATCAACCTAAAGGGGTAAAAGACAGTGTTGTGTTGACAGCCAGTTTCCCTACGTGGCCAAAAATCAAGTTAAAGGTTTGTAAGAATCAGCCAAAAGCAATCAGAGCAACCGCTAACTGCTCTCATCTGTAGCTGCCAGCGAGTTGGTTTAGTTAGCCATGCAGCTAGTGGTCTAAGCTGGGAGTTCCAGGCACTGAGGAAGTGTTGGTCATCACATTGCTCACACAGGAGCATTTTGACCGTGTCGACTGAGGCTAGCTGGTTAGCATGATAGAAATGCTTTGCAACGAAATACAAAAAACGTCAAAACTGTTATTCCTTCACATTCTGTTTGTAATTACTAATTGTAATTTCGTTATTCTACTACTTGTACGTCTGTTCACGATATAATGCGGCACATAATGCGTGTCTGCAAGTTCTGGGAGGAGATTCTCTCCTTGTAAATCCCTCTTCGACACATTTGTTATTCGACCTGACCTGACAAAACCCAGTACAAGTTTTGAAGAAGACAACCTTGCTGGGACGCAGAGTTTTACTACATTTGTGTGTTTATGCTCAAAACAACATCCAGGGTTTTGTTTATCCACTCAAGTGTTTCCTTTTTTCAGAGTGCATGTACACAGTATGGCTTCTTTCAGCTACCCCTCAGGCGTTCTGGTTATGGTCTAGTTCATCGTACATGGTTTCACAAACAGGATAAACAGATCAAGAGATTGGGAGATGGAAAAAGGTCGGCGACTGCAGGAGGGAAACAGGGTGGCAATGACGTAAAAGAGCGAGGAGGAGGAGGAGGAGGGTGGGTGCATGGGGGGGTGTGGGAGAAAAAAGTTGAGGAAAACAGAGGGAGAAAGATTGAGAGAGTTATTGCTAATGACTGCTGTTTCTATTGTCGTCTGGCCCCTGCTTCGCAGCGGGGGGTCTGACAGACACAATCTATTTTCGTGCAAATCCCCTTTCAGAGTGTCCCTCTCAAGCTCACTCTCGACCACATCTATACCGTCAACAGTCGACCTCCCTCGCGCTCTGAGGCTCCCTCCTGCATTTCTCCCCTCCCTCACATTCCTGCTCTCCTAACCTCACTCATCTTTTCGCTTAATTACTTATTTATTTACAATTATCTTTCAGGAGCAGAAGGGCCCGTGTGAGTGAAGCTGAATGCGGCGTTCACAGGGAAGGGATGGAGCCCGTGAAGGAGTGTGTGTGAACGTGAGGAAGGAAAAGACCTTTTTAAAATTCAAAGGACAAAAGATTGGCAGCTATTTTGTTGAATTGGACTTTGTCTTGGGTTTTCACAGCCAGTGTTTTGTCAGCGGTGATATTCTGCGAGCTTGTGATGAGGTGATCTTTTGTGTTTTTTCGGGGATGTGTCCGTGCAGGTGCATGTTTGGCAGGAAGGCTGCGTCCCTGTCGGGAAATGTAGCAATCAAGGCATTCCTTGCATTGACAGAGCATCCCTCACACCAGCCCATGAATAGGCCTGTGAAACCTGAGAACTGCTCGAATGTCAAACATGCAAAGAGACGAGAAAATACACAGAGGCCTTGTGTTATGTATGCAGGCATGTGAAATAAATTATTTATCAAAACGGATTTTTTGTGGGCCACTCGACGACAGCAGAAACAAGCTTCTGATATGGTGAATTTATTGGCAAACACTGTCATATTTATAGATCAGTCACCCACAGAGCAACATTAGCATTCATTGAGAGTTGGGTTTCTCCTGGCGGAAACAATCCAACTCTTGAGCTGCTAAATGCTGTACTATGTGTATTAGCTTGTTGCTATCATACCATGTTTGCCATTTATGCTGGGCAGGTATGCACTGGGCTTTTTAGACCTGTTACGCTGAAAACAAATACTGCCTGTGGCCGGGATCGGCGCTGATGACAGCATCAAGAATGAACCAAAACAGCTTAGATACAGGCTGTAAAACCAACAATGAGCTCCCTGCTGGAAAAAACAGCATAGACCAGCACCAAAACACAGCATATGTTGTGTTTTGGTGCTGGTTTTGGTGCTGGTCTATGCTGGCTTTTCCAGCAGGGCTGAAAGGCTCTGAAGCGGGAAGCTGTGGAGTCAGGAGACTACTCTCTGTGGGTCCATCACTACGTGCAACACCTTTTATGTACATGTGATCATTTAATCCATTGTTACACAGGGTCATCAGCCAAGTTAGTAGCACTGTGAGACTGTGCTTGAGCTGCATGCTAACATCAGCATTCTAACGATTATGTTAGCATGTTGATAGGCAGGTTGATGCATTTACCATGTGTGATGGTTCAGCGTGTTAGCATGCTAACATGTGCTGACTGGCACTATATACAAAGTTAAGCTGAGCTCATTAGTTTTGCACAGACAAAATTACCTCTTGATCAGATGGTGGCACTTAAAATGTTACACTGTAACTTTTTTTTTTCTTTTGCTATTGTGTTTATGTAAATATGCTGAGTAAATGTATTTCATTTAGGCATGTGGTTGCATTCAAACACATTACATGGGTTGAAATATTAAATATTGTTTATTTTGCCACACTTGTAGAGTATGTGCTTTTACACCACTACAGTTAAATGAAGCCATCATTGGAATCTAAGTCTGCACACACATTGAAATTCATCCTCTCAGGACCACGGATGTGTGTATCAAATTTCCCAACAATTCATGCAGCAGTTGAGATATTATAGTAAAGAGCTACGACATCAGGAACAGTTAGAAGATCACAAAAGTCAGCAGTTAAGACCATTTAACAGTGTGAGAAGTTTCAGGAGTATAAGTTACTGTTGGTAAAACACTCAACATTTGAATTAAGCTTTGTAAGCGTAAGGTAGAATATTTACTGTCAATCCTTCATCCACTACTCATGACCAGTGCGTCATTAGTTCAGGACACACATAAAAAATGTAAATCTCTGCCGCGCCGTCCTGATGTGCAAAATCAAACCAAGCCAGGCCGAGCCAGCACATGTGTATGGGAAAGCCCCATTTCTCTCCATCTCTTTCGGTGACCTCATTGAATCTGTCAGTGCCTTCAAGCTTAGCTGTTGACCATGACCGGCTATGGCTCATGCAGTCCACTGACTTTGTCTATCATCTCTGCACGCAGCAGTAACTCAAACAAAGGCCAAGTTCTGCTTTTCCCCCAAGTCTTACAGGTTCCTTTCCAACCCCCGACCCCCACACTTTCAGCACTCTTGCACACACACACACACATCATGTTCATTACTATGAGCCAGGTCATAGGGATCATGCAGATGATGGGGATAAGCTGAACAGAAGTCTTGCTCTGGGGGACAGCGAGTGTCCACTATGGATTAGTAAATGACAGAATCTGTCCACAGGCTGCATGAGAAGGTGTCCGTCTCACTGTCCTCCCTGGGGGCTGCAGCTCTAATCTCGTAATCCTATCTTCACAATCCCGATGTACGCTGATGACACAGAGTTCGCAGATAAGGTGGCTAACTTTCAACCCTATTGTCCTGTCATGCTAAATGAAAAATGGACCATCAGCTCTGCTGGAATGTGCTGGTGTTTTGGAGACGCCTGCAGCGATAGCTTCAGCGGCTACATTACTTGTAGATATTGGCTTGCTCGCTTGTTGCTGTGCACAAGAGCCTCAGTGTTGACATTCTGTCACCGGGATCAAGTTAATGGTTTTTCACGAGTTTGAAGCTTTTTAAGTTGCATCGGTGGTAAACAGGTCAATCCAACATTAACAAAGTGAAGCCCAATTGCAAACAAGAAATGTCAAGTTTTATAGGAGCGTGAGCACGGAGGGAAAACCAAACAGTGCAGAGTTTATTGGATGTAAACACACCTCCGACGCACTCAAACAAGAACTGATGTAGATAAACATGTTAGCGGAGTGAAGTCTGACTGGCTTTAATGGAAAAAGATCTAAATAGCGATACACTGTAAATATCATTGACCCTGTGGCGCAAAATTATTGATAAAGATCAGCAGCGTGATGGTTAATTACCTCGAGCCATTTTGTTTTGCTGTCCCAGGTGGTTCCCATTCACGGTCTCCCCGCCGATCACATGCACACGAGTGAACGCGGCGCCGCGGGGGGATTATGGTCAGGATGTGGCAACCCGGACTGCATCTGGAGTTGAGCCCTGCACGCCTGGAGCTCCTAGTGAGGGGCACTAGCACTGCCATTCATCTAGTCTGAGCTTCACTTACATCTATTACATACAGATGACAACAGATGAGGCCATTTGTAGCTATTCATTGTTTATACCGATGTGTGACAGTGGGAGAAACACCCAAGGGAGACGCACGGAACAAAAGCCAGAGAGGAGATTGAATCAGAGATTGAACGGAAGGGAGAGTCAGCGTCGGAGCCAGGATGTTCACCATGTGTCTGCTTCTCCCATCACTGGTGGAGATAGTAGAGATCTGCTTCTCATTATGATATCGAGAGGGATTTAGAGAGGAGCGTAATGGCTGACTGCAGTCTTAACCCTATCACTGTGACGCTCCAAACCACCAAAACCCTTCCCCGAACCTCCCAGCCACGCTCAAACCTCGACTCGTAAATACGAAACAGCTTTCCTGCCTCACGTCAGCCTCCCCAGTACCAGGCACTCCATACATCAGAGCCTTAGCGGAGGCCAATAGCCTGATGTCCATCCATTCATCAAAACCACAATGGCAGGCCTTCCGTGTAAGCGTTTCAAAGCCGCACAGCGCAAGCCCGCCTGGGCCCTATCACTGCCAGGTCGATCTGAGCGAAGCGCATGTCAGGAGCCTGATTTGTGAAAGTGTTTGTTTATGTGTGGTAAAATACAGTCAGCACCCCGGAGGAGTACGCCTCCAGTGAGCATTCAAATCCCTAATGAGCAAAAGATGTGTGAAAAAGTCCCATTGTGGTAAAAGTTTCCTGTGTATGTTCACACTGGTGAGAGGAGAGGACAAACACAAAAGAAGGATGGAGATGAGGATGAAAAGCAGCGAGGCATGAAAGACACATCCTGCACGAGTTCATGAAAAGAGGAAGGAGGCAGGGGTTGTTATTATTTTTTCACCCGTGTTTTTCTCTCCCTTATTGGGACCTCGTAAAGAGCCACTTGGCTCTATTTGCAGTCGTGTTCCTCCACAGCTGTCGTAGTCCAGCCTTTTTTAATCATTTTTTTTTCTTACCAGCTGTTCAGGCTGTGATCACAAGCGTTAGGCCCTCAGAGACTTATCTTTGATGCACACACACACACACACACACACACACACAGAGGCATTTTCAAACTCATGCGTGCACTTCAAGCCTCGAATCTTTGAGAAAATGAAGCCATAAAAATAATTTATCTCCTGTCACAGCAAAAGCAGAACAACCTGAAATATTTTGGCGTCAGGTATGCAGTCCATGTACAAGTAAGTTCTTCCCTGAGGTAAATCTAGTTCAATAATGTTGAATGCTTGAGAGAGGCAAACGTAAAGAAGTGTTTTCTTGGATTATCAATCTCATATTTTTTTTCTTTTTAACGATGAGAACTTCACGGAAAAACTCGCTTTAAGAGGCTACTGTTGATTGGTGTGCTTTGAGGGATGATTGTGCTCAGATGTCAGAGTGAATTCCTCACTTTCCAAATCACAGGGAAACACACAATGGACACTCTGTGATGTGAAGGTAAAGGGGCCAGTTTGAACTTTGAGGAAAGTATAAAAGGAAACGCCAGTGAGGTTCTTCATTAAAAACCTTTCCTGCTGCCAATCTTAATTCAGCTACCCTGAGCTGCGTCTCACTTTCCTCACGAGTGTGCACATATGGACTCACTCACACACGCACACACACACTCACACAGGCCAAGTTCAATAAGCTGTGGTTTCTGTTGAGCTGTAATTGATAAGCTTTTAATGTAGCCACTGAGAGAGTGAGAGGGTGGATGATAGAAATAATTTGCCTCACTTCTTAGCCAACCACCTCTCTCTCCTCCCACCCCCTCTTTCTGTCTCTCTCTTCCACCCCACCCAGTCTGTTTTGGGTCATAGCATTTAATGGCTGGCCTGTTGTTAACCCTATGACATCTGGTGCAAACACAGGGACCCATTTACAGGCTAATCAAAACACCCGAAAGTCAACGAAGAACAACCAATCCGGAATGGCTCAGCGCTGCATTCTCAGGTCTATCACTCGAATCTTACCTCAGGTCGAGGGAACCGTGTCTTTATGTAAATGTTTTATATTTACATTTTATTACAATTCGATGAGGTGATCGCAGCCACTTCCGTGCTTGTATGGAAATTATTAAGCCACCCACTAACAGCTGGTTAGCTTAAATTTGCATAAGCAGAGGGAAACAGCTAGCCAAATTCCATCCAATGGTGATAAAGTCCACCTACCAGCAGCTCTTTATCCCGTGTGAGCTGTTGCCAGGCAACCAATGGAGAATCCAGGAAGTTACTTTGCCTGAAGAAAGGATGGCGCGGCGCCCAACCCCCCATGAAACCACAACATGTTGTTTTCAGAATAAACAATTGATTTACAACATGTTAATAAGTGAGGAGCTTTCGAGATGCTGGTAGGAGGATTTTGTAAGTGAAGGTCCGTTGTTTCCAAGAGTATTATATACATTTGTGAGAGGCAGTGTTCCGTCCGGTGTCCTGTTTCTGCTTACCAAAAAAGTCTGAGGTGGACATTTGTATCAAACACGGTGTATCACTTTCACATTATGCTCATTTGACACCTTTCACATTGGGAGGTGCTGGGGAACGTGGTGATGTTATTTCAAGCCAAACGGTCAACAGCAGTTGAAGTCACACCAGTGGATACTTTCTGGGACATTTCCAACCATTTTCATGTAGTCAGAACTGGGTGTTTTTAACTAGACCAGTGGACATTTCCAGCCCTTTAAGTAGCGACCAATACAAGCTATTTTTCAGGAGAAGTCCAACCATCTCCATCTGTGATCGTGGCATCCAGTAGGGTTATTCTAAGCCAAATCATGATGTTTTTCTAACCCTGACCAAGTGGTTTTCGTGCATAGACCTAACCAGAGCAGATAACGGTGGCATGACAAGAGAGAAATTCAACCAAAACAAACGTAAGATTGCAACACTAAGAAATGTTCGGCTTTAACTTATCTTATTTTGCAGAAATGTCCTCAGCAAATATTTATTCTGTCACTTGGGCTGTGAGCAGAAGTTACCATCTTGGAGCAACTCAGCTTTAAAGTCTGACTATCCGCTCCAGGCAATAAAACAACATACATGATGTAAGTGCTAAAAAACTTTACCTGAATATCTGTTAATAGTGTCATCCTACAAGCCATTACATCTGTTCTATGCAACCACGCTCTCTTTTGGCCACGTGATGTGATCAGTGTAGGCAGATCAACATGGAGTGTATGTACAGGTCATTTGTAGGGCTATCGGAAATAGTTGTGATCTAGATGTTGTGATAATCTGTGATGGCCGTGTTGCATCCTGCAGTCTCACCAACCCAATCACCAGAATGTCGAAACTCTTTGTTTCTTGATGTGCTGATGGTCTGGTTAGGTTTGGACACACGATCCACTTGGTCAGGGTTCAGGAGAAGTTCATGTTTTGGCTTTTTTGGTTCCGTCGCCACAAATATGGCCGGAAATGTTCCCAGCATTTCTGTAAAAATAGCCAGTTCTGTCCACACTAACATGGCTGGAAGATGTCCTGACCTCTGGTTTGA
Organism: Diplodus puntazzo; assembly: GCA_963678695.2. NCBI lineage: Eukaryota > Metazoa > Chordata > Actinopteri > Spariformes > Sparidae > Diplodus > Diplodus puntazzo. The sequence goes on along the minus strand of OZ023164.1, from coordinate 15,939,226 downwards.
AAATATCCAAAATATGGCTTGGCGCTTGCAAATGTTAAAACGCTGCTTCGAACTTTGGTGTCTTGCTTGGCCGCCATTCGCCACCCCCTTTACCTCCTGACATTTCTCCATGTCATTTGAAGGTGATATGACACATATTGTACAAATGCTAATATGATATTTATTCTGTGCTCATATTAGGAATACAGAAACATCAGTGTTGCTGCAACAGTAACAGCCCTCTGTCTGAAATTACCTGTACTCTCAGCAAGAAAGCAAATTATTGTTTTTCCTGAAATGTCAAACTATTCCTTCAACGCAATCCTGTCTCACTGTTAATAAAAATCTCCATGTGCTCAGTGTGTTTGGTGTAATACTTGGTTGGTAGACAGGTCCAGTCAACCCTCAGTACTAATTTGAACACTGCATCACTAGTTCTTTTGATTTCATAGCCTCTGTGCGTATTCAAGCTGTCAGTGACGCCGGGCCGTTTTTCCGGAGACTCTTGTCCCATGCCTGCTGTAAGACGGTGCCCACTTCCTCCCATTGATGCAGCCAAAAATGGCCTTCCCCGCAGCCAGGGTGGGAGAACTAAGATTGACAATGGGAGAGCAGGATAGACACCAGATCACAGACTGCGGTGTAAGCCTTGCAAACATAAACACTCAGTGACCCCCAAACCCTGCGATTCTAACTAAAACACTATGGGTTTTCTGTCTGGACAATGATGGGTATAGAAAAAGGAAACTTCAAAAGCCTCCAACTGACAATGGTAGGATTTGTAAATGTTAGTCTGAGGAGCTACTGATGCAGAGCAGGAGAGTTTTAGTTATGCGGTTGAAGCAAATTGGTTCCCACACGTGAAACACCTCGCGCTCAAGAAGTGACCGAATTTCTTCTGTTTTCCGACAGCAGAAGAAGGAAATTAAATGCCTGCCAGGTGATTATGGAGCTAGACCCGACTAAACTCAAACAAACACCCAGTGACCTTGTGGAACCTCAGCTGTGAAATATGCACACCAGCGAGTTCCTACATGTCACAGGCTGTGCTCTGGACATCAGAGTGCAAGGCCCTTTCCTTAAGTGTGCACACTCCAACCCTCCTCCCCCCACCCCCCCGTCTCATTTCCTCCATACCCAAACAAAAGCTGCTTCTCTGGGAAAAGAGCTCAGCCACTTATGTTCCTGCGTAGAGGCCAAACCTGCCCGCCTGGTCGTCGGCGTGTCTGCATACGCGGTACAGAGCACTTCAGTTCAGCTTCTCCCGGATGGCACGAGACGATCAAAAATAACCAGCTCAAAAACACACGGCTTAGCTCTCCCCAAACATTCAACATTTCCACAAGAATCAGCAAGAGATGAAGCTTTATTGTGCTCTCAGAACCCCAAGGGCAGTGTTCATCACTACCCTCCGGCTTTGATCTGGCTGTCGGGGAGGAGGAGTGGTGGTTTTCCCCAGGTGGCTTCCCACTGTCTGAACAAACTCCTTGCTAAGCATGTTTCAAATGCACGTCAGGCTTCAACTGGAGATCCTTCTTCCCCTTCAAAGCAGTGAGGGTGTAAAGAGGCAGATCAGAGGGGTTGTCCAGGATATCGCTCTAAAATAGGACAGAACATGCTTTAAAGGGTAACGGCAACATTTGTTTACAGGTCTTGGAGTATTACTCATGTGGGAAAAAAAGACAGTGGCTCCAAAGGAAGCTGCATGTAATGTTCCAGGTTTTTCCTCCATAGACTTCCATTCAGTTGGCACAAAAGTCTGCCACCAAAACAAGATTAAGTGAAGTAATGGCCCTTTAGTTTGACAATTTACGTACCATCATGACAGACTTTGAGAGACACAGATCTCTGGTTCTGCTGAACCCTTGTTTTGAGTCAACATTGCAAGCTAGACCAGTTCACCTGAGAAAAATTAGCCACTTTGACATTGGAGGAAATTCATCAGATTACATGCAGCAGCTTCCTCTGGAGCCACGAAAGGTGTCACTTTTCCTAAACATGTAGTTCTCCAAGATCAGACTAGTGCAAAATTGGTGGCGATACCCTTGGAGAGCAATAACGGCAGACACCAATTTGAATGCAGAGGAAATTTGCACAAATAGAGAAAGGAATCTGCACTCAGTCACGGTTTGGCCCAAAAGACAGGGTTAGGAGCCGATAACGAGACTGCTGATGCGTTTTTGTAAATGTTTGAGAACTGAGTACAAAACTGAAGAGATAAGACACAGCCTTGGAAAAGTATTAATGTGAAAAGATTTAACCAGCTGAAACCAATTCTGGAAGAGTTGACCTTCCTCAGTTTTGGTGCAGAAAGTCTTGAATACACATCAAGAAAATCTTTACAAAAAGATCCAGGCAGATGCTTTAAACATGACCTAATGCATACCATTGGTCAAGACAATTGCTTATAAATTTTTTTTTAAAAGTCTTGCAGTTGCCAGTAGCATTTATTGGGTCTCCATTAAAACTGAATAACAGTGAAGAATTATTTTTACTCCAAGACTAAATATTGTGCAAACAAATATTGCATATCTAAGGCAAGTCTGTATCGTGAACATTTCTTGGCGGCATCTCATCCAGCACAAGAACCCAGCCCTCAACGATAGAGTTACCAATGTTCCAAGAACTGTCATAATATTTAGTCAGCCTTTATTGAGCAGACAGACACAGGACAGAGACAAGGCCCGACACTCAAAGTGCCGTCTTCAGACTCCAGCCCTCATCTGGTTTGGTGGTAGCGGTTTGCCCAGGTGGGTCCCCACCGTTGGGCCGAACTCCTTGGCGGCGTGCTCCTCATGGAACTCCGGCTTCAGCTGGAAACCCTTCTCCCCGTCGAAGCAGTCCATAGACGTGAAGGCAAGTGGTTCTTCTCCCAGGACACCTTCCAGTCGTTTACGCCAGCCCTCCAGCATGGTGCTGCGTACCTCAGAGGGAACGTGAGACGGAGCCCAGAAGATCTGAGGGGTCAGAACCTGGAAGCCACAGTAGTGCAGGATGCCATTCTGGAAGATACAAACATAGTGGAAATGTTACCACTGTCAACAACCCATTTACAGCTCGTTTTAGTCAGTTTATCCTGCAGCAGTACCTGTAGCGGCCACAGTGTGACATTCATGTCTCCATTAATGCCGTTTGCACTGAACATTGACTCATGAGACCCAGTGGTGAAGGACAGCAGGGCTTTCTTGTCCTGTGCAGAAAGAAAATTAGTTAAAACTAAATAAGCCTTATATTAATTAGGGAAAACCTCTTGATTTGAACCCTTACCTTGAAGACACCCTGGCTGTATCGCTTCTCTTGCGAAAAGGCATAGCCCAGTGTGAGCACCCGGTCGATCCAGCCCTTCATGATGGCAGGAAGAGAGAACCAGTACATGGGGAACTGAGGAGAGTTGTCGAGTTAGTTTAATGCAGACAGCTTGACAAAAATCCCATTGCCGTCACTCAGGCCCTACCTGGAAGATGATGAGGTCTGCCTGAGTGAGCTTACGTTGTTCTTCGGTGATGTCATCCGACAGTTTTCCTGCCTCCCACGCCACCTTGGTCTCCTCTGCGTAACGGAAGTGATCAGCATTCTGAACATCTCCTACAGAAAGAAAAGACATTTTATGCAAAACTGAAGAGCAACAAAAAAAAAAAAAAAAAAAAAAAACAACACAGGACTTTGTAATGCAAGTGAGATATTTATGTACCGTTGATGTCCTCAGCAGTAGCAGCAGCTTTAAACTTCATGGCGTACAGGTCGGACACTTCAACCGTGCAGCCCTGAGTTGTTAAAGCCTCCTTGGCGGCATCTTTAGCTGCAGCATTGAATGAGCCAGCGCTCTGGTGGGCATACACAATCAGCACTCTTTTTCCTGCTAAGTACAAGAATAATCAGATCAAGACTAAGCCCCACATCAGACTACAACGTAACAGCAATCAGAGCATGAAGGACACCCACCCATACTGAAGCTAAGATGTCACCCGTAAACGATGAGATTTACACGTGGTCCGTCTGTCGATGGAAAGCACTGCTCATCCTTAAGCGAGACTCCAGGTGCTGTTTTTATGCAGCTCATCTACACACTCAGATGCTGTCAATCAGCAATCAAGCTCATCAATCACTCAGCCTGCACGGGGGAGGATCTCTCCCAGGACTCCACACACCTACATCCCTCCGCTGAAATGAGGAGTGGAATGTATTCACTACTTGAAGCCAGGAATATGTAGGTTTTATCAGTGGAACCAGCTGGAGATTTTGCCTGTTTTTAAACTGTCACACACACACGCACACACACATCCTCTATTTCAAGATGATGTGTGCTTTTCCCATTATAGCCTGCCCAGAAAAGAGACAGACCGTATGTCGCCTGCCTGTCTTTCTATACAGTGGATATTCGAGAGCATGCGTGTCTGTCTGCGCGCAAGATGTTTCAAAGTGATGGGCCACTCCTGATATCTTCAAAACCACATGAAGCAGATGTGGCTGAGCGATCCTCTCACTATACCGTTCCTGGGTTCCAGCCTCTGTTTTCCTTTACGTTACCATCCTCCGGAGAAACAGTTGCCTGCGGTCGAGCACGCTCACTAATGTTCCCTGGTGAAAAAAAAAAAAAAGTGGACATCAAAGGCAGACATGAGCTGGCACACATCTGGGACCAAATCCCAGTTATCCAGCCTGTATGAGGAGGAGGAGGAGGGGTTAATAATGAACAACCCCTACATGCAGTAATAGCACATAGGCACACGTGAGTCAGACACATGGATATGTCAGCAATCTTTCTTCCTTTGTCTCTCATTTTTCTCACTAATTGAGACAGATTTGGGTTTGAAGCATCAGTAGCTACAGGAGTTTGTCAAACTGCTACATGCGTTGTTCAAATTTAAAATCATGAGGCCTTCTGGTGTTTACGAGGCCTTGTCTTTTCATCTCTGAGGCCTCCATGTTTTTCCAACCATCACCGCACTAGTTTGTTGCTGCGCTTCACATTAAGCCTCTGGCTGCAAATTCTGTCTGTTGTGACGGGAGGGGATCGTGTGTTTTGCTCGGAGGCATGTTTTCGTGGTTTGTGATGTACTGAGCTGCATGATCCCAGACTAATCGGCTGCAACAGTGCGTGTTGTGCCCCTAATGATGTTTCACAACACGTGTCAGGTATGCGGTGTGTGCTTGCTCTGGTTTATGTGTCTTAATCTGGACACACAAACATAAAGGGAACATCTGCAGAACACCGTTAGGAGTTCCTTTACACAGAACCACAACAAGGCAATTATAAGGTATACACAGGGGCATGAAAAAGGGGAGACACAGAGGACCTTGGCTGATTTGTCTTCATGAGAACTGCTAAATGACTACAGTGCCATCATGTGGTCAATGTGAGAATGCAGCTGTTTGTTCAACCAAGCCTTTCAGATTACACTACGTCTTGTGATGTTGCAGTGCTGGAGATCGGTCCTGGTCTCAGTGATCCCTCAAATGTGATTATACATGTGGATATGTAACAGAGGCAGTATATTTTATAGTTTAACAAGAAGCTTTATAGTCTAAAATGATATCAATGGACTGACACAGTAAACTTTTCCAGGGATTTAGTCATTTTATAATATCCCCAAGAACCTTTTTCTGCATCGTGTTCTATAAAACCAAAAGGTTTCATGTTGTTGGATTAGAAGAGACACTAATATATCTGTGCTAGCCAAATATAAGCTCATAATATTGACTAACCAATTCATGTGAATGTGGATATTTACCAAGTGCTTGTGGTTTGCAGGTTCCACATGCTGTGTGTTATGCAGTGTGGGACTCACACTGGTCTTGGTCATGACTTGGTCTCAGTTTAGGGGACCGTGACTACAACACTGATAACTTATAAATGTGACAAGGACAAGTCTGACTAAACTAGCCATATTTTTTTGCTCCTGATCCTGATTCCACCATATCAGGTCCAGTTTTTATTACACTTTTGTTCATTTTTGCATACCAGATCAGCAGAGGATCTAAACTGGAATGAAAAAAAAATACGAAATAGAGAAATTTAGACATGTCTTGCAGTAGAACCGTTCTGCCTTAACTCATTACAACACAGGTTTTCCTTAACATACTATTTCTATTCATTAATAAAAGGTGGTTACTGCATTTCTGATTTTCCACACATCTTCTTATGAAGAAGACATCTTCATAATTTTTGATACATACATAGTCTGGAGTATTACGATATAGGTTCGAGAAGAAAAATGATAAACTGTAGCTTTTTCTTGGTAAAGTGCTGACATTTTTGCAGACCTGAGACATGTGGTTTGACGCTATTCCTTTGGGTTTTGTTTTTTTTCACCCTAACTCTCCATTATTGTTCTTTTCACACACACACAAACGCACTCCACACACAGATACGCACAAATACACGCACACACACCAACTCCAACAGAGAATAAATATTTGCATCCATCAATGATTCTATATAAATTTGTACGTTATCAGAGTTTCTTGTGTAATACTTTTGTGTGTCATTGTGGATCCAGTGTTACAGGAAGCTTTGGACTCGTGGTGCGGTGTTTGTACAACCTGTTAAATGTGACTGAAAAGAAGAAAAATGCAGATGGGATAGGCGCAGGGTGTTTTTTTGGCGTGCATTCCCAGCGGACCTCTCACCAAACAGAAATTCTCCTCCTAGTTTTCATCACCGGAAAACAACAGTGTCCAGTTCCTGTCTCAGTGAAGAGATTGATTCTCTGCAGTTTATGGTTTAATCACAGCGTGTGAATATCTGCCAGAGCTGGAGGAGGCCAACGTGAGTAACAGCCACCCAGATGGTGAGGCATGAATTGTGGCTACATTGGCAGAAGTGAATCAGTGTAAAGCATGCAGACTGCAACCTTTAACAGATTCATGAATGTCACTGATCTAATCAGGGGAATGACCACCAGTAAACAGAGCTCCGGGATTTACTGTGATGCTTTTGGCGCTGCTGCCTGGCAGGGATACAAATTAGAAGTCGATCAAGTTGTTTCAGCTGGAGGAAGTTTGGGTTTGCAGAGGCTTCAAAACAGTTGCTATTCAGGTCACTTCCTCTCCTGTGTCACTGTCATAACTCAGGGCTACGCCTATCCCATATTTATTTCTACACAGGTGGATTTTAAAATACGTGTTTCGAAACACATCAGCAAACTCAACCATGTCTTTGCACAACAGGTCTGGAAGATCCTTATGTTGTATTTTTCAATATATTTTACATTTTTAATAAATAACAGGCTAAAATATTCTGATTAAAGGAGAAACACAAAAATAATAAAGCAAACCTTTAAGAAAGTGTACCTGATCCCACTCTCAACATTAACTTGAGCCCAGACTCAGACACTGAGTATCTGTCATATCACCTGAGTGCCAGCATTTCTAAACAGGTGAAACCAGGTGATAGTAGATTACTATCAGCACTGTGAGGGATTAGATCACAAGAAATATGTCATGAATTGCTTTTCTTAGACAGTACCGTATGTACTCGTCCACCAGAGAGCAGCACAAGCCGGTCAGCTCCATGTTGAATCGACTGAGAGGAAGAAGTCACCTCCTCTCGTGACTCTGACATGGCAGCAGCTGCCCTATCTTTGGATATTCATACAAAGTTTGGAATTGGAAGATGTAATAAAAGTTTGTGATTGGTAAAAACATCATTTCCAGATCGTGCAGGAGCTGAGTTTTATAGGTTTATAACAAACAGCTGCTTCTGTGGTTTCCTCTCTTCAACTAAAAGCTGTTGTAATGTTTTCCTAATGAAACAGAAGTGGCCACAGGAGGGTACATCTGGTGTATCCTTAAAAAAAAATGTGAGTGAATGTTGACAGTGTTACACCACCGGTTGCATCCTCTGAAATGCAGCACAGATGACAGAGCAGATGAAAATCTCTAATGCATTTGTTTATTCTTTGTGACGGTGCAACAGTGGTCAACAGCAATGTGTGGCATATTATCGGATCAGAGTCAATGTCAGAAAGGGAAGCTGGAACTTCAGGTTTTGTAGGAGCCGGTGAAAACTGATAAGAGGGCTGGTGACAGAGGAAGCTAACAAGGAATTGTGTGCCACATGTGTGCACATGTACGCCTTCAAAATGATGTTGCATCATGGAAAATCTTAATTTTTTCCATACACGAAACATGAGAGGAAAAACGTACATGTACCAGCATCATTTAAGTTTCTTTCTCTCCACTGTGAACGCAGGTTCTCTAAGTCTTATGATAATATTCATGTTGGCCAGAAGAGGATGAAGCTAATCAATCAGTCAGCCTTTATTTAAACTCTACAGATCATTTGGGGTTTAATGACACTGAGTTTAACAACACAAAGAAAAGAAAATGCTGACAAAGTAAAAGCAGTCTTACAATGAGCTGGTTAAAAAGCCAAAGCCATTAAAAAAATGAGGATAATTTGTTAAAGAAAAGCAAGACCCCTGAAACTTTGCAGTTGTTCCTGATGATTTAACAGATCAGATTAAATAATTGGAAGTAAAATGAAAATACAGTCCTGCAATTAAAATAATTGACGGGTAATAAAATATAGTTATTTAAAACAATTACAACCAGAGGTTGGGAGGTTTAAGATTACATTTTTGCCAATGGCCAAAGCAGTAAAAGCAGTGTTTCAAGTGCACCAATAAGTTATGATGGATCCCACTACTTTCCTTGGCAGGAATAATCAATCAGAGGTAGAGTACTGGGTCCTGCCAAGAAAGGCAGTGGGATCCATCATAACTTACTGGTGCACTTCACCCTCGTGTGGCCAAAGCGAGTATTACAACAACAAACACATGATCCTGACACAAAAAAGATTTCACCTTCTTCTACCATATCAGCACCTCTCATTCAAATTAGTTCCCTGAACAAATGAGGTCATGAGAGTTAGCACAGAGCGTGTTCTGCTGAATTTAAAGGCGCACTTTGTAGTTCTGGGAAAGAAATGTAATCTTAAGAGGAAGATATTCATTGATTGTTTTTTAATGCCTAAACAAACAAAATACAAATGTTGGCAAAGTATCTTTCCGCAAAACAACAGATAAGTTTAGATTTTACATTTGTTTTGGTTCAATTTTTCAAATGTATCTCCTGTCACAATGCTATGCTCATGCTCTGGTTGGGCTTAGGTACAATGAACACCTGGTTAGGGTTGGGAACACTTTGGTCGCTACAAAGACAGCTAGAGATATCCAGACATCTTGCCAAAAATTATTAATTTTCTGTCACCACAATGACGTCTGAAAATTACTCTGGACTCGCTGTGGTCTCTCCTAAAAACAGCGTTTCTTTGCAATTATTTCTCGGCCTGATTTGTACTGATGCCGGTGGTCACTGAGTTGTACTGCTTCTATCTATGTGCATGGACCAAAAAGCATGAAAAAGACATAAAATATCCTCCATGAGATAGTTCTAAGTTCTTGAAGTCACACCATAAACCTAAAAATAAGATTCAATAAATGTTTTCTGATCTGTTTTCTGTATCTATAATCTTTCTCAAACCTTCAGTATTCATTTGGGTACTTTTCTTATACTGCAGTCAAAGACAGTCTGCTCAGACTGGATTGTCTCCATTAACCATAACTGGAAACCTTTAGGTCAGCTGCAGATTCCTTTTGATGAAATGCTATTATTGTATATTGTATTTGACCTGAGCCATGACCAGTAATTTTTGCACTCTTGGCTGTTCTCAAGTCAGACAAATAAACTGCCCTCAGTTTAGTTACAAAGGGGCGATGACGGCCTGCTCTAGCTGACAGCTGTGGCTGAGTTTCCTGGCAACGGATGGTCCCAAAATACGAAGAGTTGCACCCCTCTTCTTGCATCACCAAAGAGAGAAAAACGAACAGGAGACAGAGGAATGACACTGTGCATTTGCAAACATCAAATTTCATTTTCAGTGCTGTCTTCCGTTGTTGTTTCTCGTGTGTCTTATTAAATATTACACCTTCAGTTTGAAAGGTGAGCTGCTATTCTTCTGCACTACTTAATGGACCAGTCAGTGCAGCATAGTTTAATCTCCCTCTATGCCCTCCATTTCCTCTCGTACTTTCCTCCCCTTCTATCCTTTTCGGGATAATAAGCCACTTATTATATGTTTGTCAGCTAAGTAGGCTTTCCTGCGCCGAAGCCCCTGAAGGCAACACGATGAAGTGATGTTAACTGAGCCATGGCAGCGTCTAGCAGCAAAACCCTGACTGACATTGTTAACAGAGTGGATGACATGCAAACCTTGCGCATATTTATTTAATGCTACAGCGCAGGCATGTACCGAGATAAGAGCCGATGCTTCGGGGGGAAATTTGCCCGACTGAAGTGAAAGTCTCTGTCTTTATCTCTGCCCCCTGAGGAGCTAGAGAACAGGTGTCCTCTGTAATGTCAGTCTGAGTGAATTGGCTGAGCAGAAGTCTAAATTAAGTAGCTGGAATAAGCAACTACTTGAAGGCGCTGTTTTTAAGTTTGAAGGAGATAACTTTTGAATTTTAACTGAGATGGAAGCCCGTACAGGCTGTCCCTAGTGTTATTCCCCGGCATGCAACAAATCAATTTACTCTGCTTTTCAATTTAAGCTTCACTTTATCAGTTATACTTCATAAGGGCTCTATTTACTGCTGCAGCCATTGTTCTTTCTCCTCCTTTACAGTAGGGAATTTTGTGCCGGGGCATGAAAACAAAAACTGAACTTTAAGTGCCAGATTGGAATTAAAACTGTGTAAAAACTTGTTAAGGTGGCAGACAGGCTGTTTGTTCTGTTGTCAGTTAACAGAAGATGAGGGGGAAACTTTCTTGAAAGAAGTACTCCACTTCAGCCAAGTAAAAGTTTATTACTCTTTTACTCTTTTAGTGTATTAATAGAAACTTAATTCCTCATATGTTTTGTATACTTGCCTGTAGACTTATATGTATGCATGTTTAGAGGAAATACATCTAAGATAACTTACTTAGCAATGAATTGCAACCAGTAAATCACCTGAGCCGTGCTGAGTTCAAGTTCAACTTTCTTTGTCCAAGAGGGGCCTTTTGGGTCTTAGAGTGCAACATGAAAATAAGTAAACAAACCTGACATGTATGATCATCAGGACTGCAATAAAAACAATAGAATGATTTCCTGCCACCCCACCTAAATAAAGTATGACATCGCATAACAATCAGAATTTAAAATACATCAGCAAGCATAAGAATCAGCATGAAGATCAGACAAAACTGTGATCAGCATAACTTTACAATCAGAGTACATCATCAAGACTATTCCAGCAGTATTGACACAACGCATATCTGCATTAATAATCCTAGAAGCAGCCTTGGTCAACATGCCTCTTACTAGAACATATTCACATGGAGTCCATTTTCCCCTGATGTCACACTCTGTGAATGTAAATCAACCACTTCCCAGCTAACATAACTGTTTGATTACATTAAGTGTGTTTCGCTTCCTGGCTTAAATAAATGTGTCCAATATGTGTATGTTACTATTTCAAAGTGAATTCATGCTTTTCCTATTGTATCATGTAACATCATCGGACAGAAATGTTAGCTGGGAAGTGGTTGAATGCTAACGTTAGCAGATGTCTGACGGACACTCATGGGTTGTCAAATTTGTTGTTTTATCTTGAAATATGGCCCCATGTCTCTCTGGATGCGTACGATCCACCGTTATTTTAGTTGCTGATCAATCAGGAAGTTTGAAATTTGTCGGATTGTTTCAGAATAGAACTTCAGCCAGAACACACGCTGTCTTTGTGGCAACATTGAATAGTTTAACTGACGTGCTGTCTTCATTCTTCTTTTTGACGTTTCACTGCATTAATGATTCTGAGTTGAGCGCATTGTGCCTTAATTTTACAGTCGACATTTTACTCAAAAGTAGTGTCAAATTACATATTTTCAAGACACGTCTTTGGAAATAAATATGGATTTATTGACCATACAATTTGTTCTAACTTTATTAGTTCTTTCTGGTATGAAGTGGACACAGCTGATTCCAGCATCATGAGGAAATATGTTCCTATCTAACACTTGATGCCTTGATCCTTGCCTCCGTAGTTTCAGGCCTCTCATTTGATTAGTGTCTTGTCAGGGTTATTAGCCGACTCACAGTATCGAGATGAAACTATTGATTAGCAGATTGACCTATCACTAATTATTCTGTTTATCACTGAAGTCATGCACCAAGAAAAAGAGATAAACATTTGTTTAAAGTTCAGAAAAAGTTCCATGTCATTGTAAGCTGAGTTCCTTTAGTAATTGGAGGACATCATCTTGTGCTAAAACATCCAATAATGTGCCTTTTAGGGACATTTCTTTTTTTATTTTAAAGACTCATTCTATAGACTTAAAGACTATTCTAAAGAAAATAATCACCAGAATACTCAATGTCAATTCTTCATTTTTAAGTGTATTGAGTGGATAAGCTTGACATTATCGTCTGAGGTGCCTCATCTTCCCTCAATACTGAATTCAAAAAGAAAGTATTTTTGGAAGTTGTGACAAACACCTCGAGAAGTACAGCAGAACTGCTGTGATGTCTCACCTCTCTTCCTTTGCCCCTCCTCTCATCCCCCTCATCGCTGTAGCCATGGTGACAAAGCTGATCGATGAGATGTCATCTGACTCCAAATCAGCAGAAACAATTTAAGACAGCAGATGGCAACCAGACAGAGAGGAGAAGTGAGGGAGGGGGGTGAGAAAACAGAGGCCAAATTAAAATTAAACCACTTGAAATTGCATTTGCATATACGCTGTTTGATTTCTACATAAGTGGAAAGTGGACAGGAAGTAAGGAGGGACAGAAAGTTGGACGAAAACCTGAGGTCACCTATGCAAAACACCTCTGAAATACAGTTACTACGTTTGCTTCGACATGTACAGTAGTATAAACCTGGAAACCTGCTAACAATTAATTTGTTTAACTGAAGGCTTTAGCCAAAGGTTTTTGCACATGTGCATTCACTAATACGCAGATGCACATGTGCATGCAGGAGCAGATGAGGAGGAGGAGATGAGGTTTGTGACTCTGGCCTTTAAACAGATGGTGTCCGGACTGAGACAGACTAGGAGTCGAACCCAGGGGAGCTGGTGTTAAAAAGGGGGAGGAGAGGACGCAGAGAGACAAGGTGGAGGGTAGCAAAGGGCACAGAACCTTAAAGTCCTGCAGTGATACATCCACAAGGCATTCTACTGAAATCAATTGGTTGTTTTTGGGTGTTGCCAAGTGTTGGAGATTTTCAGTGCATTTGGCGATAAAAGGGACTGGGTGGTGAAATCTTCACGGTGTCGCATCATTAGTCTTGGCCAGGTTTCTGATCTATCTATCTATATTATCAGGACTGTCCAGTTTAGAGATGTTGAGGGAGTGTTTTCTTTTTGTTCCATCTACTGTAAAGCTCCGCAGACAAAGCTGGAGCCTTCAGATTTTGCAAACTGAAATATAGATGTATAAAATAACCATTTCAAAGAAAAGACTAGTGTGTATATCGAAGCTGCAGATTTTCCTTTGTTGCCTCCTCAAAGGTGTATTTTGTATGTTTGGATCTATTAGAGATAGCACACATTGAATTCAACTTCGATGCCAGCATCTGACTGACTCATTTACATCTGCAGTGCCTCGCTAAAAGGTTTGAATGTCCCTACCTACAAAGATGACAAAATTGATTGGTAATAAATGGTCATTTTTGGGGGGATGTGTATGTTTTTAAGTGACCTTTGAACATTTTTGATGGACAGAAAGCTACAGTTTTCTGATCGCATTAACAAAGGGCCAGAAATGTAATTGAAAAATTGATGAAGGTAAAAAGCTAAGGGTTCATACATTGTCTTTTTACAAGACCAGGGTTGTAAACAAAAGTGAGTTAAGTCCACTTATGCTGCATAAAAGAAACAACAACTATCCTATACAGTGTGGAGGATGAATTGAGGAGTCTCACTGCCATGAGAATGAAGTCGCTCTGTAGTCAGGTAGTATGGCCATGGATACTTCTGTATCTTTTGCCAGACGGCAGCAAGGTGTTCCTATGCTCATGGGTGTGTGTCTTTGCCTCCTTTATTTCTAAAATCAACAATTACTTCCTTTGTTTTAGCTGACGTTGAGAAGCAGATTGCTCTCTGTGCACCACTCTGCAAGACTGTTGATTTCCTCCCGGTATGAATACTCACCACTGTTTGTAATGCAGCCGATGATGGTCGTGTTGTCTACATACTTCATAATAGAGTTCTGCTGACGTATCAGAGTGCAGTAATGGGTGTATAGTGTGAACAGGAGGAGGCTGAGCACACAACCCTGGGGGGCTCCGGTGCTCAGCACTAACGCAGAGGAGTTGCGACTGCCAGTCTGAACTCTCTGGGGTCTGTTTATGAGGAAGTCCAGTATCCAGTTGCAGAGTGTTGTACTGAAGCCCAGAGTATTTAATTTACCAATCAGCCTCATGGGTGAGATTAAGAGGAATGCTGAATTAAGTCAACATCCTGATGTAGCTGTTCTTATTCTCCGGGTGTGTGAAGACTGAATGGAGGGCAGTGGATGTGGACATGGCATCCTTGTGGCTCTGTTGCTAATAATTACAGGTAGGCAGAATAGATAATTGTTGATTTCTTTGCAAATAACTCACAAAACAACGCTTCTTGGACAATACAACCTCATGTAACCTTACAGAGAGCATGACATATATTCAAAAACTATACTAATAGCATCCTCCAGATTATATTGATTATATTCCTTTTATACCACTGTCATAGGACAGTTTAACAGTCTAGGTTCAGTGGAAATTAAATGGCGTATGTTATAAGTTAATTTAGACTCCCTATATCTCAATACTAAACACATACAAATCAATGATAAAGCAACATTGCCAGACTTGCAAAGTAAAGATTGTTTACTGCCCTCCAATCAATCAGGAGCAAACACGGTTTACAGCTCTGGTAAATCCTCTCCATCATATGACCCACCTCGTCTCATCTTCCCCATGCTGAGCGAGCGTATCCATGATGATATTTCCCAATAAACGGGACAGAAGTGGCCACATCACTGGGAGAATGATAATGATGTTAGCCATATGCCGAGGCCTTCTCAATAATCACACATGATCCTGGCTCAGTTTTTATGGTGCCATTTCTGATGCTGTCAGAGGAAACATTTTCCACCATCGGCACAGAGGTGGAGGCCCTTTGGTGATCTGCTCAAAGTGATTATGTTAGCAATGATTAGCGGTGACATTTCTGGCTAAGAGATGAGCGGATCGAAAACAAAATGCCAGAGCTGTGATGCCACACCTACTGCAACAGCCTGTAAACACAGACTGAGACACAATGTCAGGCTTTGGTGCACGGATACTGCAACCTTTACTAAACTTGGTGTTGGTCTCTTTTTTCCTGCTTGCATTAATGAGTTGTCTCGATTTGCACTGCACATGGCAAAGCATGTGCTCTGAAAGAATCAACAGCTTAAAAGGGGCACATTGTAGTTTTGGAGAAGAAATTCAAGCTCACATTTTCAATATCTAATGAGAGAAGAATACAAACTCAGACATATTTATTGTTTCCTTAACTGAATAAACAAGCTGTTCTCAGAGGAAAATGAGAACACTGTTTGAAGCTAAAAAAAAAGGTGGCGGGTCCGCCACATATAAACAAGGTAAAACAGCATGAGATTGTGTTGTCCTTTAAGATCAGTTTGTTTATTCAGTTTATTCAGTCATGAAAACGAAGAGTGTTTGTTGATTTTGTTTGTTTGGGCGTACAATATCAGTTAATAAAAAAAATGCTCTCCTCAAAACTACATAGTGCACCTTTAACCAAAGCAAAGGCGCACTGTGGTTTACACATTCAATCTGTCTTCAGTCAAAGGATGAGCTCTTTCTGATTTATATGTTACTCTTATTTTGAAGGAGTTTAAATCTTTCTATTTAGTCGCAGGTGCTCACTTGACCTTAAACTAACAGGATTCGGGAAAGTATGGCGTCATCGGAAGTAGCTTCACATCTTTAAGCCTATAATCAATTTATGCTCAACCACATCGAGGCTGCCAACAGAACGCCTGCAAATCCAGCTGCTCCGCACGTTTCCGTGCGCCGGGAGTGAAAGTGAGGTCGGGACAACAAACACTCATCATCCAGCTGAGAGAGGGTGGCGTCACTTAGAGAGAGAGAGAGAGACAGACAGAGGGTGTGTGTGTGTGTGTGTGTGTGTGTGTGTGTGTGTGTGTGTGTGTGTGTGTGTGTGTGTGTGCCTGTGTGTGTGTGAGTGTGTGTGTGTGTGCCTGTGTGTGTGTGAGTGTGTGTGTGTTATCTCGCACGATCACCAGGCGCTGTGAGGTGGAGGGACTAGAGGCGGCATCAAGCCCGAAGGATGTGATGACACCATGACGGACCGGGAGGAGGACGAGCACCGCGTCCTGTGTTCATGCAGCTCCTCAGTTTGACTCCACCAGAGTGAAACCCAGGACATCATGGAGGCTGAGGAGGAGATAAATTTGCGCGCTTCACGTACCGACTGTTTGTAACGCGGCTGTGATATGTGAGATTCTTGCATCTGTTGGCTCTGTTTCTTTTTGAATGTGCAAGGTAAGTTTACTAACCCTGCACCTCTACTCGATCTCCTCGTTTTGGTCCTTAAATAGATTGAAAGATTAAAACTTGAAGCTTTTATTAAAACTCAAACTGACTGGGATCACTTTAAACTCCGACTGAAACAGTTCATGATGTTTTGTCTTATATTGTTTGGCAGTTTTGTGTCATATAGTTCCGCCTGTATTTTATTGTACGTATTTATTGTTGAGTTCGTGTTTGTGACTATAGCTTGTGTATTTGTTGATGAGATGTATGTATTTGCTTAAGCTATAAATACTGCGGTGTGTTGCATCTATTTGTTCATTTATCTATTTTTTATTTATCTATTTATTTATTAATTATTCATTGCACATAAGAAAAAAAGTCATATTAAATCACTAAAAACAAACGAAGCACATACAGTACATACTGACTGAGAACTGAAAAACAAAAGCTTTTGTGCCAAAAAGAAACCCTAATACCGGCTAAATACTTTTCCCTGTACAAATAAAGATCAGACAAATAATAAATATTAAAACTTTAGACGGAGCTAGTCCTACATTAAAAACCAAAGGAATAAAGAGAATGAACCCAAGTCTCTCTGGCTGTGGCTGTAAAAAAAATAAAATAAAGTAAAAATAAAAGAAGAAGAAGAAGAAGAACTTTAGGGCAGAAAAAAAAGATTTGAGTCAGTAGTCTGCTAGGAAACATCCATTTTTCTTAACCACACAGGGAAGACGCCGCAGAACTGCAGTAATTCCGTATACTTACGGCATAGATGTAGTCATTTCACAAGGTAGAACAGCTGGTGTTAATCTGTTACTGGTTCATTTGATTCTTTAGTTTGTCTGAGACAGTAAAGGTGTATTTTAAGTATTTAATATACCTTTTTTTAATGACTTCGCAAATGAGTCGCATTTGTTTCCGTTTCAGCACCTCGGACAGCGCCGAGTCTCTGCTGGCAGCAAGTGTGCAGGGCCGCCACCAGGGGGCAGCACGAGCCCCTCATATTTTAGGGGTTTTGTCTGTTTCAGTTTCATATGTTGACAGTTTTCTTTACGCGGTGATTACCACATACATTGTTCAGTCATGCCACCCTTCGGAAACTTCGTGAGCCGCAACCCACATGTCAGTTACAATGAGGGGAAGCTACAAAAAACTATCTACGTTCATAGTAAATCAGTGTGAGTACAATAACATCAGCAATTCTTTTTCATTTACTTCCACCACTTAAATTATTCATTCAACCTAGTTTCACTGCATATTTTCCTCTGATTGATGGCAAAAAGCTACTGTATTTTGTGGAAACCATCCATCACATGAATGTCTGTCTTATTCTTAAAAGCTACTGGATTTAGCAGCTGGTTCTAGTTTGACATCCTCTCCCTCCATCTCCAGTGATGGAATGTCACTAAGTGCTGTACTTACGTATAATGCTGATGTAGCATTTGTACTTTAAGTTTTGTTATGTTCTACTACTTTCCACTTCACTACAATTTTGAGGCAAATATTGTTATTGTTTTTGGGTTGTTTTACTCCATTACATGTATTTGATAAGTTTAGTTTCTTGTTACTTTTCAGAATATATAAAGTAGTTTATTTCATTGGCAGGCATCAACAAAAAATATAATAAAAAAGAAGAAAACACATTCTGATTATCAGAAAAATGCTGAATGGGATTTATCATGGACATACATATAAAAATACATGTATTTTAGGATATCTTTAGGATACTTTTACATGAACTTTTCAGAATTGTATTTCTGATACGTGCATTCAAAATCGGAATATTTAAAATGTGTACTCAGGTACTATTCATATTTGTGACTTTCACCAAGTTATATTTTAACACGATATCTTTACCTTCACTGAAGTCAGACTTTGGTACAACACATGGATTTCTTGTATGAAAAAGGGTTGTTCAAGAATATTACCCCTAATTCCCGCAATGAGTCCTAAAGTTGAATCTGAATCATTTCCGAACATTTCTGCATGTGTTTCTACACCTTCTCTTCAGGATCTTTCCAGTCTGACACCGGAACCATGATGCTCAGTCCGGACCCGTCCGGCTCCGACCCTCCCTGGGGTCAGACAGACTCAGAGACCCGCCTGGACTCTCACTGTGGCTCCATGCCGACCCAGCCCGCGCGCTCCGTGCACGTGAGCGGCCTCAGCAGGGAGGAGAAGAGGCGGAGGAGGCGCGCGACGGCCAAATATCGATCCGCGCACGCCACCAGGGAGCGGGTGCGCGTGGTGGCCTTCAACATGGCCTTTGCGGAGCTGCGGAAGCTGCTGCCGACCCTCCCGCCGGACAAGAAGCTGTCCAAGATCGAGATCCTGCGGCTCGCCATTTGTTACATCTCATACCTGCACCATGTGCTGGATGTTTAGGCTGCGGGGAGGACAGGTGGAGGCAGGAGGACTGTGTGTTAACCAGCCACGACACATGAATGATTTCTGGGGATTGATACCACAAGACTGGAGGAACACCCTGATGCAGACACACTGCAGACTGCTGAACACGATCATGGGAACATCGCACTGACTTTTCATCATGGGAAACAGTTAGGAGTTTATTCATACTGCCATCACAATGATGAAAAGTATTATGGACACATTGTGTATGCTGCTGTATATTACTACTAAAACGTTGCTGTGCTTGATCTTAAATGTGCTGCCTATCTGTTGTGACTTAGTTTCCTGTTTGCACCAATTTGTAAATATATTTATTTCAGTCACACCAAAAATAGACTGTTTCAGCTGACATTAATGTGAATACAATACGGCTGGATGCTGTTTTGATCCCGGTTATCTTCTAATATCTCTGAACCCACAAGGTTTCTTTCTTCTTCTAGGCCTTACTGGATTTCATCTTAAAGGAGACATTTTACAAGTTTTCAGGTTCATAACTTTATTTTGGGTTACTAATAGGTTTACATGCTTTAATGCTCAATAAACACATCAGTTTCCTCATACTTGTCCAGCACTGTATTCCCCCTCTGTCTGAGACGCTCTGTTTTAACTCCTGTCTCTTTAAGGACGGCACTTCTCCAGAATACCCGGTCAGCTCTGATTGGTCAGCTCAGACACACCTGAGCCAGCACCTCTAACAACAGCAGAGCAGCTGCGCAAAATCAAGTCTTTCCAAACAAATTAGTGGCTAGGCATAATGTAAGCCTGTGTAGTAATGTGATGTCACTAAAAGCGGGACTCCTGGCGAGGCGTTTCAGGAGCAGTGTTCTCTGTGGGAGAGAGGAGCTTCTGTTGATGTGGACTTTGACCTTTCTGACTTTCAAGATCTTTTACATGCACAATAACCTATGTCACACGCTGAAGGAAAGGAACAAAATGAAAACACATAATGGGTGTCTTTTTAACTTGTGCTTTCTGAAAGCATTGTGCAGCTATTTAAGATTTTAATTAATTATTGTGTCCTTTTTTATTTCAAGTAAACACATTAAGAGCCATTTCCCCTAAATGCACATAACTGAGAGAGTGATGGGATGCTAACTCTATTAGCAGTGATGAACTTAGTGGCCAAATACACATTTTGAAGTATTTTCCAACACTATGTTAA
The DNA here is from genome assembly GCA_963678695.2 of Diplodus puntazzo. Lineage (NCBI taxonomy): Eukaryota > Metazoa > Chordata > Actinopteri > Spariformes > Sparidae > Diplodus > Diplodus puntazzo. The sequence goes on along the minus strand of OZ023164.1, from coordinate 15,919,147 downwards.
AAATGCACTATGTTTTAGGGAAGAAATTCTAATTGTAAGACAAAGATATTCATTGACTGACTGTTTATGCCTAAACAAACAAAATAAACAAACTCTCTTTGTTTTCATGACTGAATAAACTGAATAAACAAACTGACATTAAAGGACGACACAATATCATATTGTTTTACTTTGTTTATATGTGGCGGACCCTGCCACTTTTCTCTCTTCAAACAGTGTTCTGGGACCGTATTTTCCTCTGAGAGCAGCTTGTTTATTCAGTTATGGAAACAATAAATATTTCTGAGTTTGTATTCTTACCTCATTAATATTAAAATTCTGAGTTTGAATTTTGTCACTCAAACAACATAGTGCACGATTATCTTACTGCCAGGAGTCCGCGGTCAACTTCTCATTACAATACTAGGAATTTCTGTTTTAATTAAAAGATTAGACAGAAAACAGTAGAAGTACGTTTTCGCTTGGTGTTGTGGGCTTAATGGAAAGATGATTTGTTTAAGATCTGGATAAAACAGTCCCACCACCACATCTTAAGATGAAACTTGCCTTCATAGTTCCATTCTGCTCCAGGTTTCTTTACATCGGCATCAAACAAACACACAGCAACGTCCTCCTTTTTATACTTTCATTTATCCAAACGGGAACATGCATAATTCAGGGCAACAAAAATAAATCATCAGGCAGGTTTTCCTCAGTGTTTTGACATGCTGCTTTTATATTTCCCTAAGAGATCACTCAGTGGATATGAGCTGCTTACCCCTTTGATTTCTCTCTCCATTAGTCAGGGGCTGCCTGCGCTCCCTCTCTCGTCCCTTTATGCGAGTCTCTGCGGTGTAATGTGGCCCAAGGGGCTCGAGGTATTGTTCGTGTCCACTCCAGCAGCAAGAGCGACAGCCCTTTGTCTACACACTTGCACATTACACACTCTACACACTCCGTCTACACACTGGATATAATAGGTATGATGGGAAGTAGAAGGAGAGAGGCCGGGCCTGACATCAGATTTTAAGATTAAATGGGGCAGGAAGTTCCAAAGCCAGTGAAGATGGTTATTAATATTCTGGATAGTTTTGTGGGTCAAATGTTAAAAGTAGACCGAAACAAATTGCAGGCTGTGTAAGTTACAGCTCTGTCACACACCACGGTGTCTGAGAATGAGTTCCTCCTTAAATCTGTTTTCATGTATGAACAGGTCTGGAGCCGCCATTTTACTTTTACTCCGCATTTAGTTCTTACTTACTCTGGACATTCACTCTTTAAATGTCAGTGTTGGTCAGTCTGGTGCAAACTCATCAGACAGAGATGTGACGATGCAACACTGCCCTCTGATGGAGTTTCATAATGGAGAATATAACTATAAGTTCAAATTTACTTTTTCATAGCTTTGATTTCAAAGTGAATCTTGCACATTTTGCCTTTTAAAAACCACTACATTTTATTACAAGTTGTTCCGGAGCTTTCAATCATACTACATGAGATTCCTCAAAAGATGGAATTTGCCAAGTTATTATGAAATTGTAGATGTTCAAATTTTTGTTGACTCTCAAATGTCAAAAAAGGACCTGAACCAGCTACTGAACTTCAACTCAGCACTGTATCATGTGAATTAGCTACTGGTGCTATTGTTGTTGTTTTGGGTTTTTTTTCACTGATAATACAGTAAAATGAAATGAAGCAAACATCAGTTGAACATTTAATAAACACAGCAATCTGTGTTACTAACATTACTAACATGGCTCTCCTGTGTGTTTTTGTCCTTGGTGTAAAAGTGACCCTTTTCACAAAGGTGAAAAATGACCTTTCTCCTTTTCAATTTGTCTCTTTCGTCCAGCCAGAGATTAAATATTCTGAAGTAGCCGATTCATCTTCCCCCCCACTCAGTTTCTGTCTACCGCCTGTCCACAGGTGACGTGTCAGCTCACTGAAAGTGTCTGGGCACATTTATTGTCACTTCTCTGCTTTGACCTGTCCTTGAGGAGTAGTAGGCCGCCCCCATTCAGCACCGAGGACCAACTCAAGCTCTAGGTCAGTGCCTCTGTCAAGGGCACTGTCTAATGTAGATGTTTGTGATAGTGGGGGAAATGAGAGCGGAACCAAGAGGAACCCCACGAAAAACATGTTTAATGATACATTCAAAATTCTGCCTTGAATAATCATATTTTTGTTTCTTATTGTTTGTTCGGTTGGTTGGCTTTGTTTAAAGTTTAATTAAGTTCTCACTTGAAGAAATTACTACAATCTCCCTGACTGAAGAGCACATATTCTACGACTATTCAAACTTGTGATGTCACTAAAACGAAGATGGAGCTGAAAACTGCAATTCCAGTATCAAACGCTGTTACGGAAACCCATTTCTGCCAGAATGAGAAACTATATTCCCATGGACGGTCATAATAATTAGATGCATGTGGACGTTTTATCTCAAAATAACTACTTTTAACGTAATAGTATTGATTTTTGATCCTAAAATTATGACTTTGACTCTTTTATCTCATAATTATGACTTTTATCTCACTTTTGGCTTTTTATCTCATAACTTTGACGCTTTTATTTAATAATTATGTTTTTTTATATCATAGTTGTGACTTTTTATCTCATAATTGTGGATTTCGTCTCAGTTTTAACTTTTAATCTCATAGTTTTGACTCTTTTACCTCACAATTATTTAGACTTTTTATCTCAAAAATAACTCCTTATATCCTTATCTTTGCGGAAATGGGCTTCATCATGAAGATCACTCTGCACGGTGAAAGACAAACATCGAAGTGAAGGGAAACAAAAATTCTCATGGACCCACTTCCTGTTTAAAGGACGACCTCTTGCGGCCTCCAGCTGAAACGACTCGTCTCAGTGCGCAACTCGCCGGCTGGGCTCGGACGCGTATTATACCTCCATGCTGCCCCTCTCTCTCTCACACACACACACTCTCTCTCTCTCTCTCTCTCTCTGTCTCTGTCTCTCTCTCTCTCTCCCTCCCTGGTATCGCTGCTCACCACAATGGCCAGGCTCGTATGAAGGGAGCTGCCCTGCTCTGTCAGCACGGTACAGACGCGCCTCAGCAGCCGCAGCAGCAGCGGTTCATCGAGACGCTGAGTCCTGTGGAGGAATATCTGACACACATCTGGGACATTAAAGGTAGGTGGATGGACAGATCATCGCGATGCTGCGCTCCTCACACCGGGAGTATCATTGGCATAAGCCGGAGCCACAACCCCTCGCAGGAATTACTGATCAAGTTCAATGCTGCCGTCGTGGAAAGAAAAAAATGGTTCCTTCTCATCAGACAGGCATTTAGTGCTCCTATCCTGCTTTAATATGAGGTCTGTAACCATAGTTTGTAACGAGACGCTGCTCCTGTATCTGCAATGTGTGCGTAATGAGATTTTTTTTTTTTTTTTAAAACGCAAGAATGCGTGCATTTCTGGAGGTGATGGTGTCTCCTGTGGTTAATGGTGCTCAAGGATGCGGCTGAAACGAGATCTGTTGTAACCGAAGCTGCCTGTGTGTAACAGAGAAGCAACACCACGTCCCTCTCTCCTCCTGAGAGCCTGAAGCCTGTAAAATAAAGGGCGTTTTTTTCAGATGCTGCTGCTGCGGGCTGACGGTGTGTATCGCCATCATCATCAGCAGCTGTCTGGAGGCTGCACAGCTGGATGAGGTGTTACTATGACGAGCCTCCCTCTGACACTGTCGATGTTGCCTTGTTCAGTATCTCGGTGTCATGATGATGATGGTGGTGATGCTGCGGTGAAAGTGTGCAGCATCTACACTCATTTATTATTGAGCAGCGCTGATGGATGCTGTGCAGAGAGGTTCAGGGGACACTGTCATCCCCTGGAAGCCACTCCTGCCTGACTGATCGAGGGAAAAGTGGTGTTGGTGATGCTTTCCCTTATTGTTCGCTTTCTGTAAACCCTCATTTCTGGCTGGCAGGCAGCGTGTCACAAGTGTAATGAGCAAAGGAGCCACCTCAGGGCTAGGTCCATTAGGGTCCTGCAAGGCTCGGATGGCACGCTGCATTGTAGAGTAGTTGTGTGTACAGGCATAAAAGCAGTGCTCTTAAAGCGGGAATGTGCTGAGGTATCTGCCCGGCCCCCTGCTCCCTCCACTGTACTCTTATTTAGTTCCACATGAACGGATCACAGGCGGACTAAGTTTGCATTCCACAGGACTGTGTCAGGTCTTAACTTACTCCTTTTACTGCAGGGTGTGTGTGTGTGTGTGTGTGTGTGTGTGTGTGTGTGTGTGTGTGTGTGTGTGTGTGTGTGTGTGTGTGTGTGTGTGTGTGTGTGTGTGTGTGTGTGTGTGTGTGTGAGCAGAGCAGCAAGGTGGGAGTGGTTCGGACTCGATCCAGTCAATCAAAGGCCACACAGGTTTGCCCTCTGAAAAATGTTTCTGAGCCAAGTATCAAATGTGACACAGCCAACAATGAAAGGAACATACAGGGGAAGTGAGGGGAGGAGGTCATGAATAAGGAGAAAATGTTACCACGGGAGTTTCATGCCTGAGCATCGTCGGCTCCGATTATGCAGAGATGTGATAATATGTTAATCAGCAGCTGTTCCTCTGGGTTATCTGAAGTCCATGGAGGGATCAGAGATTGTTATCACTATAAATAACACTGGCACAGGCTGTGTCACCCCTTTCTTTGATTTGTTTCAGAGGTCTTATCCAGCTTACTGGACTGTGGCGCCTGTGTGTGTGTGTGTGTGTGTGTGTGTGTGTGTGTGTGTGTGTGTGTGTGTGTGTGTGTCTGTGTGTGTGTGTGTGTGTGTGTCTGTGTGTGTGTGTGTGTCTTTGCTGTGTTTCTTGATTAAAAGCCTAGCTATTGGCCTATCACAAATATATTTGTATCGGCCTTTATGTTGTTTGTTGCGCCAATATGAAAAATGTATTTTTTAGTGATTATAATGTTTTTAAAAAAGGAAAAAGAGACAAGCTATGATATATAAATCACCACTGAAGTGAAGTTTACTGTGACATTGTACTGATGCCATTAATATTCAATATCACTCACATATCTTTGTGTTTGATAAACTCGTTTGAGGGATCATTATAACAAAAATGCTTGTATATCAGCCGATTTATGGATATCGGAGTATTTTATCAGTCAGGCTCAGTGGTCGACTTGGGTGAGGGGTCCAGAGGGACCTCCTTGGTGCCCCCATGTTCAAAATAACAATCTGAAAGTGCCCTCAAGGGTGCCCTTCCAGTGGAAAAAAACATAATAAGTGCCATGTCTTCACCATAAATGTATCTGGTGCTGGTGCCCCACCGCACACAGCTGACGCCATTTTTATTTATTTTTCTCCCTCGTCACTCAAACATCCTGAGTCCACCACTGGATGGACTCCATTAAAAATGTCAAATATTCAGTTGTTCCAGGTCAAGTCTGACTATTTGCTTCTTTCTCAGTCTTCTCTGATAGTAACTTAAATATATTTGGCGTTTGAGCTGTTGGTTGAACAAAGAAAGCATTTGAAAAATGTCACCCAGCCGCTCGGTCTGTAAAATGTCAGAAAATGGTGAAAAACCTTGATCGCCCAAGATGACTTCCTCAAACGTCTCATTGTGTCCACAGCTCCAAGGACATTCAGTTCACTGTAATGGCTTATCAAAGTAGATTTATTAGTTTCTTAGCTGTTAATCTAATGGTTAACAGCTAATCAGTTAATCGTGGCAGCTCTAGCACAGAACAAAAAAGCAACCAGCAGGGTAATCAAAAATGAAAGCAGTCATTAGTTTCGGCCCTAAGGTGATATCTGTCCTGTATGTTGTAGGTTGTAGATTGCACTGAAATTGTGAAACAAACGGTAAAGGAAATGAACTCACACGGCACAGCAGACTGCCAGCTGCTGCATCTGGCAGATTATGGCGCGATGCCACCAGGGCAGGGCGCACATGAAGGAAGGAAGGCACGAGGGCTGCGATGGGTGTGAGGGAGGGCACAGATGCCATGGCAACCAGACCTCAGCATGCGCTTCAGATGAGCTACGAGGCTGATCTGGTGCCTTTTAGGGTGCCAACATGGCATCGGGCGCTTTAATGGACTGTCAAAATCCACACCTCTCCTTCTCCGATCCAGACTGGGGGCTGAAGTCTTTGAAGCCGGGGAGAGTACAGTAAAAATCCCACTTTCTCAGTCAGGTCATCAATAATTGATGAGTTGGATCAGCAGGGCAAAATGCTGCAAAGACCCCGACCTATCAGATGTCACAGCTCTGCCCATGGAGGCACACACATAGTTGTTGCAATCATGCGATCTTGTTTATATTCTTTCTTTGGAAGAAAAAAAAAAAAATGGGTCTGCAGCAGCTCTCTGATCCCGACCACACTCAACTACAGTAGCTCCCACTGTGCAACAGCCCCCATCCGCTAAACAAACATGTTAATGAGTGTTTGTTTTACATTAGTGTCACTTTCTGCCCTTGTGAATCTTTTCCCGGTGCAGCCGAGCAGAACGGTCTGCGCCCAAGCAACTACGCTTCACTAGAGAATCAGCTCTCAACACAGAGACCCTCTCAGAGGACCCCTGGATTCTTTTTTTTTTTTCAGATGGACCAGAGTGAGCAAGCAGCCACACATCTCTAACACAGGCTGTTATGGCCGCATGCTTTATTCATAGTTATCCGTTGGTTTGTAACCGATAGTTTTTCTTACCCCCTGGCTGCGATTTTCCACATGGCCTGGTTCACTGTGCCCCTGCATGCTCGTCTCGTGGATGAGTGGCTGCTCAGAGGGATCATCTTGGCCCACATACCGCTGCCGCGCACTCTGAGATCAGCACTCAGGGGGTTAACAGCTTTTATTCAACCTCGCAGGCCTTATTCCTTTAACCAAACGGGCGCTGCTGGGTGTGATGAGAGGCCATTGTTTGCTCTTTGTGCCCCCTCGCTGTGCCACCCCCCACCCTCACGCACGCATAAGTGTATCATGCAAATTTACTCGCAGCGAGGGGTGATTGATTATTGCAGCTAGATGGGGCCTCCTGCCTCCACTGTTGCCAAGGCAACAGCGGACGCTGCGGATGCGAGCGGATGAGATGTGACTTTCCTCCATCAGGACTCTGCCTCGTGTTTAAAATTTGATGCTCCGACGTGAGCTTTGATGCTGTGGGTTGTACAATATTTATCAAAGTCCTGCATAAATGCAGCTCTGCCTTGTTCAACACGTGTTCCGCCTGCTTTTAATAGCACCAGAGTAACTGCGCTTTTTCATTTCACACTCAGATTATAGTAGGTTACTATACAGGCCTGCAGGATGATACAAATTCTAGCTTTTGTGAGAGACATGTAATCCTACAGACAGCCAGAGGTAATATTACATAATTTAAATGCATTGTACGTCGATCCTGAATGGAAAATCTGCGGTTCATCATATGCACGGGCCGTATTTCCGTTAATGGGTGGAGCTGGAGGGGAAAAACCCATCTGTATCAACTTAATGGGAATCAGCTACAGCGCAGCATCGTTTCCAGAGCATCATCCCCACGCTGCTGTCTGGATTCACGTCCTAATATGCTGAATGAGCTATTTTTCTTCTGTTCATACGCACCATTTGCTGCTGAGATAACAAATAGCCTGCAAATGACGGGAGGGAGAATAATTCCAGTTCGGGAAATGAGACGTGGCTTGGGGATGCTGATTGGCAGGCGGTTGTCAGGACAACAGCCGGGAGACAGACAGGGTGTAGATTGAGGTCTAAATGAACGGTCATGCATGGTGAGGCACCAAGGCGTCCTCATGCATCACACAGACCACATTAGAGCCCAGGAAGTGAGTCTGATAGCTTCAGTCCGACAACCTCATAATGACCTAAACCTGACTGACAGGATGAAAAGTTCAGGACGTGGAACTGAGAATTTATTTATGAAAGAACCACATTTTGTAATATTTTTATGTTTTCATGTTATCAAAGAGGACACAAGGGTAATTTCCTGCCATTTCCTTCTGACTATTTCCATTTGTTTTACATATCTATTGATTTATTTATCAATTTATTGTGTGGATGATTGGGTTTTATCAGTCTGATGGAAATTCAAATTTCTACAATCCAAATTTACACATGGTGGCCAATTCTAAGTGGATTCTAGTACTTTTTAGATCAATTATACTTAAATTGGACTGCCTTTAAGCCAGAAATTAATAAATGAATAAACCACTTTCGATCAATTTCAATCATCAATTGATCATTTTGAGTAATTCTTTAAGAAATGAGAGTCCAAATTCTCTGATTCCAGCTTCTTAAATGTGAATATGTTCTGGTTTCTTTACTCTTCTGTGACAGTAAACTGAATATTCTAGGGTTGACAACCGACAACCAAATATTTGAGGACAATATTTTTCAGAAATTGTCTGGCGCAACTGATCTATAAATCAAGGAATAATCAACAATAAAAATAATAATTATTAGTTGCAGCCTTATTCACATTTTAAAAACATTTCATGTCCAATTTTCTACATTAACTGTGTTGAAACTGGCTGCACCGCCCTCCTTTCCACCACCCAGAAGCTCCTTCAGTACATCTGTAGCCCTCTCAGCAAAAAGAAAATTGTATTTATTTAACTTTTTTTGTTAAACCAGGAAGTCTGCTGAGATGCATTATTTCTTTTAAAACAGACATCTCGCCAAAACGGCAGCATGAAGTCACTTATGGAGCACAGACAAACACAATTGACGTGAAAGACATGACGGAGAGAGCAATCCATTTAAAACAGTTACATTCTTCCTGAAAATAGGTTTTGAATGAGGTGTTTTAATGCCTAGTTATAAAGCAGTGTTTCCAAATAAAGTTTGACTTGTGGATGATTCCAAGCCCATGGGTTTACAGTGCAAACACCACATAATAGACTGGATTTTCCATCCAGTAGCCAGCTATATATAGCTGTTAGAGACAGGGGAAAAGCCTTTTACAGAGCTAGACAGGAATAAACAATGGGAATGCTGCTATTTTTAGCATATATTAAAATGTTTTGGTGTGTAAATGATTCATACCGACCAAACACTGTGGAATCAGTTCCAGTAGATCAGTCTCAGCTGGTGGCTACAACACGACTGTGATGGATGGAACATAATAGTTTTCAACGTTTTGTCCACTGAAGGAGCTTGTTTATGTCACTGGCAGGCTGAAGTTGTTATTCTAACTGTCAACAACATTATAGAAATGATGACTAAAGATCTTGCTGCAGTTTCTTTAAGTGAGCTCCAAACTCTTTTCTCCAACCCTTCAAACGTGGTCCTCCTGTAACAACTCCTGTAACCATTCGCAAGATTTCAGAACGAGACTTGTCCTTGAGGGAGACTTGTGTTTCTAATGACAAAAAAGATCTTCGCATTTAACAAATCAGATCATTGGGTAGCGACGTTAGACACTGTCAGCAGCAAAAACAAGCACTTTTGGTGGGTGTCACTTCAATGAAGTTGACCCAAACGATTAGATCGCAACTGTTGCAGCCTTATTGCGGTTGTCAGCTGTAGCGTACTGCCGGACTGACCAAAACTTTTATGAAGTATAAATTGTTTACATTCCAAAATACGTAATTAAAGAGTCCAGTTTTAAAAATAAAAGAACAGAATTCCCTTTCATATGAAAGATAATCTTTGAAACCCCCTGCCCTTTCAGTCTTACAGTAGGCTACAGGTCATACAAATGGAGATGACTTTAATATTTTGTTAACTGGTGATTCCGCTCTCAATTTAGATACATAGAATGGTGAGAATGAGCACAAGCATCTCAAAAATTCTTTATTTGTGAGAAAGCAGCTTGGATGCATCCCTCACACCCTCTGTTCTCCTATCTCTCAGGTCAATGTGGCCACTAAAGCAGCTCTCTGGAGTAGCTGTCAGTCGTCGAGGATTCTTGCAGCCCGTCTCTATAGAAACCCACTCCTCCTCCTGAACACTGCTGCCAACTTACCCTCTCTGCCACCTGACCAGTCTCTCCTCACATCCCTGGCCAATTGGTGCCTCTGAACTGCGTTGGAATGGACACTGAGTCGACCCACTCGGGCTACTCCTATCACTCCAGCCGCTCCGGGAGATCAAACCGACATGGGTATGTTTCCTGTCTGTCTGCCCTCCCATCTGACTGTCTGCTCCTCCGCTGTCTGTCTCCTTTTTTTCCACGATAGGAATGTCTGCTGGATCACATGCTGCACCTCTAGCAGTCGCCTTTGTTGTGGTATTTCATGCAACGCCCTTCCGTGAAAATGAGTTTGTTGTGTTTGTCTTCGGTGTGAGCCGGCCACCTGTTGGTCGTGGCCAAACAAATCAGATGAGAGAGACAACGAGCTGGAGATTGAGACCGATAGAGCTTGTGGATTAGGGTCGTCACAGCTGAGTGGCTCTAACCTATTTCACTCTGTCTATTCCGCAAATGAGAGAATCATTTGATTCCCGTCCTGTTGATTCCTCCCTCCTGTGTTTGTCTGCTGGAATATTCATTTCCCCTCCTTTCCACCAGCTTTTGCCATGCAGAGCTGCAGCTAACAGTTATTATCATGATTAAATAATCAGCATTGTATTGTGCCTGTACATTGATTCATCATCAGGCCTGCAGACTCAATGGTGACATCCTTTAATGTCTTGATTTGTCAGAAATGGTCCAAAAGCGAAAATATATCCAGTTTGCCATCATAAAGACAAAGAAAAAGGCAGATTTTTTGCAAATGTTTGAGAATTCTCTGTTAATAAAATGACCAATGTATCATTACAGCTCTTGTTTTTTGTGCATATTGGCAACCCAGTCACCAGAATAAATGTTGGAAATGTACATTTCTGCAAAACGCTGAAATGTTGAAACTTTACATTCCTTTAGGTAACAGCTTTATGTTTGTTTAGGTTCAATATTTAATTTCACGTGGTGATCTTGTTAGGTTCAGACAAAAAAACGCTTGATTATGATCATATTTTTGCTTGCCTGGATTTTTGGCCACAAACAGGACTGGAAAGTTCCCTGATGTCTTGTTAAAAACATAGACTTAGAAATGCTTAAACTCAGTCTTGAACAGTGGTCCCTGGCTTTGGAGCCATCCTGCTGTCATGCCACCACCATCCCCTTCCCCTCTCCAAATGAAAGTCAATGTAATGTGACATGTATTGTAGATATGTCAAATATGCTATGTACGAATTTAAATATAAGCCAACATTTTAATCTGGTGACGGGGCTGGTATTGTTGCTTGAGCACTCTGAAATATTAGATATGTTAATGCATGACTTTAGACTTGAAAATATTCATAAGTAAATCATTGATGCATAATTGATTCATAATTGGTTCTTTGGTCATATTTTAAGGGTTAGGGTTAGGGAAAATTGTGTTGTTATAGACAAAAAAATGAATCAAGAAAATAATCTGCAGATTAAGCGCTAACAATTATATGAGCACTTTAGTATCTTTCTGACTTTACAATTACCCTGATCTGTGTGTTTGTTCAACTCCAGGGATCGAAGCCGTGAGCGGCACAAGGCCAGCAGTAAAGACAGCATTCGCTCTGAGAGGTCCGTCGTCATCAACCCCCCTGACAGCCCCTCTCAGGAATCCCCTGTTCACAATGGAGAACCTCTGCCGGGAGAACCCTCACCAGGGGCGGATCCTGGCGATGACCCCCAGGTATTATTCCATAGAAATGTAGTAACACAAAACTGTACACATGACAAAAATGGTATGTCTAAACTGTGAAGGAATGCAGGCTATTTTTTCGAGAAGTGATTCGTTCCATTAGAATATATGAGACGGCCCAGTAATCCGGCCATGAACTCTGCATCGTGACCTTTTAAACTCATCCTCACACAGCTGGTTGCCCACTGGCACAACGCCTGACACATAATAACAATGGTGACAAGGGATCAAATAGGTCAGAGGATTAGCATCCCTCTTGTGGGTCTCGACGGATTTGTAAGGACAATGCTGGGTTACAGTGTGTGCATGGGTGTGTGTGTGTGTGTGTGTGTGTGTGTGTGTGTGTGTGTGTGTGTGTGTGTGTGTGTGTGTGATATTGGGTATAAGTGTCATGCCAGATAGCTTTGAAAGCAGAGCAAACTGGTACCAGTCATCCCATAAAGCTGATTTTGCTGAGCTCTGCAAGCGAAATAGGTTTTAAAGTAGAAGGAGGGAAGCAGGATGATGCGATAAAGCAGCTCAAAGACAGAGTGGATATTTAACGTAGTCAACCGCAGGGATTAAAGATGCATTCAGAATATTTATGAAAATGGCCTTATTGGTTGTCTTGCAGAGAGTTAGATTAGAAGATCAATTACACTCATATCGGTTAGATATTAAGCTAGAGCCAGCAGTTGGTTAGCCTAGCTTAGCACAAAGCCTGGCTGGGGAGACAGCAAGTGTGTGGCTCAGTCCATAGTTTGAAAAAAATCCACCTACTAGCGCCTCTAAAGCTAACATGCTCTGTGTAATTTGTTTAAAGACGGAGTACGTAAGAATTAGCTACTTGTAGAACTCACATTGCAAACAATTAGAGGACAGCATATTGCCACATGCTAACAGCTCACCTATCGGACCTATCTCTGGGTCTTAGGAAACCAGAACCAAAGCCAGTACTGCTGGGTGGCGGAACTAGCCTCAGCATCCTCCCAGTGAACAAGAGACGGGTATTAAGAGACAAGACAGGCAGGGGCTAGCTGGTTAGCGTGCTAACTTCAGTAGACATCTCTCCAACACAACACAGAGACGAAATTAATACGCCTTTGACATTATGCAAGAAATGTTACTGTTTCATATTCTGCTAGTTAATTTTTAAAGTTGTAAATCAGAATTCTTGCATGTTGTACCTTTAATCTGTTAAAGACTAAAGTGTAAGAACAGGAAGTTGTGGTTGAACAGGATGTTATATGCCGGACTATTTCTTTCCAGGAATAGTAACGATTCCTGTGAGGATTAGTTTTTTGTTCATATTAAAGATTTAAGGGGTATTAGAGGTGCTCATAGGTGTTTTTTCTTTAGTTTTGCGCAGACCCAGACCAACTGTTTCCAGTCTCTATGCTAAGCTAACTGTCTCCTGGCTCCAGTTTAATACTCAAAGGACAGATACAAGACTGGCAGATCTTCTCGTCTGACTGCTAGCAAGGGAGCAAATAACATATTCTCCAAAATGTCAGACTATTCTTTTCATTGCAGTCGATCAGGTACACTGAAATGGAGGCTGAGTGAGGAGCAAAAACGACAACCAAAGGAGAAAGGCAAGAGAGTTGAAGATAATATTCTTCAGAGTGAACTCTGCCTTGGGCTGCCTTCACAGGCTCTCTGACCTACTTGATATCTACAGTAAAAGGAGAGCATTTTGTCAGTTTATGTACTGTTGATTTGTGTGTTAGAGAAAAAGAGAAAATGTGTGAGTGAAGTGTAAGCTGCCTGCAAACTGTCATTGTATTGTATTAATTGATTGAATGTTATTTAACGTGATTAGGACGTGAACGTGTCTTCAGTCAGGCCATTTCTGAGAGGCCTGACCTATTTCGCCGTCTCTCTCAGCATGCCCTCCTGGCCGGGCAGCCGCATTCCACGATGTCATGTGATTGTCAGCTTGTAGCTTACGTCCATTGTCCGCAGTGTAAGGTAATCTGCCATTGTGTTACCTCAGCCCTCCAGGCAAAGTGGGTCCAAATGGCACCATCATTACCAGAACCAGTACCAAAGTGCACCCCAGCCGGTGCAGTTTTGGGGTAGCTGCAGCTCTGCTGTAACACTAACAGGCTCGGGTACAGAGAGACTTTCTCACAGACCGTGATTAGCTTGAGCATCCCGGCCAAACGCCACTTTGTGGAAAGCTGATATGAATAATCCTCCATGTTTACACGCATGCCTATGACATAAGGATACGGTCTTGGACCACAGCCTCGGTGAATGCGCGAGTGAGTCATAGAGGGAGCGCCAAGTCTGTTACTGAGACTGTCCATGCTGCTTTGTGAGACTGAGACGCTGAGACTTTGTGCCAGAAGGCAGCAGCTTCGATTCACAATGTTAGCGCAAGCAACACTGAAGCATATGGGGGCGATGCACATACTCTTGTTTTGGTTCTTTGCGCTTTGCTTCTTCTGTCCTCGTCACCGAATAGATGAAGACACACACACACCTCCTCATGGCTGGAGTAAATTTTCAGAAAACCTGTCTGGTATTTTAAAATAATGTGTTTTCGTCGCATAGCTTCTACTGTAAGGCTCATCTGAACACAACCGCATACACACTGACACTAATCTGCTCACCAACACCAACACACCAATGTGTAAATGTCATTTTAACCTCCACCCAGGCCAGTGGGGCTTAGCCATTGTTTTCTACAGTTGGCAGAATGTCTTGTGTGTGTATGTGTGTGTTTCTGGTGCTAATCAGTATGTTGTTGTGCTTTGTGAGGGTGGAACAGGCCTATAACCATAATCCATATTCACCCTCTGCCAGATGACAAGAATGCCAAGAAAGCAGCAGCTCCCTCTCCCCCTCCCCTCTCTCTCTTTCTCTCCCTCTCTTTCTCTCTCTCTCTCTCTCTCTCTCTCTCTCTATCTGTCTCGCTCGCCCTCTGTCCTGTAACCCTTCTCTGTTTCATTCTTTCTCTCCGTTACTTACTGTTTTCTCCTCGCTTTACTGTATGTAGAGATCAGGCCCGATTAGTGGAGCATTAATCTTTGGGATTATTTCACTGAGACTTAATGGCTGGTTTTAAAAGTGTATTAGCTTGGTAGGTGATACGCTGTTTTTTCTCTCGCTGACTGAGACATTAGCATGAAAGTGAAAAGAAAGCAAAACACATTTATTAAAACTTGCGGCAGCTATTGGCTTAACATTTTGTATAGGCTATTCTACTGACAAACAGTTTGCAGAGTATTGTCATGATGTTTTGATTCAGTTTTATTGTTTCCTCTTTTATCATCCCCTTGTGCCATGGTGTGTTACTTCCTGTCTTTGTCTTGTTTTCCCTCCCTTGTGATTGTCCTGTTTAGTTTCACCTGTCCCCAATTAGCCTCCTGTGTATTTAGTCGATGTTTTTTCCCCTTTGTCTATTGTCGGTCCGTCTGTGTTTGTTCTTCGTGTTTCATCTGTGTTCTAATTTCCTTTATACTATTTTTTTCACATTTTGTATTTCCTCAGTGCTTCCTTCTGCCTTTTGATAAGCTTTTTATCAAAGCTCACTCACTTTGTTCTACCACTTTCCTGCCTGGAGTCCAGATAAGGACCCGTTTTTTATGCTGCAACATAACAACTTAGTGATATTACTTACACCAAGATCAACCTGAAACTTAACATTTTATCACAGCGATTTAAAAAATGGTGACTCCAGATTCTGCAGGGCGCTTCCTCAATGGACATTTTTGTATACTGATTTAACACTTGGAGTGGGAGGATTTTGGGAACGACCAAAATCTACATCAACACTTTCAGGAGCTGAATCTTGAGGTGTTAGTTTTGATAAATTAAGTGTTAAAGAAAAAAAGCCCTAATCTTTTGAGTTCAATTAAGACTGCAAAACCAACACCAGCAGCGAACATACCCACCTGAACTGTCCAAAATGTCAGAGTTTTCACAGCAGACATTTTGACTCATAGTAGGTAAAAGCACAGGTGTTACTGATAGCAGTAGTGGTTGCCCTGTTGTGTTCAAGTTCAAGTAAGTCATGAAAAGGTTGTGACAGTAAGCCAGCCTGCACAACATGTGACCCTCAAACTGAAGCAGTTAATTAGCCATCATTAATTTTAATTTTTACACCTGTGGTTTTCCTGCTGTGTCGTGTTCAAATTACTTCCTGTCTTGCATTAAGTTAAGCCCACAGTACCACACCAAAATAACTACAACTGAAAATGTCTTGTGAGGTCCTTTTTTCTGGTAAAGATGTTCAACCACACTAAAAATACAGGGGGAAAAATAAGCCAATATCTTCTTCCTCTTGCAGTGAGCAACCACAAAACTGTGCCTCTCAGCTCACAGGCTGCTAATTAAATACAGTCAAATAAAAAATTTAGTTGCTCCAGCTTGAATAGTTTTCTCTTTCGGTTGTCAAACAACCAAAGGCTGTTTATCGGGTTCGAACAGTAAGCTTAATATCAACAGAGGTGCAAAATGGAACAAAACATACATATTTTCTAATTCAGCCCCCTATGCATACTCTAAAAGATAGCATATACACACAAGTGACAACCAAAAGCAAAATGTATCTGCTCATGAATATTAGATGATGCTCTCAAAAGATGTAGTACGGAGCCCCAGAGAGGCCATAAAGGGAAAGAATTATGTATCTGGTTTCACTAATTTGTGTTGCGCGATTAGTGTCCATGTTCTGGTTAATTTTTAATTGTAAAGTGTATCGGGACCAGGCTGTGTGCTTTTATTAACTTCAAATAAAATGTATGGATTGATTGATTGATTGTGTGCATGTGCTAAGTTTGAACGCACAGGTGAACAATCAACATGCCACAATCCAAGTGTACCCGCCGTGCACGAAGACGTGCACAACTCATCCACCAACACAGTTACACACTCAGATTGAGACACACTCTAGCTGCGTGTTGATAGTCTACCTGTGTGTTCAACGCAGTATACACACTCACTGTACCTGGTGTGTGCTAATTGCCCAAAACATGGGGACAGATTGCATCTTGAGCACGTGCAATAGAATTTTGAGCCCTTGACGTAGTGAAACATGGCCTTGAAGATGGCCACTCCAGGGCTCCGTACTGGACCTTAAGTGGATATTGGTTGGTCGACTGTTTCCACAATAAAGATTGAACTGTCGGGCATAACAGGATATTGTTCTGCTTGCTCTGCTCTTGCACTGAAGTGGGGAATGACGTGAGGTGATGCTCAAGAGGTTGTGACCCTGTAAAAAGAGTTGACTTAAAGAATGGGAGCGTCAGCGTAGATGTGTGAGAGGAATAGAAATGAGCTCTGATACTAAATGGAGGTGACACTGCACTTACAAGGCTGACCTCTGGCTTCGCACATTAGTGTGGCAGACAGACAGCGAGAATTAAACGCTAAATGCAGCGTCTGCACACTCCACCTCCACCTCCTTCTTTCTCTGCTCATTTACGTCTCTCTCACACCTTAACCGCTGCCACCCTCCCCTCTCTCCCTTTCCCTCCCTCGCCTCATCTTACGCTCGTTCATCTTCTGCCTCCGGATGGCATCCTCTCCTCCAGCGTGGCTGAGTTAATTAGCTGTGAACAGTAATGTAACCGTACTCGTGCTGCATTTCCCCGACTGGATTTATGCAAATGAAATGTTGATTTCATATTTTCCATTTCAGAAACAGCAGCATGGTTCCTATTAATCGGAGAAAATCTTTTTAAATTCGTAATAGCCTGGGATGGCACAGTTTACAGTGAGACACAGGAGACAGTTGAGAATTAATACGGACGTCTTCTGTCTGGATTTCGTCATCAGGCCCATATGGTTTCAGTTCGGAGCTTTGATGTGCTCAGGTGTGTGTGCACATGTGTGTGAAGCCATGATGGCTTATCTGTCAGCTTGTCATTTTTTCAGCCTTTATGCCTCTCTGTACAGCTGTGGCTCCTGTGATTGGTCGCAGTCAGAGAGATATACAATGCAGTGACACTCTGGGGAGACAATGAATGGCTAATTAGCGGAATTAATGACAGGCGGACAAAAAAATAAATGCCTCTTTGGAGCAGACTTGTCGCTAATTTATACTCCCCATGCCTCTTTGTTGCAGAGATTTATGCTTAAAGTGACCCCGGCTGCCGAGGAAGAAAAAGAAAATATGACTCTAATTTGCAATGATGGGCACGGAAAGCTCCAGCTTTTGTTGTTGTGATTCAGTGTGTGCGTCTTCCTGCCTTCGTGAACCTCACCACACTTCCCGACATGTCATCCCATATTACTTCAGTGGGACTTTGAAAAGGCCTGTCATAATGAGGCAGAACCCCAGGAAAACCTAACATCTCCAAATAGCAAGCAGGATGTGCTGTGTGCACGGTGCATAAAATCTGAGTTGATTGTTCCTGCAAAGACGGGAGGAAAACGGGATAATGGAGGCAGTGTTTCCTGTCGGATTTGGGTTAATGTTTATTATCTGATTTGCCAGTTTCTGATTAAATTTACTCCGTTTTGTCACCCATTGTAAATTTACGAACAGAAAGCACATCTCTCTTATCCCTCGTATTATCTATCAGTGTTCTTTTCCCAGGCTATAAACTATCTACTCTAACCTACTTTTCCCCAATACAGACTTTTGTCTGTGGTGCTGATAAATTGATAAATTACATTTAAAGCTGCACTTGCTAATATTTTATATGTTTCTATAGATGTATTTTATTTGATCAAGAAACTGTCTATTGTTGAAGGAGTCACTCGTAGAGACAAACCCACAGAGGATTATCACCCAAATCTGAGCCCCACTGCTCTGTGGTGCATTTTAGCATCTTTCAGCTCATTGTTTTGGTTTTCCTCAATACTCCTCCAGGTGCAGCACACAGCTTTTTATGCATCAAATGGCAGGCAGACAATGTTAGCAGCTAGCTGTCGGAGAATTGGTGTCAGTGTTAAAGGGACAGTTTTCCCCCACAATCAAAAATACACATTTTTCCTCTTACCTGGTTTATTTTTTTATCATGTAGTAAAATATTTTCTTTCTACTGAACTACACCGTATCGTCATCATATGCACAGACCTAAATGCACATCCGCATATTGATGAGAGGCTCATAATCAGCACTGTATGTAAACATCACTATCCTCAGCTGAGCTGTAACCTAAATAGCTTACTTAGCTAGGGCTTTGTTCATGAGTCGATGCACACTTCCTTCTATGTCATTAAGTTACTTTATATTTGAGATAAGGCAGACATCTTTACAGCAAATATCTAAAAAAGAAATTGCACACTAAAACAATCTAAATGGATAAATAGCCCAGTAAGCGGAGAGATATGTTTTTTTTCCCATTTGGAGGTAAATTGTTTGAACTACCTTTCGGTAGAGTGACAACTGGATCCAGACAATCAGACATATTAAAACATACATCCATGGCTTAACTCTTCTTTCTTCCCTTCCTCAGGATGATAACTGGGGGGAAACCACCACTGCAGTGACTGGCACCTCAGAGCTGAGTATTTCCCAGGAGGAAGTGGTCGGTCTGGGGAAAGAAATACAGGACCGGACCCAAGGCTTCCGCCGCTATCTCCCCCTGGCAGTTGGCCTGTGCGTGGGGCTGCTGGTGCTGGCAACACCTCTGGTCTTCCTGCTTCTTCCGGTTGTCATGTGGCCCGACAGGCTGCAGGCCTGCGGCGCAGCCTGCGAAGGCCTCTTCCTCTCCATCGCCTTCAAGCTCCTCATCCTCCTGGTGGCCATTTGGGCCTTGTTTCTCCGACCGGGCCGCGCCAGCCTGCCCAGAGTGTGTGTGTACCGTGCCTTCCTCACCACGCTTACACTCCTGCTCACCATGTCTTATTGGCTCTTCTATGGGGTGCGGATCCTGGACGCTCAGGTGGGTTTTAATGTGTGGTACAATATTTAGATGGATTTTAAAAAAAAAAATGGGCATTGGGTTAATTTTTTACCAAATATTTTCTCATTCACGACAAACATATTTTACTTGAAATTTAACAGGATTATCTAGAGTTTAATTGCATATTTATAACATTATGAGGCTGCTTGAGAGCTTTTTGTTTCTCTCGTTTTCTGCACTTGTGTAATATTTCGATTCATTCTTTTTTTTGACTTAGTCGTCCTTGAATTTGGCTTTCATTAAACCCAGTAAACAGCATTGTATCGTCACTCACATATAATTACAAAATCTTTGTACAGTGTCCTTTTAAGTTTGAGATAGCTCTGCTGTGTTTTTTAAGGTGTCATTTTTTTGTTGTTTCTAGCATACAGTTTTTTCTTGTTTGCAATTTTAGTCATTAATTCATTTAAAAACTTTGCAGGATGAGGACTACCATGGTATCGTGCAGTTTGCCGTGTCCCTTGTCGACTCCCAGCTGTTTGTCCACTACCTGGCCGTGGTGCTGCTGGAGCTTCGTCACTTCCAGCCCTGCTACAGCGTGTCTGTCATGCGTTCCACTGATGGAGAGACGCGTCACTACAACATCGGGCAGCTCAGGTACGACTGATCCCTCAATTTATCCCGTCCTCTTTGTGCTTTACGTACAGTCTGTGATGAAGAAAGAACTGAGAAAGATACTGTGAACATAATCCTTTTACAATTCCTCGTTTGAATATGACCTTTCTGTTCAGTGCACGTTGAGAAACACACACTGGCACTTGGTCACAGCCATTACACTCTATCACGTTGAAGTATGTGTGTAATAAATGTCCACAGGGAAGACTGGCACAGGCAATAATTGAGTTACTCATCAGCCCTCCTCGTCTAGTTTGCTCAAGGCGAGCTATTCTCAGAGTTTGGCGGGCGGGATGAGAAAGTGGTGGACACAGGCCTTCATCCTGTGCCTGTCTTACTTTGTTTCTGTTCTGATCGCGTGTGTGACGACAACAGGAGACGGGCACAGTAGTAATCAGATAAGGTCTGTGTGACCAGGATTGATAGAATTTACTCCTCTTCTTCATGGTATGAGTTAGAATTCATTTGCAGGATGGTAAACAGGAAGTTAAGACCATAGAGACTGTCAGCTACCACTGACTTACATGGGAAGTGCACCATTCCAAGTTAGATAAAGCCTTTTGTGGCTCCAGAGGGAGCTGCACAAAATCACAAAAGCGTCAAGTGATGTCAGCACAGTTAATTGAAGACTACGAGTCTGAAATTGTAAAAAAAAAAATTAAATAAATCTATTTGGAGTGTGACAGAAGTTCTCTCCTGCATTGGCCAATTCTAGCATAACAACTGACTTTAAAAAACTGTTATTTCTGAGAGATTGATGGCAGGATTACCTGTGTTTATTCAAGTGAAGGGCACACGCCTGACCTTACCTTATCCTCGGACTAAAGGCAGCATTCACCAGAAACTCTGGTTCTTTCTGTTATTCCCATCGTCTTTTTCTGCAGTTATCGCATTCCCCTCCATACAGTTACCAAATAACAGAGAACATAGCAGCTGTGCATTCACGATTGCAGAGATGGAGAACCTCAAGTGAAGATAGATCAAAATGTTTTTGTGCTTTTGGCATTGACTTTATTTTTCAACCCCAGAGGTTGTTGTTTGAGCAATAACACACCCGAGTCTCTGACCCAACAGATATCGATCAAGTTGCATTTTGGGTAATGTAGGCACAAGAACAAAAATGAAATGAAATGAAAAAGACAATATTTCTCGTCCCGCTGCATTGAATTTGATATAACGATTTTGTAAATTGTCAAACACAAGTCTAACAATTGTCTAGAAGTACAACGCAGTTCTGTTTTAATTAAAGCACCATTTGATTACACAAGAAAGGTATTTGTTTGTCTAAAATCTCTGTTCACTGTTCAGTAGATGCAAGGGGGCTTTCTTCAGTGTCTTATTTGAGTCAGCCATAATGCAAGTTGCATTTCTAGTGTCTTTGAATTTTCTCTCTCCATCTCTCTCTCATCTCACACAGCATTCAGAGGGCTGCTCTGTCCATTTTGGAGTATTACTACAGGGATTTTCCAATCCATAACCCAGCACTTCTCTCTGCCTCAAAGCACCGGGCTGCCAAACACCTGGCCGGGTTGAAGGTCTACAATGTCGACGGTTAGTCTCCTCATCTGTCCCGATAATTACCTCCTATATTACTTAACATTCCTTTGTTGTCATGTTCCGTGGTTGAGCAGGTTTTCCACACCTTCGTCTCTCTTGTTGTGATGTTTTCTTTTCCATCTCCATCTCTTCCGTGAGCAGCTTTTAGAAACAAACTGAGAACATACCTTTTGGACAGTAAGTACAGATACAAGTCGGCATCATCTCTCCGTACAGCACTTTATCACAGGCAGCCACTAATTTCACGGTCGGGTTCACTCCATCTTTAGTGCACTCTAAAGCCTCCACCATAATGTATATACTGAAAGTACTCACACACACACACACAAACACACACACACATACACACACATACACAGCAGATATACTGCCCCCCTGCTCCCATAAACACACATGCCGTAATGCCACATATTGCACTCTTTCTAAAAGGCTCTCCCACTCGCCACACATCAATCCCCCATGTGCTGCACAACACTGTGGACTTGATGATCTATGGCACGGATACAGTGTGGGATATGGTGTCCTCATAACGCCTCCCCTACATCCAACCAACCCCACCCCACCCCCCATCAAAGTACGGCACAGAGGAGAGGCCTCCAGAGGGCCGTGGAATTTCAAGCCTTAAATAATTCATCAGAGTAACGCTCATTCCTCACATACTCCCACATCGCTCTCCTTCCTCCCGCTCAGCACTGTCTCAGCTCGGCTCGCTTTCACCCCCCCCCCCCCCACACACACACACACACACACACACAACCCTTCTTTATTTCATTTTTTGCTCGCTTCATCCCCTCCTCCACCCCCTTTCTCTCTCTCATTCAAAGTCATTCACAGGCAGCTCTTCTCCGAGCGTGAATATGCAGGCCAGGAAGTTAAAGAGGCTGGTGTTTACCCGTATTTTCAGTGGAAAATATTTACAATGCTCCCTGTGCAAATGATCTCACCTCATTCTTTCCACAATATGCACCAGGATGGTGATTTGTAACTACAATCAGTGCGTCTTTCTCACCTGCACACACATGCATAAACACACATATGCAGATCAGATTATTAATGATTTATATCCTTACCTGACCTGCAGCGTTTAGTCTATATAACCTCCCCCAAACTGTGCAGATCTTCATGAATATGGACCAGATCAGACTCCTCCACATTAAAAACCCCAGGAACTCTAATATACTGCTCTACACGCTCCATTAGCTTTATGGGGTTGTTGCACAAACCAGTAAAATCACGGATCAGACAAGTAAGGCCTTTGAAGTGTAAAACGATGAATATTTAATCCTCAAGGTTTCTGCATCTGACTGTCTGTGGAGAAACATGAATGCTTCCAGTGGCAATCGCCTCTTTTCTCCATGCTATAATTGTTGTTATGTGTGAGTGAGATACATGATCTGGCCGGATGCCCCAGATAAGAAACAAAGATTAACATCCACTCTTCTCAACACTTTCTCAAAAAAGGCAGTGAGGCATAATGCTGGCCAACAAGGTTGATTTTACACCTTCTGTGATGTTCAAAACCTGCACTCTCCTCCCATCTGACCTTCCCTGTCCACCACTGAGATTGAGACACTGCCCATTAATCAGCGTCTGCTGGGGGTCAGCGGCTGCCACCTCCAGCTCAAACCGATATAACCAATTTGCCTCCGTCCTCTTATTTTGGTGCAGCCCCAGGAAGCACAGCAGGAGCACAGCCCGGTAATGGGAATCAGTCACGGACCATGGTCACAGCTGCCGGCAAACGCAAGGACGCCGCCCATAATGAGCTTTACTACGAAGAGGCCGACTATGAGAGAAGAGTCCGTAAGCGCAGAGCCAGGTGAGTTGGGATTTTTTGCGGTGATTAAGTCTTATGTTTCACTGTATGAGCAGTGGGAGGAGAAACATGACACTGACCAATCACTAATATAAAGCTATTTAATCATCATTTTATTTTATTCATTTTTATCATCAATGCAATTATATCTCCTATAGCAGCTTTAAAAGATCATTCTCTAATGGCTTTGACAGTGTTTTAAACTATGTTAAAGTGGTTAATAAAGGCGGAGTGTGCCATGATGTTTACCAACATACTGTAGGCCTGAAACTGTACCTAAAATGTACTGTATGTTGATTCATGATGACATAACATCTTATACACTACATGTTACAACAATTGCATGTATAGTAACTATGTTTTGCTGACTAATTGAAGGATCTGAAAATATAAACAAATCCTCCGTTATAGCACTTCACAGTGCACTCCACAATATAACATATTTAATAGACCAGGAAACATTGAGTTAAAGTTGTTGAGGAGATTCATTTCCTGTCACTTTAGTTATTCAGAATACATTTTCACTTCAGTGTTCAGAGTAAAGGAACTGACTTAAAACCCTTGTTTTTGACCAAACCTTCAGTCGCCCTCTTTATATTTACAAAGGTCACCCATTCCAAAATTCATGGATGAAAAGATGAATAACCAAAAAGATTTTGTCAGTCTACGTCAAACATTAAAAAATGTACAAGATATTTTGATTTTAAAATCTCTCACTGATGCTTTGCGTAAGAGAACAGAAATGCATTTTCAAGGACAGTTCTGCCATGTCTGTGTGAATCTGTGAGGAACATTTTCTGAATGACTAAAGTCATTACTGACAGATGATGGATGAAGCCAGAAATGTTATGTATTCCATGTCCGAAAAGGACTTTGGTGCATTTCATTAGACATGAGTGTGAGAACGGACAGTATGATAACTGCAGTGTGTATGTTCCATGTTCCTCAGGCTGGTGGTGGCTGTGGAGGAGGCCTTCACACACGTGCGGCGGATGAAGAAAGAGGACGAGCGCGCGACACCGTCTGACATCATGGACGTGCGTGAAGCAGCTCTGGCCATATTTCCCTCCATGGCCCGCTCCCTGCAGAAGTACCTCCGCACCACCAGGAGGCAGCACTGCCACAGCATGGAGAGCATCCAGAAGCACCTCGCCTTCTGCCTCATCAATAACATGAGCCCAAAGGTTAGTTTGGCTTTGAACCTCCAAGTAAATTACTGAAACACAAATATATGTGTTGTTGAAGACACAGAAGTCAGTGTTTACAGGACTAACTCCAGTTTATTACAACCTGCATTGTAATTTTTTTTACAGTTCTTTCCATCGTGTCTATCAGTTATGATAACATTGTACTAACCAGTGTGACTGCTAAGATCTGGGAACATAACTTCTCTGCAGCAACAAATATTACTGTTTTGACCAAACAGGTTGTATACAAGCCAAGGCCTAGCCAAAACACACTTAAAATACAATTGTTGCACTCCACTCCAGTTGTTTGTAGTTTCGGAGCCCTGAAGTCACAGCAGGTTAGAAGAAACCGGTTCACTCACAGCAGAGGTTTTCAAGGTCTGAAACTGTGGGCCTCCCCTCAGACAGAGCTGGGGAGAGGGTGTCCCAGCACCCACCTTAGTTCACTTGCTTTCTATCACTCCTGGATACCTAAAGGATCATTATTACATCATTTGATCCCATAGACACTCAACGATTGAGACTTATATTGCTGTTTGACATAAAGTCAGGCAACACCACATATATAAAATATATAAAAAGGTCTGTCCTTTTACACAAAGATTAGCGTGTATATACAGCATGTATATACAGGGTTTTTCATGGGGTTTTTTGTCCACTGTAAAAAGAGAATTAGTTCCATACTCTCTAGGAAAATGGGAAAAAACTGTAAACTTCCCCAAAACTACTGTATCTGTTAAACCTAATCACATACCTTCTGGCTATTCTGTGCAATCTCCTTTTGATGATTATTCTTAAAATTAATGTATATGTTTTCCCTACCAGTCACTGAGAAAAAAACAAAACAATTAAAGCCAAGATACATTACACACACGAGCAAAACATATACAATATAAACAAAGATCACCACAGACATAAAGGGAATAACACGTTTACTCACACTGCTCCAAGACAGCTAAAAGGGTATCAAACTAATTATCTGTGGAGCATTAAGTGTAAAAAGTAGATTCCCAATCATGGTATTAATGAGCTTTTTTTGTTTGAGGACTAAATTACCTGTCGATCTAGACTTTATTTTGCATAAACACAGACGCTTAATAGCATGAAGAACACACAGACTTGGATCTGCAGATATTCTGGCTTGCAACACGTTTGAACTTTGGCGCTCTTCCTCAGGCAGCATCGGGCAGCTTGTGTTTCTTGCCTCGTCTATCTGTTTTTAGTAACATTTTTATATTTCCAGATCGCTAAAATTAATGTAGTTGGAACTGCAATTAGGAATGGTGGCCAAAACTATTAACTACTACTATAAATGCTGAAAATATCCTTTTAAACATCCAACAGGTTTAAAACAAATGTTCTGTGTCGTACGTACGTATTTCTTGGTGAACATTGTCGTGTCTTTGTCCAGGCTTTCCTTGAAGCGTACCTGGCCCCTGGTCCGACCCTGCAGTACGGCCCCGAGCGCTGGATGGCCGACCAGTGGACTTTGGTCAGCGAGGCTTCAGTCACCAGCGGCATAAAGGAGGGGACGGAGTTCCTACTGAGGTGTCTTGACTTTAGCTTGGCTATCACCATCAAAGGCATCCCTTACATCCGCATCACTGAGGAGTACATCGACCCCAAGTCTCACAAGTTTCTACTGCTGCTCCAATCAGAAACCTCA
This sequence comes from Diplodus puntazzo, assembly GCA_963678695.2. Classification (NCBI taxonomy): domain Eukaryota; kingdom Metazoa; phylum Chordata; class Actinopteri; order Spariformes; family Sparidae; genus Diplodus; species Diplodus puntazzo. Next base: position 15,892,844 of record OZ023164.1, on the reverse strand, counting down.
GTTTAACAGTGACACGGAAGAGCAGTGTCGCTCAACTGGACTTACAGGACTGTTACTGATTGAATTTTTCAAGGATAGCTTTTTGTACTGTTTTTTGTACTTTTGTTTATGTAACTTTCTCACATAGAGTTTGTGTCTTTGATCCGGGCGACATAAAAGAGAGTGAACAGGGGGCCGGGGGGGGACATGCTTGGCTTTCTCTGTCTTGACATTTTACAGGACACAGTTCAGGTATTCCTCTATGCATGACAGATGACCCCCACAGACTTCCTTCTTCCTTCATGTGCACGTGCCAGTGTGTGCCTGCGTGAGAGAGGTGATTTAGAAGGAGTATGTGATTTAGGATGCAAAAATGTGTTTGTACACCGGGGACCTGTCTCAACCTGTCTCTTCTCTCTCTTTAGCGATATATAGTGAGAACATTTGATAAAGCCCTGAAACACCCTTTTCAAGAAAACATGCTTTTTGTCAGTCCCAGCAACGAGTATTTAACTGTCATGTATTCCAGATGTATGTACAGTATTTATATGTGAATATACTTTATCCCTTTACCTACCTTTACCTGTGCTTTTTATATCAAAATTATGCTCAAATGATTTTTTAAAGGTTTTTTTTTTTCTTTACCTTGTCTGTCTGCACTGTATTTGTGGAGATAACTGGACTGTAAATAGATGAAAATGTCTGACAAATCACTGGAGTCTCTTGGACTGGAAGCCAACCACAGTACAGCTGAACATAGACAGTATAGCCAATAGTGCTCATTATGTTTGTACAGTTAAGTGTGTGCAGTGTACACTGATCTTTTTGTAGGCCAGCAGAGAGGCTAAATGTTCCAACGGCTGTTTCTACATCTCGTTTTAAAACTGCTGCCTTTGTGCTCTTTAATTGAAAAACATTCCCCCCTGATGTCCATCTTAAAGGTGCAATACATGAGAATTTATCCAGCTGGAATTCACACTCCCACCAAACTGGGGCAGCACATCACCAGAGTAACTGCCAACTGCTGCTGACTGTATTCTGTTTATGCATCCATGACCATAGCCACTGTTAGCTTGTTAGCTCAGTTAGCCGTGCAGCTACCAGGGGAGTGTTTGTGTTTACGCTGGTTGGAGTAAGAGGCTTTCAGGCCTGGGGCTAGCTGGTTAGCATGCTACCTTCAATAAATATCTCTTCAACCTAATACATGGACGTCTTAGACGTCACATCCAAACTGACATTTTTTTCACACTCAGTTAAAAATGTTACGTAATGTTTTAAACCAAAATTCTTACATATTTGCACCTTTAATTCATCATGAAGGAGCAGTATTAACACATCACCTCTCAGCACAATGTAAACCTGTCAGCAAATATACCATTCCACAAGCATAAGAGAATATTTATTTCATATCAATTCCAAAATATTTGGGCTATTCTCTCCAGACCCCCATCTAAAATTAATAAGCATTTATCCGATGCTGGCAACTGTTCAAACAAGTGTTTAAGATTAATAATTTAGAGGAACTCACTACATAAATAGCTCAACCCAGTGTCAGTTTTTCTGCTGTCAGTATTTCCTCTCTGTCTCACTACTGCCACCTGTCTGCAGCTACTGGAGCAGCAACACTGTCCTGACCTGAGCGTCAATCAGACTGTTTAATTTGTTTGAATATTTGTATTTTTTTAAAAATCCCCTTGTATTTATGAGGCCTGTTGCATTGTAAATTTATATTTACACAAGTGTTACCGTGGTCACTGACAGTGTAGTTTTGTTTAGGCTTTTAGAGTGTTGATGGTCGTGAATAGTTCTTGACTACACATGTGCCTCAGTTCTACATATTTAGGATGTGCTCAGCATACATGTGCTTTCAAGCGAGTGTGTGAGAGTGTGTTTGTGTGTGTGTGTGTGTGTGTGTGTGTGTGTGTGTGTGTGTGTGTGTGTGTGTGTGTGTGTGTGTGTGTGTGTGTGTGTGTGTGTGTGTGTGTGTGTGTGTGTGTGAGGAAGAGAAAAAATAGACAGAAAGGGAAAATAATGAAGAAAAGAGATTGCTTTCCTAAATGTCCTGCAGCTGAGGGTCTCAAGTTGTCTCTGTCTTCTTTTATACAACACAACGTGTAAAGTCACAGCTGCTGTGTCAAAGTCACATTTGTTTAAAAAAAAAAAAGTAATAATAACAATAAATATTTGTATCGACCTTTTCAAAGCATTTGATTGTTGTTGTGTTTTTTATGTAACAACGATTTATAAGTGGATCAGCTGAATGAGTTTTACGTGATGAAGGTATGAAATGACTTTGAGGGATTGACTGGTCCGGATGTTTCAGGTCTTTCACAGTCAGAGTTACAATGATAAGCCTAAAGGACTTTCTGTAGTGCAAGAACTACTAAAGACTAATAGTCACTGCGGTACTATATATAGTATTATATAGATAGATAGATAGATAGATAGATAGATAGATAGATAGATAGATAGATAGATAGATAGATAGATAGATAGATAGATAGATAGATAGATAGCTTATCATAGGTTATCATAGCAGCGGGTACAGTCAAATACAAATACAATCAAAACACGAGGGCAAATATAGAGACAATAAAATACTCGATACAATATAAAAAACAATAAAAACATTATAAACAATAAAATGCTTAAGTAGCTGTAAAATAAAATAAGAGGTAGTAAAGAAAAATATGATCAAATTAAATAAGATACTGAGCTATAAAAGGTAAGAGGAACATAAGGTGCAATATTTACAGTGATAATAGTTTAAAGTGCAATATCTGTGCGTTATAAAGTCAATTACATGTGCTTTTTGAGGAAGAGTTTAATACAGTAAGGCCCACAGATAAAGAGCTGTAAAGAAGTGGGTAAAGCGAAATCCCTCATCACTCATCGATTCTGTCATCATTAATATCGTCAGATTTCTTGATATTTTATGCAAAAGAAGACTTTTCTTAAACCTCCTGTCTGCTAACAATCATTTGCACTTAATTTCAAATGGAATACTTCTCTTTTATCATTAAATTCAGTGGTGTTTATGCAGTTGTGAGGATCAAATACAAGTTCTATGTCTGCACCGTTACATATGTAAAGTCGACAAACCACCCACAGCAGCAGGAACATCATCTGTCATTGTATTTTCTCATTGTGCGCAATGGCAGAGAGAGCAATGAGTCACACAAGACAGACAGTGAGAACAACAAAGCAAAGTGAAATGAGTGAAGGTGGGAGAGAAGAGAAACGTGAAGAATTTGTATTCAGAGGTCGTTTTCCAGTGTCGGTTCAATAATGGTGTTATTATCTCACTGTGCAGTTGCTGCTGCCCCATTAATTCAGGTGAGAGATAAACCCGATGGAGAAACCGGAAGTAGTGAGAGATGAAAGAAGAGATTAGAGGCTCCTGAAAATGGAGAGTGTCAGCATGGGGTTTTACAATTTCAAAGCGGTCACCCCCCGGGCAGAAAATGCATCTTTTCTAGGTAAACTAAACATTAGATCTTAAATGATATCACCTGAAAGCAGGAAAGGAAACACATATTCAACGCCCAGTTTGGTTTATTGACATTGAAGACAATGAGCCACAACGTATGTAATTGAACAGATTATAAGTTAAAGAAATTACATTTAGAAAGTGCTGCTCGATGGTGAAAGAAGCCCTTAGATCCTTTACCAAAGTGTAACAGCCTACATAAGCACATGAAGATACTCCATTTTAAGGAAAAACCCTGCATTTCTCTAAAGTAGAAAGTTGTATTAACGGCAAAATGTGACTTTAGTGTTTCAGATGTTGACTTTTGTAGCTTAAAAGGTTTGGAACTACTAATTTGATTTTGAACAACACAATGCGTCCAATAAACTTTACATGTGCTCTGTTTTTGGATTTGTTGTGTTTGTCTGCCTGATCTTAATATGAAAAACATCAAAATTATACTTAAGTTAAGAACTGTATAAGAGTAAATCTACTTAGTTACTTTCTACATTCCAATCCAGTTTTAGTTGAATGGTGATCCCCATTTATAGTTAGTAAGCAGTGTTTGTCTGAAGGTTTTTACACTGTAGTGCATTAAAAATAGTGGTTCTCGAATTTTTTTCATGCCAAGGTCCACGAACTGACACAAATCTGATTTTGTCGGTAAGAGTTTTGCTTGAGATGTTCCATCACAGAGTGTGTAGGAAACTAGCCCAGCCTCCAGAGTAATTGTTAGAAATGCAATTTCTGTAAACCTTGGTTAAAACTTTACTTTTTTAGGTTCAATTCAGAATTTTACCTGATGTGATAAAGATGTGCTTTTGCTGAGGTTATGCAAAAAGGACAGGACGAGCATCTACAAGGACGGGCTCCGGCCTGCTTCTGGAGAGGCAGCCTGCCATTTCAACATGCAGCCTGTCCGCTCTCTTTAGGACAGAGACACTACAGCACTGACAAGCAGCATTGGAGGAGAAGTATAACCCAAGAAGAGCAGCAGATCAGGAGGGACTGCAACAGTGGTTGCATGTGGGCGGTGTGTTTACAGGGGAAACTACAGGTCACTATAAAAGTAACACTGGTATTAGCACCGAGAGAAGCTGGAAAACGCTATTCTACCAAGCTGACCAATCACAGTCACAGTGCAGAGCAGATTCCCCTCTTTGATGGGGTCGTCCTCAAGGGCAACCCTAAATGAAAAATAATTTGATGACAGTGATAGTTGACGTCGACAGTCCTTTATTATTAACAACCATTTACATATATAAATATATAAATAATTGCCACGTGTAATGTGAGATAAATGTCTGGACCAGACATTTTACTATATAAGTCTTTTATTCTAAATCCCCAAACCCACTCCAGGCTTATTTACATCATCGTATTAGTCCGACAGACAGACTGACAGACTGGTTGTCATTAGTGGGAACATGTTCAGTACACGTTTGTGAAAAATTGTTTTGCTGTACAGTAAAAACTGAAGAGTCAACAATTACTGTTCTCACGCTATGGATTACTCATCGTCGTCATCGTCATCTTCATCATCATCATCTTCATCCTCACTGTCATCATCATCCTCCTCATCATTATCATCACCATTGTTGTCATCCTCATCTTCATCATCTTCGCTGTCATCATCCTCATCATCTTCACTGTCATCATCGTCGTCGTCATCATCATCATCGTCGTCGTCATCGTCCTCCTCGTCATCATCCTCTGTGTTGACTTTGCCAGAGAGTACATCTTCGATCCAGTCCTCAAGCTCCTTGGGTGTGGGCAGGTCCTCCTCATCGTCCATCTCCATCCACACGCTGTCGGCCTGCTCGCGCACACACACACGGGTCAGATAAAGTCTGCAGAAACTCACAAACATTCACGTGACGTCAGACCGGTTTACTTACATCTGTAACATTGACGACTCCGATCTGTGGTCTGAACAGGTCCACCTTGAAGGTTTTCTCCCAGTAGGGGATCAGCTGAAGAAAAACAATCATATTAGACCTGCAGCTTGTGAGCAATACATATATATATTCACCCTTTTTTGTGCTTTTTGTTTGTTTGCTTTTTTCCCTACATTTCTAGTCTGCCTGGCTCTGTGTCTGCCTAAGCTAGAAGGTGTCATGTCTCACCAGTGGAAAGTCATCAGGGTCAATCCAGACGATGCTGAGCTCAGGTAGGTGGGTGTTGTCTCTGGCCACCTCCTTCAGGATCTCTAGGAACTCGTAACCATCTGGAAGCAATTTCACACAACATCAGATGATTACAAACTCTGCTGCGTAAGTACTGACAAAGACTAGGCGAAAAAGAACACATTACAACTGATTATGGCCCAGAGGAAGTGCATCTGACGAGTGGGACTCAAGACAGTTCAAAACTTGCATCTTTCTGCCAGATCAGTAAGTAACAAAACCTGCCTTGTTATAATTATAACCATCTGCCTTGTCATAGCATTGAGATTGTGACTTCTGGCTCAAATGGGGAGGCTGCAAGTGGTAGCCATGCTGCTAACGGTGTCTTTGCAATAGCAGTAAGCAATACCACTGGGAAATGTTATTGGAGGGAAACCTCAAAAGTTGTCTTCCTGCTTTTAGGTCAGCTAAATGGAAATCAGGTGGAACAGTTAGCCTGACAAAATTCAGCCCACCAGCAACTCTAAATCTCATGAAACTTTATAACTTTGTTGTTTATCCAGCTAGTGACCTCCTGAAGTTTCTCCTCCTGTTTCCAATCTCTATGCTAAACTAAAATAAGATAAGCTAACGCATACAGACAAGGTCAGACATGGTATCAATATTCTCTGTCTTTACATTGGTTGCATTTTTTAAATTTATTTGTTTCATTTCATATTTTTTCATTATATTCCATTTTTAACATTTTTATTTTTTTCTTCATGCATGTTTGAAGTCCTTTTTCATCTAATTTGACTGAATGTCTTTTTTGTCTGATTAATTTGTCTTTTAACTGTTGTATAGGATTTATTTCACTTTTAATTTCCACTATTCATGTTATTATTATCATTCATAAGTGTTTAATCTTTACTCGTTATTGTTCTCATTAGTTAACAGTCACTAACCTGTATGACAGGTGCTATTCAAAAAGTTTGATTGACCAATTAGATATCAGGGAAAGAGATCAATTTGCCTGTGTTCAACAGTCCGATGATTTTCCCCCTTCAATAACAAATATTGGTATGACATATAACATGTTCTTACCGGGGTCCTCCTCCTCGGCAAAAGCCACAATGTGGATGCCCTCAATATCATCCTCCTGAGAATAAGATGACAAATGATGATAAATGTCAGCTTATTATAAGTATCAGGAGAAACTACATTTAAAGTTGTTAAACATCGCTCACCCAGGTCTCGAACATGTCCTCTGCACGCAGCTTTCTCAGAGTTGGTCTGTCGACACAGAGCACAAAGACCTGATAAATAATAACCAACAACTGATGTGCACTGGAACATTGATTTTTTTGTTTAATCCAACCTGATAAATAACCTTATAAACTTAAAACTCACAAGGTAGTTGGTTAATACACATTCGTTGAAGTATTTTGCACAACATTGCCCTTCGTTTACCGTCTGTGTTCTGTGATGAACTCCACCAGGTCCTCCTCAGAGTGAGGCTTGCCTGGGATGGTGACCGGCTCCTCCATGAAGGGCTCATAGAAATCCACCTGGTTTATCTTCAGAGTCAGCTCCTTGGCCACCTGTTGGCCAGCAACAAAGACTCAAGAGTAATGATGATATAGATAGTCATGTGTTTAAGTGTTGGTATTATGGTTACTTACAGATTTCACAAAAGTGGCAAAGAACTTAATGTAGGGTTGGAACTGCTCTGCGGCTTCTTTAAACGCTTCGTAGTCTGAGGAGGAAACAAGGAGACAGTGTTGTACACACAGGGTTTTGCTGTTCTCTGGTTTTTCTGATAACACATCTGTTTGTGCTTTCTTTGGCCGTTGTGTACATGACATTTGCACATCAGAGAGCGGAAATAGCTGAACTTTGACCTCTACTTAATGCTCCCACAGCTGGTCAGACGGGATGTCGCTGCAGCTCATCGCCACAAGTAAACTACTCTAGACTCAGCTCTTCCACAGCATGTGAGACTGGACCAGACAGTGGCAGCTGCGTGTGCAGTAGTGGTAAAAATGGATCTGTAAATCCAGGAAGATGAGCGGGTTCAAATGAGCCACAGAGAGCTCAATCGCAGACCCGTCTAACAAGGTTCTGATCATATTCGTGTCAACAGCCCCGCACACACTCACGCTCAGAGTCCTCGCTCTTGAAGTAACCAATGAGGCGGATGTCTTCCTCCATCCTATCAAAGGCTCTCAGCTCCAGAGCATTTCCAATCACCTCCACCGGCTCCTCCAGCAGCTAGAGACAGAGAGAAAGAGGAGATAGAAGAAGTACAGGAGGTTTGTGACATTGGAAAGGCCGGTGTTGATGAGTGGCAGCAGCTGGGAATCTGCCCTTAAATTACTCACGTCCAACAAGAACTCCGTCAGGGTGTTAGCCGAGAGCAAGCCGTCAAACTCGATCACCCGATCATCCTTGAAAACATACACACTGCCCTCCTCCTCCAGGCCTGTGATTGAGGGAAATTACAGATCAGTGCAGGCATTCAGGGCTCAAGAATAGGGGACTCAGATAGGAGAGGGAGGCCACATAAAAGCTACATTTACACACTCACCCAGTTTCTTCGCCACTTTTGCATCTTTGTGTGAGTCGACCATCCCAAATCCAATGTCCTTCTCCTCCAAAACCTGAGCTACAAGCTGCAACCAAAAGATAAAAAAAAAATCATGAAGGACTCAATAAGATGACGTATGACAAGCATCGTTCATTTTCTGCGCAGAAAAGGGACTAATAAAACCCTGGTGAGATGAAATACTCATGGAGGCTGCTTCTCTGGAAAAAGAAATGACCAGGAGCTTGACCGCAGTGTCAGGTAAGGTCTTAAGAAAGAAAAATTAATACCAAAGTTGGCAATATGACAGAGGTGCTCAGCAGCCCAGAGGCCGTGGAGACACGGTTACATAATCACCCGGACTGATTTGATCTAAATATAACCAAGTAAGAGTATATGTAATTGTTCTGGCTATAGTTTTGTGAAGTACAGTAGGCGAGCTAAGCAAGACTCTCCTACTAGAAATGACGGTTGCTCAAATGCAGCAAGGTTGTTGACACTACGACTGAAAAGCTCAGGATCAATGAGGTTTAAGGTATCCTGTGGTGTTTTGATCACTATTAGCGCAATGATTTTTACATGTTGGTCTCAGATTCATTTGCATCAGATATAAATGTGCAGACTACTGTTTGGTTAAAAGTTTTCATTAACTCGTTCATATTTTTGGTAAAGAACAAACTGACCGTGAACATGAGCGCCATTAATTCCCTCGAAAGTTAACAACGCTCTTATGTATGACTTGGCATTAAAGACTGAAAGAGGGTAATGTTTCATATCGATTACTCAATGCACTGAAGCATTTTCCAGAATTTCTTTAAGTAATGCGTTAAAATTACTTTTCAACTGCCTTTTTACTACTGGTATTAGTTCAGAGCAGCACTTAAAAAAGAAAAACTACTGAACTACTTATTTTTTCATTTGAATCTGTGTGAACTGAACTTTGAGTTAGCTTGTGTGAAGCACAAATGTGCACAACAATGGTAGCATGGTGCCAGCGAACAACCATGAAAGCAAACAATGCATGATGTAAATTATAGCTTTTGTGTGCCTACACTAAGTTTCTCCCTCCACAGAGGAAGTAAACTGAAAGTTTTAGACTCCAAGTTGTACATATTTTGACAAACTGACAAATGTGTTTAAGAAGCAACAGACAACTTTTCCCACCCTAGTATTTCTAAATGGTATTTTTGATGGTGCCGCTGTCGCAAAAAGACAACTAGATCACTTTCCGTTTTTTCCTCCGAGTTGCAACTAACAAACGACACTGATCAGAACGTGAGTTTACTCAGTTTTTAATGTCTATAATGAAGATGTGAAAATCAGAGGAAATGGTGCCAGGCTGCCAGCCTGACTGAATCACCAGTCAGCCTGACAAAATTGACGTTTATTAGTCCATAAGTGCAGATGCTGTCAGTGTCCTGTTGAAAAATCGACATACTGGATATTTCACAATGAGAATTTAAAGCACCTTTCTGTCTGCTTACTTTTTTACCTTAAAATAACAGCTTCTAATTCATGTTGATGGTTCAGTGTCTTGTAACAGGGTGAAAGGTGTCTCTGTCTCAGCCAGTCCGCCCCCCATGACTTGTTTCTGCACTATGTAACTTCAGAGAGAGGGTAGGATCACAGCGTAACATACATGTTTACTTCAACATGTAAGATTTCAATTCGTCACGTTGTTATTAAGTAACAAGTATTGTTTGTAGTCAGTGCCTACATTATGTCTGACTGATGGTTACAGACCTGGGATTTGTATTTATGACAGTGTTGTTACACTCAGAATCTGCGGGGGGCACCATATCGTACAAAATGCCAATTTCTACATAATGTTGCTTTAAAGCAAAAAAAAAAGGGTCAGTCTTACTCTACAGTAGAATGGCCCACCTGTGCTGTGTAAAATAAGTGTAGCTAATATCAGGACTGCACGACTGGGCTTGTGTTACCTTCGGCAGATCAGAGAGCAGCTCACCCTCAGCCGCGTGTAACATGAGATGGGGCACAGTGCTCACTGTTTCCAGCTGAATGGCATTCAAACAGAGACATTCATTTAATCTATCAATTAGACGTGTATCCAGCTGCATAGCTGAGCCTGAATACAAAAGACCTTCAAGCTGTCTTACATTCGTCACCAAAAGTTAACCAGAATTTCAAATAGATGAGAGGTGTATGGTGTCCTTCACATTTATTACTCATAAACATCATACACATGAGCTCTTGACCTGTTTCTGCCAGCGGATGAGAGCCACAGGGAGAATTAGCTGGATGCATTTCTCGGGGGATAGAAGCGCACATTGAATTAAGCTGAAGTTAAGCCTAAGTGACAGTGCTGCATCTCACTGGACTCTCTGTGCGCTCGTAGAGCACATATAGATACACGCTGACCTTGAGGAAACCCATGCATGCACTGGTTCTCAGATTACTGGAGCTCTTTTGTGGAGTTTTTATACTCTTGATCTGTAACTGATGAAAACTACCAAACCAAACCTTGCCTCCTTTCTACTCCAACATTTTTAATCTCGTCCCTACTCTTCTCCCTCCTTCTTGTCCTGCCGTTATTTTTTTTTGCCCCTGCACCTCCTCTCTCTCTCTTCATACTTTACCTCCAGCACCAGCTCAGTCATCTGGTGTTGCTTCTGCAGCTCCTTGCTGTCTGGTATAGGCCCGTGGTAGAACAGGCACACCATGCTGTCTTTCTTCAAGGCTTTCTTGTAGTTCTTGTCATTGATATCTATGACCCGGTCTTTCCCATCGTACTGTGGGAACTCCAGGCCCTTCTCGGCCGGCGCCAGAGGAACCAGGCTCAGCACAGGGAGCAGGAACAACCAGAGGGAGAGCATGGTGCGACACAGACCTCACAACCCCGAGAGTCAAGAGTTTGGTTCTAGTTTCACAGTATAAAAAAGGTCACCCAAGCCCTGCGAAAGGGAAATGTTGGAAAGTTTCAGAGGTTAAAAGTTGGTCCGTCAGTGGCAGCTCTCAAGCATCCCAAGTTGTGCAGAGAAATCCAGCTTCTGCAAGCATCTTCAGGAGCGAGCAACTGTCCAACACTCCTTCAAGCCTTCTCCCTGCAGACACAAAGGCGAAAGAGGAGGACTGTCGGGCCTGTGAGGTGACGGGGGCGGGGGGGGGAGGATACCATACATAGCAGCAGCTCCACTACCCCTGCCCGTGCAGGACAGGCCCATTTTTAGGAGACCAGTTGTTTGAATTCTAAAAATAAAACCGCATGTGAGATAGTAGAGGACAACGGTGGGGTAAACGTGAGTACAGTTCCTGCTCTCTGTGATGTCTCTTTGGGGGAGTGGTTGATGTGTTTGGGGGAGGTGAGGTGGGGGGCAAGAGAGGTCAGCCCCGGAGATTTGGGGGTTCAGATATTTTGAGGGGTTTAAGATTGTGGTTTGGTGCTAGAGTGGAACATGGGGGTGTATTTAAAGTGACAGCTCAGAATGCTAACAGGTGTGCAAAGGGCAACTCTAATAGTCTGGTCGTAGCTCTGCAGATGTGGTCTCACAGGTTTTGCATGTGCAGTATGAGCTGAAGATCGGTATATAATAACAATTGGTTTGATTTGAGTGCAATTTGCTTTCTTTTTTTGTTATAGTATTTTATTTACACACATTAAATTGCAATACAATCCAGATAATGCCAATAAAGAGATGTTTCAGGAGAGGCCAAGAAGCATAACAAAGAATAAAAAAATAAAAAAGAAGCAAACTTAAATTAATACAGAAGAATAAATAAACAAATAAAACACACAGATATATCAAGGAATCTTCAACTATAATGTCTCCAAAACTATATAGTTTTGTCATCATGACTGAATAAACTGAATAACAAACTTATCTTCAACGAAAACACAATTTCACACTGTTGTGCATTGTTTTTATGTGGCAGACCCTGCCACCTTTCTAGCCTCGAACAGTGTTCCATGGAACTTATTTCCTCTGAGAACAGCTTGCTCATTCAGTAAAGGAATAACTTTGTGTTATTACATCATTAATACCGCAAATATTAAAATAGTGTGTTTGAATTTCTTTCCTAAAATTGTGTAGTGCCCTTTTAACCTTTACATACAACGTTATCACACTATTGAACAAGGCAACAGCAGCTGCACCTCTATTTCGGCCCTCCCTGTTCAGCCTTCTTCAGCTCTGCTCTCAAGTTCAGTTGTTCTCTAGCTGCTTGGAAAGGAGCCTCTTCTGCCCTCTGCAGGTAGAAATCATGTATGACTAAATAATGAAAGTTAAGGTCATACCACTCCCAGAATCTTGAGGTCCAGTTGCAAGGGGATATGTGGTATATGTGGCCTTTGGGAAAATGATATAATATAATGATTATAATATTCTGAATAAAATAAACAGGTAAAAGGGATTATAAATGGCATGAGGTTTGTTGTACATAGCCTTTTTCACAGCAGACATTTTGGCTTGTCACACTGGAAAAATCACAGGTGTTACTAATAACATTAACAAGGGCTCTGTTCTGTTCAAGTGCCCCAGTAAGTGAAGATAGCGTGACAGCGAGCCAGGATGCACAATACCAGGACCAAAAGTGGAAGCAGCTAAAAGCAATTCAGCCATTATAAGCGTTATTATGAACACATTATTTATCTTATGTGAAAAAGGCTTATTGATGAACTGATTAGCTTTGATTAACTTAGCTTAGCTCCAGAAAGTCAATAAATAGTTACTGTATGTAACTTGTTGTTCCTACATTGCTGTACATTGTTTAAATTAAAAAGTGCAATGTGTAAAAAGTGACGACCTATTAATTCATACTCATATTCACACAAATGGGTTGCAGCATATCACCAGGGAAACCAGGAACTGTAGCTGCTTTTAATTTATTAGCTCAGTTAGCCATGCAGCTAGTGGTCCAGACTGAAATTCAGTCATTTTTAATTTCATCATTTTAGGGTCACTGGAATTGCATCGATGACAAGGATCATTTTTATATAATTGACAGTGTTGGACCCCATTTCCTTGAGAATTAATTCAAATGGAAGAAAAGTGGTGGTAGATCATCAAAGGTTGGGAACCACCATCCTAATTTATTGTTGATGTTAATGGCTTAAAGATCTACAGATCTAAGAAGAGCTAAACCACAAGATAGATTGACAAAATTGATGAGAGTTTATTATTCTTTTTACAAATTTGAACACCATGACCAGCATCTACTGAAAAAAAAACGCTTTTGCGAAAATACATATGATTTGTTCTGGGTTATGTGTCTGTGTCTGCATTATCTTGCTGAATAGTTATTGATGATGTCACTTTGTTGCGTCCACTCGTCCTTGATGTACTGGTGGTAGGGGTCGTTGGAGTGCTCCCGCCTCTTGGATTTGACCGTGCTCACCAGCATGGCCACAATAATGAAGGCAAACATGCCAATCATCACCGCCAGATACCAGATGACGTTGCTGAAGTTCTCTTCAGCCAGAGTCTTGTCCAAAGCGTCGGCTGCGGCTGTCGCGTTATTTCTCCAGTTGTCCAGGAAGTTACCCAAAGCACTGGTCAGGGACTCCTCCAAGTGAAGGGTCAGGTTGGACCAATCAGGTGGACTCATCTAGTTGGAGGAGAAACAGGATGATTTTATGCTATTTTTCTCTGCAACAATCAGTCAGATGTAATGTAGTCGCTAAAAACAAACAAAACTTGTATGTAACGCTGTGATCCTACCCTCTCACTGAAGCTACACAGTGCAGAAACAAGTGACAGGGACACCCTGTCACAAGAAACTGTACCATCAACATGATTAGGAAGCTGCTTTAAGATTTAAAAAAGTTATATGATGTTGCTTTAAGTAGAAGATCCAAATACTTCTTCCATCACTGGTCCTGCAATGTAAGAGTTTTTAAAACATCACGCAATGCGTAAAAGAGTCCAAAAAAAGTGACCTTCAACTGTTTCAAAGTTATTTAGTTTAACCACTAAGCCCCATTCTAGTGCAGCAAAGAACTTTGATATCCAGCTTTTTTCTAAATTGTACAAACCTTTTGCAGAGTTTTTGAAGGCCACAGCGTTGAATTGGTCAGGAGATCGAGACACCTTGGAGGGAAAATAAAACAATAGGAATAAAGAGGCACTGTTAGGCGAGCACAGCCGGTTAGAGTGAGAAACAAAGTCATTAGTTCACAGAAACCCCATCAACCCCTGCTCACACCCTGTTGACTTTTTTAATCTTTCTGCTTGGCTGAACAGTCGGTTTTGAGTTTGTGTGTAAGCGGGGTGGGAGGGTGAGATAGTGGGGGAATGACTTTGAAAGTGTCAAGCACACAAAATGCTGATATTTCCTGCAGCTGATAAAGGAAAGGGAGTGCTGGAGGTCATAATAACCTGCCAAGAAAACACACAAATCTTTCCCAAATTATGGCAGCAAAAAAGGGTCCGACATAACTGAATATCAACCTGACTGGTTAGAGAGCAGCTGTCTGGTGAGCTTATTCCTGTTGTCCCCAATCTGCCCACACGGAGGGGGAAAAGTACAAGAAAACATTGCATTTTAGTCTAAAGTCAAGTCTCTAGTTTTTACTTTACTTTCCTCTAGGTGGCAGTATGATGCAACATATTCTGAAGTCATTCTGCAGTTACATTTCTGCAGTAAAATTATTTACTTGTTTGCTTCATTGTCATATCATCAAATTATAATTGTTGTTTTTTCCTGTGATATAAAAGCCAATGTGTGCCATCTGTTTATGTAAGGAGTTGAAGTGGGGTTTTAGTTTAAAAAAAGAAAATTGTGTTGCAACAAAAAGCATCTCTGATAATTGCCCTAAATGTAAATGGTATCAGTGTCAGCCACAAAGCAGCACCCTGAAGTCATTAGAGGTCCATTGTCTTGCTCAAGGACACTTCAGCTTTGTATCTGTTTGCTGACAAGAATGCTTGAAACTGGATCCTGTGTTTGGAGGGGCGGCGTTTCTCCCCCTCAGAGTTGCACGACTCCCACCGCCTCTGATCGTTCCCAGATCAGTTGTGTTTTGCAACGGTGTCAGCGGGTGGACACTGCACTGACTTTCTGCTCTGCAAAGTGAAACAAGAGAGAAATGGGACAGTGTGTACAAAGAGCACATAAACAGATACACAAACACACACACACACACACACACACACAGAAAAACTGGATCTTAAAATTAGCTTGTAACTGGTCAAATTCCATCACCTGAAGGAGCAGTGGACGAACACAGGAACATTAGACCCTGACCCAAGACCCTGAGCTTATGTGCAATAGGATGGTGCAAGGCGTTCTATTTGCGAATGCAAAATGAGAATGAGTTAGTGCAACTATGGTAATGTGAGATTTTGTATGCTAAATTATTAATGTATACCCCTTGATTCTTTTCTCTGTTTCTCTCGAACTCTGGTCAGTTTCCAGCGTATGAACGCCCTGATGGCATCTCAGTAATCTGAAGCTTCACAACTTGATGTTTCTTTAAAAGATCAGGAATTTCTCTGTTGGCTCAGTGTGTCGAAAGCAGGTTACAACACAATGTGTGTTGAAATGAAGTGACACCAGGGGACCAGAACATCTGATGCTTTTCACAATGAAGGATAGGGATACTGCATCAACCTAAACAGCTTTGTTATCGTTCCCTCATGCAGACAGATCTTTTGCAATCACAAAAAAATAACCTGATATAAAGCAACAAAACTTCCCCGTTGCTTGACCTAAATTAGTGTTACTGTCATTACTGTTGTCCTGTTTCTCATATCTGTCTCTACTTATGGTTGTCTTTGTTCATGTCTGTCCTTGCTTGTGTTTGATAGTTGTTGAGTTATTTGCTTTTGCATTGTTGCACCATAATAGGCTCTGCTTTTACTGCTGCCCATGTCTTTGTCCTGCTTTCACTGTAACTGACATGCTTTTCTTGATTTTTGGTTGCTATTGCAGAGATACGTACTGAAGTTAGCATGTTAACCAGCTAGCTCTGGCCCAATGCTCCTGTGCTTACCATGTACATGCCAAAACTCCTCTTTTTCTCCAAGCTCTTACTCTGGACCACTAGATTCAATGCTAACTAAGCTAACTAGACAATGGCAGCTACAGATAGCAACTGCAGTTGGCAGCAGTTAGCTGTCACTGTAGTGATATGCTGACCCCTCTTTGGGGTAAAAATGTATAAACCTTTGATAAATGGTACGTTATTTTGTTATGTCACAGGCCGACTCAAAAGCTGGGATAAAGATGGAGACACAAGACATGCTGGAAACTAAGAAAAGTGATTTATTTACAAAAATATATATACAAATAACCAACAGAACACAAATAAAGCCTGTCAACAGGTTAGTCAGGGAGAGACAATTTCTCCCACAGAGAGAAAGAGAGAGAGAGAGGCTGCAGGGTCAATACTGACACTTTGTGAAGGTGACTGACCCGTCCTATGGTCCCAAAGCATCAGTATTTGACAAGTTGAGAATGAGAATCAAAAGCCAACTTTTCGTACAAATAAGACCTTTAAAGATCGAGCACACTGGACCCAGTAGCTCATACATTTCAACCCTCCAATCAGCACCTGCAGGACCAAACAACCAGATCAGCAAGAGACAACTTACAAGAATAATTGCATGAATAATTATTGCATATGATTAGGCCATGGAGGGGTGGGTAAAGAAACAGACAGGGCCAGACGTTTGGTTACATTGTTATGGCTTTGAGGGTCCATCGGATGACCAATGCGGCAGCCCACCAGGATTTGTCCCTGTATTCCAGAGGGCATGTTCACCACTGGATAACGTTTTGTGTATATTCCTAATCTCCTCAAATTCTCTAGAAATAAGAGACACTTTTATTATACAAGGGAACAGGATGTACGATGACAGTATGAGATTAGAGAAAATATGCAAAAAGGCCCACATTATGCAAATACCTGGCAGATCCAAAGTACATCAAAAAAGTTGTGAAGTACAGCCCCCTATGGGTGTAAACAAGCTAAAGACAGCAAAACTATGCCTGAACTGACCAAAGGCCATGTGACATCATCACAAGCCTGCCTGGATTAAATGTCTGGGGTCAGACACGGCCCAGAACACCAACGGAAACCCCCAGGCAAGACTGACATATGCAAAAGAGAGGGCAGTGCCACTGGAGCTAATGAAGCATAAAACCCCTGTGAGGCACGAGTGTTACATAAACTCTGAAATGCAGATTGAAACTAGTTAACACCCTATACCAGTGCCTACTGCACACATGGGCAGGAACACTTTCATCGGACGCGTGTTCTGCTACCTCACATGTTAAGTGTCTTAGTGTGTGGATATGTGTGCTCGTGGGGTTGTGTCATTCATAGAGCATGTGTGAGTCACCAGAGTCAGCACAGGTTACATGGTTATATAATGGAATAAAAATAAAAATGATGAAATCATGATGGAGACAAAGCATCATCAGTGACATTAAATCACAAACATCGTAGCTTACTTTTTAGCAGTAAAGAGAACTACCATTTTATTAACTTTTACACGGCTCACTTGTTAAACAATGACATAATAGAGCCGAAGCATAGCAGTTTTCTACATATGTACTTAAGGCTGCATTTAAAGGTGCACTAAGTAGTTTTGGAGAAGAAATTCAAACTTAAATATTTAAATAAGGTCCCGAAAACACTGGTTGAAGCTAGAAAGGTGGCAGGGTCCGCTACATGTGAACAAAGTAAAACAGTATGAAATTGTGTTGTCCTTTAAAGCTCCAGTGTGTCGAATGTAGTGGCATCTAACAGAACAGACTTGGCAGAAATAGAATGTATCCTTCGTAAGTATGTTTTTATTAGTGTATAATCACCTAAAAATAAGAGTTGTTGTGCTTTCATTACATTAAACTGAGCCGTTTATAGCTCCATAGGGAGCGGGTCCCCCTTTTGAAATTTAGTGGGTGTAAATGTACCGTTTGCTGTTTCCTATCAAACAATTTGTGTTGTTAGAAGTTTGAAACCACAATCTGATAAAGGATGATGGTTTGTATTTGTTTTGTGCAAGAAAATCACAGGAGCATGAATCATTGTCGAAGAAGCGAAAACTATAAGATCGGGACAAGAGATAGCATAAAACAAGGATAAACATTGGAGTTTCCTTTTAAAGATGGAAATCTCTGATGAAAGAGGAATGTTTGCAGACTGATGCCCAAGTTGACTGCTTTCTGCTGACAGAGAAGAGTAATGTTTAAGATTACAACCAACCACAATATAGATTACAACCAACCTGCTAATGTTACAAAACCTAGATAATGTACAATGTTTATTAGCAGTACATTAGTTTCACTGAAAAGAAATGCCGCAACGTATAATGTGAAATATTATATGAAATATATACATACATATAGTTATCTACCATAAACAACAGACAAGAAACAGAAGAAATTTAGACACAGTATATAATTTCTGCCACTAGGGGGTCTCTCAATCAAAACAGTATTTTATTCACATTACATACTTACATTAGCAGACTTACTTCCTTACTCTCTGACTCTCTCCTAGAAGTTTAAGCCTCAGGAGACCATCAGTAAAATCAGATTTCTCTGGTCTGAACACTGTTGGAAACATTTGTGATAATGTAAACAGACAACTCAACAAAACATACAACAAACGTCTAGCCTTTTTTAGACATTTGAATGCAGAAAGGTTACATAACATATCTTTAAATAACACATTTTAAATACATATGTATAGTATTATCAGTTTTAAAGGAGACTTGTGTGGGTGTGTGAAAAATGTATTGATGTGCGCAATTATATGTGAAATGTCTTTGACGATTGGACCCCATCATGACGTCTATGAAGCTGTGTATAGCTTTGTATAGAGGCCCCCTAATGGAGTCAAGTCACTAGTGAAGGAGCTGCATGAAGAGATAGGCTTAGAACTGGGTGGATGTGAAGAGGCTTCTGGTGAGCTTAGACCTGGGGCACTAGGTCAATGGGGTGGAGGACTGATGCAAAGTTTGGCAGCAATGACATAATTGGCTTAAGAGGATGACATTAGCTGATGGTTATGAAGGAAGTGGGAGAAAGAGAAATAGGAATGATGAGCAACATTAAGATCGTCTTCCTGATTGAATTTACACATAGCTTCATATCTTGTCCTACAATCTGCTTCATACTGTATTTTCAGCAAATCCATAAAATCTCTACCACCAGACTACAGCGCAGCATCTTTCTTCAGGCTGTGAGACTCCTCAATTCATCCTCCACACTTCATTTTTTTTCCAAGATGTAGCATAAGGGGACTTAACTCAGTTTTTGTTTGACAACTCCTTTTGACAAATGAATGAACCTTTACTTTTACCTTAACCTCTTATTATTTTAAATTGTAAAAATGTACTTCGCATGCTTTTTTTTGTCATTCCTGCGTAAGTTTATTGTCCATTCCAAAGCAGTACAAATCAGATTTAAGTCAGCCTCCTAGGTCTTCTTTAGATTTGGGGCCTGTCCCGGGTGTGTTATCAGCACTGAAACATACAGTATTTTGGTGCCACAAGTCCTACGCAAAATTGGTTGAATTCCACTTCTGTTAACAGATTGGGGGAAAAAATCCTAAATTGTCAATAATAACAGTGTGATTTAAATATACTTCTAGAAATAGATATGTGGGAGGTTGTGAAACTGTTTCCCTTGTACAGCTCCTTCATTGACAAGTCTAAACTAATATGAGGAGAATGAAGTTCCGGTGAACAAGTATTATAAATATTACACGCTTTGAACGTGAGACTTCACTCTCTCCCTCCCCTACTGTCTTAAATTTTTCCACGCACCTTCACCTATTTCCTGGGAGGTGTGGCAGTGAGCTCATAGTCCAATGCACTACACAAATGTGACGAAGATTGTTTTTCTCGGCATACATCATGATCACAAGAGTGACAACTGCTGATAAAAAAAATTTTTTTAGAAGTGAATTTTTCAATTCACATAACCTCACCTATTTGTTCATGTTTCATATCAATAACTGATGTGTTTCCACTCTTTATCAGCAGTTTACACTTGAAACTCTAGCAGCAGTGCTGCTGATGTGTCACTAATCAAGAATGTTGTTGTCAATGATCAGTTTGACTCAGATTGACGGGAAAAGGCCTCGTCAGTGTATGCTTCATTGATTCTCATTCATCACGTCGCGACTCTAGACACTGATCTTCCCCGCTGTTATTACTAAGCGAGGTAAATATTTCCTTTTGCCATTGAGGCCAGAATACCAGGCATGCCGTCAAAGTTTAGTTGGGGCTGTGCACGCGGAATGGCAGGAATGTATTGACTGTTTTTGCCATATATTTGAGAGGTCACCACACAGTCCCAGCATGGCTGCTTCCGTTCCCATCCCAATACCGATAAATAACAAAGACTCTTTGGTCAAAATGGATCAACAGGAAAAAAGACAAAACACAAGAGAGTCCAAACTGGTATTCCTTATGAAGGGAAAACAAACTAAACTGCTGCTTTTTATGTCTAATATGTACACTGTAAACCCGAATAAGTCACCAGAACTCAAAAGAATTGAGGCAATCGATTGCCTCAATTTTTTTGAGTTGATGAACTCAAAAGACAAAATTTTCCAGAACTTAAAGGTTGCTACTTATACCTTTTGATAACCGTTAAATTAAAGTGCTCATTTAGCTCATCTCAAAAATTTGCAGTTAATATGACTTAAAGTTTTCTGTTAAGGCAACTCAATTATTTTCAGTTAATATATTATATATTCTCTCTCAATCACCCCCTTTCTTATTTTGCTGTCTTGTGGGACGGTTCTAGGTGTCAACTTTTGGCCAGTGGTGTAGTCCCACCAATGCAAGGTCTTGACTTTATAGAAACGCAGCGACCAGATTGCATTGATTCCTCATCTCCCTGGATCTGCTCTGTCTGTGTGAGCTGCAGGTCGGGGCTGAGCTATTGACACACACATGCACACACACACAGAGCAGAGAGGACACGATGAAGCCTGCACCTTGACTCAATTAACACAAAATTTAGCAATGGGATACTGTCCTGCAGGGCTGTGCCGAGGTGTGGATGATTCACCGTTTTATTCACACTAACACAGATCTTTCTCTGTGGCCACTGTCTAGCTCACTTACTACTCACACTACTGCTCTCTTAGTCTATTGAGCCGTTTTGTATATTTACGTTCAGGGTAGAACTTTTTTGGCGTATGAGTCAGGTCATCAAATCTCATGAAGCTGAATAGGTGTTATTTTCGGATCCAGTAACTAGTTCTATTATTATTCGCTGTACTGATGCTATTGGTATGTTTGCAGGTTCAGGCTAGCCACACCACATCTAAATGATATTCATATCCTGAGTTGTACCTCTCAGGTAGTCGTGAATTCCTGTAAAGTTATAGGCATGAAGAAAACATTTCTTTGTTTTACATCCTGCGCTGAATGATCACCACCCTGAAAGACCCCAAACAGTCATAACAGGAAGACATAACAGAGAAAGACAGCTGGGTCACTGCAGAAACTGATGCATGCTACCAACAGGATGTGACAAAAACGACTAAATGGGTCATATTTACGTTATGGTGTTCCAGTGGGGAAAGTCCTATCTCAGTGTACCTTTAGGCTAACAAATAGCATCTCATCCTTCACGAAGTTCACCTGACACTGATATGTGGTTATGCTGTTGTATATTTGAATATATTTAACCTCAATATATATGAAAATGACTTATGCATGGATAGGTCTTAATATTCGGATCAACTTTGCATGCCTGCATAAAAAATATAAATAATACATATTTAGATTCATATGAAGTGACTACATTTCTTCATCTTTTTTATGCACGTTACACATAGCTATTGGCATAGCCATTTGGCTATTTAGAATGTATTCAGCCTTGTGAATCCACTCTGATAATATCATCATTCCAACCCTGTGAGGCCATTTGTAGCATTTGTTTCAGACTATTGTTTGTGTTTTTCACTGTCCAGAATAGACAATGAACAAAGCCATGGCCTGGATGCCAGTACTTTTCCACAAGGGCAATATCATTAGTTTCCTCTTGGGAAAAAGGGAGGGTGTGAGTCAGGTGGCATTTGGTGATTTGCTGAGCTCACAAAGACCGCAAGAGACGCGGAATGATAAATGACAAAGACGAGTCAAACCAGTTTGAATTACAGTCTTATAAACTCAAAAAATAGTTGTGTCTTGACTGTAGTCCTGGTATGCAAATTTACCAGATGGGAAACACGTGCAGAGGTTATTGTGCACAGGTAGTGTTCATTAGATGAGTGTTATTACATAAGAACTATTCATCTGAACAACTTAAAGAGGCGGTGGAAGTAGATCTGCTCATAGTAAAGAGTTGTGCTTTTTGTAAGACCAGTGTTCAAGTCAAAGTGCAAGTAACAGTGTGCTTAAAATATCAAAAGTAAAAATACTTATTGTGCAGATGTATGATGCATTATCATGTTAGTATGAATGTATTATTGTAGCTGGTTCAGTTAGCTACTTCAAATCCATCTAAAATGCTACATTTCATAGATTTGAATCCCAAATCTGTAAAAATTATATGTTTTGACCAACTGAGTGAAGGTTAAAATAAAGGTAATAAAAAGTCAAATAAGTAGCATGTTTGAAGTATGAAGCTACATGGAATGGCAATGTCGCTCTGTCAGTCTACCACTTTTGTCCACACTGCTAAATTTCAACAAATATCAAATTGATTTCATCTACTTTTGCACAGATTTTTATGATTTGAAAACTATAAATTAGAGTTGTCAAAAAATACCAAATAATGACAATAACAATGGTATTTAAAAAGGAAACACTGATATCATTGCAATAATAATCATTTATGTTCACATCCTTTCTCACACTGTCATAGTGGAGGGCAGTAGTGCACCTTAACACTGCTTGCCACTTGTTTTTAAATGGAGATAAGGAGACACAGTTTCTACAGTGGTAGCAGCAGTTTAATATTCTTGCCTTTTACTGAAATATCTCAACAGCTATTTTACTGACTGGCATTCAAATTTGGTACAGATAGCCTACTGTTTCCATGGTGCCCAGAGGATGAACATGTTTGAATTCACCTGACTTTTCCTTTAACTGCGTCATCAGCAGGTCTAGTCGGCACTTACACTCTGAAATATTTATACAGAGATTCATAATGTATTTTATACAAAGTCTCATGTTACTCACAGGATGTATGCTTGTGACTTCTGTCATCTGACTTTTCCTTCTAGTGCCATCAGCAGGTTCACCGATGTGGCTTTCAGTAATATATTGAATGAGTTGGGGTTAAAATTGAAATTCATGCTCCCCTCAGAAGAAACTGTCATCACTTTGATGATATTATAATGATGCAATATATTTGATATATATCATTATCATAATATGAGACTATGTATGGTCTTAGATTTTGGATATTGTTAATTTGTAATATGACAGTGTTGTCTTTTCCTGTTTTCTAAGGCTGCAGTACGGTAAAGTGATGTAATTTTCTACACTTACCAGACTACTTCTAAGTTATAATACTTGCCTTTACTCTCGTCAGTCATAATATCCACATTGCATATGAATATTGATCAGAAATCTTATTGTGTTCACATTTTGTGAAAGTACTAATAGTCCTTTCCTACAATATTTTTGCAATATCAATATCAAAGTAGGGCCTATTTGGTCAGAAATATTGTGATATTCTATTTTGTCACCCAGTCCTGACATTTATGAAGCGCTTTTGGGAAGATTCCAAATATCGACGTACATATCATATATTGTAGTATCGCCTAATAATATATTGATATTAGTTTCAGGCCATAACGCTCAGCCCTAAGTTGTTACTTAGTAGATATTAGCATGATAACACACTACATTCCAAAGTTTTTAAGTGCATGTATTTTTTTATGAGCCTTTCAATTCTGAAGTGTTTCAATATTATATTAATCTCTTGATTAGTCTATTAACTCAAAAAAAGAAATAGTCTTCAAGTCAAAAATGACGTGGTTTTGTCAATATAGGTCTCTAAACACAACCACAGCACTGAAATGAATACAGCCTCAGTTACCACAGTAGATAGTCTGATCAGAAACATTGCTAGACATTTAATCTTCAATGAATGATTTATTTGACACCCAGCTAAAAGGGTGTAGCTCTCTTCAACCAGAGGTGAATTAAGGTCCTCCTTACACGTTGAAACATTCAGTCATTCACGCTCATGGTTGAATGAATGATGCACCAGCATTAATCACACCTCCATGCACTATCATGTAAGAAGTGTCCTCTTCCTGAGATCAAGTGAGGAACTGAAAGTAAGGTGATACCAAAAGAAATTTCCAATTTCCATTTAGCAAATTACTATAAAGTATTTTATTAACCTTCTGTGGTCATAGTAAAGTCATTCATTTGAATGTATTCCTGCTTTCTCCCCACACACTTCCTTCACTGCGTATGTTACATTTTAACTTGCTACGGAGAGTCACAGGACATCAGTGATATGAGTCACTGTCTAAATAGGAATGGATTTCAAACCCCTTAATGCCACCAGCTGACTAAAAGAGATAAGTTCAACAGTGTTGTTTGTGTCACTCTTATAAACACAGTATACAGTACACAGTTATGTCATCACATTACTTAACCATATGTAGCATTATGAAATTGATTAGTCTGGGAATTGACACTGTGCTTCCTAATAAATCTGATTGCATTTCAAAGTGTATTGTCGCAAGGTGACTTTTAATCTACTCTTACTTCATTATGGAAAATTACAGAGTCATGGGGTTTGGTCAGCTGAGGACAAACTGATGTATGGAGCTAAACTGGTAAGTAGCAGAGATTTGTAAGCCACTGATCCTGCCTTTTTGATTGGTTGAATCTCGTGTAAAGACTCCTGCAGTCACCCAATCCTCTTCTGGCTTTGAGCAGATTAATAAAGACTTGCTGAGGTTTATATAACCCTGGTCAACAGGTCAACAATAACTGAAAGCCCCAAAATACATAGGGAACACACTGAGTAAGTTTTGAAAACAACTAGTCACTACATGTGTGAACAAGATGAAAAATATCACTGGAAAATAATGGAGCTATTCAAATGTGTCAATACCAACATGTGATAAATTGCCAATGCTATTCTGCTCTCATTTTGAAATTACAGTAAAACAGATGCTTAGACTGGAACTAGCTGATAATCACATGATCAATAAAGAATGTTCCTAGTGTTGCAATATCCTTGAGTACACAAGTCAACAAATCACCAGTCTTTGCATGAGCTCTAAAGCATATTGAAATATCATTTTAGATCAATTGGATGTTGATGTTGAGCAAAAAAGACTTCCAAGTCAGAAAGTAGTTTTTTGTCACAACATAAAGAATGAGCACACGTGTCTTTTTGTCTCCAGAGAAACTTTACTTTAAGTCTCTAAAAATAAAATCCATACAAATAAGAACATATATTCTCTCAGAAAGAAAGGTTTTTAAAGCTCTTTCCCATAGAGCAATCATCACTTATCAACCCTCCACATGTTATGCATCATATATGCCTGACATTAATAAGGATTGGCTTGTCACATTATTACACCAACATTTGGACTGAGGTTATTCAACAATGTGGTCAAATTACAAAATAAATGAACAAAAACTTTATCTTGATGTCTTTATGTATTCTAGGGGTGTTGATGTGTGGACACCTTGCACTGTGGAAATAATGACAATCCAGAAGGCCAGCAACTTTAGGCACCTGGCTGAACCCTTGATAATGTCATGAGTAAGCGAATCCAGTTATGTACTAATCCTGCAACAAATGTCTGAAATGTCATTTCTAATGCTCTAATGCTTTGCATTATCATTATCTTTGAAATTGTACTACATGACAAAGCTGATACATCAAATGGCTTCAAACAAATGTAGTATTCACTGCACAAAATTTACAGGACATGTATGTTTTCTGACTTTCTTTTTTTTCACTAACCCTAACCCATTGCACAATAAGACACGTTTGGTAAGAGGTTTATGAAAGATGCACTTCAAACAAGATTAAATGACATTTCAGCTCTGCAGCGCACTAAATGTACATTGACACACAGTAGATACACAAAAGATAACCTACTATATGGGGAAATGTATATAGTGAGTGATCCAGTGAGCCCTGAATTTTATTGTACATGTAAAAATAATGTAACAGACTCAACACACTTTTCAACAATGTGAAACATGAGAGATATGCATAAAAAATAAACTGATACAGAAAGATAAGCATTGGTACTTGTGGCTTTTTGTTATGATACAATAGTAGTGCATAAGAAGCTGCATGTTTGTTTCAAATGTAACACAGAATACAGCCACAAAAAAAATTAACAAAAACACAGTAGTAGAAAATACAATATATGAAGTCCCTCACAGTGACAACACATTTAACAGCCAATCAAAATGGATAAGTACCATTCTATCATATACTAAGTTTGGCTAGTTCTTCTTCTCAGATGAAAACACTTGTTTATCAAATAAAAAAAATGTTCATTTTTAATCTTGTGCTTCTTCTCTTCATTTACTGTCCTGCAAAACACACACATATTCTAAATACCAGATATCTGCTGTAAGCTTGACAAAAAAGTTTTTGATGCAATACTTTCAGTAGACAAAATCAAACTCTCAGCAGTAGTGGAAAAAAAAGCTTAAATCACAGAATACATTTAGGTTTTACCATACAAAAAAGGAGGACAAATGCATATGAGTGTAAGGCAAATATTAAATTAACTTTGAGGACAACAATTCTGAAAATCTCAGTAGATATTCTGAATGTAGGATTAGCTAACGACAAGCGCTGTACAAAATGGACACACCAGTGCCAATAAGCTTCATAGTCTTAAAAGAGTATAATTTTTCTCATATGGAGAAGTTTAATCATTTAAAAAAAATGATTAGATTATGCTTCGATCCCTGTTAGAGAACTACAGAAAGACAACTGTAAATATTACAGACAGAGCTGCTCAAATCTCTGGAGATTCCATTGTTTGTTTGCAACTCCCAATCCCCCAAGTCACGTCCCGCTTAATAAAAGCCCCCCCACCCCACCAGTCCGCTTTAGTTCAGTGCAGGGTTCAACTACAATGAGAAATAAACAAACATGAAGATGCCCAAAGAGCAGACGAGCATCAGACCCACGTTGAGCAGAATTTTAACTCTAGGTGGCTCGTAAAGCATCTCTGCAATGTCTACCTCCTGTACTGCTTTTTGCTGAGTGCTCTGTGCTCCCTCCTTACATCCACAAAAGCATTCCAGCACACGCAGACACCCGCTAGTCTCTTCATTACCATGGCAGCCTTCCTCTGCTATGCTCATCTCCATCCTTCCATTACCAAATCGTTCTGTGGGGGTGGTGGTAGGGGATGTCTCCATACTAGGGGTTGCTGGATCATGTTCAGTGGATGGGACCAAGAGTTTGACATCTGCCCCATCCAAACATTTCTCCTTTCTGACATCCGCAGGCAGTTCTTTATGGAGGCCACCATCACCATTATTATGACTCTTCTCAGTCAGTCTGTAAATTTCCTCACGGTCCTTCATGGGGACTCTTTTAATGCTGCGGAGCCCCCAGACTGTGGTGGTGCGAATCTGCTCCTCATCTGGTGGGGAGGTGCAGAGGCTAACCACCACCGCTACCAATCCTGAAATCCAAAACAGCCCAGCAGCAAAATACATGTAATGAACACTGACGATGAAGTAAGGCCTATCATCTGGCTGGTCACAGCGAGGCTGACGGTAAATAAAAGCTAGGATGAGTCGGAGGGTGCCCAGTATGAAACCAGTCATGCCTCCCCAAAATGCACCTTTCTCATTACACCGTTTCCAGAACACACCAAGCAGGAAGAGAGCGGCGATCGGTGGAGTGAGGTAGCCAGCAACTTCCTGGATGTAGAGGTACGTCTGTCCACCTTGCATTTCAATAATTACAGGGACCCAGGCAATACTGATTGCCACCATGATCACAACGAATATGCGGCCCACAATCAGCAGCTCGCGCTGAGACGCCTTCTGTCTAAAACTTTGGTAGATGTCCAGTGTGAAGATGGTGCTTGAACTGTTGAAGATCGAGTCTAGATCACTCATCAAGGCAGCAATCATGACAGCCATCATAAGACCCCTGAGTCCCACGGGCATCACTGCCATGACGAGCCGTGGGTAGGCAATGTTTGAGCAACCGGCCTGCGAACCACACACAGCCATGCAGTGCTCAGGCCCAATGCAGGCGATCTCGTCAGCAAACAAGATGCGGGAGATCATTCCTGGAATAACTATTAGAAACATGGGCAGGATCTTGAGAAATCCAGCCATGAGTGTAGAGCCCTTAGCGTGAGCAATGTTCTTAGCTGCTAGTACTCTCTGAACAATGACCTGGTCTGCACACCAGTACCAAATAGATGCAGGGGTCTGGCCCAGAATGAATCCTGGCCATGGAATGTCTTCATCCAGGGGACCTCGAAGGATGCGTAGAGAGTCTGGTTTTGGCTCAATACGACAGGAGGGAGAATAGGTGTAGTTTCCAGCAGCCATTATTGCAGTAACATTAGGAACTGCCTGCATGTACTTAGTTCGGACACCCTCTAGCCCACCAACTTTGATTAGGCTGATTGTGGTTAAGGTTAGCGCTCCAACTACCATCAACACTGCCTGAAGTGCATCCGTGTACATTACTGCCACCAATCCACCAGTGACAGTGAGCAGTGCAGTCATACTGATGAGCAGAAAAATAGACAGATAAAGATTCCACCCCAGGGACTCCTGAATAAAGAGAGCGCCAGCATACAAGTCCACAGACAGCTTGGTAAAAATGTAAAGTAACACAGACAAGGAAGCAAAGTAAACCTTCAGCCTGTTGCTGCCGTAGCGTTTTAACAGATATTCAGGCATGGTGTAGACTCCCGAGTGGATATAGACAGGGATGAACACCCAGCCAAGCAGCTGCAGAAGAAGAAGTGCATTAAATTCCCATGCTCCAACAGCAAAGCCACTTGCCGCTCCTGACCCAGCCAGGCCTATGAAATGTTCGCTGCCAATATTGCTGACGAAGAGTGATGCACCAATCACTATCCACGTCATGGAGCGTCCAGCCAGGAAGTAGCCGCTCACAGTGCTGCGATTGGCTTTCCACATGGCAAGAAACCCAATGATTAGCACCAAGATAAAATACAGTGCTACCACAGCTATGTCCGCTGCTTCCATTCCAGGACCCATTTTTACAGATCAAAAAAAAAATCTTATAACTATACGAGTCCTTGCAAAAATGTGTACACAAACAGTCAACGTTATAGATATAATTGTCAAAAAAAGGAGCAATGGAAATGCTCTGCTTTGGTTTGCTGTCTGGATGGAAGCTGTAGTATCCACCGTCAGGTCAAATTCACTAGTCGTGCTTCGGAGGGGGTTATCCACCGGCACTGAGGTCGTTCTAGTTTTAGAGGAGGATGTTGTGGGCCTCTGGTCTAGAAAAGCCTAGAGTAAATATTCCTGCAAGACAGCAAAGACAAAGAAAAACACCTCATTAGAGCCTTATTTGAGAGGGAAACACACCGAACAAAAATGCTTGAACGTTTATAACAGCCTCTCTGACTAGGAGCAGGTAAAAAAAAACTCAAAGTGAGGTTAAAATTTACAAGAGTCAAACTGAACATCATATCATAGTCCCTAACACAAAATGATCAAAATCACTAAGGAGAGAAATGGTCATAGCACACTATAAACCACGGGACGATAAATATGACTTGCAGTACTTTTCCAGTGCCAGTCCATGGGTTTAACCTACGTATGACTTTCCTCCTTAATCTTTTTAACACAAAGAACTCAAGCCATGCCACTGTAAAATCTTCAAAGTCAGATTAAGAGAATTATGTAAGAAATCAAGAAGAGTCAAGAAGGATGTTTCCTGACTTGTGTCATCTTCACAACCTCGCACTAATAACAGACATACTTGCATATAGGTAGTTATACAGGCACAATTTTCCATGTTTTTGTGGATGTCGCATCAGAGTTGGTGAGTACTCAATACTGTATAAGAAAGAACCTATTTAGTGCTTTCTGTACTAACTAAAAAATTCACATGCTACAAAATCTGTTCTTCCTCTGACACCGGTGTTGTCAAGGAGGAAGTACAGGCTTTTTCAGCTTCTATTTCTAATCCTTGCCTCAGGGTAGCCAAGGGTGCCCCCTGGCTTTTTTTTTTTTTTTTGTTATTTTCGTTGTGTTAAGCTTATTGGCTAGAGTTTGGGGCAATGTTGTACTAATGTTGTAATACTGAGGAACAGTCAAGTCAGGTACCTAATGAAGATAGAAGGTTGGATGAAATTCGAGAATGCTGACACAGTCACACATATTCAAATCTTTATAATAATGATTATGTACGTTTCAATATCCTGCATGCTCTCAGTTAGTGGACTGCAAGATCACCGTTTTGAATCCCTGCTGTTGGTAAGGAAATGTGTGGCAATTTCTGCATTTCTAGCAATGGGCATTTCAGCATTCACTCAGCATTTTTCAGGAGGAAATGTTTTAGTTGTTTTTTAATGTTGCTTTTTGTACTTTAAATTGCAGCGTTAGCTCATCTAGCGTCATAGCTTCATTGCTTTGCAGAAGCCTGTTGTGCTCCTCGCTGGTAGCATGTGTGTGTTGCTGCCGTGTAATTCACTTTGAGGTCTTGCCCTGAAGTTAACAATATCGCTATGTGTGAAGAAGGGGTCAAACGTCAGGAATAATTCCGATTTGCAACATTGAGTAAGTCTGATTAGGACCAATGAACTTGTTGCTCAGTAGACGTGGACATCAGCTCAATGCATCCTGGTACACATGGGCATTGCCAGCATGATTGCACAAGCAGAATAACTCAGCTTTCTTGGTCAATATAATACAAACTGTAAATGTATTGCTCTAATTGACCATACTTATCATCAACACTGATTGGAAAGTCACATAAAAGTTGTCAAAATCTCTTTTTAAGCATCTTTGGAAAATGCTAAAGACATCCACTTTTTGCACCTCTAATAAAATTGTGGGGCTACATTTTATGGTTTAGGCCATGCATAGATAAATAGTAGAGAGGTGCAACAGGACATTACCTAACCACACAAAATTACCTCATGCTGGAAGTCAAACCATGAACTTACACCTAGTTGTATGCAACTAACGTCTGCTAAATAATTCAAATTCAATAGATAATACATAATTGTGAGGTGGATCAAATTGAGCTCGTATGCCAGCAAGGGGTAAAATAAGCATGGTAATGTGTGTGCACATCTGTTTTGTATCTCTCTCTCTCTCTCTCTCTCTCTCTCTCACACACACACACACACACACACACACACACACACACACACACACACACACACACACACACACACACACACACACACACACACACACACACACACACACACACACACACACACACACACACACACACACACACACACACACACACACACACACACACTCACTTGGATGTCCGGCCCCTTGAGGTTTCAGCCTGCCATGCATGGTCGAAAATAACCCCGCGGGTTTATCTTCACAACCAGGCTTTATGCATAACCATCCCTCTCAATAAAAGAAGTCTTTGTTTGCATTTTATCATGTCTTCATCAAGGGCTATGCTCCATGTGTTCACCATAAACTGTCCAAGAGACTCTGGCTCTGAACTACAGCAAAGTCATTCAAAAGATTCTTATTTTTTTTTTTTTGCAAAGTTAAATAATGTTAAATTGAAACATAATCACTACCATCCTAGTATGCCAGGACCTACTGCTACAGCCCTCACTTATATCGCTCCCAAGATTATTATAAATGTGGCCCTGCCAGTACCACAGGGACACTACTTTAGCCCAAGCTAATTCTTATATTTGAGTTAAACAAAAAACAAGAAGTGTAATTCTTCTATTCTTCCCCTTTCTAAAACTGATCATTGACTCAGACAAAGCAAGGCTCAATCAATGATGAAACGGAAGTACTGCTATGATAAAGTTGTGAGTTTGTGCCAGGTATTCAAAAGACAAGAGAGATTTCAAGGCAAACCAGCCCTGACATGCATGAAGCCCAGAGAGGTAAGAATTACCTATACCCTTAAACGATAAATTCAACCAAAAATAATAATCCTGTCATACTCACCCCCATACCGATGGAAAGCCGGGTTAAGTTAAGTGCTTCAGCTAATTTTTTGCAGGCACATGTGTCAACTTGCATGTAAACTTGCATAATAAAGAAAATATAACAAGGACAGGTATTTCAACAACTGTCATTCATGAAGGACAGGTGTGTTTTAATTTAATAACAGTCATTCATTAAGAACAGGTGTGTTTTATTTCAACAACTGTCATTCACACCGAGTTGCCAAAGACACCCACCCTCCAGACACAGCTTGTGTAACCGCGGAAGAGAACTGACTACTGTGTGTTCAGGTTTGTTTGTTTTTTAAAAATAACAAATCATTTACAACTATATATTCTATCAAACTGATGAAAATTGGACACAAAAGCATTATAGTACTTTGTTGAAAATACAGATTTGTTTACAGATATTTGTTTACAGATATTTACATAAATATTGGTGACTGTTTTCATCCAGCATTGTATGAACTTCGTACACCTTATTTTCACATTATAATATCATATATGATATATTAGAATCACATTAAGCTCAGCAAATCTTCCTCAGCATGCAACCATACCAATGGAAAGTCGGGTTAAGTTTTTTTAGTTCACAAATGATTTCTGGAGCTTCCCCCCTTTTTTAAGCCGAAACTTTCACAGTAGCTGCTGAGCTAAAATAGTTAACATGCACCCTGTCTGAAGTGGATGCACAAGCTCGCAAAACAGCTTAATTTGGGCTTTCCGGGCTTCTGGAGACTTGGATTAGGCTGGACAAGGTGTATGGAGCCCTTTAATGTCTTATTTTACCCTTTAAAGCAAGTCCCCATTTACTTCTGCTGTTTAGGAGAATGCTGCAACCCTGTTTTGCTGTGAAGCTCCAGAAATGTTTTGCGAGACCTAAGAAACTTCTGCTCTACTTTCCATCGTCATGCAGCTGAGCAGATAGCCTAACCACTGAATTTTCATTCGTCAGCACACTTATCCTTTAAGTATAGCAAGCTCCAAAACCTATGCAAGCCAAACTTCTTCGTTTTTCAGGCTTCCTTTATTTAACAACTGAGAAACAGTTCAGATCAACGGTACGCAGGTCCACACATTTCAAAGGGAGACAAATAGGCCAAATGCTTCACCTTCTGCTTTGAGTCATAACAATGAACACAAAACCAAATCCAGCTGTGTGGGGATGCAGGTGAAGTCATGGCGGGACCAGTGGCGTGCCATGCATAGTTAATGATCAGAACAATGGCTCATTAATTACTGGGCCAGCTGTGGCAGTGAGCCTCAGACTACCTTTGAGAGTACAAAGAGGAGGCAAAACCAGTTCGCGGCCAGGCAGCGCACAGATGCTCGTACTGTATGAGGCGGAAGGAAATTTCTAGAACAGTCACTCATTCATCCGACTGCAAAAACGCTGCGCATCTCCAAGGAGCATTTGTATTCCTCGTTGTTACAAATCTTAAAAAGCACTTCCTGATTCGTATATAAACTGTAAACACGCAGTCGAGTCTTCAATTTAATGTAACTCAGGTGTTTCAAGCATTTCTGTCCCCGACTGACGTCTCTACAGTTACTGAGGATACACATAATGAATGACATAGAAACGGCCATTTACCAAAACAACAAGCTGAACAATGACACATGTTTTAATAGAGTAAAGAAGCCACTTTAATGCTCCACATACACTTAACTCACCGGCCCCGCTGTTTAGACCCAGATAAGCACTGAAGAAGTACCTTTGTTAGCTCGCGTTAGCACAAGCGCTACAAGATGCTAAACGACACTGTAGCGTTACCCGACTGAAGGAGAGATGTGGATGGAAGGAGGAGGAGGAGGAGGAGACGTGACTCCCTCCTGAAGAGAAGACCCCCCGGGATAGATTGCTCCTCTTACCGAGCACTGCTCCGTGTCAAAGAAAAAAAGTGTGAATTTAACGGTGGGCAGCCGAGTTATCTTCTCTGCTTGTTGTCTGCGGTCCCAGGAGCTGTTGACACCCAGTGCAACAATGCCGCGTGCCTCTCCCACTTATAACGCGCTCGTTCAGATCCACGCCCCGTACCAGCACGTCACGTATCTGTGGTAAAAACGCTTCTGGAAAGTGCTTCAGCCAATTATCACGGACATGTGTCGACAAGTATGTTCAAATAAAGAAAATAATAACATGGACAGGTGTGTTTTAACTCAGCTACTGTCAAGCACAACGTGACAACGCCACGCCAAACACACCCACCCTGCAGGCACAGGTTGTGTAACTGTGTTGTCAGGTTTTAAAAAAATAAGATTATAAATAAAAACACACCATTTACACCTGTATATTGTATCAAACTGGTGGGAATTGGATACTAAAGCATTATAATGCTATGTTGAAAATGCTGAATTGTTTACAGGTGTTCATAAACATAGATGTATGGATTGGTGATTGTTTGCATCCAACTTTGTATTAACTTCATGCACCATAATATCACAACATGATATCATTATATGATATAATCTAGTTAAGATCAGCAAATCTTCCTCAGTATGCAGCCACAAGTAGATGCAAACGTGTCTAATTACAGAAATAACACACCTTCAATTACCCTGATCTGTTGCAAATCAAAGAAACTACTAGAAACCTTTGACGAGCTAATCAGATTATATGGAGGTGCCTGTAATCTGGAACAATCTAGAAACTGCCAATTGCATGCTCTCTGAAGAAGGATTTATTCAAAATG
Source organism: Diplodus puntazzo (assembly GCA_963678695.2). Classification (NCBI taxonomy): domain Eukaryota; kingdom Metazoa; phylum Chordata; class Actinopteri; order Spariformes; family Sparidae; genus Diplodus; species Diplodus puntazzo. Next base: position 15,857,959 of record OZ023164.1, on the reverse strand, counting down.
TCTCTTATTCTCGTGTGTCAGTAATATTGCTCATAAGAGATGAAATGTTGTCCATACTTGGCGCACGTTTTCACTTTTACAATAAAGTTACACAAATTGAAGTTACCTGGCACAGTCGCAGCTATTCATACAGATCAAGAGGAAATGATTGTCCTTTTAGAGCAATAGAAGGATGAACTCATGGCCCAGCATGACTAATATTCTAAGTATCTATTGTGCATAGTCCATATGGTTGTACTGGCGCTCACAGTTCAGCCACATTAAGTTCACTCTCTGCAAAAACAATTCATATTACATGAAATATGGAAGGAGGTGCACATCTCCAAATCTCATCAGATAGCTCCCATGTGGAGTGGGCTCTGAGATATGTGTGTGCATAAACTCATAATAATAATAAGAAGAAGAAGAAGAAGAAGAAGAAGAAGACGAAGAAGAAGAAGAAGAAGAAGAAGAAGAAAAGAAGAAGAAGAAGAAGAAGAAGAAGAAGAAGAAGAAGAAGCATGTGCAACATGGCAACGACAACCCCAACATAACAATAATACACTAGTAATAAATAGCCAATTGCCATATTGTGATAACAACTGTCAGCAGCCTCAGCAGTCAGAGGAGAATAAGGTTAACATGGTTGACTTCCAGCAAAACATCCCGCAAGGCATACACAGCTTTGCATGGTGAGTGAGACAGAGTAAATTTCCACTCACTCCTGTAGACAGATATCTTGGAAATTTCCACTTCACCAGGAACTACATTTCCCAGCCAGCGCCGACTGTGTTGCGTGTTTGTCGAGCGACCCGAGACAAAACATGACAGCGCCGATCGATGACCCAGATTGAGCTGGAGGTTTATCAGTTAGTTCACTTGCCGTTTTGTATCGATGTCTCTGCGCGTCTCCTTTATTTTGTACGTGTGTGTCTGACGAGCAGACATGTCTCACGCGTCACAGCTTTGCGACGCGCTGCGGCTACTCACGTAATTACAATACAGAGAAAAGACGTGTTTATCAATAGATGACACGCACTGTAACAACCTCCCTGTTGAGATGAGAGCTCAGGTGAGGGCAAGAAACTGTCTGGAAAGTGATACAGGTTGGAAAAATCTTAATTTTCAATCTAACCAATAATATTTTGTCACCAACTTGAATGAAAGAGTTAGCCTTATGAGTTTAAATGTCTGGTCATGACCAGATCAAAACCTCTGATCAGTATTATGTATTATATTATTCTATGTGGCAATAGAAGGACTACATGTTTAAACTAGCCTCCATAAGGTATAACAACAAAAAAACATGACAATAACAAAACATACCCATAAAAACAAGTGTGACCATGAAGCCCAAATATGCACTATTTCATCTTGGTTAAGACGTTAGAAAACTGATTCGGTTCATCAGAATCAGAATCAGAATCATGGATTATTGCATTTCATTTTTCATAATTATTGCTCAATATTTGGTTTGTCAACTCAATACAATAAAGCTCCCAGAGTCGTCCTATTGACTCAGAGTGTCTGACACTCAGAGCGAGGAGTTTAACGGTTTGATGGCCGCAGACACAAATGATTTCCTGTGCCGCTCTGTGGTGCATCTTGGCGGGATCAGTCTGGTATAAATAAATGATATTGTCTAAACGCCTAGTAAGTTCAGTTTATCATGTTGTTGTTTTTTCTATTGGACCTAAGAAATACATTCTGAAAAAAATACAAATAACCTATCAAAAAGTTCAATTAAGATCAATTAAGACATGATTCTTTTTGCTTTTACTCAAATCTGAATTTATCACTTGATTATTTTTGCGACAGTGTTCGTGGCAAAACATCATATAAAAGACAGTAAAGCGAATGAGATGAATAAATGAAATAATTGTTATTTAAACAAACTTTTTTATATATATAGGTCTCACATTTATAAGAAATATGTAGGCATTCCATGAATTTATATCCCGTCCAGAAACGAAGAAATTCTGGTCAAAAAATGTTCACATAACACAGCAGTCGGCATATAATCATACTCAAAACACTCACACAATAATCATACAAGCTGCATTCTTTCTTCCTCCGATATAGAAAAGCATGCAATAGTAATTCTGTCAAAAGAATCGTGCTTTAGCGTATAAACTAACTAATAACATTAATAAGAAATTAAGCACCGAGGCCAGAAGAGGAGCTTGTGTAGAACATCTGTTCCAGTGAGCGCTCAGATGAGCGGAAAAGCCAGTAGTTTCCCATCGTGATTTTAGATTTTGCAGACAGCATACGCAACTCCTGACTGTAGATCGGCCGCTGCTTTTTGATCTTGTAAGATTATCAGTGCCAATATCAGCATGATGCGATGTCATGCATTGTGCAGTGAGTAACTGATCCCATCCAGGCCTGGCTCATCTCATAAGTGCCTAATGATTGAATAGGATGCTGCTCACTTTGGCCTGCTTTTGCTTTGTCATCCCAATCACAAGACCTGTGGTGTCGTTTAGAATCAGCGCTCAAGAGCAGCTGTGCTTCATGGCGGGGTTACAATGAGAATTCATGAGAGGTTGCCAGTTTTGTTTAACCCGGCTGCCCTGCTGGCTATTTATAGATATAAGTCGTGGGGATGCAAGTTGATACTACAGTTTGAAAGCACCTCTATAATGTACATTTGAAACAATGGTAGCGAGAACGTAGATTCTAAGAGATTCATTAGATGAAGGTGTCTGTGTGCCTCGCTTGAGTCGCAGCATCCAAAATGGTGATGTTGGAAGTCACAAAATGCTCTCAGCTAATGCCAACGGTGTGAGCCAGGATGATGTTCAGTTGCTATATCTCTGTGTCTGATAGATGAGATTGTATCAGATTCACATGATGAATTCACAGAGCTGCTCGATAGTTTGTTCTTAATGCCAAAACTTGTTTAAAACCGTTCAAGGTTAATTTTTTCCGCTGCTTCAAAATGGTCAGATTTCACACACCTAGCTCACTCCATTACTCCAAAGGCAGGGTCAAAGTGCAGTCGATGCAAATGTAACATGCTCAATGACTTTGACTGACCACCAATTTGCAGTGTATTTGATCAACTATTAGCTATTGTTGTGGAATTTCGGCTCACTTGACCATTCAGGAGAGATGAAGAAGGCTCAGAGACACCGAAGACCTACGTTGAGATAGTTTATAAAACAAGGTCTTGGAGGAGCAATATAACATCACGTCTGTCTACAAAGTGTTGCCACGATAATCCTAACTAGCCTTCCCAAGTGTCCAAATTATATCTTACAGCTTCAGGAGGCGGTGCTTCCATACATGGTTATCTGTTTAATAACATAGCAAGTGGGGTGATGCAGAATCTCTTCCCTCTAGCCAGAGAACAAGGAGGTAAAATAGGTCAGAGACACTACATCTGCTAACATAGATAGATCGAAGGTTAACGCCTGTACAAGACACTTATGACTTGCTATTGTGTGGAGACATACTGTCCGTGGATAATCATATTTCTTACTCAACAGCTGTTATTGTTTTTGTGTTTATTGGCAGTTTGTGTATCTGTGTTACTGCTCACACCCTTCTTTGTTCCCTCATTAGGCTTCCATTCAGGTTTATCGGGTGGAAGGCCACAACAGAGATCCAGCCAGACAACTCGCTCTGCTGCCAGCGAACAGAGGAAGACAGACCAAGTGGAACAGGAGTTGGCTCCAGTGTGGGTCGGTTATTTTCAGCCATCTATTGCCTCTAAACTATAATTAGAGATGGAATGTAATTAGGTACATTTTCCCAATACTGTACTTATTATACACTTTTGAAGTACTTGTACTTTATTTGAGTATTTCCATTTATTTCCACCTAATACTTCCACTACACCACATTTCAGAGGCAAATGTTCTTTTACTCAATTACATTTATGTGATCATTTTAGTTACTGTTACTTTGCGAATTACCTTCTGAATCAGAGCCGAAGTCGCGTGTTTAATTGTAGTTTATTTTATTAGCAACAGATGAAAAAACACTGATTTCAAAATTTTTATAAATGCTAAATATTGAATTCAACAATCAGCCAGATCAATAATCATTTGACACTTTGTACAGTATACAGTGTAGACACACATGTAACTATATGTACACGTTAATTATTTTTACTTCTAGTTCATTTCATATCAGATACTTTCACTCAAATACTTTTAGTATGCTTGACTCTCACTTTTACCCTAAGTGATATTTTAACATGATAGCTTATAAAATATGATTTTTAGGTACTTATTACAAAACTATTATGCTGTCAGCGGTCTGCCCTGTGATTGTCTCTGCTCAGACATTCACCAACTATAACGTTAAATTTATTCTTATGACAGAAGGGACCACTTAACAGAACCAATGCTTTTTTCTATTTTTGGAAAAGCCCAGTTAATATAAATTAGGGAGGGAAATCTGCCTCAGTCTCTACCGTATGTACGTACTTACAAAGATTTCTCCTTTCAAAAAGAAAAAACTCAAAGGCAATTATGTTGCAACAGCTAGCAGTTTAGGTTCTGTTTGAACACTAAAAATTAATGTTAGTGTTAATTTCTAACTGGAAATGTGAGCTACCTGCTGTGATCTTGCTCTCATGTCACAATGGCCCGACATCGAAGATTATGTAACGCACAGATTTCCTTCCATTCGATGACCAGAAGAAAGAGAGGAAATGTGCTAAGGGGATAACGGGATGCAGGATACCTCTAATATGTTTGCCATTGCTTTTTTTGTCCATGAATTGGTGGGTTGATTCTAACTGGTAACAACTTAGTGTCTTTGGCAGGGTTATGGCTGTGATTTCTATTTGATATGAATCCCTGCAAAGCTATTTATGGACAAACTTCAGGAGGACAAGAGCTTGTGTACAGGAAAGCACCTCGCTGCCTTGTGTGAAGTCATCCTACTTTGTTGATAGTGCCAACACTGCACAAGTAGGAGTAATTTGAGACATGCTCCTTCTGATTAAAATTACTGGAGGAAACTGTCTGTCCTCAGTGGCATTATTGTGACCTCTGTGCCCCATCATAGTCTTAAAGGGGCTCTATGTAACAATTTTTAGTTGCATTTTTTCCATAACTGATTAAACAAGCTGTTCTCCAAGGAAAATAAGGTCCCCTGAACACTGCTTGACGCTAGAAAGGGTGGCAGGGTCCGCCATAAACAAAATAAAAGAGTATGAAGCTGTGTTGTCCTTTAAGGTCAGTTTGTTTATTCAGTTTATTCAGTCATGAAAACAGTGTTCATTTAGTTTGTTTAGGCATGAATAAAAAATCAGTCAATGAAGATCTTTCTCTTCTGATATAAAATTCGTAACCCAAACTACAAAATGCACCTTTAATGAGAAAGAAAAAACACATATAGTGGATACTCCTGCAGCGCAATCCTCTTCATTTTTGATTTAAGATCATCTATGGGGATTTTTAATCTTCTTCTGGATCCAAATGATGACCATAATACACAAGTGATGGACAGTCATGCTGTTGGTATTGTAGAGAATACCTTAATCTTGCGTTATTTACATGGATGAATTGTGCTAAACTTAAACATGCACAATGGCACATAATCTTCCAGGACCACTTGGAGTTGATATTTCCAGTTCAAGTTTTGTTGAAACTGCACAGTACATTAGCTACTAGATGTCTGAATGACCAGTTGTAGGTTAATGTTGAATTACAGAAAAACAGAAGTTCCACATTCAACATCATTACCACCAAAGATCACTTGAATTTGTCGAGGAGTTGTTATTTCTCTTTTACTAATAGACAAACAGACAGACAGACAGCGTGGAAACAACCCTCTTGGCGGAGGTAACAATAAACCCATTGTTCCCCTCTCTTGCCCAACTTGGTTGTGGCTGAGTGGAAACACAAGTGTACTGTACAGCGCTCTCCATGTGTACAGTATGCACACGAGACCATAGCTCCCCCTTTGTTTCACGTTAGTCATAACCAGGATACCTTTGAGTTTGCTGATTTAACCAAACACAAACAGTGGTGAACCCGGGTAACACATCTCCCGGGTCTGGTTATCAGTGACTGTATGTGTAACCATGAGCTTTAAAAAAATAAGCACTGAGCTTGTCTTGCAAACAATCTTACTGATAAGATCAATTAAATAAATACCAGTAGTAGCTTACAGCTTCAAAGGCTGTGCGGTCTCAAAACATGTTTCACATTTTTCAAATCTGTATCAGCATGTGTAACCATGGTGATAGAGATCCCTCTGAGGATACCAAAAATTCTGTGAATGTTGGAGCTTGTTCACGGGTGAAAGTCAGACACAAAAACATAAAGGGTGTAAGAGTAAACAGAAGTTCTGGTTTTTCAATAAGACATGAGATAAGTGAACACACTTTAAACGATGTTCACGCAGATGTAACCGGCTTATCACTGTCCCACTTTTAGAGCACAGCGGGCAGGTACTGTACTGTTCCAATACTGCTGTTTCTCACCGTGTCTATATAAAGCCTTTCTATTATTAGGCATACTTTCCATTGGTAAACACTGTATTATGTCATTGAGTCTATAAAAAGATTTTCTACTATAACAGTGGGCTCATGTTCTCTGGTGCTACATGGATGAAATAAGTGCCAACGATTGTTAGAAACCCTGCTTGATATCCACATGAGACAAAAGGCTTCAAAACATGTGGAATATTCGCTGCAAGTTTTACCAACCGATCTGTAAACGTGTGATGCAGGTCTTGTCTACAGTGTTATTTAACAGTAGCCGACCGTGTACTTTTGTGTACTTGTTTACTTGACATTATCAGTTTCATGCAAATTCGTTGCAACAGTGAAATAATGTAAAATAATATTTTTTTAAAAAGGCAGATGCTAGTCACTATAACCAACATTACATGTCTTCATACAACATGCAGGACAGGAATGGACCAAACGGGCAGGTTAAGAGTCACATCTTAAAGATATAACTTGGTTGACTTCAGCACTGCTTGTTTAAACTATACATCTTGAGATGTAATAGTATTAAAACCAGATATGATCGTTCACACCTCTTCCCAAGCGTTTGACTGTGTGTTGAAAAGTTGTGGGGACATGAGGGCTCAGATGAACAAAACATTTCAACATACATGATTTTAGTCGGTGTAATGAGGGGATGGTACGAAGTCAAAACAGATATTTACAACAGGGAAAAACATTGCATAATGATGCCTGAAAATTAATTTAATCTCTTCTGTTAGTGAACATGTATTGGTACATGCTCTTTTTTAGCACATTATTAAGTAATTATATTTTTAAAAATTGATGGGGACAAAATTGGTCATTTCAAAAGGTGGTGGGGGCATGTCCCCAGCATCCCTTGTGTAAATGACACCTCGACATCTTCAGCTTTCCTTCACCAGCTCATATTGGCAACAGCCAAAATAACTTGCCCTCATCTTAACACGATAATATTATTGCAGGATATATAAATGTAGGAATCATTTAGAACTCCTTTCAGTGTTTCAAAATATGACAAAAGTTAATGAAATGTGTAGGAGGGACTGTAAATGGGGTTGGAGGTCACATTTGTCCAAAATTTTACGAACTCAGAAATATTTAGTTTTTCCATCAGTGAATAAACAAGCTGTTCTCAGAGGAAAATAAGGTCCGCAGAACACTGTATGACGCTAGAAAGGTGGCAGGGTCCGACAAATATAAACAAAGTTAAACAGTATGAAACTGTGTTGTCCTTTAAGGTCAGTTTGTTTATTCATTTTATTCAGTCATGAAAACAGACTAGAGAGTTTGTTCATTTAGTTTGTTTGTACATAAAAGACAAATCACCTCCAAACCACCTTCTATTCTTATTTCTTCCCCAAAACCTACATTCAAGTTTATTTTATGGGGTTTTTTTCCCTCGGATTTCTTCTAATGGTTTGCCTAACTGTAAAATAGTTGTGGTTATTTCCTTTGACAAAGCAGTTTTCAGATGTGTTTAAGTGGAAATAAACATTGGGTTGAATAAAGACTTGCAGGTCAGTTTAAGTACCTGGATGTCAGGGGGATCACAGGGAAACAAAGACTGTTGCTATTCAATATTTTGTTATCTGTATTCAGCTCATGCCTTTTATTCCTAACACACATCATTTGTGCTATGTTGAGACATTGCAGTCCTAAAAATTACTCACTTTTCAAAATGATTCACTATTGATCTTTTAAACGTCATTGTTTATTGGCCACATTACATGAGATTAAGCAAATACAAGCAGATTCCAACATGTTTTGCATAATACTGGAGCTCCATCTAGAGACACAAACTTGTACTTGCTCTTCCTGGTGTCCACATGCAGTCTGTTCTCTGCCCACACAAGTTATAACCAAAGCCCAAGTTGAAAATGTGTTATTTAAAGTGCAACATTACTTCTGACATACAAAGAAATATTAATATTGTTAATACGACTAGAAATGCAGACTTTACAGTACATCGCAGGGACAAAAATATCTCTATACAGAGTAACACTTATGCTGTATTTAAATGAAAGGGAATCCTGTAAGGTTGGGTCGGTTTTTTCTGACTGTACAATGAAAACATTTGGGTTGAACATCAAAAGATGAATATGAGACAAGAGATCAGCGTTTCAGCTTTCATTTCTAGGTATTTAGATGCACGTCTGTTACAAACCTTAGAAGATAGCGTAATTTGTAACGGAACACCAACTTTTTAGGTGAGCAAAAGTACTGGAACAGGGAGACTTAAAATAGATTATAGTGAATAATACTTAATATTTAGTTGAATATTCTTTGCTTGTAATAACAGCAACAACCCTGCGACCCACTGACACCACTGAATCTTTGCATTCTTCTCTTGTGATGCTTTTCCAGGCTTCCACTGCAGCCTATTTCAGTTGTTTTATGTTTCGGGGGGTTTCTCCCTTCAGCCTCCTCTTTAGCAGGTAAAATACATGCTCAATAGGGTTTAAATCTGGAGATTGACTTGGCCATTCTAAAACCTTCCACTTCCTTACCCTGATGAACTCCTTGGTTGTTTTGGCAGTGTGTTTTGGGTCTTCCTGTATGATGAAGGATCTCCCGATCAGTTTGGTTCCGTCTCTCTTTAAATTGGCAGACAAAATGTTTCTGTAGACTTCTGAGTTTATTCTGCTGCTGCCATCATGTGTTACATCATCAATGAAGATAAAGGAGCCCGTGCCAGAAGAAGTCGTGCAAGCCCAAGTCATGATATTGCCTCCACCTTGATCCACAGATGAGCTTGTGTGTTTGGGATCATGAGCAGATCCTTCCTTTCTCCACACATTAGCCTTTCAGTCTTCTGGTGCAGCCACTGTACTTTAGTTCCCGAAGTCTTCTGCGAACGGTGGATTATGATACCTTCTCTCCTGCCCTCTGGAGGTTGTTGGTGATGTCACTGACAGTTGTTTTAGGGTTTCTCTTTCCACCTCTCACAATGATTCTGTCATCAAGTGCTGATATTTTCCTTCGTCTGCCACTTCGACATCTGTTGCTGAGTGCACCAGTGGTTTCTTTCTTCTTCGGGACATTCCAAATGGTTGTACTTGACATTTAGCGATATTTATGTTTGAATAATCAATGTAATAGGACAACAAAAAACACCTGTCAGTCACATGTTCCAGTAATTTTGCTCACTTGAAAAAATGGGTGGGTTCAAACTAAAGGTTCTATTTAAGTTTTTTACAGATCTAAATGTGAATACCTGGAAATGGAAGCTGACATAATGATCTCTTGTCACATTCAGCAGACATTTTGACTTTTTTTGGATTACAACTTTATGCAGCCTAACAGCTTGCTGCATACATACAAGAAGTTAGAAAAATGAATAAATACACAACAGCATCTGCAAGGAAGCAAAAGCAACAATGGCTCTCTCACACAGCAAACACTTTGACTTATCGCAGCTGGAGAAACACGGGTGCTACTAATAACCGCACTGATATGTCCTTCTGTGGCAGGCTGTGTCACCCACGTTGTGTTGTGTGAGGGAGAGATACCGCATGTCCTTCCTTCCTGCTGCTGTCAGACTTTACAATCAACCACACACACATGAATTCAACCATTTACATTTACTTGTTTATTTGCTATATTGTCTACATATTTAGCCTTTTCTCGTGATGCTTCTTGTTTTTATCCCGTTTACTGCTGCAGGACTGTGCATTTCCCCACAGGAGGATTGATAAAGGATAATCTAACTGATATCTATGTCCAATTTAAGTGACAGAGCCAACATGCACAATACCCGAAACGCCCAAATGTGATGCATGCAGCCATTATTAATCATTGTGTGATTGATTACATCTGTGCATTTCCTGCTAAGATATGTAGACAGACAACAAGGAACAAGGAAAGTCTCTCTTTCATGTAGCAGAAAGAGCAAACTTCACACATTTACGTCTGAATTTATTTTGCTGAAGAAAGGTAGAATAATTCTGATAGAATAAATAGATATTAAAGTTTTAAAATGATTTACTCTAACTTTGGTGATAACAGGAAATGTTTAATAATGAGAGGAGCCTTTTTAAAAATAAAATACGTGGAATACCACAGTACTGGCACCTTTTCCAGGTTCATAATTTCAAACTTATAACTTATTCTAATTGGTAACTTCTGAAATCAGTTTGTGGTCAACATTTGAGGAGGGTGTGTAAAGAACTGGGTCATTCATCTACATACACATGGTAAACTAACAATGTGATTTAAATTATTTCTGTTAATTAAACCTCTTTTCAGCATGCACAAATGTGCAGGACTGACACCTCTCTGACTGTCCTGTTGGCTTTATTGCACATGTGACAGGATATGACAAATCACATGTTTATTGCTCTTATGAGTATGTGGAGCCAGTGACCTCATGTAAATTCTACTATATTTCCCCCCCTTCAACCTGAACAGATGTGCAAAATCTCAGAATATCTGATGCTTCTGATCTTAATAGATACACAACGACAAAGGTAAATCAACTGTGAAAATAAGTCTCTACTAAAGATTGATTTTGGGGATCAACTCATTAAAAAAATTCTTTCACAATTTGTCATACATTAAAATATCTGATGTTGGACCATATTGCACTGCTTAGCTATGCCTGATTTAATATGTGTGTTGAAAGTTGGTGTATTTTGTACATTACATAATATTAAGCCCTTAATTAAATATTTCACCAGAAAAATGTACAATGTTAAAGCGTGATTTTCCATTTGCAGTAAATAAACAAATAAATAAAGCTATGGTTGTTCATTAAGTTGCTGTCTGTGTGATTCCAATATTGTGAGCTATCTAGCAGTGAGGTGAGAGGTTTGTAAACACGGTACATCCTGGACTGTACCAAAGCCTGGGGGCAGTGAGTTGACAGTAAGGTCTTCAGCTCTACTTTAACGCTGTTTGATGAGAAACTGGTTTCTATTTCGCCGTCGGTGAGAAATCAGCTTAAGCGATTCTTGTATTGACTTTTTCGACGACAGTTTGAAGACAAACACCCCCTCTCCCAGCTTTGGATACCCCCGCCCCACCCCTTCTCTACCAGGAAGTGAACTGTCCGGCTGCGTTCGGCTCTGAATCAGCTGAGTTTAAGGATCCCGCCCCGTTAGGACTGTCTCTCTAAGTGGGGATGGTTAGTGACACACTCATCCTCAGGACAAATTACACGGTTGCTACTCGTTTTCTTTGAGCCACGAAAGAAGCAAGATGAGGACGGGGCTGTCGCTTCTTCGAGTCGGACTGCTTTGAAGCGAGTGTTTTCTCCGGCGCATCTTGGGCTTGTTTCTCAGTCGGTGAGTCATTGATGCACCTGATAGCTAGCTAATATTGTTTACTGCGGTGATATTAGCTCTAACGGTCACGTTATATGATGTCGTCTTATAGTGTAGTGAATAACTGTATTATTTCTTCCCAAAAAAAACTAAACCTTGACGTTTTAATATCACGTTTACGGTTCGTTTTAAGATAGCTAGCAATATCAGCGAATGTCCCTTGTTCAATTTTAGTATTGGGTTTAAGCTAGCTGTACAAAAACATTTTTGACGAGCTAACGTGCTGTAAAAAATATCTTACGTGCTGTAAGAATATCTTACGCCTGGTCTCGGAGTCGATGGTGTTATCATCCAGTCGGTGGTCTGAGGTCGTGTTACATAAGTAGGCTCTGATGATGCCACGATATGTTTACAGGCCAAAAGCTGCAGTAGCCAACTGTCATTTGGCCACAGGTCATTTATTAAGTCTCCTCATCTGCTTTCTCATCACAGCAAAACACTGCCACATTAAAGCCTGTGATGGTGGTGTCAGTCAGGTGACCTGTTGTGTGCCACAGTGCGTGTGTCCACCCTCAAAGCACACACTCCTCTGTATGACAACAGCCTGTAGAAATGCATGCTTTTTATCGCACTTGCTGTTTTGCTGATGCATGCAATGAGGAAGTGAGAATGTACATACAGTTCTGCTTGCCTACACCATTTGGTTATCTGGCTGTCACCTGTGATTAAGCTGTTTTTTCGTGGCTCTTCATTTGCTTGTACAAATAAGGTTGCTCACACAAGATGACTCCTTGCAGAAAGAGTGGTGGTCCATCTGAGCAGGATCTGTGAGGAATAACATCAGCTGAAGCAGGCGTGGGCTGCTGTGTAGAGTGAGTTTGCTTTAACATACTCTGTCTTTAACCAGCCGTACCTAAATCAAGGCAGTCAATGGGGAGGAAAATGTTGGATAGTTTAATCCTCTGGTGAGAGGGTGGTAGCTGGGATTTTACAAGTACTGCTGTCACCAGTCTTGCATGTGGCATTTGTGGATTAGACGTTTTTGATGTCTCTATTCTCGTCTGGTTAGAGGTGGCTAACTAATTGGCTTACATGTTTATTAATTGATGACAGCAATAACACATGTTTTAAATGGGCTGTGGTAGTATTATTATCAAAATATCCAAACTACAGAATCTGCAATTTTCTGATGGAGGTGAAATGTTTGACAGAGCAGCGTTATAATGCAAAACTGTAGTGCTGTGGAGATGCTCTGGTCCACAGTTCTTGTTCTCCAGGTATAAGATAACATGCTTTTGGTACAGACCTCAACGAATGTCACATCAGCCTGATTTTAATAGTTTTTTTTTCAGTGGAGATGAACATTGGAATGCTAAAATTATCATTCCTATTAATCGCAACTCAAATTACAATCTTAATATCTGTCAAAATCATAATAATATGATTTACTGTATCGTGTATCCCAAGGTAAGTGTTAGGGTACAGGCGGTAGGAGTCTTTTTTTCTTCTTGCAGCTCACATGTTTGTGATGTTGTTGCTGTCTATCGTGAGAACTAGGACAAATTCAATTTCCAGTGAAGTCCACTATATACAATGTGTTATTATTAGTGACTGACCGATACTAAACTTTTTGAAAAAAATAAAAATAAAAATATTGTTGCATTTTGCATATTTTATGTCGTTTTATTGTGCACTATAATCTTTATAAAACGTGTTTTTATACATCAGGCAACATATACACCAATACCGATGTCTTTGTGATAGGACAATATCAGCTTACCAATATATATCAGTTGGGTGCTAGATTTTGTGTTAGATTTGCTGTAGGTGTTTTTGAGGTTAATCAATTACCCACAAAATGTCCTGTTCAGCACATTCAACTGCGACTGCAGTACAAGAGTGTAATTGGTTCATGGAAGGGCTTCAAGAATCACTGCTGAGGTGTACCTGCTGACAGTGTTAAAGGCTGATCCAGATGAATGAGCTTCCTCTCCAGTTTTGTCTAACTCACTTGCCCACTTACCTTTTATTTTTCTCCCCCATAAGAGATAAACCCAGCTCTTCTTCTGCATCATTTCTGTGGGTCAAGATCTGGGTTAGGCTTTTTACCCACTTTGGTCTTTAATTATCCCACTAAAGATGTGCTGGAGGCAGCATGATGCTGTTGCTATCGCTGTTATTATTTTCACTGTGGTTTTAACTTTAACATATTCATTGTTCTGACATTTATATATAACTTGTTTAGTCCCTAAAATGACCACAGCAAGTTACAATGACTGAAGTGATGTCCTGCTATTGCTTATCATTTGAACTGAACAACAGAAAAAGCACAGTATTCAGTATTTAACGGTATTGCATCAGAAGATGTTCACATTTTTAAAAAAATAAACCAGCGAATGTTGGGTATTTTGTTTTTCAAAAGATGAATCTGTTATTGAATTGATTATTTTTCCGTCAATGAACGGATCGTTTCTCCAGTAATATAAAGCTGCCCTCAGCACGTGTTGTTGGTTTTGTCCCCGATGGTAAAGCTCCTCTCAGCTCAGGCACGAGGAGTCCAGATGTCTGTGCTCCTCTAATCCTGCCCTCCTACTCCCCCCATCTCTCCGTTCAGCTTCATACAAATGAACTGCATGTACACACAGACAGACACACACACACACAAACACACCACCACTGCCCATGCCATGTGCTTGAAAGCAAGAAAGCTACTCTTTCTAGATTGAAGGAGATTGGTGGCTTTTTTTTGCCTGTATTGTCTAAATGTTTTTCTTACCAGTAATTCCTCCTCCGGACCTTTTTAAAAGCTGCACTAATCAATATTGTTATATAAAAAAAGGATCAAATGACAAGATTAATGGGAAAGTGAGTGCTCTTAGTTTAAACCTATAGAGATTTATCACCCGATTCTGTAATTCCCGTCAGATGTGCAGAGCTTTTTAAGATCTTTCAACTCATCTCTTTCATTTGGTTTAGTTGCCAACACTTTAACTGTTGGGTTCAGTCTCACTTCTTTAATTTACCTTGCCAGCCACAGTAGGCAGCTGTTTTCAGATAAGAAAGACTACACTGTATGCTCAGCGCCAAACAGCAGAAAGACAAACATTTCCCTCAGGAGTTGGTGGAGACCAAAACAGAGCTAAAAGAGGAGGATTATTGGACTTATATTCATCAGAGAGCCTAAAACACAACTCCAGTTGAACAATAAGGTTGTAATGTGCCTGCTCTCCTGTGCCTATGTTCTATGAAGACACTATAAGGTGATTTCATGTCGATATTGCCCCAGATTTGTCCAACAAAACTCATTTAATGCTGCTTAAAATTTCAATGTGTAACCAAGAGAGGCACAAACTAAATCTCTCTTTTCTGAGTTTTTGTGCCCAGCCCATAACTTGTTTTTCTGCGGGGCCAAGGCGTCCCTCTTCAGCTGAGAGACAGGTCAATCAGCCAAACACTGACCAGCCATGAATCAGGACATTTGTCTCCACAGCTTCAGAGCGTGTGTGTGTCAGTGAACAGAGCTAATAGGCTAATTCTATTTTCCAAAAACAAGCCTCAGAGCCAGAGAAATGTCTGACAGGTTTGCGGACAGACAGATACCATCGTGGAGCTAATTACTCTTGTGAGTTTGATCAGTGTATTTCCTCTTTCCTCAACACATTTTGTTTGGTCTTGCCTCTTTTCCAGAAATATTGTGCTGAACATGCTGCAGTCAGACTGATGTATCATGGATCCCGAGGAGTTAGAGCTGCAGAATGACTACCGTTACCGTAGCTATGCGGCGGTCATTGAGAAGGCGCTGCGTAACTTTGAGTCTTCGAGTGAGTGGGCAGATCTCATCTCCTCTCTGGGCAAACTCAATAAGGTATGGTATGATGCACAGAGTGGAGTTGATTCAATAGAGATACTGTTACTGCTTGTTTACTTGTTTATACTTGTTTTATATACTTGTTATACCTTGGTGTTGATATTTAGTGAGTTTCAACTTCACAGCTGGTTTGTGTTTTTCAATTGTCTGTATTACTTATGAGGAAGTTCTTGTTCAGTGAGTCTCTCTTTCGCTAGTGCTCAACTTTACTGCTTCTGGCCATTTATTTTGGACCATAAATGTGCCACTTTTATTTCCAGTTGCAGAGCAGATATTTACTTTGGAGTGTCTGTGTGTGTTAATGCAGGAAAATTGGCCCTTAAAGTACACAGAGGATATGAGGGAAAGAAAAATGTCATCGGTTTAAGCATGAAACTGTACTCTGACATTGTGCACAAAATATTTTCCAATGTGTCTGAAAGAGTTGAAGTGTTTTATTGGATAGTTCTCATATCATGTATGTTGGAATGTAATTTTAGGTATTTGGTTAATGGCACAACCATTCTTTTTCTTTCCTTTGTCTCATTTTTCAGGCCCTGCAGAGTAACCTCCGCTACTCCCTCCTGCCCAAGCGGTTGATCATAGGGAAGCGTCTTGCCCAGTGCCTGCACCCAGCTTTGCCAAGCGGAGTACACCTCAAGGCTCTGGAGACCTACGAGGTCATTTTCAAAATCATTGGTACAAAATGGCTGGCCAAGGATCTGTTCATTTACAGGTGAGATCGCAGGAAGAAGTCTGAAAGACTGCTTGCTTCATAAAGGGAGCTGGTTGGTCACGTGTGCAGCTTTATGAATGTGTGTGTGTTTTACTTGTTTTCAGCTCAGGATTGTTCCCGCTGTTGGGCCATGCAGCCATGGCAGTGAAGCCTGTGCTTCTGACACTTTACGAGCGTTACTATCTCCCGCTGCAGAGGGCTCTGCTGCCTAGTCTTCAGGCTTTCATAACTGGACTACTGCCAGGCCTGGAAGAGGGACTGGAGGTTTATGACAGGTATTTGGCACTACTGTTTTCAGGATAGGAAGAAATGATCTCAAATTGTTCTTTTGTTCTTGCTTTAAAAAACAAAAGTAGGGAAAAGCCTGAAAATATTCTATATATTTTATTGTGAACAATAATGAATTGAGTGGCATGTCCCTTCATGATGGGCAACATAGGCACTGTTGTTTATTTTGAGTCGATACACCATTCTGCTGCTGTTCATGCTCACTAGATTACCAGATGTGTATTAATCCACAGCTGATAATCATCCCCCCATAAAATTTCCACTTTTAACTCCTGCTTTAGTAACATTGGTGAATAAACAACAGGATCCAGCTGTTTGGGAAGATCTATTTAGCCCTTTTTGTAAATGAAAATGTACATTAGTGAGTCGTTATAGAAGGAACAAAAGGGCTCTGAGCTGTGAACAACAGACAGAATAGGAGAGCTTTAAACCATTAAGAGCTGGACAGTTGTTGACGGTCTTTTTCCATAACAATAACATTCCAATTTTTCCATAATCTGTCGATCTCATTCAGGGCATCTAGCAGACGCTTTTGTCCAAAGCGAGATCTCTCACTATTTATGTATCACTAGTTTACACAATACAAGTGCAAGTAAACAGGAGGCTGCAACTTGGTATAAAAGAGTAAATGAGGAAGTGCAAAACCAGAGACCAACATATCTTTTAAAATATATGAGGAAGATGCAGCTGAACATGAGTTTGAATTTGCAATTTCCCACAGATGTATCAGTAATAGATTGGACCACTAATGTACTGACAAAGACTAATAGTGGCTGAGTCAGTCGACCTCTTGTCAGTACTTTTATACTGAAACAATTGATTGTTTCGACAGAATTGATTGGAATGACATCACTAGCCACAAGGTCAGATTGCTACACAGAAATATAGATTCTTTAGTGGATGTGTTGTTGAACACAGTCACTGAGTTAAATTCCTTATATTCTCTGTCCAGGACTGATGCGTTGCTGCTCAAGTTGTCACTGCTGGTGGGTCAGCAGGTCTTCTATGGCGCCCTGTGGGGAAGTATGCTGGTCAGCCCTATGGTGCGACTGCCCGCCTCGGTCTTTATAGTCACACATTTTGACCGCATGGCGTCCCTGCAGCAGCAGACACACATGCTAGGCTACGACCATAGACTGGTGGTGAGTTACTCTGTTTGTCCTATGGTTTGGATCATGTCTAATAATTAAGATCGTTGGTGGAATTATTAGTATTGTGGACATGTTTCAGTTAAGTTCTACCCTCTGCTCAATCACCATCTTTTGTCATCTGTCTGAGCTTCTTCTGAGTTTCTCGGTTTCTGTCTGTCTTCAGGTGAAGTCAGTGTGTCTTTCTCTACAAGATTCAAATGTCCTGGTGCAGAGGAACATGCTTGAAATCCTGCTCTACTTCTTTCCCTTTGCTGAATGCCTGGTAGGTACATACAAAAACACACTTCCTTTCTGTCTTTTGGGGTTTGATATGCTTTCTGTGAACAGATGGAGGACCGGGGACAAAATCTTATCAAATGTGGGTCTGTGGTCTTATTTGTGTCAGTTTAGGGGTCATGACATGAAAAAGTCTGAAGACCACTAGTCTAGTTAAAGTGTTTCTCTTCTGCGCAAACTGCTGTTGCTGCTGCTTGAAAATACCATGTATTGCCATTGTGAGTTTGTCCCCAATTCTACCATCCAGATTCCAAAATGCAAACATTTGCAAATCCTTTTTTGACCTATATTTAGTTAAATACAGTACCAAGACAAGATATTTAAGGTTCAAACTATAAGTGTTTTTTGTAAAAGTACTATAAATTACTATTAATTATATATGGATTGTATACCTGCAATATGCAAAGGGAGAAGAACCATATTGTCCCAACATCCTGTCATTACACTCACTGTCTTTCTTGTTGTTTCTCAGCTAACTGTCAGCTCTCTCTGTTGTGTTATTAGGACCCAGTGGAGTCCAGTATTTCCATGAGTGTCAAAGAGATGATCACAGTGGTGTCTGCAGCTTCACTCACACTCCTTCGCAGAGACATGTCCCTCAACAGACGCCTCTACGCCTGGCTTCTAGGTGCTGATCATTTAAATATACTTCTGTATTCAACTAGCCATTCAGTTTCTCTGTTAACTCAGTGTTGTTTCCCTCTGGGTATGTGTTTTCAGGGACCGACATAAAAGGAGGAATGGTTGCACCACATCCCACCATCTCATCTAGCACAGAGGATCATACATCTTACTACTTCAGCACCTACTCTAGAGATTGTCTTGTGCAGGTAACTCACTCATGTGTTAACATTCAGACACGCCATCGTCATTATCCAGTGGTTAGCATTTTTTTTACAAGGAAAATCTGTTAAAGTTGGTCATGCCGTCCGATGAAAATACTTCTCTTGTACTCATGACAAACATGAAGCAAATTTTTCATGTGGTGCGATTACATACAGAGTCAATTCCACTCAAGCCAGCGCCGACCTCCAATTCCAGCAAATCACTGTAATGTACTATAATTAGTCTCTGTTGGTCCTTAAAGATTGCTGACATGATGGGAAATGTACTTCACTGATGTAGATTGAGATTAGAGACTGCAGGAGAATAGCTTGGGCTGAACCAAACACAAACAGACACTCAAACTGTACCACTTTCAGAATGAAACTCAACACACTGTCTTATTTGCAGGTTGTCACATACTGACACATTTTATCTTGTATCTTTATCTTGTTTGTTAATAGCATTAAAAAAAAAGTGTGAAAATGACAAGTTGTGGTTTTATGGGGGGTTAAGCGTAGGAACATTTCTGTCCTGTTTTCAAGAAGTGAATGCAGCCAACCAAGAAATTGTCCCACATATAACTAGAACTAACTAACGTCTTTCCAGTAATGCCTAACTGAACTTGACTTGACTAACAAAATGACGACACTAAACAGTTCTTGCGAAGATTTTAATTTAAGCAGGGTACAGGAGATGAGAGAAAGGGTAACTTACATTTCACATCTCGGTCAGGTGCGTCTGTTTGCACTGTGTACCAGTGTATGTTTGTCTCCTGTGTGTCATATTGTCATCTGTTCTTTTCTGTCACTTCAGGCTCTGATTAACATCCTCAAACAGAAGGATGTGCAGAGCGACCCGGAGAATGTGATTGGATACCTCAGGCCCTTCCGTATCATCATCAGCCTGCTGGATAAACCTGAGATAGGTACGCAGCACTGAGCCATACAGTACACAAACAAGTCAAACAGCTGAAGAACTTGATCCACTTATTGTTTCAGCTTTATTCTCAGCATGTTTAACTGTGATAGTGACCATTTTTCTGTTCAGGTCCGGTGGTCTTGAGCAGCGTGTTGTTGGAAGTGGTCCGAGCCTTTCACAGCTACTGTCGAGAGATGCTGGGTGAGGGAAACATCACCAGCACAGGGCTCTCAGGCAACCAGCTTGCAAGGTGAGAGCAATAGATTTCTGTTCACTGCTGAATACATATTTAACTGAACATGTGACACAAAAGAAAAAACCATAGAAAACCAGAAACAGATGATGCTTTCTTGTGTGTTCTTCTTCAACAGTAAGATAAAAGAGAATAAAAATGCATCAGAGATCATAAAGACCATGAATATGCTCGTGAGCTCCATGAACAGCGAATACCTGTGGGAGTACATGACCAGGCGCTTCTGCACTTCCCTCAGGTGAGGCACAGTGTCAACTCTAAAACTTAAACCTGTCATGTTGATGACATAAACTAAAAAAAAAATCCACGGAGGCACAGTTTTTTCTCGGTTTGTCCATCCAGCTCTTTTGAACAAGATATCTCAAGAAGAAGACATTGAGGGAATTTCATCAAATTTGATGCAAATGTCCGCTTGGACTCAAGGACGAACTTATTAGAATAAAGTGGCAAGTTATGACATTTTATATTCCAAATGTCAGAAGTTATATGCACTGCGGCATCATAATATTTTGCTGAAAAATGTTGTCCATTGATAATAATGCCCATTATTCGACATCATAGCTTATGTACAGAGGCATGCCTCTGTGTACAGAGACATATAATCACAAGGTGGTAATTCAAGTTATCTGTGTACAGAAGTACATGTGTAAAAACCAGTATGGCCAAACGATGGCTCTTAAATTTTCACTGAAATTGCACTTCCTTATTTATAATAAGTGTCGTTCTTCTGTCCTTGTTTTTGTATGACATTTGAGCTGAATATTTTGTTGACTCATTTGTAGCACATTACAGTAACTTCTGTATTCTTCATTGTTGTACCGACGTTATTGTTGCCCCCTTGAAAAACAGACTTAAATCTCGATGAGACTTTTACCTTGTTAGATAAAGCATATAAATGTATATATTTTGGAAAAGGTCAGCATTTACATAGTACAGGATCAAAATATGAAATCTGAAAACTTGACTTTTTATTTCTGTCTTTGCTCTGTAGTGACAAAGATGACCCACCAACGCCTCCATGGCAGGATCGCAGTCACCCTGCTCCCTCTGTCACAGAGATGTCCAATCTCATCATTTTTCTGCTTGATGTTCTTCCTCTGGTAAACAACTCACACTCTTGCTCACAACTGGTTCACTCAGTTGTGAAAAACATTTTTCCGGATGCGGATCCGAAATACATTTTTGGGAATAATTCTGAATATTTAGATTGGCCTGTGAACTGGCTAGCTGGGGAGTGACGTTTTTGCAAAACTTAACAAATACTACTAATTTAGAAAAAAAAAATACTAAGCTTTTCCTTGTATAGCTCTGGTACTTAGTCAAAGTAAGGTTAAAACAAATATTGACTATTATTCACCACTAGTTGACCCCATTCTGATTCCACACACACCTACAGAAATTTCTATCCACAAACTTTGTTGTATATGTCTTGTTCCCACAGGAGCTCCATGCTGACATCCAGTCCCAGTTCCTCCCTGAGATGTTGAGCACCATGCTGCGGACTCTGCGTGGCCACATGGACTCTGTGAGCCTGGAAGATATCACACAGGGTCTACGTGCATGCTTCAAAGTCCTGAGTAAAATCCAGATGCCTGTGGCTTACATGGATATTGAGGCAGGAGCACGCACAGAAGATGTGGAGCTACAGTCACCAGAGGAGGAAAACAAAAAGACTCAGGTTAGGCCTTTTACAATTTCTGCCATGTGTTATTTTTGATGTTTGTCTGTGCCTCATCATGTCAATTTGACTCTATCTAGGATTTAGAGATGGAGGGAAAGAAAGATGGTGGTCAGGTTAATGGTTACCATGGAGACGAAGAGCTGAACAGGGACGGAGGAGACGAGGCAGAGCCTGCAGATGGTGTTTACCCGACACTCAGGTCTGAAGACAGTGGACTAGGCATTAGCGCCTCACCATCAGAGCAGCATCTCCCACCAGGGATCGGGCAGACAGCTGAAGGAAATGGAGTTTTCAAAGAAGGCGAGGGAGTTTGGAGAAGGGGAGGGAGTGTAGACACCATGACGCAGTGTCTGCAGGACATCCTCGCCTTCATAACCACAAGGTAAACTACTGAGTCTTTACTATGTGCTACATCGCTGGCAACTGGACTTGATTCAGTTCTGAGTGCTGTATTTCCCAGTTGCCTACGCGTAAAATCTAGAATTACCACGAACTGCATGACTGAAAACCTTCATCTACTGAGTCTTCATTAGATTATCTATATCCTGCATTTGATCTTTTTTATTAACTGTGATTTCCAAATATTTCTTCTCCCCTACTTTGTTTCAGATACCTGCTAGTGCAGGTGGAGGATGTGAGAGCACCAGAGGAAGTAGCCCAGCCTGACCTCACTGCTGCCTCACTGGATCAAAAGACTCCGTTAACGGGCAGAGGGGGACGGGAAATAAAAGATAAACTGACTGAACTGTTCACCCCAAACAAACTTAAATCCCGCTCTACATCTGATGCCCAGCTCCCAGCAGCCCCCGCAGAGAAGAAAAAGGGGCCTATGGGCTGTCTGGACTGGGCAGCTGGCTACATGCCCCGCGGCAGGGCAGAGATCTCTGATGCTTGTCGACAGGCCTTCACTGCTACCTGCCACCTGCTGCTGGAGTGCACCACCTTCCCTGTCTACCTAAGCGAAGAGGAGACTCTTGCTCTCCATGCAGACATGTTTGGTCGTATAGGTCAGCACACAGTTGGATTATATTACTTTATTACATTTTCAAGGGTTAGGGTTAACCCTAACCCCTAACCCTAACCCAGAGCCAGAGAAGACATGCAAAACAACTGTTTTACAGAAGTACTCCTCATGATGATTTAAATTACCTTTATGGGTAAAATCAATGGATTGCCCCTGTAACCCACAGAAAGATAATAAATATTCAAATGTTTTGTTTTCCATAGGCAGTGACATGGACAACCTGCCGGTGTGGGTGACGTCCTTGATGACGCTGTGCTGCCTGTCCAGGGACTACAACATCCAGCACACTGCAGTGGCCTTCCTGTTGGAGCTCATCAACCACTCCCAGTCCTTAGCACTGGTCATCCAGGACAAGCACAGACGCTACCAGACATCTGACTTTAACCCTCTGAGTGGACAGCTGCAGATGGTCACCGTGCCACCCATCTACCCTGCTCTGCTTCGTGCCATAGAGGAGCGCACAGATTTCTATCAGGTGAAGTTATGGAATAGAAATACGTTGTTTTTACTTGAAGCTGTAGTTAAAATGTAGTATTTAAAGATTTTGTCTGTCTTTTGCTGTGTCTCAGAGGGTGTCCCAGGTTCTGTGGAGCCAGCTGGATACAGAGCGGAGAGAGCAACACATTTCCTGTGTGGAGCTCTTCTACAGACTTCACTGTTTGGCTCCATCAGCGTCCATCTGTGAGGACATCATCTGCCAGGCGCTTTTGCACAAAGACAAGGTGAATAAACCTGCACACATGCTGAACCACAAGTTGTTTCACACATTAAAATGGTCTCCCAGCATCTTCTAGATGTGTCAGTTTAACTGGGACACACAGACCGACCTACTGAGAAATATTACATCGCCAAAGGTTTGCCTTGTGTTTGTCTGCCCCAGGCTGTTCGGCTGGAAGCACTTCACCGCTTCACAGTTCTGTGGCACCTGACCCGGGAGATCCAGTCCAACAGGACCATGTCTCTGAATCGCTCTTTTGACCGGTTAGTACACGGTGGAATAGTGGTCAGACAGAAAACATGTCCAAGAACTGTGGCTTGATTATGAACACAGCCTTGATTTTTTGTTTCTGTAACCCATCGTTAGAAACGTTGAGTTCAACAGTTTGAAGTTATTTTGATAAGGGCATGATTTTACTTTTGGGTTGGGATCCTTAATTTAGGTTTTATTACAACTTAATTCCAACCAGACTTCACTTAAAGGGGCTCTTTGTAACAAATTAGCAATTTATAAATCAATTTATAATTGGCCTTATGTGAGCGGACAGTAACATGTTGCCTGCCTGCAAGCCTGTGGACAATGTGTTTAAGTTGTTTAGTACTGATGGACTGTGGATTTCTTTGTAAAAGTCTCTGGTCGGATTGTCTGCGACAGACCAAAGGATGTGACATTATGTGTTCTCGAGTGCCCCGTCTCAGTGCCTCTCTCCACTCTGCTAACAGAGAGCATTTGTTTATAAATGGAGTCCGCCAATGTAATAAGCGGCCAGCTTCGAGCAAAACCCAGACATTCTACAGAGCCCCTTTAAGTTTAGGATGAATTCTAACATTAAGCATGTTAACGTGACAACATGCTAAATATTATCTTGCAAACATGGTAAATTGCAACCATTCAAACTCTAAACATGTTAGCGCGCTAAATAACAGTTCCCCTCTAAGGCAAAGTGTCAAACTTGTGTTGTTGTGTCCACTAGTGTTAAGAATTTAAAGAGTGGGCTCTCCCTCTTTTATTTTCCAGATTGTAATAAGCATTACAGCCTCAGAGGGTCAGACTTCGAGTTCTCACTGCTTGCACTCATTTGAACCCCATTTAGCTTACTCTGACAAAGTGAAATTGTTCACAACATGCTGTAAAATAAAGAATGAAAACACTACAAGAAGAACAGTCACCTTCCTTTTTAAGAAATTGTTTTCCTTCTTCACCAAATCTGGTGTCTGCATGTCTCTCCCTCAGGTGTCTGTGCGTCGTGGTGGACAGTCTGAGCTGTACAGATGGCTCTATTAGTGCAGCAGCTCAGTGCTGGCTGGTCCGGGCTCTTTCCCTCAGTGATGGGATTCGGATCCTTGAGCCTATTTTGTTGTTGCTGCTTCACCCATCCACTCAGCGCTCCTCCATTCAGAGTGTGAAACAAAATGTTACTGCTGGTAAGTGTTGTGTAAATGAATAAAATTGTAATTGGATAAGCTTATTCTGTTTGGCTGAATGTGTGTTTTATTTCTCGAAGGTGCCCTGAGAGTTCTCAGCGGCAGAAGTCGAAGCTCGACCAAATCTTCTGGAGCAACTACGGATGCCATGGCAACAGAGGTCACCACCTTAAATCTCATGAACATTGTGGACCGGGAATCCCTGTGGGCCGAGTTAGAAAGTGGTTCAGATCCGGCCAAACCGCCGGAGACTTTAGTGTTATCAAGGAGTGAGAGTGAAGAGACAGAAGAAGAGGAGGAAAGGGAGGAAGAGGAGGATGAGGGTGAGAGTGAACACACCGAGTCAGCTGACACCAGTGGTGCCCAGGCATCCACTGAGAACTCCAGCTCAGGCTCTGTGCCCTTCCGCAGCATCGAGGAAGGAGGTGTGCCCAACGGCCTGCGGCGGGCTGAGTCAGAGCACACACAGGCATCTGATTCACTGTCGAGTGAGGATGAGGAGGATTTGGAGCTGGAGGCCATGGCCAGGTCTCGCCTGCTGAAACAGGAGCGTGAGAAGAGAGAAGCCATCGACTCTCTGTTCCGCCACGTGCTGCTGTATCCTGTGGCGGGCGGGTGGCGCCATCTGCTCCAAGGCTTGGCACTGCTCGACAGCCTGCTGAGGAGCAGCGCTGAGTGCCCTCTAGTGGATGCACTCTCCTCCACCTCTCTGGACACCAGCTCTGCTGCACATTTAAATCTAGTGTCAAACCTCCTGCAGCGCCACCAACAGGCTCAGGATGGTCATGGCTTCTACGGCTGCCTGCTGTCCCCTTCCTCCTCCCCCTCTGTGCCTCCATCCCTACTCATTGAACTGCTGGTGTCCTTGTGTCTGCGGTTCTTGCGCTCTCATTACCCTTCCTATCTGAGCCTGGGTCCTCTTGACCTGCAGGGGAACAGGGAGGTTCAGGTAAAGAGTGTGGAGGTGCTCACCCGGATGGTGAACCAGCTTGGCTGTGTGGCACGGGGACAAGAGGGCAACGGGGCCAGTCTGGAGCCAATTCGCAGACTCCTTTCAGGTTGTAAAGTGCAGCAGTATGCTTTGCTTACACTCTCTGCATCCATGTATGTCAGCCAGAGGGGAATGGACAAGGGAGCAGCCAAGGGTGTGGAGCTGCTGGAGGAGCAGGGAGGCCTGTCAGAGGAGAGTCTGGTGAATCTTGGAGCAGGAGGGGGTCCGGAACAGTACCCCTTACAAATAGAATTACTTAAACTCCTCCAGGCTCTCATCATCCTTGAGTACCATGTGTGGCCCTGTGGGGCTGTCTCAGTCGCTAGCCAGGAGCCTCGTGAGTCCCCGACCGCCAGCACCCCGCTGGCTCGCGAGTGGCAAACCGCAATTCTTTTTCAACAGTCCATCAAGGCAGCACAGTACGTTCAAAGCAACCCCATCACAGCCCAGGGGATGTTTGTTTCAGCTGCAGCCAGGGCTCTGCAGCCACAGTACGGCTACTCCATGCACCCCCACTGGGTGTCGCTGCTGTGCTCCTCTCTGCCGTACCTAGGTCGCTCATTAAGCATCATCGTGGCTCCGCTTATCAATCAGATCTGCAGGAACTTAGACGAGCTCGTCAAACTGTACGAGCATGATGGAGGAAAGACAAATCAGAGGTAGGCTCATCTTGCATATCTTCATTAACTGCAACAATTTGGCAGCAAAGTTTGTCCTATTTAGTGTGTAGGGTCATTTTTCTGAGAATTTAAGTAAACTTATAGTAAAGAAAAACAAGAAAAAGTAAAAGAAGAGTATTTTCGACTACATATGCAACTGTACTGAGACTTTACATTTTACTGTGAAAAATTGCCACTCACACATTGTATCTTTACAGCTGGAAACTAATTTCACATAATAAAAAATACAGTTAAAACATATTTTTTATTTAAATGTTTGACCCGTGTTTTTGTCTTCTGATCAGCCTGAGTGGTAGGAGGGAGAACATTGCTCCTGACTACCCTCTGACTCTGCTTGAAGGCCTGACCACCATTACACACTATTGTCTACTGGACAACAAGAGGGTTAGGACAAAAACACACACACGCACTGAAAAATACACCTGTTATATCTATGACAATTAAAGTACTATTTTTTTCTCTCTTTCTTGGCCAGTCTTTGGTAGCCTGTGATCCTGTGGATGTCCGTAACGCACGCAGCGCTGTGATCGAGGCACTGCCGCACATGCTCAGTAGTATGGCGCTGTTATGGGGGGTGGTCATGAGGGAAGAGTTTCAGAGACGTGTACCTGATTCTGCCCAGAGCAGCAGACACTCTTCTACCTCTGTTTACTTTAAAAGCACCAAGGTGTGTGTTACATACATGCAGATTTTCTGAATTTCTTGTGCCAGCAAAAATATGTTTGTTGATCTTGTAATGTTCTTATTTAAATTCAAATATTTATACATGCATGTATAATTATGGAGAGCTTTATCCGTTCACGCGGTGTGTGTGTGTGTGTGTGTGTGTGTGTGTGCGTGCGTGCGTGCGTGCGTGTGTGTGTGTGTGTGTGTGTGTGTGTGTGTGTGTGTGTGTGTGTGTGTGTGTGTGTGTTCAGATCTTGCGCCAGCGGATCCTGGAGTTCCTGATCCCTCTAACTGGCCAGTATGGGGTTAATCTCATGGCTTCACTGGGAGAAGTGTGGAGCAGAAGAAAGAGTAAAAGACGACCGAAAAACAAAGTAAGAACTGCTGTGAGTCCAGAAACAAAGGAAGGTTACATTCACTCCTTCATCTGTCTCACTGAAAGGCTTGTTGTCTTCTTTAGGTTTTACCTGTGGCCAGCGAGGCTCGTCTAACCATCGTGGATCTGGTGAAATCTTTGAACACCTTGCACACCGATGCAATCCTGCACTTGGTCAAGGAGGTAGTGAAAAGGCCGCACCAGATCAAAGGAGAACAGGTACACAAACATACATACATGAGTGAAAAACCTTGTACTCTGAAGGACTATAATTCAAACTGTTCCTTCGTTTTCATATTCTTTTATTTCCATCAGAAATCCAGCCTGGTGGATGTTCCCATGTTGCAGTTCAGCTACGCCTACACCCAGAGGTATTTAGGAAAATACAATGCAAGTTCCCACATCAGCTTTTGTAAGACCATTCTTCATGCTCATGTTTATAATAATCTCTGTTTTCTGTGTGAAGTATTTCAGCACAGGCTCTGCAGGAAAACATTGCTTCCCTCCTCGGTCTGTTGCGGGAGTCTGTTCAACTCAACCTCGCCCCACCTGGGCACTTCTTATTGCTGGGGTCAGTTTCGGCAGTTTCAGTACTTATTCCATACTCTTATTAGTACTTCTGTGTTACAAAATACTCGTAGGCAGTGCTTACACAAACAGTATCAGAACATACACACCAACATTACTCATACATGCACTGACAAACAACCACAAGGATCGTATTTCATGTTATGAGATTGACAATTATTGACCTGCACATTTCATTACTAATTTCCTTTTGGAAAAGATTATATTCATTAGTGATTTCTTTCTCGCAGCATTCTCAATGACTTCGTCAATAGGCTTCCCAACTTGGACAATAAGAAGGACACAAGAGATCTGCAGGTAAGACGCTTGATATATTGCTATATTTATGATTGAGATATCCAGTGAGTGCGTGCGAGATACTGTTGAGATATTGATGGTGATTTCGTCATGCAGGAGGTGACTCAGCGGATCCTGGAGGCGGTGGGTGGGATTGCAGGGTCATCTCTGGAGCAGACCAGCTGGCTCAGCCGCAGCCTGGAGGTCAAAGTTCAGCCACAGGTGTGCACTGAAGCAGACGAACCTGATGACGCGGACGTGGACGGTGACCATGGTAACTTAAAATACCCCTGACGAATACAAGCACGATCTCATCTGCCATTCTCAGCCACAGGTGGAGAAAATTAACCCTGGATATCAAGATAGCCCCCCTCTCTCAGATTGGACCCAGCAGAGCTTACAAATCTCTATCGTTGCCATGGAAACACTGCTCTTTCTATAGTACACTTAGTATTCCGTGGATGAACATGGCTTTTTTAACTTTCCATCCAAATTTTACCTGAGACCAAAGACCTGCACTTACATTCATGAAATCCTAGTAGCCCCAGCTAGGAACTGGAAGCAGCGTTGAAACGTTTTTTCTTCTTTCTCTCCTTATCTTGTCAGAGTCAGTGGCTCAAGCTAGCACCATGGTTTCCTCTTCAGCTCCCTCGGTTTACAGTGTGCAAGCTCTTGTACTCCTGGCTGAGGTGGGTTTCTTTAGGTTTTATATATGGCAAGGGAATGAATATGTGATCCGTTGTGAGTTTGCATTTTAACACATTTTGTCATTGTTTAGATCTTGGCACCACTCCTGGACATGGTTTACCGCAGCGATGAGAAGGAGAAAGCTGTTCCTCTCATTTCTCGGCTCATGTACTATGTTTTTCCCTACCTGAAGAACCACAGGTAACTACTGTAGCCGGGCCAACTACAGCTAATGGCTTTGGTCTTAACACACTTCTCTAACGCGTGCTGTCTTTCCTCTAGTGCCTACAACATGCCCAGCTTTGAAGCAGGCGCTCAGCTGCTGAGCAGTCTGAGTGGGTATGCCTATACCAAAAGAGCCTGGAGGAAAGAGGTCTTTGAGCTCTTCATGGACCCCCTCTTCTTCACCATGGATGCCTCCTGTGCTCCAAGGTCAGTATGTTTCTTTGTTAGATAGGACTTCATTCACAAACAATTATTTGCCATTCTTCTTCAACTTGGGAAGGGAAGATAAAAGATTTGAACGCAGATTGTGATAAAAAAAAACACTCCAGATAATTCAGTAGTGGTGGCTTGAAAAAGGCTATATATCCTATATTGATTTCCTGAGTTATCTTTAATTGCCATAAATGGGGAGCTGCTGCTTTTTAGCCATTCCAGTTATATACCACACAAAAATGAAAAGTTAAATCAGATTTGTGGAAATCCAATGAAATCTAAACCAAAAGTAGACAGGGAGATGAGGTAACCTTTCTGTGTTATTTATGCAGTGGGACCTTATGATTTCTGATTAGCTTATTTTAATATTGTTTGATTGTTTTTCACTAAAAATGTTTAAAAGATGTGTGTCCTATCTGTGATGCAATATAAAAATGTCTGTTTCTTCATCAAATGTAAACTGATTTCAGTTTCTTTGAATGCCTTTTTTAAAGAGTTTTAAGCATATTTTGATGATTATCAGATTTATATTGACAATCCCAATTTTTTTGGCATAATCGTCCCATTATATTTTCTTCCCATGTCAACACACATACAAAGGTGCTCTAAAAAGTCACACAAAATAGCTTATCTATATATTTTAGCATTAAATAATATAGATGATAAAATATTGTTAGTTATGAATGGTGAACAATGACAACAAATAAAGCCCCAGTGAGCTTGATGCTTATTAACTTAAACATATTAAACAAGTACCTTCACCACTTTGAAAAAAAACATGTGCAGTATTTAAATAAACTGCTGCAATGTGAGATACACAGTCAGATAATGACAAACAACAACATTAACTGTGTGGTGGTTTTTCATCTCCCTCTGGTGTCTTCTGCTCAGTATTATATATTTCACACTATTACCTTTTGGAAATTATTTAATGGGTCTATTTGTGAAAGTAATTATAATAAGAGTGATCTGACTGTGTGAAGCCACGCAACAGCGTCGGTTTACAAGTAAGAATAACTCTGGACGAGGACTCAACAGCAGGACACAAGAGAATGCTGGTTTCAATTAATGCAGGTGTATTTGCGTATCCCCTAACATAGCGGATCATTCATTCAGATGTTTACCGCTACTACCTAATTTTTGCTCATTTTTTTTGTTAATTATAGATTAGGAATATTAGTTACATTTTAATTAAAGTGTTGTCTCCACTGCCACAGTGAGAATGTTTCCCAGCTACACCTCACAGCCTTGAACCAGACCCATACTGCTCTTTTTAGTTTGTTCCCAGCTTCGTACTCCCATGTCTGGGCTTTTGTCCAGTATTTCCCCATTAACCTTATATGGACCATTATTACATGAATGAAATTGAGACCACTAAAGTCTAATGTCCTATGTTTGACTGCCTTTTGTTCTCTTTAGTTGGAAATCCATTATTGACCACCTACTGACTCACGAGAAGACCATGTTCAAAGACCTCATGAGTGAGTACAGCCTCTAGGAAATGTTTGTGGTGCTATAAATATACAAGTTTCATCTGTGGGAGATAATCTGTGACACAGACGGTTAATCGTGGAGGTCGGTAAAATAATCAGTTCATTAAGAAGAGATTGGAGTTAAACATTGTCGGTTATCCAAAGATAGTCAGGCAAAGTGGATAGAAATACTATATGCAGTTAAACTGTCGCTTCTGGAAAATCAGATTCAAATAATAGGGACATTGATGACTGATTGATTATTTGCTGTGTTTGGTCGTGCTGTAGGCATGCAGAGCAGCTCCCTGAAACTGTTTGCTAATGTAGACCAGAAGCCCATGCTGCTGAAGCGCCAGGCATTTGCCATGTTCAGTGGAGAACTCGACCAGTATCATCTCTATCTGCCCCTCATCCAAGGTTTGGTCCTGAATATCTATGTCAATTTTTCATGTTTCAGTGCAGTGGTAGAAACAAAGATTCAAACTGACTGTGTTCACTTCTGTCCCCCTCTTTTCAGAGCGTCTCACTGAGGCTTTGCGTATGAATCCTAGCGCTGCTGTCTCAGCCCAGATGTTCCTGATGTTTCGTGTTCTCCTGCTGCGGATTTCATCTCAGCACCTCACATCTCTTTGGCCAATCATGGTCACAGAGCTGGTAAGATCCCATCCTCTGAGAGCCTGGCCTGTTACACAGGGTCAATTCTGTGCAAGTCTGTTTTGATTATTGTAGCGGAAATCTCTTGTTTTCCAGATTCGCATATTTGCACGTCTAGAGAAGGCTCTGCAGCCAGATAAAGACATCTCGAAGTGAGTTCATCATTTTATTAATATTTCATCAACACGCTGCTGATGCTGTCTGTAAATACTCAACTTTCTTTTTGTGTATTTTTGTACCACCTAGGTTGGCTAAAGTGGTGCGCGGAGCCGTCGACAGAAATGGACCAGTGAATTTCTCTCAGGCAGAGTTGGACATGTACCTGTCGGCCTGCAAGTTTCTGGACACCTCTTTGGCTTTTCCTCCAGAGCAGATACCTATCTTTCAGATGTAAGAGTGCAATTCATGACAAATGAACTACAAAAACTCTTCATGACTTGTAGGATTGCATTTGCAGTTTCAAGTATTATTTCCTTTTTACTGTAACTGTATGTTCCGTGTGCAGGTATCGTTGGGCATTCGTCCCTGAAGTGGACGTGAGCCGCTACAGTGGCCCAGAGACTGCGCTGATAGAAAGTGAGCAGGAATGTATACCCCACGTTGTCAGAGTTCTGGAAGGGATACAGCAGCGATATGGGGTAAGAATGTCCTTTCTTATTTAAAAGTTGGCACTCTTGAATGTTCATCTTGTTGAGAAAAATTGTAATTACTGCTATAATGTTATAATATACTCATGGAAAATGGGCGTATTTTGATCAGGGAATGTGTCAAACTTACTTTAAAGGGACAGCTGACCACAAAATCAAAAATACTTACCTGTAGTGCCATTTATCCATCTAGATAGATTTGATGTGAGTTGCCTAGTTTTGGAGTTATCAGCTGTACAGTTGCCTACCTTGTCTGGAATATAAAGGAATTAGATGACACAGTTCACAGTTTATGTAGGAAATATCTTCTTTCTACCAAACTACATCGTATTACTGCACAGAAGGAAGCATGCATCTATTCTTGTGGTCCTCTTTGACTGAGTTGTAAGGTAAGCTAGCTTAGTTAGCTTAGTTGGCTTTTCACATGTATTTTCTTGGTGCTTTGAACACCCAAAAGTCTTGTTTAGTCCCAGGCAGACATCTTTCCAGTCTCTTTACAGTCTCCGACTTGATCTTGATTGATAAATAAAACTACATGTAGGGGGAAGAATATATATTTTTTATATTTCTGAATTGATCCTTTGAGTCATTGTTTAACCATTCAAAATCATTTGTTGTTTTTAAATTCACGTTTTCCCTTTTTCCTTGATAACCGACAGTTAAATGAGCAATATATTGCAATATGATGAATTCAGATATAATGTAGAATATTAAGGGCATAAGTAGTTTCTACCATAAAGTCAGTGTGTCATTCTTCCTTTTGCTTCCTGTCAATTTCTTAAACTGGGACACTTGGTCATGCATGGGTCATCATTTTTCGATAATGATGTAATGTCAATCTGAGTAAATTTTGGTGCAGGAGACTTGTTTTGGCATCATTTTAAAAAATATTCCATGTCCAGCCAGCGTTGTTTATATCGTCTTACAAATGAACACACTGTATGAAGTCCAAAAGTCATGTTCATTGAGGTTTTGTTTTGTAAAAAGACTGATTGTCTGATTATCATATCCCGTCCTGTTGTTTCAGACACTGAACGGGCTGAGTGAGGAATCTTCCACCGAGCGCTTGGAGTTCCCCCTCCTCACTCAGCGCTCCCTGTCCTCCATCACCCAGCTGTTGCCATTCCTGCGCACACTCTGCTGTTCCTTCCAGAGCCCTCCCCCTTACAGCAACCCTACAACCCACTTCCCAGTAGCAGACTACCCAGCAGCCAGTTCAGAAGCAGTCCTGAAGAAGCTGGAGTGCATCACTGAAGACGAGTTCCTGGACTCCATGGAGAATTAGAGCTCGGAGCCATGGAAATAGGCACAACTAATGATAATGTTGTATTGTGAACTTGGGGAAAAAAAGGAAAAGTTTTAAATTTTGTTTTTTAATGTTTTAACTTGTCTGATCTTGTCATAAGTTCACGTAAATTCATGTACCTCTAAGGTGCTCTCACACTGAATCTGTATATTCTTATTTCACCGGGCTTTTTGGAAATCTGGAAAAACATGATTGACGTAATAATGAC
Organism: Diplodus puntazzo; assembly: GCA_963678695.2. NCBI lineage: Eukaryota > Metazoa > Chordata > Actinopteri > Spariformes > Sparidae > Diplodus > Diplodus puntazzo. Next base: position 15,824,132 of record OZ023164.1, on the reverse strand, counting down.
AAACTCTTGTAGAATAACTCTTTATCTCTCAAGGATCTTGGTTGCTGAGCATTCACACAGATTGTGTCAGACTCTTTTCTTAAGATGGTCTCAGATGGTCTTACCACTAAAAATATTAATAATCTGAACCAACTTCAAATTACAACCTGTTATTATGATGCGTGCAGCTTATAATATCAGTAGTTCCAATTGATATTTTTGAGTTTCACGTCAGATAACAGATTACACTGTGAAGAACCTTACTAAGTATTGTGCATATGTTCTTTTGACTCATTCATAACCTCTGGTTAACCACACTCTCTGGTACGTTCATACGTATGTCTGACTGAGAATGTAAAGACTACAGTACATGTCTGTTGTAGAGGTACTTTGTTTTTCGCTGTTATAGGATTCATCATTATGGGACCTCAAAAGATTTTGGCTAAGATTTATGTTCGAGGAAGTTACTGAATATAATTTGTGTACATCAAGAACATCTGTTGAATTATTATTGGGGGTACCTCACTGAAATACATACATGCTTGCCGTTAACTGGTGTTAAAGGGAAATCAGCCTTTCTTTGTGGTTGTACATCGATACTTTTTACATTTGTCTGTTGTCTTTTTTTCCAAAGTGCTGAATGCTTGAGTAATTTATTTTGGATGTTTAAAGGACCATGTCGAGGTTTGAATTAACACGAAGAAGACTCATTAAAAAAAATGTTAAGCTTAAATGCTGTGTTTTCACTTTACAGCTTTAGCTTGTTTTCTGCCTTTTGGTTGTGATACAAATCCCAGGGTTTGAGGTACGAACCCCGGCTCCTCCTGTCCATATGTCGACATGTCCTTTTTCAAGACACTGAAGACTAACCCCTCCTTCCTCGCATTATAGCTTGCTCCCATTATTGCTCCCAATATTGAAATGCTGCAACTGCCCCCCCCATTATTTGTCTATTAATTGCTCCTGGCTCTCTCAATACCTGACAAATCACATACAAATGACAAATCAGCTGACGTGATATTTGATATCACCGTACACATTCATGTTTCTGCTTTAGTAAGTCCCGTCCTCGTGGGCACAATATCTGAAGAACGGGTCACAATGATTTATATGATGATTATGACAACATTTCACACAAATATCTAGTAGGATAAAATGGTTAGTGTGAGTTATGACGTGTTGTATCCAAAAAGCTGAAGGTCAACTTCACTGACATCACAATATGCGAAAAAGGTTTTTCCATTATTTAATGCTATTAATGCTATCAGGAACAGCAACAACGCAGAGGCATACAACCACAAGGCAGTAATTCAGTTTGAATATGCTTCAATGAACACAAAAGGCAGAAACAAGTCTTCCATATCGAAGGTTTTCTCAACTACAAATGTTGCAACAACATTAAAAATCTCTCAAGAGGATCGGGAGAATGTCGCAACGAAGGAAGCATGGATGACCCAGCTTGATCAGCTGCCATGACAAGAGACCTGTGAAAGAGAAAAATGACTGGACACATTAAGTGAAAATGTATGTGTTCATCTAGTTTTGCAAGAGATAGATCAGGTAAAAAAAAATATCCATGGTGTGTTTTTTTTTGTAGCTGAGACTGCATAATTTTCACAAAGCTGTGAAAGCTTGCAGAAACCCCCTGGTGTGTGTCACAATGCAGCGCTTTCTATCTTCATATGATCTTTCAAACCTAGAAAAATCATGGGACACTCGCTGCTGTACAAACCCCTCCAGTGCCACCATTATTCCCTGCTAACATTAGGCTATGACGGTACAGCTATAAATAATTAGGGTATTAGTGCAAAAACAAAGAATTACTTATTTATGATTTTAATTGCCATACCAAGTAATTTAAAGGCCTCTGAGTTAATTTTATGTAACTACCCTTTCTGTCCCTCTGCAACAGAGGGAGGGTGTCTGGGCAGATTTGCATCGGCACACAACTGTGTCAAGGCAAAAGTCTCATTGAATGCTGGGTAAAAAAAAGATAACTTAGTGTTAGACAGATGACTATTGTAATGATTAAAGGCTCAGAGGAAGAGCTTCTGGTGTGACCCCTCACAATATAAAAAAAGATTAAAGGTATCTGTCAGCGTATTCGTTTATTTGAGAGAAGACATACCACAACTTACCTTTTTACCTTTTATTTAGAATTCTATCATTGAGCAAAGCTTGATATCAAGGACTTTCTCTGTTTGACCAAACACAACCAGCAGAGCTGCTAATCTGCAACCAGTCGCCCAGAAAAAGATGCACAATTTCTCTTTTCATTTTTTTTTATGATTTCAGTTACTGAAGATGTTTAATTTCTCATTGGTTTAAGCAGATATATAAGGTGCATAAAGTTCCTTGGTTGAAGTGGAGGTGTGGTTTAGACTTATCTCTCCCTTCCTTGGTGCAGGAGCTGCCCCACCAGCCCATTGGCAACACGATTCCTTCACTCCATGGAGACAACGCCCTGTTGACAGAAAACCTCCCACTCCTGTCTTCTAAGTTTCTCATCCTGCACTTGCTTGGGTTTCTCTGCTGACTCCCTAGGTCTCACCTCAATGACTCTGTGCCAAACAAGTTGGTTATCTATATCCTTGGCCTGTCCACCGTGAATGCAGCTGTGTTCTTTCTCATACCCTGGCTTTTTTCTCCAACGTATTAACCCCTCATGAAAAGGATTAATGCTTGCAACCTATCTCATTTATCTTTATTCACCTGCCTTACATCAGGCATGTGAATAAAATTGCATGGTAATTTGTCACAGCGGTCAGGCAATGATCACACAGGTAAATCAAAGGTAATACATCTCAACAATCACACTGATTTTGACAAGATTGTGTGAGAATAGTTGAAAATGTGTACTTTTATTTTTGAAAAATGTACAACTGGAAGGCATGTAAACAGCTTTAAAACAAAATATTACTATTACTATTGTATTCGCAACGAAAAACCTACTTTAGTACATATCAGTGATATTCATAGGGAAACTGAGCAAAGTATGTAAATAGAAAAGATGTGAAGTCAAGACCATGTTAAAGAGGCTCACTTGTATGCTAAAGTACGGAGCTGCGTAATCGTCTCAAACTTCATGATTTGCCACAACAGTTTCGGTTTCCCCTCGACCACGTGACCTCGAATCCTCCTTACCGTCATCCGTATTTGCGCCAAGATGGCCGCGCAAGCAGACCGCGGTGTTCCGCTCAGCACGGTAAGTTCATCTTCCTCATCTTGTTTTGTGACATTTTTATGCAGTGCCGGGAACGGTCAACGAACGGATAAAGCCGACTTAAGTGGTTGAATGTGTCGGACGCGTGCTGTTTTTTAAATGCCATGTCGGTAGAGAGTCTGCCGAGGTCTGCGGTCTCCTCTACTGCGTTAGCTGGAAAGTGAGTACCAGGCTGCACCGCACACCCTCCAGCTGCAGACAGCCTGTGTGGCGCTCTGCCCTCCCGTAATGTTTCTGTTTACTCCACTACACATGGCAGTGTGTTATTATGTGTTTGTGAACAGTCCAGTTCATTTCACGGCAAGATACATTTACTCTCTTGCCTTATTGCAGACATGTCTTGAGATGTGTATGAACCTCCACAGAAGCACATTTGATATGTTGTATATATGTTTATACATGTGTTTTGGGGGTAAAATACATATATACAGACAGTACATTTATACATATTTTTATATGGCTATAGATTACATGTATAGATATACACTGTATACCTATACGTATGTTTTTTTCTAAAATCCCTTTATCGATAATAGTTGTCTTGGTCAAGGTTTTTTTTTTTGTTTTTTTAATGAACATATGCACTGACATTGATGGGCAAAGGGACATTATATGTGGAAGTAAGCCTCATTCAGTGAGGATTAAAGGTGCACTACGCAGTTTTTGGGAAGTCATCGTAATCAATTTAGAAAGATCTCCATTGACTGATTTTCTTTATGCCTAAACAAACTAAATAAACCAACCCTCTTTGTTTTCATGACTGAATGAGCTGAGTCAAGTCAACAAACTGACCTTAAAGGACTGTCCTACTGTTTTAATATGTTTTTATTTGGCGGACCCTGCTACCTGCCACAAACCAACGGCTTGTGTATTCATCTATGGAAAAAAAGTATTTCTGAGATGTATTATTAACTCATTGATACCTCATTGAATATATATACATACACACATATATATATATATATATATATATATATATATAGATAGATAGATAGATAGATAGATAGATAGATAGATAGATAGATATAGATGTGAATGGCGTTAGTAGACCAGTGTGTAGAATTGGTGAGGGGGTGACCTGAGGCTATGTATGGTGAGTGCTCTTCCTGTGGCTTTGCTGTTGAGCTGTGAGAAGTTGAGGGTGTAACCATTGTCATGGTGAAGAATAATAGAGTTGGAGAGTTGAATATTTTTTCCTTTTGCGGAGCAGCAACTGATGCTTTGAGTTAACAAGTAGCAGAGAATCTTTTTTGACAGCATCTGTGTGTGTGTCAGCGATGTGTTGTTAAAAGCTCAGTTTATTGTCGAGATAATTAAGGCACTCTATCATCTCAGCTGTTTTGTTAATCATACAAGTTTGGTTGCAGTTGGAGTCTTGGGCTTTGATGTATTGTTGAAAGTGTTTATTATCAATTCTTTAAAATCTGTCATGGCTCACAGGGATCTTTTAGGCCAACGTTGTCGTCTGGCTTGCTAGTTAATTATGATGTCACTATTGTTACTCCACTGAAATAATAAGGTTAACTTAAAATGAAAACTCTGTCATTATCTATGCCGATGGAAAGTTGGGTGAAGTTTTGTCATCCTCTTAAGCAGATTTGCAGCAAAACAGCATGACAGAATTCTCCTAAACAACTGAAAAAAAGGGAAAGATGAAATGAAATCCAAGTCTCCATGTGCCCCGAGATCCCAAACTGCTCTCGGACGAGCTGTATGGTACCTGTTATGTTTGTTTCAGTTATTCTTGGCTCATACACTTTTAAAACAAGTCTCCATCTACTTGAGTTTTTTAGGGAAATGCTGCAATTCTGTTTTGCTGTGAGGTGCCAGACAATTTTTGTGGACTACAAAACCTCACCTCACATGGAAATTCTCCTTGTTGAGGTATAGAGTTGCTATTTCTCTGAAGAGTATGATGAATCAGATTTATTTAATACACGCAGCATGGAGAGAAGACAACAGTGTTCTCTGCAGGCTTCCAAATGTTTCTAAAGGAATACGGCTTACATATTTATGACAGTCGTTAATTATTCCTTCCGCAAACAATGACCGCCTGAATTTTGTGTCGATCATGCCTCTCCCAGGGCAGTGACCCTTTGATGTTTCATTGGACAGCAGATGTCATCATATCTACCGTCCTGTTAACACCTCAGGCGAGGAGAAACACACCTCATGTGACTACCTGACATGTTCTAACACCCCGACACCATAGGCAAATCTCACCTCCTCTCACATCCTGATATGATTCCTATCATATAATGATTTCTGAATTTAAAGCTATTTAATTCCTACACCATTCCAAGGCCTGAGTAGAAAATGACAGATTTTTAAAATATTTTTGAGGGAAAATATCTGTACAATTTTTGCAGTTTGTATTTATGAAAAAACATTTCTTGACATGTGCCAAACAAACTTAAATCAAACCGCGTTATGTAAACACCAACGGCCAATATAAACAAATATATGATTCAACACATAGTTTTGAAAAATGTTGTACTTTCTCATGTTTGTGTCCTCTATTTCCATTGGTTATTACTCTGTGTGACAAAAAGTCTCAACACCACCTTGCAAAAGTGTCAACAACAACATTTATGAAAACAAAAGGACTTAACTGTGTCTCTGCCCAGACAACACAAGACATGAGCCTGTGTGTGTTATGTATGCCGAGTAGAGTTTTGACAGGGAACCTTTTGTTGCATGTCATCCCACTCTCATTCTTTTTGCCCCCACATCTCTCTTTACCATGAAATGTCAAATAAAAGCAAAAAGAAGCAGACCGCATAATGGATTAATTATTACCTGTGAGTTACAGTGATTGCTATTTTAGTTTTAGTTAAATTAGTGAAAGCACAACACTGACTGAGAAACCAGAAATTACATGATTGTTATTCTAAATAAGCCGACTTGTAAGTGTAAACCTTTTAGAACATGTTTAGTTGTTGTTTAGATGCTCATTCTGTTTTTGAAAACCTGGAACAATGACACATGTCTTGAGAAGAAATATTTTTTTTCTCTTTTGTAAATCACACATCCTCTGCCTGTGTAAGGCCACACTCTGGTGGTGACTAACAGACTATGTATCTTCACCATTAAAAATGTTTGTGGCCTGTTTTTTGATGCACTTAATGCTTGATTTAATTTAAATAGACTGGGTTATGAAAATAGGTTTGAAAAACAGATGTAACTACTGAGTCATTTTTTTTATTTGTTCCTCTTGCAGCTCTGTCCCAAGTTTCTTCATACAAACTCCACCAGCCACACCTGGCCCTTCAGTGCTATAGCTGAGCTCATAGGTGAGTCATCGTCACATGGTTGTCTTTTCAAGATAAACCGGCTGCCTTTTTAAGTTTCTATTTGACTGCCTACCGTTGGCTACCTACTAGTGATGTGCTCAGGTGATCTGCATGATTGACACACTTTGACTACATAATGATCCTGTGAATATTTGATGTGCTGTTTATTTTTGCGAATCAATCCAGCTATGTTTAAGCAATTGGGATTCATTTTCTCAGTCACTATAATTATAAATATAATCTATTATAGTATAACTATAAGCTATAAGTAATGGCAGCACTAATATTGTTTATACTTATTTAATTTACCATGATTAAAGGTCTACTTCTATCCTGTGGACCTTTATATTTGTTAGTGTTTTTACTTAGTCTATATTATGATATATTTTTCATTTCACCTAGCTGTGGTGTTCATGTTTTTGGTGGTAGACCACTCCTGGATGAAGGTAGAGGCAGCACCGGAAAACAAAACTGAAACTAAAAACAGACATTGGATTTGGAGCTTGACAGAAAAAGTTGTGTTGGCACTGAAAAGAGTTTGACTTAAATAATGAAAGCGGTTGTTTGAAAAAAAAAGAAGATTATCATTGAAAAACACAAGAAAGCAAAACAATTTTTCGTATTAATCTGCACCATGATCACTCTCAGCTAACATATTATGCAGCAAACAATTGGATTGAACAATTATCTCATAACACCATTGTGTTTAACCACACCCCTTGTTTATTCTAAAGCCTGACCAAGGACAAAGACTGCAAATTAGCTGAAGCTAGACGTCTTATATGCATCACATTTTCCCGTTTTCTGTGGCAATGTTGTATGTATCGTCCCTGTTAAATAAACATAAATATAATAAAAAATAAATACCTGATAGCATCAACGTTAAAATGGCCTAATTCAAATAATACCATAGAAAGTGTATGGTCATTGATGAAATGCTGTTATAGGGACAGTCAGGTTACCGCTCAATAAATATTCTAAACATTTGAAACAGTTGATTTGTACATATACTTTTGAAGGAATTAGTTATACTGTGTTTCTAGTTGTCACCAATTTAATCTAAATTAATTACGCTGCAATTTGTAAAAAATAACTTGTAAAAAAAAATGCTGCCCTGAGCTTTTGTTCTTTTGTGTATTTTCTGTAGTCTTATCCCTTATTAGTGTATACTTAAGTCACTTCTCTCACTGGTCTGTGAAAGCTTTTTAAAAAGTGATGACCTCAGCTGGAGAGTGAGCTGATGTCTCACTAGAATGTTGAAGTAAAGGCAGCCACAACATGTTGTATCGAAAGAGTGCAGTGGTCAGACTGTTAGCATAATGTCTGCCCTCAATTCAGAGCATTGGAGCAACATCGCAACGTATCCATATTGTCCAGCTGGGGCCAGACAGTCAACAGTCAACATAAGCTTCAGACTCTCGATTATGCTTCAACTCAGCGTTAAAACAGAATCTTCCACATCTGCATTGCGATGTATGCTATAATCAAGAAACGTCCACACCTAGGAGATAATTATTTGGTGCAAGCACTCTTTGTCTGATGTCACACATTTTCTGTAGCATAAAAACCTGTTTTACAAGCTGGAACACTGTACATCCAGTTGAATACATAGAAACTTCTGTTTACACATATTGACCCATCCCATGATGCAAATAAGAGAAGAGATGTGCCTTGCAAGTAGTCACTAAAACTGCGTGGCAAAACCCAGATACCCTGATACGGCAGTTTGTTTGTTTTTTTATCCTACCACCTACATCATACTGCGCCCAAAAAATCAGTACAGTTTTAGATCAGTGCAGTGTTAGAACTTTAAACGCGGCAGATTTCGATTTTCATTTACATTGAAGTTGCCCTTAAAAATTGTTTTATTTTACAGACAATGCCTATGACCCGGATGTCAGTGCCAGCCAGTTCTGGATCGATAAGACTGTGGTTCAAGGACAAGAATGCCTCAGCTTTATGGATAATGGAAATGGACTGGACCATGACACGATGCATAAGATGCTCAGGTAAGGACACTGCCGCCTGATACTACATGTAAAAATCATGGACAAATCTGTGTTACCTTATTAATTATCAAATGTGGATTTTTGTTTATTGTTGCAGGATTTAATGATCCACAGGATTTTGACATTGCATTGACATACATCATAATGACTACTTAAACCTTTTTAAAACAAACTCTATATATGATGCTACATTTATGTATGAACAATAATAAGATTCATGTACTCACTAAACCACATTTTCCCCCTTCAAGCTTTGGGTACAGTGACAAGACTGCTATAAAGGGTCTAGAGCCAATTGGTATCTATGGCAACGGTTTCAAGTCTGGATCCATGCGTCTGGGCAAAGACGCCATCGTCTTCTCCAAATCAAAGACTACTTCATGTGTCGGGATGCTCTCTCAGTCTTACCTAGAGGAGATTGATGCTCAGCAAATAATCGTACCTATCGTCTGCTTTGAGAAGGGAGAAAGAAACGAGTATATCCTTTACCTACTGCAGTAAGACATATTGTCTCACAAGTGTACACAAGTCTTGTTTTACACAGTCTTACAGAAGTGTAAATGTATATATCTTCCTTTTTGATTGCCAATTTAAAAGTATTACATGTTGACAACAGAATTTCTTAGTCTGAGGAATACTTCGACAGTTTGAAATCTGGATTATGATTTGATAAATCTTTTTGTCACTTAATGTGAAAAGGGTCCTGGAATAGTTATTAATTTTTTGAGAGTTTTTAACAGGGATGGGATAGAAATCTACACAGATTTTATAGTGTGTCTAGTGTTGTACAAATGCGTTTTCTTTTAATCACACACCAGAATGAATGAATGAAATGCCCTGTAGACTTTAGCCCCCCTTGAAACAACCTATTCAATTTTCCATTTGCAGCATTAAAACACATTATTGCATAAAAAACAGTTATTTTGACACAAGCTTCCCATCCGCCATGCTTTTAGCTGTAACTCGAATTGCAATATTTACATTGCATCACCCCAAAGAAGAGTAATGAAAGTAACTCATCCCGTCAGCATCGGTATATAATCGGCCACATCACTCTTTTTGGTTTGTTCAAAAAGTGCGGATACACTAGTCAATGAGGTTATGCAACATCTGAGTCTGGGGTTTGTTTTGAGCACTCAACTGTGCTTTTGTAGCTCTCTATAGACTCTCTCCATACCTTTTTGATTTATTTCTTGTACATGTGGGAAATATGAGTCTGTTGTGGGTGCCGGTCTGCACCTTCATTTGCACAGAACAGTTTTCTGGTGTTTCTCAGAGTTTTTATACCAAAGCTTCGTCCATGCAACAAAAGTAGCACCTCACTTAGGTAGGAGGTTCTTGTTTTTTCTTGGCTGGTTGGCAGCCTGCTCCTGTTATAATTACTCTGCTCTGTGTCACCTTTAAAGTCCTCAGTATTTGTTTGTGGTCACCTTCATGCCTGCATTTGTGCGTTGTGGAGGAAATGCAAAGCATCATCCAAATGAGGGCCTTACCAGGCAATCCTTTTTTCCATTTGTACAAGTTTGGTTGCAAGTTGTCCTTAACTTCAGCTTACTCAGGGTAAGAGAGGAGCACAATGCCAGTCTGCAGGACATCCTGCAATACTCTCCTTTCAAGACACAAGTGGACCTGCTCCAAGAGATTAATGCCATCAGTTCCTCCTGGTCCACAGGGACAACCGGCACACGGATCATCATCTGGAACCTCCGCAAGTCTGTCTTCAGGCCACACTTAGAAAGATGTTTACTTATCCTGGAACAACATGATTTAATTTTTCTGTTTTCCCTTTTTCCAATAGAACATCTACTGGTTCATCAGAGTTTGATTTTAGTGACCGTTATGATATCCTTATTCCATCTGACATCTACGAAGCAATGAATGACAAATCTCCACATCCAGGGGTGACATCATACACTCCTGAGAGTGTTTACTCACTGCGGGTGAGGAACAGTAATACGTGTTTAAAAACCTCCTAATCATTCTGTCATATCATTAATATGCTTTATACAAACACAGTCACAACACCATATTCTTTTTTAACTTCCTGTATCTTTACTGACTCTAGGCATATTGCAGTATTCTCTACCTGAAGCCTCGGATGCAGGTCGTCATACGTGGTCAAAAGGTGAAATCCCAGCTCATAGCAAAGAGTCTGGCCCACATCCAAAAGGACCACTACAAGCCCAATTTCCTGGTATCCTTTCATCACAGAAGCTCTTGTGCTTGACAATTCTTCCATTAGTTTAAAATGTATGTTGAGTTTTATAAATGTGTTTATTTGGAAACATTATATCTCTGAACCCCTCTATGCTCTTGAGTTTTCCTTAATGTTATTTCAGGACAAACGTATTCCTATCATTTTTGGTTATAACACCAAAAGCAAAGACCAGTATGGCGTTATGATGTATCACAAGAATCGGCTCATCAAAGCGTATGAACGCGTGGGCTGCCAGCTTAAGGTGCGTCTCTGTTGTTATGGTTAGTTACACACATTTCCAAGTGCTTTTTAACGTCATCATGCAGGGTTCTTATGAATCTTTTTTCCTCTGCAGGCCAACAACATGGGTGTTGGGGTCATTGGAGTCATAGAGTGTAACTTTCTGGATCCTACCCACAACAAACAGAGCTTTGATCAGACAGATAAGTACAGGTAAGGGCACAGGTGCCATTCTGAGTTTTGCTCACATTGGTGTTATTATACTCCAAATGCATTTCTGTGAGTTTGGATTTTCCACACAAAAGATGCGTTATTTATGTTTTGGTTCAGGAAAACCATGAACACTCTGGGGATCAAACTGGAGGAGTACTGGAAAGAAATCCGCCACAAGAGATTAAAGGAGGATCCAAACTGCATCCCAGTGGAAGATACCATGTCAGTACATTTTGAAGTGACAGCATGAATTCTACACCTACTTTTTTCTCACCATGTTGTCTACATGCCCTGATATTTGCCTCTGTATATGTCCTTAGGAAGCGGCCAGATCAAAACTGGGCGCAGTGTGATTCGTGTTTGAAGTGGCGCAAACTCCCTGATGGGATCGACTGCAGCAAGCTGCCAGAAAAATGGTACTGCGCTTCGAACCCTGATCCTCAGTTCAGGTAAGCCGAGCATTTTCCAACAATCTGTTATTGTTATTAATAATCACAGTCTGATGTGCATGGTTTGTACGGGTGCTGAAATCCTTGAAAGTGCATGAATTTTAATGTGGTGTTTCGCAGGTCTGAAAAGTGCTTGGGTTTTTGATAAAGTCCTTGAAACTGCTTGAAATTGAAACTACATTACATTCACGAAAATCCCTACCCAACTGAATTGTTACATTTGTAGATAAAGTAAAAGGAATGCTAAAGAAAGCAAACAACAGACTGACCTGGTCTTACCCTGCCCTCCCTTTTTGGATCAACTAGTGATAGAAAACAGATCAAAAGAGTTTTAGGGTGGGCCCAACAAATGCCAGATATCTATTTATGATACAGGATACTTTATTTTCTAATTAAAAATGCAGGTTAACACAACAAAATGCATTTTTTTACAGGTGCTTGAAAAACTTGAGAATGCTTAAAAGTGCTAGAAATGTAGTCTTGAAAAGTGAAGGAACCCTGGATGTGATCAAATGAACAATATGAAGATTTTCCTATACGCAAATCGGCTTTTCTGTAAAATAATATCTGCACTTACATTTGTGACTGTTACGTAATCAATGTAGCATTATTTATAAGAACACCTCCAAGGTTCCAGACTGCAGCAACTTTTTTTGGTGACACTTCAACTAAATCACTTGAACTAGGAGCACCTGTGCAACACCAGCACAGTAATGTAGTGTTTTGCCCTAGCCACCACTGCAATAAGAAAATCAAAAATCAAGAAAGCAAACAAAATATTGGATTGAAATCAATTAGCTGATCCACTTCCTTAATATATATACACAGTTAATATCAAACGTATTTGCTACTTTGCCTGTAAGGCCTGTGCTGCCTTCTTCTCCCCCAAGGACAGGTTGAGGTGACCCATGAACAGGTTATAACAGTTAATGATAACACAGCATTGAGAGGATACAGCCATTTCATACGCAAGATGTCGCCTAGAATAGGTGGCTCTACTGTGATCAGCTGTCAACTGTGTCTCTGTCTGTTGTGTGTAATTTTCTCCAAGGGGCGTGATTCATGAAAAGTTTCCCATACCAAAGAGTTATACAGTGATGGTAAAGTACTGAGCAGGCAATAGTATTCTACTGGTAGCCTAACCCAAACACAGCTCGGACTTAGTGGATTTTTACTGATGTGTTTAATTTTCCATTTTTCTCTAATTTGCCCTCCCAGGAGCTGCCACGTAGAGGAGGAGCCCGAGGACTCAGATGACGAGCAGCCTTCATACCGCAAGACCTTCAAACAACAGTGAGTCCTGTTTCAGTGAAAAACACTTCGGCTAAAGTTGAACTGAATAATTTGACTCAAAAAGAATAGCATATCTCTGTTTTAAGCATTTTAACAGGTTATATGAGCATTAGAAATAATACTAAATGATAACAAAGTGTGATTTATTTTTTACAGAGAGAGGGAAGAAAAAAAGAATAAAGAGAGGCAAAGACAAAAGGTACGGACACGTCATCTGCTGTAAATCACCTGACAGGTTTCTGCCTTCTGCTACTGTAAAAACTCCTCATGATTTGTGTTAAGTAGTTTCTGATATTAGTGATTTTTGATTCCATAAATGTTAACATGTGTTAAATGGGATTGTTTTCTAGGAGGAGGAGGAACGGAAGCGCAAAGAAGAACAGCGTGTGGCTGAACTCACCAGGCAGAACCAGGCCCTGAAACAGCAGCTGCGTCAAACTGTACGTTTCCCATCTGATACCAAAGAAATCAGACTGACACCAATGATAACGATTGTGTTAACAGAATTTTTGTAAAGACATCGGATTGGTTAGGGAATACTAATTATCACAAATTATAATGATTGTTGTTGTCCTCGACAGCCGACCCGTTCCCCCTCCACCCCCACCACCCCAAGGAGCAGATTTAACTCTCGGTTACCAAAAGGCGGTGCTGTAAGAGCTGAATCCTTCACCATTTCTCAAGCTGGTAAGAAAACTTGTGTGTGTGTGTGTGTGTATGTGTGTGTGTGTGTGTGCGTGCGCGCTACATAGAGAACGTTTGACAGAATAACAAATGTCTGTTTTTCTTCTTTTCTAGCTTGCAGTCCCTCCAGTAGCAGTGGTCTTCCAGTTATTTCTAATGTGTGCTCACTGTCAGCAGGCACCCCAAGGTATGATCTTGTGTTGTTTGTGATTTGAAGCATACCACAGGACACGTTTTAACAGTCTCAGTGTAATGCTGATGCCTCTTTATTACCTACACAAGCAAACAAGACCATCAGTAAGATTGTTGGCTTTTTATAAGCAGGTATTACAGTTATTCTTAATATCTGTCAGTGGGTTGGACGAGTCTTATCCAGGTCTCACAGCCTGTAGACTGGTGGCACGGCCCTAAAACCAGGTTTATTTGTTTCGCTACCCCCATATTACAGTGATTAATCTTATATAGCCTATATTGTGAATCATCCTGCACTGAGCTATATTTATAAAAGAAAAAACAATTAATTAATTAAATATAAAATGTCTCTTTCACTTAATGCACTCGCTAGCCAGATCAAGATCTTTACAAAAGGAAGTGAGCTCCTACTGCTTTTTTAGGTTAGGGTAGGGTAGTTTAGTTCCTTGTAGCTGTTTTAAATATGTAAATTTAAATTTGTTTAAGAGTCATATTGACTGTGCTTTGTGTGCACTACAGGGGGAAAAGAACACAGCCTTCTACTCCACAAAGAACACCCAAAAGACCAAAAGTTAATGGACATCTTTTCGGCACCCCTAGTACGTCCAAATCAGTGGATGTGAGCCCAATGAGCTCGCCATCAGTGCCTGTTGATAATGATGGTGACGATACTGATGATGATATTTTCATCTTGGAAACTGACAGTACCCCCAAGCCAAAAAAGCCAGACTTTGATTTGACTAAAGTGAAGTCAGAGAAGGAGCAATGTGAGGTCGGCATGTTGTTGGAGTGCAGCGATGATGCTGCCCTGGACGACCCCTCGGAGATGAATGCCGCTGGTACTGGCTCTGCAGTGTCGACAGCTGTGGGAACCAGTCCTTCCCCCCCAGCACCACCTGCAGAGGTGGCCAGCATTACCACCCAGACAGATGTAGCCAAAGTAAAGAAGGAAGAGGAAGACCTCGATCAGACTCAAGAGGAGGAGAGGGCAGGACAGAGTGAGAATCAAGGAAAGCAGACTCTGCAGAATGGAAAGACAGATCATCTGCGTCGCGAGGACGATGCTGGACCTTCCTGTGCGGATGTCGGCGACAGGAGAGACGCTCCACTTCAGTACCCCAGTGTGATAGAAGTACAGGAACAGCAAAACCAGCTCTTAGATCTCATGGAGGCTACAGCTCTGGAGAGAGACGAGTTTAAAGAGCAGGTCCGAGCACTGACCTGCCAACTGCAAGACGCTCAAAGCAGATTACAAGAGCTGACTGAGGTCAATCTAAAGAGGGAGTGCTCTCATCAGGCCAGCCAGACAGAGGAAACTGAGGGAGGGAAGGACTACAAAAGTCTGTTTGAGAGGGCCAAACAGAAAGTCAGTGAACTGATTAAGGACAAAGAATCTCTACTGGCAACTGCTGAGACCAAAGCCAGTGCTGTGCAATGTGAGGAAGAGGACATTGATGAGATCGCACTGCAAGTTGACCGCCTGATCCGGGAACTGGACCAGAGGAACAAGGAGAGGGATGAACTACACTCACGGGTCAGTGTTGTGAGCTCAAAGTAGAAGACTGGCAATACTTCTACTACTGTATTTTTCCTAAAGAAGTATTTAAAGCACCATTATGTAACTTATTTAACCTCTAAAATAACTTCAAAATTATTTTGATGGTATAGTGTCTTGTGATAGGGTGAATAATGTCAGCCACTCTGCCCCCCTATCACCTGTGCACTGTGTAACTTCAGTGAGAGGGAAGGGAAGTTTTACAGAGTGTTACTGAGTATTTATGGCAGCGCGACAGTGTAAATGGGATTGGCTCCAAATAAACTACAGTACCCCTGCTGGCTGTAATGACAGAGCTTGTCACAAAGTAAGACAATGTGGCTCACTGATGTGTTTGCCATAGTTTTCCGACAATATATGGAAGACATGTGGGTTTTTGTCAACCTGTGTACCTTGTTTTATTGATGTTGACCTGCCCCACCTCACTCCTTTATTATTTTTTTTTCTCCTGGGGTTCATTGTTTGCTGTGCCACCAGTTGGACAGTATGGAGGAGGAAAGAGCAAACCTGGCATCCCAATGTGAAGAGCTCAAGTTGAGCCTGCAGCGGGAGAGAGAAAAAGCACAAGAGGCACACAGAGCCACTGATTCTTCTGAGTCAGGAGGAACAGCAACAGCTTCGGGCACAGAGTCAAGCTCAGATACACTCAGAAGGTTGGATTGTTGTCTTGTCTTTCATGTCTTATGAATTGTCACTAACAGACAAAGCCATGTATGATTGCAACAGCAGAACAACTTTGTAAATGTTTTTTTGTTTTGTTTTTCTCTTTTTTTCCACAGCCTGATGGAGCTTCGTCACAACATCGGCCGCCTTCTCATAAGTTATGTGCCTGCACTGGATCTGGACCAGGTGAACTATGAGTGTAATGTAATCGATGAGATCCTTGAACAGGTTCTCTCCAATGACGAGTCTGGCATACCAGTGGGTATGTAGGACAGAGCAATAAATGAATGAAAGAATCATAGAATCCTGGATGCAAGTCTGCCGCTCCACCTGTTGACAAGAATACAGTTTCATTTTATTATTAGTGTGGGACATTACGTCAAGTTTATTTTAAGGTGTTAAACAAATATGAACGACAGAGACATGGGTGTTGTCATATTTGATCCGTGAAATGTAGAAGTGCAACTAAGGGCTGGTACTTAAAGGCACAGCTCAGGTGCAGTTATATGGTCCACAAAACATTTCTAGAGCTTCACAGCAAAACAGTGTAGCAGCATTCTCCTTGAAAACTTAAGTAGACTGGGAACAAACAACCCAAAGAAAAAACAAAATGGCATAATCTAAGTCTCCTGAAGATCTGAGATCCAGAATTAATTTGAAAAACATGATTTACACCCTTAACAGGGTGTGTGCTAACAATTCTTTGCTTAGCATCGACAGTGAAGATATCGACTGAAAGGGTGTAAAAGGGTCTTTTCAAATCAGTTCAGAGTCTCTGGGCTTCTGAAAACTTGGATTATGACGGAGAAGCTGTAAGAAGCCTTTTTATGTTTTTTTGTTCTTTTAGTTATTTTAAATTAAGTCCCCATCTACTTGAGTTTCTCAGGAGAATGATTTCCATCAGCATGGGGATGAGTAGATAATGACTGATGTGAGGGTTTTGTTAAAAAGAAAATCCTGGAATGTGCCTATTTGATGTGGCATAATTTAAAAACCCTTAAATGAAAAAAAATATTTTTTACGTTTTTAAACTTAAGTTTATATAGAAAGGGTGAGGAGAACAACAAGATAGATTATGATGAAAACTGTTGCTCTATAATAGCTGCTTCTTCATGCACCTTGGAAGTATATGAAGAGTTGCCTGAAAACGCCAACTCTAAGGTGTGCACATGTGTACAGATTATGTATTGATACAGTAAATGCAGCACATTGAGATAATTTTCACTATGTATTCATCTTGAAAGATGACAGTTGGAGAAGAACTCATGTAAAAATACAATGACAGCATACATAAATGAATATTATAATACTCAATTTACTTGTCAACTGCTTGATGTTCTGCTGATCATTTAATTCTAGTCAAAGTGTTGACTTGTGCTTTAAAGAATGTTATGGTTATACTGAAAAACTCCTGATGCTTCATCTGATTCTGTTTCACAATGACAGCTGACTGTTTCCTCTTTGCTTTGTATTTAAGCATTTTTTTGTATTGATCCTGTCAGATATATTTTTATATTTACCAACTTTGCTCTGTGATTAAACTCTCTAAATTATTTGTGGACATTGTCATTGGTATCTTTGGGAATCCTCCTGATAGGAGAAACTTTATTGATGACAGGGCTGGTAATGAGCAGTACCGAATGTTTCTGAGTGATACAAATTGAAACTTAACTTGCGGTTTAAGGATTATCATAAACCGCCCTTCTAAGTTATTAAACTGGTTGTGCTTGCTTGAGCAATTTTTAATAGGCAGCCATGATAAATAACTGAATCTACATGTTGTACCCACAGGAAAATACTGATGATGCATATCCATCTCAATACAGATACTATGGCTAGCACTATCAGATTTTAGCAGGCTTGTGAATCACACAGTTTGGGTTGTTCTGATGGTGTTTTCATAAAGCCTCGTGAAACATCTGTTTTGTAAGACCCTAATAAGATAAGATTTTATATATCCAGTATCAAGAGAAGGAGACCGAGACAAGCAGACATCCTAAAACATGTATAAATATTTGAAATGCTAGCAAGTAAAAGTTCAGGGAATGAGCATCTTCATTCCAGTGAGTTCGTATTCGGTACTGGGAACCAGTCTTCTCCAGTTCAGAGTTTGCATAAGGGACTTTAATGTCAACTTATCATCTGCTGTTTACAAGCTTGTTCACTGTCAACTAATGTTACGGTGTCTATAATAGAAAGGCTCGCGGAGAGGGTGTAACATTTAAAAGGGCACTCAGACATTAAATGAAGGATTAAAAAACTATTTTTTATTTAGAAATCAAAAGAGCAAAACTACATACCAAAAGAAAAGGTTGGAGATCCCAGCTGAAACAAACAAAAGAAGGGGAAATCACTGGGCCAGCCACACAGTGGGCCGTCGCACCCAGCTATCCCCTCCAAACTATCAAAAGGGCAAGAAATTAATCTAACCCTAAATGAACCAAAGAAAAACAAAAACTGTATTGCTAGTGATGTGAAAACTAAGCTACAAACACATTAACAAAACAAAACCCCAGCACTGAAAAACATGTCGGGGAACAAATGGGAAAAATCTCCTTTCAGTGTGAGCTGGGCAGTGGCTCCAGAGAGAGTGAGGCTTCCACTCAATCCTCCTTAAATGCTGTCAGGTAACTGCAACACACCTGGACAGATGTGTCTTCCTGAAAGATAAAACACAGACAAAATGAAGAGAGACAGAGAGAGCAAACAGCCAGTAGAGGCCCACATATAACAACTAAGAATGTTGAATATCTTCACAACATATGTAGCAGTGCTTTACACTGGAAATACAAATCCATATGCTGATTTTAATGTCACTGATAACCATTATGCTTTTTATTAACTCACTGATGTGTGTGAGAGTCGTCTAAGTTGATTAACTTAATGCCACTGTGTGTTAACTGATCATAGTTGCAGCAGCATGACCCTACAGGATATCTCTATACCCGGTGTATTAAATCGAAGAATTTCTCTTGAAAAATGCCAGCTTCTTTAGTTCAGTAAGACTTTGACAGACACTGAACAAAACAATTGGTGTGCGACTGACAGAATACATTTCATCACATTTACTGCACACTCAAGACATTAAAATGGTTAACTAATGCATTCATCTTGCCCCCCAATGTGAGTTCAAATGATTTACTCTAAAGTACATATCTCAGACTGACAGGTAAAGCAAAAGCAACTGTTTGTATTATGTATTAATATAAGATTTATTAATTAAAAAAATTGCATGAGGGCATACGTTTTCTATGTGACTATTATGCAACTAAACTGTTTAATGGGTAGATATGGGTAAAATGCCACCAGTGATGTCACTAAGTGGCCAAGTTGCATTATGGGTAATGGAGGCATAATGCTTTCAAAAGGAGAAGAATGCATGGTATAAACCAGAGAAGGAAAGTTCTGAAGAACGTGCGGTTGTGAATGCTGGCTGTTGAAAAGCTGACGACAAATGTGCAGATCTGGCTTTAAAAAAAAAAAAAATTGAAGCATCATAATAGTGAGCTGAGAATAAATTCACGAAATAGATTCACAATATACTATAAGCTGTGACGCTGGCTTAGGTTTGTCTCAAGAAATAGCTGATGGAGTTGTTACGACCCCCTCCAAGTGAGGTCCAACACAAGACAAACAAGCAAGTTGCAGTTTGAAAGAATGCAAGTTTATTAATTAAACAAACAGACAATCATCAAACAAAACAGACACACTGATGGGTCGGCCAAAATAAACCAAAGAGCAGCCTACCAGTCCAACCTACCAGGGCACTAAACCTCATTGAAATGAAGCCGCAAAAGTTGTACTACCGCACCCATCAGAACGCAAATCAAAATCATAATACCTCCAGGCAGGATTCGAATACCACAAAGAGACTGCACTCTTTGTCTGATGGACTGAAGAGAGAGACCAGAGCTTAGTGCCCTACCCCCTCTTATTGGATTTTACCAATCAGCCAGACTGCTATCACCTGGCAAGGCAAGAGGCCAATCACCAGCCTGACAGGTGATCAGTGACACATCCTGGATGGCAGAGAGGGAGCATGTAATAGAGTATGAAGAGATGTTACAGTGAGAATGAGTCAAATATTATGGATGGGACTGAAAAGTTAAATAAAACTAATATTGCACCAAAGATGGGTAACATTTAAATATTTGAATCCAGTTTGCATATCAACCTGGCATCGGAGTGGACGACGCCATCATCTTCCTCCTGGACAGATCACTGTTTTTCTCCAGTGCTCTAACACCATTCAGCCTGTACTTTTGGAGGACAAGCTGGAGCTTGCAGGGGTGAAATTACACCTCACATCCTGGATCCTTGACTGCCTGACCAACTGGCCACTGTATGGCTGGGTCCCAATTCAGGGTCTGCATTCATTTAGGCATTGTTCACAGGGGTGAAACATTCTGCCGCGGCTGGATGGAAGTAAGGCAGTAATAATAAATAATAAACAGTTGATATTTCAGTCCTGATGTCACTTTTTGTAAATCTTTGCATCCCTGTGTTAATGTGATCTTGTGTTTACCTTTTCTCTTGCTTCTCTCTGTGTTCAGAACAGTTCTGGAAACAATGGGCCTGCAGGGGAAGGTCGAGCCCAGCAGGCCAGAAACAAGTGAGACCCTTTAAAGAACAAGTACCATGTAGGTGCGGGTTTGAATGATGATGTTAAAACTAAACTATATTCGTTTTACCCATGCAAGTTAATAAATAATTTGCTGAAAATTACTGACATTGTGTATTTCCACCGCCTTAGGATTGCTAATATCCAGGCACAGGAGAGGGTCAGCGGGAGGCCCAGCGCTGCTACTGGGTCCTGGTTTGTCCTCATGGATGAGGTATTAGGATGGAGGCCTTCCACCGCCCCCCTGTCCTAACTGCCTCCATCCCTGAGGACACACCAGGGCCAAGTAACCAGGAGGAGGAGGATGACGACGATGAGGAGGAGAGCCAGCTAGGGCGGAGGAGGAGGAGGAGGAGGAGGAAGGATGAAGGAGGACATGAGGCTGCAGAGAGGATGGAGAGGCTCCTCTCTTAGCTCCAGAGGACAATCCTTACATTATAGGTGTTGTTATTTAGTTAATTTGAGTTATTTTTAAAATTATATGTTCATAGTTGTTCATTTTATATAATTCAAGAAATAAAATATTGTTCTATTGTTACCCGTTGTCTATTCCATTAAGTATTTACAACTTAAGTACAATTTATAACAGGGTTAGCAAATGGCATCAAGTGCTACTTTTCAGGGACAACAAGAGATTGAATGTTTTCTTTTATTATTAAGATCTTAACATTTACAACTATTTACAAAATTACAGCATAAACAACTATTTACAGATTATTAACTATTAACAAAAACAATTATTATTAAAAGCAATATTAAAACAGTTACGAATGATGGACAGTAACAGGCTGAGCAGCGCTGCTGGGCTGGACGGGATGCCACAATAAAGACCCTAACCGGCTTTTCCGCACTTACATCACCCACAAACTTAAAATTCGTGATTTTTCCACCAGTTCAACACATCTTGAGCATAGATTTCGAGAAAGTCGGATGGAAATGAACGCACCAGATAGTTACCCCCTTCTTCCGCATTGTCCTCCAATCAGCGAAGCCAAAGGACCGGAAGTTTTGAAAGAATCGCGCACGCGGGAAAGTATAGTTCGCCCCAGTAGTACAACAGAGGAGGTAAGGCGCATTGAAATACTTCGAGATAAAAAAATTTTGACGAACAAATGTAAAAAAACGAATTGTGTTTATAGCAGACATAGCCGTTAGCTAACAGTAACTTGTCTTTGCACGCGCCTGGTTGTGTCGTTTCTCAATAACGACTGCCACAAATTACCCAAACAGTCCCGCTGAGTATATTGCTAACGGGGTTAGCTAGTTTTTACAGTCGCTTCCTGTGACTCTGTGAAATTAAATTATTTCCCTCTATATCCCGTATTAAATGTTTCATATTGATCCGCATGCAGAGTTATCAGTCTGTGTTTGCCGCTAAGGTCAATATCGGCCTTGTTATGTCCGAAGCTTCAAATGTTTTTTTCTCTATTAAGGTCTGTATTGAATAAACAATATGAAGGTGGTAACGTGTGAGATTGCATGGCACAACAAGGAGCCAGTCTACAGTCTGGACTTCCAGCACAGCTCGGATGGACGCATCCATCGGCTGGCAACAGCTGGAGTTGACACCACAGTCAGAGTGAGTGCAGAGGAAGGAGTCAATGTATCAATACATCTGGTTAAAGCGATGAACCAGCAGTTCTGTCAGAAAACTGATCAAAAGTCACTTTATTAACCATAAGAGGTAGTAATCGCTTACATGCCTTTGTCAAGGAAAGGAGTAATGTGCCATACAAAGCCAATGTGACTTTACTCACTATATGCATTAATTCTCACAGGAATGCAAAATAAATTTGCTGATCAAAGAAGTGGGATTCACATTTTCTGTTGAACAGAAAGTTGTCTATAATATCAAATAGTGATTTCTTACAGAATCACATTTTGCTATTTCACATTGAGGATTAATAGGACAATATTATGGCCTTTTTTCCAGGACTTAAATTGGTTGAATGTGTCACATACAGGCAGTGATGGAATGAAACTAAGTACATTTAATCAAGTACTGGAGTTAAGTATGTTTGAACTTGAGTGTGTATTTTACTAAAGTGTTTTTTGCTACTTTATACTTCCACTATATTCTTTAAATATTTTACATTTTACTCATTATATTAATTTGATAACTTGCAATATATATGAATTGGCCATCTGTTTAATTAATACTCAAAACAAGTAGGAGGCAGTATATCACCAGAGTAACCACTAATTGCTGCTTACTGTTAACTCAGTTAGCCGTGCATCTAGTAGTGGGTATGATAAAAGGCAGTAAAAACAGTGATTTGTAATAGATTTATAATCAAAAATTGTAGAATAAATTTAGCCAGGTTGTTTCCAATGGTTGAAGAGTGAATAGCATGCGAAACACACCATACACAAATTTGCAAAATACTTAATATTGAGTAAAAATGTAACTGTGAGTGAAAGCAACAACAGTGTATAAATTCCTGCAGTTGTGGTGTATAAGTTGTTCAAAGTGTACGCATCTACTGACTTTTTGCACTGATCTTGATGCAGCTGTGGCGGGTAGACACGGGCCCTGACGGGAAGGCAGTGGTGGCGTTTCTGTCTAATTTGGCTCGACACACTAAGGCTGTCAACGTAGTGCGCTTCAGCCCTAATGGAGAGCTGCTTGCCTCAGGAGGAGACGGTACGTGAGGCATAATACAGTGATGCGAGGCAATGGCGATGATATTATTGTGAACAGATATTTTAAAATACAGTGGCCTTTAGTAATGGTTTGGTTTCTGTATGGTTCAGATGCAGCAATTCTGCTGTGGAAGCTCAACGACTCCAAGGAGCCTGAGCAGGCCCCCATGTTCCAGGAGGATGAAGATGCTCAGCTCAACAAGGAGAGCTGGTCTGTGGTCAAGACACTCAGGTACACAACTCTGCCAGCTTCAATCCCTTTAAGTCAGGATGTTTTCCAGAGGACTTGTATGTCTTTTCCTTTGGTTGTAAAGACTCTTGTACTGTGTTCTGATTGACTATAGCAGAACATAAAAAATGCAGCCTCTTCATTCATTTTGATATGACCACTGTGTTGGCACAGTGTGGGCTCCTGTCAAAACAGGTAAACCTGGCTCAAGTTATGCCTTTATACAAGTCAGTTTCACCTGGCAAGTGCACTGTGTTGGCCAATCAGTAATGCAAGCGCAATGATCACACCCTGGATGGTATTTCAAAGTTGTAAATTCCTGCATTTTCTATATTTTGCAGTATTATAAGCCACTTTGCAGCCACCGGATAATATTTTATCCTCTCTGCTTTCTGCCTCAGCCCATTGACCTAGTTTCCAACACTGACAATTATACCTCTGTCAGACTTTTCTCAGTGTCCAACACTTAAAATCCCCATCAGATAAATGAAGCAGACACATTTCAGAATTACAAGAGAACGGTTACTTTAAATCCCTCTAATACAAAGACTCGCAGAGAGGGTGTAACATGTTTAAAAGAACCCTTTAGATATCAAATGGTTGAAGCAATGTTTGATTGTGAAATCAAAAGAGCAACAAATAAACTACAAAGGCAAAATGGATTGAACAAGAAGGTGTCCGTACTCAGGGTAACGTGTAGGCCTGTGCTGGTTGTTTGCTCTCTCCCTCTGCCTGTTGTCTCTCTGTCTCTCTCCATTTGTTGCTCTCCGGCACCCTCTCTTCCTTTGTCTGTGTTTTTCCAAAAAAGGTTGGCGATCCCAGGTGTGAAATAAACAAAAGAGGGGGAAGTCACTGGGTCAGCCACGCAGTGGGCTGTCACACATAGCTATCCTCTCTAAACTATCAAAAGGGAAAGAAATTAATCTAACCCTTAATGAACCAAAGAAAACCAAAAACTGGACTACCGGTGATCTTCAAACAAACTAACAAAACAAAACCCCAGCACTGAAAAACAGGTGGGGAAAAAAGGCAAGAAGGAGATGTGATGTGAGCTGGGCAGCGGCTCCAGAGAGAGTGAGACTTCCACTCACTCCTCCCTAAATACTATCATCACGTAATTGCAACACACCTGGGTAGGTGTGTCTTCCCGAAAGATAAAAACACGGACAAAGGAAGAGAGGGTGCCGGAGAGCAACAGAAGGAGAGAGACAGAGAGAGAACAGGTAGAGGGAGAGAGCAAACAACCAGCACAGGCCCACACGTTACCCTGAGTTTGGACACCTTCTTGTTCTATCCATTTTGCAATTTGCTGTCTGAAGGATGTTAATCTGTATCAACAGTGGTTTTAACAGATTTCTCGCTATTTGATTTGTCTTTAGAGGACACATTGAGGATGTGTATGACATCTGCTGGACACGGGATGGAAACTTCATGGTGTCTGGGTCTGTCGACAACACTGCTGTTATGTGGGACATCAACAAAGGTTTGATTAGACTCAGTTATCTGTGTATTCTGTACATTTTCAGCTAAATTTGCTCAGTACTTTAGTAATGCAATTCTACAATTTACTGTAAAATATCTAATAGTATATCTTATATTTGATTTGTGTTTATTACATTTGTTGCAACTGTTTCTGTTTCAGGACAAAAGCTGTATATCTTGAATGATCATAAGAGCTACGTGCAGGGAGTGACCTGGGATCCTCTGGGCCAATATGTAGCAACTCTCAGCTGTGACAGGTACAGAAACAGATTTTTAGACCCTTATGGTCTGTCTGCAGGTCTAATCTTCATTTAAAGAGTGTATGTGCTGTTGTGCAGCTTGTCACTTATGGTGGGGTTTCAGCAGTTTGACGCTTAAGGTGTTTTTGTTTTTCCTCCCCTTCAGAGTGATGCGTGTGTACAGTACCCACACCAAGAAGAAGGCTTTCTGTGTCAGTAAAATGAGCTCTGGGCCACTCCCAGAAGGAGAGGTCAGTAGAAACTTTGCTTTTGATGACAGTACTATATAGTTCTCTATTATTATTTTTTTTATATAAACTTGACACATTCAAATCTTTTGCATTTTTTTTCTTTTTTTTCAGTTCTCTGTTTTGGCCATTTGTTCCCGTACAATTGTTTATGAAGCTTCTTAGCATGTGTCATATGATTCCCATTATTTTGTATTAAAGTTGATTAAATTTACTCTGTAAAATGTTCAGAGACCCTCTGCCCAGCTTTAAGTGAGTGAGACATGTAACATACCCTGAGCACTGCATTTCTCTTCATGTTTGCAGGTCAAGCAGTACAGAATGTTCCATGACGACAGTATGAGGTCATTTTTCCGACGTCTTTCATTCACACCAGACGGGTCTTTCCTGCTTGCCCCAGGTAACCTGCTCAGCATGGCCCAAATGTTGATTTCACCTGTTGAAATTTGGTGTATAATATCATAGTAAAGATCATGTCTATAAGCTAAGTTCCCTCTTCTGCTGCCTTCTTTCTAATCCTCAGCTGGGTGTGTGGAGATTGGAGAAAACATAATAAACACCACCTACATCTTTTCCAGGAAGAGCCTCAAGAGGTAACTTTTGTGACACGCTGTGGTATTTATAGAGAGTGAAACTTAGTGTTGAATATTTATGCTTGTAAATCTCTGTGTTTTAGGCCCATCGCTCACTTACCATGTCCAAGTAAAGCCACACTGGCTGTGCGCTGCTGCCCTGTCTACTTTGAACTGAGGACCAAGAAGGGAGAAGGCAAGGACATACACCCCAATAGTAAACAGACAAGCATTATAATGAAGCCCTCCCTTTATTATGCATCTCTCAATGTTTTACTCATAATTTCTTTCCTTTGTCCTCTACAGATGGCTCTGTTGAGCCTCTTCCAAATGTTTTCCAGTTGCCGTACCGTATGGTGTTTGCTGTGGCATCTGAGGACTCCATTTTTTTGTATGACACACAGCAGACCCTGCCTTTTGGCCTGGTGTCCAATGTCCACTACCACACGCTCAGTGACCTTACATGGTAAAAACTAAGTCTCTCCTCTAATGTCCTCCTCTGAAGCACTCTCTTGTATAGAGAAGAACTTCTTGAATAGTTGTCATTTTTAGAAGAAATTGAGTTTTGAGTCCTGGTCCTAAGTGAAAATCATTTAATTTAGCAACAATTAGAGTTAGACAAGAATATATACATAAAAGAGGACTGATATGTAAAAACAAGTAAGAACACAAGATAACTGAATGTTCTGTGTGTCATTCATCCATCCATCCAACCACTGACATGTTTTTTCTATTATATCCCCTTTAGGTCTCGTGATGGTTCCTTCCTGGCTGTGTCCTCCACAGATGGCTACTGCTCCTTCCTCTCTTTCTCTCCAGGGGAGCTGGGCACTCCGCTGAAGGAGCCCCCCACCCTGGAGGTCTTTGCCCCAAACAGTGGTGTAGAGAAAAAGGGCAAGAAAGCCAGGACCTCATCTCCCATGACCCAGTCACCGAGCTCAGCCCCGACTCCCATGTCCCAAACTGGCCTTGGCAAGGATGCCCCCTCTGTCACCCCCCCTGAGGAGAAGAAGAGCACCCCCAGTGCCAAGTCTAAACCCCAGCCCCGTAGGATCACCCTCAACACCCTGGAGGGCTGGGGGAAGCCCTCAACCCCCAAAGCCTCAGCTCCTTCAGCACCTCAAACCCCTACATCTGCAAGCACAAGCGCACCTTCGACTCCACAGCCCCCTGCAGCCCCTCTCACCCCGACCAGCTCCTCTAAAAAACAGACACGCATCGCCCCCCTCACTCCATCCACCCCTAAAGTCCTTAACAGTGCCAATACTGCTGGACCCACTACCCCGAAGGGTACAACCACCCCGAAGGGTACAGCCACCCCTAAGGGGCCCACCCCAAGGTAAAAAGAAAATAAGTTATCTTGACTGATTCTGACAGAGAGAGCAACTTGTGAATGTTTGTATTGGTACAGCAATGCGTTGATCATTGGCAGGTACGTTTTTCATTGCTTTGCATGTGAGGAAAATTGTTTGTATTAGGACTGCAACTCATGATTATTGGATTGTTGAACTCAGGAAATAATGAGAAATTCCTATCACAATTTCCTCCATTTTCAAACTTCCCGTTTCTTCATAATTTAAACTAAGAAAAGCTGCAAAAAGTCAAGTTGTCTTCAGATTGCTACTTTTGTCCAACCAAAAGTCCAGGACCTAAAGACTCTTCATCTACTGTCATATAAATCCAAGAAAGGAAGCACATCCTCATGCTTAAGAAGCTGAAACCAGTAAAATGTTTTGCATTAAAAATGACTGAAATACATTCTTCCCTTTTCAAAATAGTTGGCAACTGGTTTTCTTTCAATTGATTAATCGATTTATATTGCAACTCTACTTTACTCATGTAACATGTTTCAAGAAGAGGGTCACAGTTGCCAAACTCAGACAATATAAAGTATCTGGATAAATATTTAAATCAAAGATGTACAAATATAGTAAGATGAGAACAACTCGACAGACCTTTCTGATGTGACCCCCAGAGGGAGACTGTTCCACAATGCAGGTCTAAGACAGCAGAAGCTCATTCACCACGAGTCTTAAACTTAGATTGCGGGCACTCACAGCCAAATTGTGTGACAACTTCAAACTAATAAGACACATTTTAA
Source organism: Diplodus puntazzo (assembly GCA_963678695.2). NCBI lineage: Eukaryota > Metazoa > Chordata > Actinopteri > Spariformes > Sparidae > Diplodus > Diplodus puntazzo. The sequence continues at coordinate 15,796,007 of OZ023164.1, read as the reverse complement.
ATTTAGTCGTAAGCCCAACAGGAAGCTAGTGTATTGCTTAAAGCTGCAGTCTGGAGTCATAAGAAAAAAGTGGACCAGAATATTTGAATGAGCATAGCTCCCAGGTTATCATTACCCGGTGCAACATTTTTGCCATGCTGCCTTTCTGAAGCATGAGTAACTTCTCTAAACCAATTCAACCACTTCAGAGCGTGCTGAACACAAAATAATGTTATAACTGCCCAGTCACGTGAAAGACGCTTTTGCTAACCAGTAGCCATAAAGACTTAGCTAAACACAGAGTTAGCATACTTGCTAAGAAGCTAGATTTACCAACAAGCTACGTAGCTCGATTGCAATGTCGGCCATATGGGCTATTGCGAGTATAATTGCAACCACCGCCATCTTAGCCTTGTGGTTAAAAAATTAAATGAAATGATATCAAGCAGGCGTCCTTACTTGTCCAGCAGAAAAGCCGCCAACTCTGTGTCAGTCTTGAGTCCTTACAAATCCCGCAGCTCCGTCCACCTCTGAAATGACGCTCTGATATTTATCCTAGTTTTCGTTCAGGCTACTTTGTTTTTTACACTGCTTTTCTTCGCCAGTCTTATGTCTTCTCTTTGATGTGGGCAATAGTGGGGCGTTTTTCTCACAAGCATGATTGACATTTCTCAGACAGTCCCCTTGGCTTTGATTGGTTGTGTTGATTCAGGAGTGGTGGAGTCTTGCAAATCAAATTATGGTCACCGGGTGGTCCCACAGACAGTGGATTTTGACACAGCTGACCTGTATCTTATTCTACTGTCAAATCATAATGACAGTTTTAGCAAATATAACAAAAAATAGTTACCAACTACAGCTTTAATACTAATCATGCAGCAGAATTATTGTAGACAATATACAGTTGAAGGTATTTAAAACTCTGTTCAGATGTGCTGTAGGTGGTGTGAACAATGCAGGTGCTGCCTCACACAAGAGCACATATGGTAATTTATGGAAATACTTGAACTATTCAAATGTGTTGTGAGTCAGACTGAGGAAGTAACCACACACAGAGCACACTGCATCAACCTCCCCGCCCCCTTATGGTTAAAGTAACTAAGCTGATTACCTCTAAAGATGCACTTTACAGAGATCAATACTGAAATTAAAAGAAGGGTTCTTTTAACCTATGAAATGCTCTTTTACAATATATATTTAAATGTTCTTCTAGCAATGCAGGAAAAGTATAAATAGTGATGGGCTGGTGGTGTTTGTGTTGGTGTCCGGTGCTCCTGGCTGGCAGTGAGAACAAAGCCTTGTCTGGAATGAGGGATTCGTTGGACCCCCCACTGACTATAAAATAATAATCGCTCTGACAGACTGTGTGTAGACAATGGCAGGTCCACACATGCTTTTGTATTTGCCTTGTATCTGTAACTTGGAACGTTTGCCTTGGCTAGTCGTGACTAGTTCTACTAGTGGGCAGCGACTGAATCAGAAGAACAAAAACAGGATATATGAATTGGAACGGTGGTTTTCTTTGTTCTCTCTAGTTTATTGCCATTTTATGCTCCTGTGTTTTGTTTTTTTTCTGATCTCGTGCTTTAAAAGTCATGTCTTTTCTGTTTGTTTACAGAAGGGTATCTCTGACTCCTGTTGGAGTCCGATCTCCAGCTGTTGGTTCACTCTTCTGCACTCCCTCTTCCACCGAGAAGGCCAAACATGGTTAGTGAGGGCAGCTGCTGTGGATCCAAATATCAACACAAGTTTTATGATTGAAAATAATGTACATTACTATTCTTAAACCCAATCTGCAGACTCAGTCCCAGAGTTTGTTTTGATTAGGGATGCACCAATCCAACTTTTTTCTCTCCTGATACCAAGTCAGTGATCCCATACTTGTGATTGGTTTTCCCCTCATTGCTATCAATTTGAATGGGAGGTAGCACAAGACCAGGGGCTACTGAGGCACTAAAAAATACTAACTGAGAGCAGAAACAAACTTTTTGATGAAATTAATCAAGAAACAGTCATCCTGGTCCATTATATCAGCCTAGAATAGATACATCTGTGTATATATGCAGAAATTGTGCTTTGGTTGTGCCTCAATACAATATTTTATCAATTCGAACACTTAAATGACATCTGCAGTAGTTTGTACTTATGTAGCTTGGTTGAAAACAACAGCATAACTTTAGCAATGTTATAGTTTCTCAGTTTTTACCTGAGGGGGTTTGTTTAAAGCCTTTATTATTGTCTTCACAATGTCATCATAAAGTAAATCATTGCTTAATGTAATGGCCATAGAATAATAACACCATCATTGTTTGGATTTGTTTGCTTATATTTGCAATGAGATCAGACTGGCAGTAGGGCACCATTTCCATCTGTTTTCACTTCTCCATTTTAGACTCAATGAATAAATAAACTCACATTTTGTCCTGTTTGAAGGACTTTGAAGGAAAATGGAAACAATCTACTCAACAATAGTACAACTTGCATGTTGGACACAGTTCTTTACACTTCAGCAGAAGACTATAGTCATCATGTCACCCTTCTGTCACTGATTCCATCATTTGTATTTCTCCAGAGCGTCCCTCTCCTCCCACCGATCCAGTGTGCCAGCCTCCAGAGTCCAAACGGCCCAAGACCAGCAAGGCCTCAGCAAAGGCCTCGGCAAAGACCAAAGGCGCGAAGGCTTAGTGTGTACATCGTGGTGCTGTGATATCAGATGGAGTACATAGAGCAGAGGGTGACCGTTGAAGAAGCCCCAGTACAAAACCTGTGAGGTTGCCCATGGATGTAAAACAACAGTGCAATAGCATTGTGTTTTGGGTTAACATATGTCTGTTCTTAAACTAGATGAGGCTGAAACCTCACATAATGTACTCAGTTATACAACAAACTGTATTGCAGTAAGTGTCCTGTAGTGGTGTGTGTTTTTCTATCATACAGTAAACATGTATTGAGTCAACTGTATTATATTTTATTTGTTTGACATCCAGGTGCTGATGTGCTGTTGTAAAAAAAAAAAAAAGAAGGAAAAAATGTCTCATTTATTCTTAAAAAAAAATGTGATGTAAAACAAAAAATCTTTCTCTAAAAAATATCAGAGAAACAAAGCAAGTGCTTTAAGGTTTAGTGCCTCATGAGAACTTCATATACAACTTGAAGACTGAACCTGAAGACTGTTGAATAAGAAAATTTCAACATTGTCAAGCATTTAATCTTATTGTCTAATAAAGGATTTTTCATGTAAGGGTCATGTTTGAGTGGTTTGCAGTAAACGGCTGTGGGATGATTAATGTTTTCTTAACGACAAACAGCTGCCGGCTGTGTAGAATGTTATTTTCTATTAAGAAATGATCATTCATAGGCTCTTTTTGTTGAACCTAAAGTGAAACGGCATTTATCTCTTGATAAAGCTTCACATTTATATTGCAGACAAGGTCAATGGGGAATTAACGCTGCAAGGTTTGCAGAGTAGACATTCATGGTTGTCTGTCACCATGTATTCAGGACTTGAACAAATCTGAGGTCAGTAAATTGTTCTGATATAGATTATTCCCCTTTATTTAGTTTATTGTTACATTATAATGTCTAAGGACTTTAATTCAACACATGATGTTCTAAATGTTCTTAACACTGCAAAGAAAAACTGATTGGGAAGAAATGCATCTTTATTTATTTTATTACTCACCACATGTAGGTTTCACCACTCAGGTTTATTTAAAAAATAATAAATTCCCTATAGGAATTACGGAGAACATGAGTACTTGGTCCTCTTATAGTAGCCCTGGACGTATTGCGGTATTTATTTCTTTGGCTCAGGTCTCACTGTGCCAACAGTTTCATTCAAAGAGCCAAACAGGCCTGAATTCTTACCTTTTAACACAACATGCTGTATAAGAGCAAAACAAAATCTGATGCTCAAAATACACACTTTATTTTAGCACAAGGCTGTTGTGTCTTAATGACTAACCACCCGGTGGCTCTCACCCTCATTCTGATGAAATGTTTATAGAAACTGGTTCTCCAGTTCATCAAAGATAACATCCCTGCCAGCCAGGACTCAGAACCAACAGATCCACAGAGGATCCAATGTCCACTGCCCTCCACTCAGTCTTCACATACCAGAACAGCTACAGAATGCTGTTCATTGACTTCAGTTCTGAGGCAAAGACACACACACGCCCCTGTCTACATCAGTGGAGCAGGTGAACAGTAATAGGTTCCTTGGAAATACCATCTCTGAGAACCTCCTTATTTTATTACCACCCTGGATTAAAAAGCACAGAAAAGGCTATACTTCTGACGGAAACTAAGGAAAGCTAAATTCTACAGCCAGATTTTGGTCAACTTTTACGGAGGAGTAATAAAAAGCACCCTGTCTGGAAACTCTACAAACTGGCATGATTCATGCACGGCCCAGGACAGGAAGGCTCTACAGTGATGTTAAGTGGTTGACCTTTACCATAATATTTAGTGTCTTCAATTAAAAACAGACTGACAGGACAGTTGCAGTGACAGTCATAATTGTGTCTCTTGTGAGTGTAGGATTTACTGCTGTGTTATGTCAGACTATGCTTCATCACCTGTGTTTATGCAAGTACACTGTAATCAATAAAGTGAAAGTTCTCAAATGTCACTGTTGGGCTACATCATTTCAAACATTGAACTGCAGATGTTTCCTCATTACTCTTTGTGTAATCTTGGGGAATTTACCACCACCACTTTGTTTTGTTGAAAACGTGTTACTGTTTGACAGCAGCATTTAATAATAACATTTCATTATTTTCTTTTTAAAGATCCAGCAGTCTAATTAACATACACAATGTTTATATATGTTTGAAACAGAGGTTTTAATTTCCGCTTCTTTGTAATTTTTTCGGCAAACATTTAGATGTAGTAATTTATGTTAAAAGTTTTGAAAACCGACATTATTTTGTGAGAATGGAGCCACAGCTATTGTAAAAATAAATACTGTATTGCAATATTTGACATTGAGATGGTTGTAACAGCTAAAATGTTCAATCTGACATCATTTGATGGTTTTGCCGCAGCTAGATGATCGAAATAATGGAAGGTGGTTTCCGAAAAATGAAATAATGACAAACATTCACTTGATAGTACCTATAAATAGGTGTATCACGGTTAACTTGGCTGTGCAGCAAGTGAAGCAAATACTAGAATCCTGGCATCGTGTGCGGGCAACCTACCTTGCTACGAGGGGAAGCAAACTAACTGAGTGGCAGCTGCACCGGCCAATCACATTCCGTCTGGTAGAGGCTCTTTAAAGCTTCTGCTAATGGCCTTTGTGTGAAGGCGGGGAGGACTTGGCTCGGTTAGGCTGCTGATTAGCAACAAACAGAAGGTTACGAGTTTAAAAAATTGGACCATTTGGCCGCCAGATTGGTTTTGCGGCAACGGGAGCGGCATGAACTATGTCGGGTGTGTAACTGGAGCTTGTTGGGCCGCTTTTGAGAGGACCCGGCAGTGATATTTCAACATTTCTGGCTGATAGCGGAGGCAACCTCGCTTTTAGGTCGTTGAAGTGGCGATGCTGAGCTGATAGCTGCGTCATCATGTTGCTTCCGACTCGAGTTGGCGAAAAGAAATCTCAAGTTAACGCCAGCGGTGAGCCTGCCTGCCGTCATCCAGCCCCGGAGGCCACTCCCGGCCCCTGAAATAGATGGAAGACGGACTGCTGGTGAGCGGTGAGCGGTGAAGCCTGTTTACGTGGTCGCCGTCAAAGTGGTGACTTTACATCAGTTGGCTCGGCGTTGTTGGCGCCAGACTCTCCTGGGCTGTATGTATTATCTCACCACACTTGGATGGACGGGAAAACATTTCTGTTGATGCTGCGCAGCGTTAGAAAAAAACAAACCCCTGGACAATTCTTCTGAGATATTAACAAATATTTCCCGAACATAAGGTGCGAGCATATGAATATTTTAGGGATGTTAGTTACTACTGTTTGGATAGTGAGAAGTGAAGCCCTCACTGACAGCTAGGGTACAAAGCAGGACCCTCCAGTGAAATGCTGCTGACTCCCATCTGATGGTCTCCTGTAGAGGAAAAACAAGCTTTTATAAGCCATAATGAAAGACCTCATGGTTCGTTTTAGCCAAGTGGCTTTTTAGCCTTCCATTAAGGTATGTCAGGCTGTTAGCAGGGTGTCAAGAGCGTGTTTGTCGGGACTTATTGTTGGGTCGGTGGTCTGTTGTCTGCTGTCACCGTATCCACGTGGACTTTGTTTCAGGTCGGTGGGTAAAAGTTTGGCACGCAGCTCCCCCGCCGTGAGGGGAAAGGGCGAGCAGGAGACAGAGCTGACTGTTTACTCACCGCAGAGAGGAAGAGGCTGTGGTTCCCTCAGCTCGGACAAAGTTAGACTTCACTTCAAAAACCGGTTAAAATGGCCGGCGACTGCACCCACACCAGCGATCAGTACGCGAACGCGGAGACGTTTTGTCCGTCCAAGCCCTGGTCGGATGTAGATGGAGAGATGGAGTCAGCCGGGATCTCCAAAGGGCGTGGGCCCCCCGCACGATGCTCGCCAAACTTTGAGATGATAGACGGGCTGCTGTACCGCAAGAAGCTGGAGAGGGGCTTCATCAACTACCGGGAGGTTCTGGATGAGGACCGGAGGCATGAGGCCATCTCCACCTTTCACCGGCGGCGGCGGCCTGGTCAAAGCCACCTCTCCCTGGAGGAGACCTACAAATGTGTGGCTGAAAACTACTGGTGGGAAGGTATGGAAATCACTGATTCCATAGGACAGCATGTCCTGAGACTATTAACCAACCTCTTACTACATCTCATTAGACTAATTATTCATTTTTCTTGTTAGGAGAATCAGAGATCAAGTATCTTACATAAATGATGGCTGTTATTTAGGGCCCTGGCTTTGAAGTTGTACCAAAAATCACTTCCTCTCTTGTTTTGCCTCTGTTTTCCTCACAGGGATGTACTTCCAGATCAGAGATTTTGTCCTGAGCTGTCCAGACTGTCAGAGTCAGCGCACCAAGAAAACAGAGGTAAGGAGCAGGTCAGAGTCACAGAGGCTGATCTGACAAGTAAAACTGTCGTTTTTATTCGCTCTCCTCCTGTAAGACTTTCAGTCCCTCTTCGTTTTTTTTTAATCAGGGCCTCATTTCTCTCCTCCTCACACATTTTGATTCACACTTTCTCACTCACATTCTCAGTGCTGCTCTCACACTTAGACGTCTCCTTCAAGTGCTTTCACGCACATTGTATTCCACTAATGATGCCGCTCTATCTGCTTGTGTCGTGATGTCTTTGCCCCTCAGGAGCTGGGTGGCAGAAGATGTGTCACAAAGACTATGACGTCACACGGCGCCGAGATGCTGAGCAAGCTGAGGAGTCAGCGGGAGGCGGGGCTGTTCTGTGACATCACCCTGCGCACGAACGGACAACCGTACTTGGCCCACAGAGCTGTTCTGGCCGCCGTCAGTGATCACTTCCAGGAAATCTTCACAGAAATGGACTCAAACATGAAAGCAGATATAGATCTCACTGGTAAGAGCAGACGACTAGAGGCTGAACTGACACTAGAAAACATCACTGCCTGAGCTCTGTGTTAGTTTAAGGCCTGTATCTGGATGCAATGACTCGGCTGAGCCTGCATGTTGTTCCCAGATGAGTCAGTGGAGCCCCAGAGGCAACAAAACAACACGTTAAGACTTAAACATTTTCCTCTTTTAACTCCTTGTGTAACTAGTGAATAATAGAGCTGCAGCAGTATACGCCATCAGAAGTGCTTGTCAGATGGTTGAACAGATTCAAAACTCCCCCTCCCTTCAAACATTTCCAGTGTGAGAAATGGAGTGACAGCGTCCGTCAATGTTTGCAACCTTTAAAAAGTAGAAATCTGTCATCCACACATAGTTTACACAGCAATTGGCCAGATGTTCGGAGATGAGAACGTACTTTCACTTCAAGCTCTTTTTAAAAAAATCTTTACAACAATTTCTATCACTTATCTTGTGTAACACTATAAATTCTTCTTAGACTGTTAAAAATGTCATCCTCATATATAAACAAATATTCTGTCCCTCCCCCGCTATGACTGTCAGATTTTCACCCCACCTTTCAGGGGAGTTGCTCAGAACAACTGCAACACCTTTTCAACGTAGACAAACTCAATGTTAGACAAACTAATTATTATCTTGCATAACCTGGGGCCTCATTTATAAAAATGCTCTTTGATTTGTACTTGAACTTTAACTCATTTCCGACGAGAGCTTCCTTTCGATTCATAAAATGTAATTCAGTGGACTTTGGTGGACAAACAAAGCCAAACAGGCACCTTAGAACTGTGTTGCTGCTGCACATTCATAAAGCTTATGCAAAGTTCACCACAGGTTTGGACGCACATGCACACAGACAGCTTCGTAACAAGCAGGGCAATCACTCTCATGAGGTCTAGACTTTGCTCAGAGATAAGATCAATTCCATGTCAATCCACCAAATGCTCGGCATTTATACTTAAAAAGTAATTGAAACGATTATTTGACCACCAAAATAGTTTCTGATTTTTTTTGTTACGTGAATAATCAGCTGATTTATTAAATCTAGCTAATGACACATTTTGTCATTATCATCAATGTTATGTTCCTTCATTGATATGTTCAGCTCTTATGTAGCTTGTGCATACATACAAACATACATACATTGATCAGCCATTGATCAGCCATTGATCCCTGAATGCAGTCACAGGACCATTCTTGACTTGGGTTTGACACGGGTCATTTCTTTTTAGAAACTGATAGCTTCAGAAGATACAATGGTCATTCAGGCAAAGGGGAGGCTGCTTTCCTCGGCTGCATTTCAAGGTCCATTTGAAACGGGTCTGGGTTGTCAGTTTGTCATGACATATTTGGTCTAGAAATCCAGAGCTGGAAGGTCCAGACCCTGACTTGGTATCACTTGTTATAATGGCTTCTTTACACAGGTTGTTCAATGTTGTAATGTTGTGTGTTATTCTGCCAAGCTGTTCTATATAAATTGCACGAACAAGAAATGGAGGGGGGGCACTGTTGTTCTAACTTTACGGTACAGTCACATATGAAATGAACTTAGAGAAACATGTGAGCATTGTCTTGGTGTCACAAAGTATTCAACATTGATGAACTTCGATTCATATTTAAGTTAAGCAGGATTTAGTTTTGTTAAGTAATGTGTGAACATACCCTTAAGCTGGCAGTTGAAGGAAGTAACCAAACCAAATTAAGATTTGTGTAAACGTTGGTGTTAGCAGTACATTTTGTGTAACACGCCTCTGTCGCCACCACCATCTAAATTCATACACTGGAGCAGCATTATACCAGCATTGTTTCATTCAATTTAAAAAATGCAAAGCAAGTGTCATGATATGTCTTTTTGGCAGTATTGTTGGATCTTGTTTTTAAAAAGAGTGACTGTCTCCTGTCTACACCATCATGTTTAGACTTTGCGCCCACACTGCCTGCTGTATCTCTGATACTATGTTTACACCAGTTCACTTTCATCTCACACATATCACTCAGTGATTGACCAGGATTCATCATATCTAAATCTCTTTCTTTATCCCCAGGTTTTAGAGAGGAGAGCCTTCTGTCTTTGCTGGATTTCTCCTACTCCTCCACTCTGTGTGTTCATCAGGAGGACTTACCTGAAGTCATTGCCATGGCCCGCCACCTGGGCATGTGGCCTGCAGTGGAAGCCTGCTCTGCTCTAATGAAAGAGCAGGAACAGCAACTCCATCCTGGCAAAGGTTTCACCTCAGCCTCTGCTGGTGCATTTCATGAGCATCACCGCTACCAGAGGGAAAGCAGACGGGAAAGAGTTTTCGGATTGCAGGAAAATATGAACAAAAGCTTCACTCTGACTTTGGATGTATCGGATGAGTCTTTAGAAGACAGTCCAAGGCGCAATTTGCGCAGGATGCCGAAATCCCAATGCCATAACGGCCTCCCTCTAAGTCCCTCAAACAGGATGAAGCTCATGGACTTCAAGTCTCCTTCTTCCAAGAAAGCTGCTACACCTAGACATGCCATTGCCACCCCACGGTCACAGAATTACTCGGCCATGTCACCATCGAACACCCGTCTCCTCCGCTCCACTCCAGGGGCTGCCAAGGAGGTACAGAGATTGCTTCCCATGCCAGAGACCCCTCGACGAAACAAAAAACCTCACCCAATCAGCCGGCTATCGTGCAGCTCCAGATTGAGGCCTGGCACTGTTTGCAGTCCTGTGAGGGTCAAGCAGGAAGTAGAGGAGGTTACAGAGGATGAGCTGGATTATGCGAGAGCACAAGAGAAGTACAAGCTGATGAGTGTTCTTGGGTTACAGAGGACTGCCCTCCTCCCCAGACCAGAAGATTTGATCGGCTGGAGACAAAAGAAACGACTGAGGAAGCTGAAGGCTAACAACTATTCACTGACAAAGCGGCGGAAACCACGCTCCGCTTCCCCAGTGATGCCGTTTGGAAAGGTGACGCTGGCACTTCCTCTCTGTAACCCTGTCAACACTCGCCTCCTCAACAAGTCAGTGAAGACCAAGCCTGTCATTTCAGTCAGCACGGTGCGGACGACCAAGAAGTCAAGGACTGTCCCTCGACTTGTCCCTCCAAGTGACAGGAGCATGCGTAGTAAAGGTGTGTTACCAGATATGTTCTCGCCATCCTTCGGGGGAAGGGAACTCAGACGCTCAGTGAGGATGGGTGACAGCGCCCGCCTTCCAATCCAGCAGCCTCTGCGACGCAACACCAACAAAAATCTAGTGAGAAACACCATCAGAATCAAATCAGAACCAGTTGAATACTCTATCTCAGGTCCCCATCTTCCATCAAACAATCACCATGGCCACATGCTTAACAAATCCCCTCCCACACAGAGGACACAGGCCAGAAATAAAATCACTGTAGAGACGGTCAAAACGCTGCGCTACAACAGCGGTCGACCAGCAGCAAAGGCCAAGCTTAGACGCGGCTCCACAAGGGAGGTGGAGAAGACAAAGTGTAAACCCAGAGAGGATGGGAGGAAGGTTGGAAGTCAGGGGCTGAGAGGGGTCATGGACACTAGGCCGAAAGTGAAGGTTAATGAACCCAGTGGGCTCCAGTTTTCAGAACAAGCACCGCCTCCGTCCATCTACAGCCACCCTCTGTACAAAGTCATCAAAAAGGAGCCAGCAGATCCTGTGCCAGTTGGTGGACCTTTCTCTGACCCTCCCTCACCAGACCTGGGCAAGCGCCAGAGCAAACCCCCCATTAAATTACTGGACTCAGGCTTTCTGTTCAGCTTCTGTCGGCCAGCAGGGGGGGCGATGGCAGTACTGAAAAAAGAGGAGGAGAGTGTTGATATCTGCTTAACGCGCTCCGTGTCACAAGTTGGGCAGCAATTTGGAGCGGATGAGTCCCCCCAAAGGGCACTGAGAGCCAGAGGGCCGCCCACCCTGCCTGTGGTGAAGAGGGAGAGGGAGGAGAGGAGTGTGAGCCAAAGCAAGGTTCAGAGGCCCAGGCCAAAGTCCCGAAACAACACTATTCACCTGGCCAAATCTGCCGGGCCAAAGGCCACACAGACCATGCCAAAGGTATAGTGATTTATGGTAATGACTGCACTTTCTTTAGAGACTATAAACCATCCAGGAAAAAAGGCAGTAAAGGAGGTACTCTGTCATTATGCTGTAGTGATTTTCTACAATCTTTAAAAGCTGTTGAAATAATTTATTTGTCACATTTTAGCTTCTCTTTGCTAACCTTCCCTTCATTTAATTAGTTCAGTTCGCATGTACAAAATATTGATAAACTCATCTTTTTGTCTTTTTCCGGCTTCTCCAGCAACAAGGTAAACTCTCTTTGAGGAGTAGGAGCTGTGTCAAGCTGGATGCTGCACATCGGGCAAGGCTAAAGCAGCTTCGAGGGCCTCGTAGTCAAGCCCCCAAAGTTCCAAAGGCGGCCCATGCCTGTCTTCAGTGCTCAGCCTCCTACAAGGACTGTGATGCTCTAATCATGCATCGCCTCAGGCACGTGGAGGGCAAGCACTGGCCATGTCCGGTAAGCCCCACACTGGTCTAAGGGATAGACAATCATCACATGACCTCGAGCAGATTTTGTTCCCAACAAGCAAGATACTACGTGATTTAGAGGGAAATCTAATGGTGTAGTGAGACACAAGATGGGTACACTTCCTCTGAGTCAAGTAAGTGCTCTGCTGGTGGTTGTAGTAAAAGTACAGACCTTTGAAACTTTTGCATATTTGCCAATTCCTGGTATAGACTCTAGTAGTGTAGCACGTCAGCCCAGCGTGGTAGAGATTTGCATTTCTATTAGGTTGTGTTTTCTAGTAATGAAGCCTCAAAATCAGGAAATATTGGATTTCACCAGAAAATTAACAAGAATGCTGAAACTGATGAAAATAAACCCAAAGAAACAGCAACATAAAGTAAATGTGTAAAGCACAAAGAGGGATGCAGGAGAGAACTTCGAAACACGGAGATTCAGTTAGAAGCCAGAAAACATGATCTCATGGTTTGACTTGGCGTGGCCAAAAGTGCCAGTGGAAAAGCCCCGGTTGTGCATTTAAGTACCTTTCGAAATTACTTGTACTTTTTGCCATTTCAAACATCTACAAACTACTTCTATGTGAGTGATATATTGTACTTTTTACTTTACTAGATGTATTTAACAGCTCTAGTTGATGGTGACTTTGGGGATTGGTGTTACAGACTGACATGTAATTGCTATAGATGAAAGTACTCAGATTTGCACGTATAACTGTAGGAATTGTTATTACATTATAAACCACTATGTGTCAGTGTGTGTCAGAGAATTTCCACATCGCTCATATTTTTGTATTTTTCTGGCTGATACCACTTAAGCACTTTTAACATGTGTACAATTTTTTAATGACTTGTTAAATATTTTTAAATTGTGGTATTTGTACGTCTATTTAGAGGAATAATTTGACAGTAGTTTGTAAATGTACCTACTCGCTTTCTTACCTAAAGTTAGATGAGAAGATTGAAACCATTTTCACGTCTTAGATTTGTATAACTCAGTAAGAAGGATAATTTCTCAAAAATGTAGAGCTACTCTTTTTTTAAAGGGAATGATTCTTCCTCCTCTACTGCAATGGCATCCAATTTATTTGTAGCTTCTCCATTGTCCTATTCAGTTTATTTCTGTGCTGTTAACCTTGTATCGTACCCTCTCTGCTGTGCAGCTCTGCAGTAAGACGTTCTTTCGACTGAGGAATGTACGGAGCCACATCCGCACCCACGACCCCAAGTTGTACAAATGCCGGAGCTGCATTATCGCTGGTTCTTGAGGCAGCTGGAGAGTCTGCTCAGGCAGCGACGATTAAGTATGTGCAAGGGACAACTTTAAAGACAAAGCCACAGTTATCTAAATAGCTAATATGCTTCATGCTTTTTGATTGTACAGGGCATAAAAATTAGTGTTTATTCTAGTGTCACTCGTCATACTAATTGCACAGGCAGATGTCAATACATGTGATCAACATATCATGATTGTCTTTAGAGTTCCTTGTCTGCGTCTTGACACTCGTGTTTGTTTTCCAGCATGGAGGCTGTCAGCGTGTGACCCCAGCGAACAGAGTGGAGCCAGAGGCACATGATCGATCAGCAGCTTGTACATAATGCATCCGTCACACACAAGCACAACGGGCTGTGGAAAGGCATAATTACTCTGATTCTAATCATTGCCCTCGTCAGTGATTGCTAATGTAATTTAAATAACCAAACTGAGGTTGCTGGTCCTGTTTGCTTCTCCGTAGCTACAGAAGGTTAAACTTGAACATTACACTCAGGGGGCGGGGAATGTGATGCCACGGTATAAAGTGATTTAACGTCACGGTTGTGTATAAAATGAAATGTAAAGTGATTGTTAACTATTACTGCTACTTACTGTTATCATTATTTTTCTATGTATAGATGACTTTTGAGTGCACTTATATCATGGCTTATGTTGTAAACCTAAGAAGTGGTATTTGAAATTGGAGGTTTCCACGGAGGGAATACTTGAAGTGATGCGAGCGCTGGAGGGAATACTTGAAGTTGGAGGGAGTCTTGGGAGAGAGACTGTCCTTTGGGTGTTTCGGTGGCTCTTTGTTCTTTGGTGTGCTAACTTTTAAACAACTTGACTAGTCTGTCCCTCCTCCTGTATTGATCTGCTCATCTCTCTTGGTCCCCGAGTCTGGGATTTGACTCTGGTGACGCCACTGCATGTATATCTGCAGGCTGTTTGTAGTCCAGTGTCTTTTCTAAGGCTGCCAATTTTGAAAAGGGAAACATGTCTCGTTCTTAATGTGAATTTCTGAATATTAATCAACACAGCTGGGTCATTACAGATGTTTTATTGATTTCCTCTTCCGATCGAATCCAAGACACTCGGTAGTCTTGTTCTACTTCGAATTCCCCTCCTACTGAGTAAATGCAATGTGTTCACAGGAAGAGATGTTTATGTTTCACAAATTGATTTTAGAAATAAATGAGCTGTTCTTGCTATCTGTTAAAAGACTGAATAAATTTTTGCTTTTTATATCTTGTTGTTCTTGCTTTAATAACATTTTTTTTCCATTATGTTCTGTGCCCCAGTGGTTCTCTTACTTACTGACACAAAAATCAGACCCCGGATCAACATTTAGAAAGATGTTTACAAAGTGTATAAGACCATAACAAAAATAGTCATCTTTCAAGCTAAAAAGAGTTTTGATTTCTATAGCAACTGATGTCGCCATGTTCCAAGAAGTGCCATCTTAAAGTTAATAGACTTGTTGCCAAAAATAAGCATCCTCTTTCGAACCAGTAATTATTTAGTAATAGTAGGTGTCCCCCTTTCAAATAACAGGTATCATGTTCTGAGACGCCCAAACAGAACATACAGAGTAGAGATTGGACATGAGAAGTTTTTATTATGGATCCCCATAAAAAAACACTCACAGTAGGTTGATCATGGTGAATTTTAATTATGTGGATAATCGTGAGTCAAGATAATCGCTAATGTCCTCTAATGAATTAATTGAAAAACATGTGTAGCTCGCTGATATACAATCCCACATTGGTTTGATTTATTGTAACTTGCCTAAGCCTGTCACCATGGCTGAAGTCATGGCTTGCACTTTGCATCCCCCACAAAGAAAAGTTAAATGGGATGTGTGTAAATTCTACGGATTCTAAACAGAAAAGCTCTAGTGAGATGTTGTTACCATCAGTTCCTTATCCTTTATTAATGCAGGAAGACCTCATGCTGTATGCTTACTCATTGAAGATTCTTTGATTTTCCCAGAAAAAGTTCTATTGGTGATGCACCAAAAGAAAATGTGTTTCTTAACAAATGTAAGGTTAAGTGATTCCAGCGTGTTTGAGTGCAAGTTGAATTTTTATTTCAAAGTTCTAAGAATATTTAGATTTGTAGGATAGAATTGTGAATCACAATGTTGCTGGAGAAGTTAATCATGACATCTGAAAGTTGGATATTGTTGGGTTTTGAACTTTTGGTCGAGTGAAAAGATGGGGCTGCTTCTGGAAGAAGGATTTCTTTCTGAGCGAGGATTGATTGAGAACATAACCAGCACCTTAATAGATAATGATAGAATCGTTACTGTAGCCCTATACAGGAGATTTCATTTAGAGAAAACATCTTTTTTTAACATTTTGTGATTTTCTCCTACTGCATTTATGTGGTGGTGACGACACACTGGACCATCTGAGGCATCTGCAGTGGATTCAGTGCTGTGTTTATCCAGTCAGGAGGAGGATGAGGAGTTCTGTCTGGGGAGGTCATGATCCAGTAGGAATGAGGAAGAGCTTAAGGCATGAATCACATCTCTTCATCCTCCCTGACTGACTCAGCGGCAGTGAAAACTGAGGTCTTTGTATTATCGCATGTGCATCGAGACGAGATGAAATGAGTCAAGTTCAACCAGTTTGAAATGAAACTTGACACGTGGGCCATTACAGCGATAGAATGGGACAGGGGATGTACAACAATGATAGGCAGGAGGAGCAACTGTCAGTGTTATGAGATCAGGCATTTTGAGGTGCGGAGGGAAGGAGCGAACATCCAGTGAGGCAATAAATACATAAGAAATAATGTGTTGAAATAAGTGCAGTTGAATTAATTAAAATGAATTAACTGGTTGCTCATGCATGTGCGTGAACTTGGGGGAAACTACGTGGGTGTACAGCATTATTCGCCTGGATAAAACTTTAAACTGCAGATGTAAATCACATGTACAGGAAAGAAAATGACCTTTGCATCTTTTCAATTCAATCTAAGCAGAAAATGAAAGTAATGAAGGACAAAGAGGCAGGAAAATTGCAATGACTAACCAAAAGAAAATAATCATAATTAGTGCAAAAGCATATAAAACAGGGTAAGTCCATAGGTGAGCATGGGAAAGTAGTCCAAACGGGATCATATAGACAGTGCAGACATCCAGAGCTAACAAGATGGAGTGTGTGATTAGAGAGGATTTGATGTGCTGTCAGTACAAAAGAGCATCTGAAGTATAGGGGGAGCTGCAGGCTGAAGTTGCGGCGAGGAATAATGGCTCATTATGAAGGGTGGAGGTGTTGTCTCGGATGGAGTTAAATTGCGTCCTCCCTCAGTAGCTGTCTCTGCAGTCAGTGCTCATTTGTTTACCCCACCTGATTCTGTTGAACAAAATGAGTCTCTGTAGCAGTGAACCATGCGGGATTCATGACTAAATACATGTCAAAATTCAGATAATTACAAAGTGAAGTTTCTTGATAAGCAGAATGGTAGATATTTCTTTTAAAAATGTAATTGTGTTGTCATCAGGGATCTGATCTGACCAACAATTGACTCAACACATTGGATCAAAATGACTGTGGCAGCAAAAAACACCTCTTCACTCTGTGATTTCTACTTCATCTCCTGGGCTGTTGAGGAGTTTTTTGGATTTGTGTACAAACTAGCCTCCACTTAAACTCCCATTTTAGATCAAATCAAATCAAAGTTAAAATCACACGACCTGCTTCAATTATATTAAATAAGGGATGGGGATTCCTGCTCTTTGTAGTGAGTCATATCATATGTCTCAGCTCAGTGTTAAAAAGAAATAGCTCTTTCAGCTCCCAAAAGGCTTATTTAGTGCCTCATTTAATTACTTTTGCAATTCAGTCATTTGGAACATTTGGAACTACAGTGGGTATGTGTACTCACTATTTAATCATACTAAACCTTATAATGTCAAAGATAATGTAAAAACATCAAACACTATTATATATATTGAACGTTTCATTCATATTGAAATATGTTTTGTATTTTTGCAACCAACGCAATATCACCTTGCTTTAGTCTTAATTTTACAACATCAGACATTTCTGGAACTCATCGACCTATTATTCTGTCTTGATTCTGTTTATTTCAATTGAAAAACTTACTCAGGCCGGGAAATAGCTGCGTGGAATACATAACATTTATTTAAAGGTCCACAACTTTAAATTCCCAGCTCATCAAGTACTGACGCTTTGGGAAGTTGCGATCAACCTACAATCTGTCAGTACAAAGCATCAGTATATGGTGAGTTGGGAATGAGACTCAGAAATCAACTTTCCTACAAAATGGGACCTTTAAAGGACCAGTGTGTAGGTTTTAGTGACATGTAGCAGCAAACATGGAAGGTGTTTGGCGTGTCTGTTCTGGGCAACAGTAGAAATATGGAAGTGCAACATGGCGGAGTACGGCCCCCAGAACAGCACCCGGCTTTCAAACAGAGGCCATTACAGCGTGAAGTGATGCACACTTACGCCCACACACTCACACTGTAAAAGAAGCTGCTGTAAAATGGTGGATTTGTTTCTTTTAACGATCCTTGCAAAATGACTCCTTTCACTGTCAAGAGTTTGATCCAGTCATCTGGAAAGTCCACTTGAGCTGCATTGTTAATTTCCATTCAAGTTATCAGATGGCTGAACCGGAAGTTAGCCTGTTCGGCTGGTGGACGTCTCTTGAGGGCACTTAGCAACTTTCATAGGAACTAATGGTGCTTCGCCTCTGACGCTGCAACCAGTTCTCGTTAAACATCCATGGGCAGATGCCATGGAAGAAAAAAACTCATAAGGCAACAAAAACACAAAGGTTATTCATTTCTGTTAGTGGATCCTCCTAAATCCTACACACTGGATCTTAAAGGCTGGGAATCCATTAGTGGAATACTTCACATTTATTCAAGTCGGGTCATATTTGTTGTGGATCCACAAATTGCCATACACATTTAATTTCCCTCTGTACTTCCCCCTCCTCGCTGCATTTCGAGCGCAGCCCACATGTTAAAAACTCAGCATTTGCACAAGGGTCTTTGAGGCAAGTTGCTGAAACCCAAACTGCTCTGCTGCTGCTGCTGCTGCTGCTGCTACTGCTGCTGCTGGATCTCTCTCAAGCTGTGAAGGGGACGAGTCAAAAGAGAATTTTTCAGCAGAGGAATCTCACTGGTGTACTTGCTGTAATGAGAATGCTCATCAAACCAGGCAGACGGAGGCTTTTTTGTCAACGATTCACACTCATATTTCTCTCTACTTTGAGTTCCCATTCCTTTGATTATTCAGGCTTCACTGCCAGTGTATCCATCAGACAACAACACATACATAACACTGTCTCTGTATCTTATTCTATATCTGATTTCAAGTGCATTAACAGCCCTTTTTGCTGCTATGTTTGAAGTGGTGCTTGTCAAACTCAAGAGTCATCTTTGGTGCCGCTCTGAGAAAAACATGTTGCTTCATTAAACCAACAGTACCCAAAGCTGACACTAGATGACAGCCTACACTAATGGATAACAATGGCTGCTCGCTAACAATACAATGCAAAATGGTTCCGGCCATATCAACAATTACTTCTGGAAAGACACCCCCAGTGTGGAGTATCTGGGGATGAGAAGTTGGTTTGTGTCAAAACAACAAATGATGAAAACCCTCCATGACTTCTGACTAGAGACAGAAAATAAACAAATGAATTACCTTCAAATTGTAAGTTGAAAAGCAGGTTGTGATTATTATAAAGGCTGTGACAAAATGGTAAATGACTGTGATTTAAAGGTGCATTATGTAGAAATTTGTATTCATTGACTGATGTATTTAATGCCTAAACAAACCAAACAAACAAACAATTTTTCTTTTCATGACAAAAAAACTCCACAATTTAATACTGTTTTACTTTGCTCATATGTGGCAGACCCTGCCACCTTTCGTCACTGAAACTACATACTGCCCCTTTAAGCACTCTTAAATTCATTGAGGCAAACACATTATTATTAGTCTGTGTCTTCATTTTGAACAAGCAATATCACCCTTACCCACAAGCCGGGGTCACTCAGTGTTGACCTTTTGAGTGTTAGGAGGCCAAAAAAGCCACCAGGTTGATGTTAACCCCAGCAATACCATTAGCCTCGGTATCTGTTGCAGCTTATTATAGAGTAAAACCCTCGGTGCCTTGACGCCGCAGCATTATTCGGGGGCCTCGGTATACTTTTTCAGACTCATAACCAACAGGGGCTTACTTGGGTTACCCTTGTCCCACCGGCGGCTGCATATGTGGGCTTATGTGAGTTTAGGGAGCCGTGGAGAGTACGCCCAGGAACAGCTGACAATTTATGCTAGTGGGGCCCCCACATTCTCAGAGAGAGAGAGAGAGAGGGAGAGGGTGAGAGAGAGAGAGAGAGAGAGAGTTGAGGGGGGGAGGGAGGAATAGGCGAGGAGGAGGAGAAAGAAGGGTGGATGGAGAGGGGAGCTGGTTTGAAGGGCTGAGAGGAGGATAGAGAGAGAGAGAGAGAGAGAGAGAGAGAGAGAGAGAGAGAGAGAGGAGAAAAAGAGGGGGAGAGAAGGAAAGGGAGGCTGTCTTGTTTGTAGCTTGTCAGCAATTGCTTGAGACAAGCTTCCCCTCCATGTGTGAAAGCTACTTGGCAGGAATGCTTGGGCCGTACCAAGTGCAGCCAGGCAAGAGGGGGGTTCCACGACAGGAACAGACCCGGATTGAGGAGCCAGTGTGTGGCTGAAGTAATCCTTCGGCGGTGTCGGCTCTTTGATGTTGTATCTTTGTGGATGTGTGTGTGTGTGTGGGTGTGAATGGGGCTGGAGAGAGCATTTCTGTATGGATATGTGCTCTCTCTCTCTCCCCGGCAGCAACAAAAGAGAGGGAATGAGACACCCCCCTCCCCTCTCCTCCACATACACACATACACACACACACACTCACGCACTCACACACACACTCACACACACTCACACACCATCCCTCCCCTCCCCTCCCCTCCCCAGCTCTCAAGAGAAAGAAAGCAAAAAAAAAAAAAGGAAAAGAAGATGATGAAACCTGAAGTGGTCCTGCAGTGTGAATTGTGTGCGTGTGTGTGTGTGCGCGTACACACAAATACACACAGATGCTCATATGTGCATCTGCATATTTTCATGCGTGTGTATGCCAGTGTGAATAGCTTCACCAATTTAATCTGTTTACTAACAATCTGTGCACATCCTCTGTGTGTGTGTGTGTGTGTGTGTGTGTGTGTGTGTGTGTGTGTGTGTGTGTGTGTGTGTGTGTGTTGAGCCCAATCTGTGGGTGGGTTTCTTTTTGTCCCTGTGTGTTTGAGTGGTGTGGTCATGTTATGAGTTTTCTCCCCAGTAGAGGCTGTTATTGTCCTAAGAATGTATGTGTGTGTGTGTTTGTGTTTGTGTGTGTGTGTGTGTGTGTGTGTGTGTGTGTGTGTGTGTGTGTGTGTGTGTGTGTGTGTGTGAGTGCGTGTGCGCGGGGGTCAGTCTCCAGTAGCCTGTTGCTTTCTGCTTCTGACTGCTCTCAGCTCCGCATCAGGAGGAATGCAGACAGAGATGGATTCCTGCAGGATTCCTCTTTTCCCTGGCTTCATTATTCCCAGCGCCACCGCTGAGCAAACACACACACGAAAAAAAGACACACGAGAACACACGCGTTTCTGCCTCTTTTACAGGAATAACCTACAACCTGAGCCAACAAGCAGTTTACACTTCCTTTCTCCCCAAAAAACTTGTCCAACTTTTTCTCCTCTAAAGGACTGAACTACAGCTTCCCCCCCTGTGGCAGCTGCTGGGTTTTATTTCCACACTCATCCTTTGTGTGTGTGTGTGTGTGTGTGTGTGTGTGTGTGTGCGTGTGTGTGTATGTGTGTGAGAGAGACTGTGTGGAAAAGCAGTAAAGTTTGAGAACGTCCAGTCAGCAGCAGGAGGCTACCGAGGAGCAGCAGCCTCTATATTACAGGAGGAAGTGAAAGCTCCTCTCATCCCCTCACCCCTGCTCATCATCTGTTTCCAAAGCTTGTGGTGAAAAAAAAAAAAGAAGAAGAAGAAAAAAAAAGGAGGCCAAGTAAGTAATGGGATGCAATTTTAAATGAATTAGGCCGTGAAAAATGTTCAGGATGTCAAAATGTATTGGGGTGAAGGCGTTTATGTAATTGGAGCACTTGGTTCACTGGTATACAGCTTAAGAGAGGAAATTCTTTATTAAGACTGGAACACATCACACACACAAACACGCAAAGCCGTAATGAATACACACACGTGCACACACACACACACACACACACACACACACATTTATGGCGTTTAAATCTGTGCACGTATGCGTCGGCGCACACCCACGCTCACACCTGAGTGATGCGGGTGATGTACTCGACTGTGCTGACCTCATTTACATGTCCTCCTGAGGAGGTGTACTGTAAAGAACGGAGGGGACGAGGCAGAAAGGAAGAGGAAGAAAAAGAGGAGAGGAAAGGATGGGAGAGGAGAGGGAGGAGGGGAGAGGAGATGAGAGGAGAAGAGGAGAAATGATAGATGGGAAAGAGAGGAAAGGAAAGGAGGGAGGTGAAGAGAGAAAATGGGAGGAAAGGAAAAGGAGAAAGATGGTGGAGAGGAGAGGTGAGGAGCAATGGTGAAAAGAGAGGACACGATAGAAGAATGAAGACAGAGGGGACAAGACAGAAAGAACAGAGATGAAGAGAGAAAGGTTAGGAAAGGAGATGGAGAGGAAAGAGAGGAGACAAACAGAGAAGAAAGGAAGAAAGTACCTTCCTCTCCTTCAAAGAGAGGGGAGGAAAGGAGATAGGAGGTAAAATGAGGGGAAAGGGGAGGAGAAGGGAGAAAAGTGGGCAAAGGCAAAGGAGTGGGAAGAAAAAGAGAAGGAGGGGACAAGGCAGAAAGAACAGAGATGAGCAGTGAAAGAGAGAGGTTAGGAAAGGGAAGGAGCAGGAGGGTAGGAGACAAAAAAGATAGGGAGGGAGAGAAGAGGGTATGAGGAGAGAAAAAGAGGGGAGGAAAGGAGGGAGAGGATAGGAAAGGAAAGCAGGAGACAAGATAGGAGACAACAGACAGGATGGGAGAGAGGATGAGAGAGCGGAAGAAAGGAGAGGAAGGATAGGAGGCAAAAATAAAGGAAAGTAGATGAGAAGAAAGGAGAGAAAAGGAAAAGGGGAGGGAAGAAAAAGAGAAGAGAGTAGAGGAGAAGAGGGGACAAGGCAGAAAGAAGAGAGATGAGGAGAGAAAAAGATGAGAGTAAAAAAGAGGGGAAAACAGAAAGGAAAGGAAAGGAAAGGAAAGGAAAGGAAAGGAAAGAAGATGCGACATAAGGACAGAGGTGAGAAAAAGGGAGGAGAGGAAATAAAGAAAAAAAGAGATGGGAGGTGAGGAGAGGTGAGGTGAGTTGGACAGGGAGGAAATGAAAAAAGGAGAAGCGAGGAGAGATGGCGAGAAGGGGTTAGGTGAGGAAAGGAAACGGGAGAGGAGAGGAGAGGAAATGATTAGTGAAGAGGTGATGATAAAAGAAGACGAGTTGTGCAACGTAACGTGAAATGAAGGGGAGGAAAGGCTGAGCTGTGAGGAGAGGAGAGGAGAGGAGAGAGGAGACTAGGAGTGAGAGGTAAAAAGAAATACGAGGGGCGGAAATGCTGAAGGAAGAGGGAGGGAGGGACGAGGAAATAAGGCAGGGAGAAGAGGAAGCGCGGGGTGGGTGTTTCGGGGGAGGAGAAAAAGATGGGGTGTAAAAGGGTAGATGAAAGAGAGGGAAAGTTGAAAGGTAAAGGGGGTGGAGAAACGAGTGGAGACTGTGGCGAAGGAAGGCAGGGATGGAGAGAGGGAGGGAGGGAGGGAGTGAAGGGAGAGGGAGGAGGGTTGATCTCTGGGGTTTGAAGCACATTAGTATTCATGGGGAAGAGGAGGCCACAGACAGCAGAGAAACAGAGGGACCAGACTGAGAGCAGCATACCACACACACATACACACTCACACATCTCTCTGTATATGTGTATGTGTGTCCCACCACACACACACACACACACACACACACACACACATACACACACAGACTGGCATTACAGAGGGCCTAACCACTCCTTGAGACATTCGCGCTCCATCTTGTCTAATATCTCCAGGTTTGCACACATTAATGTGCATAGAGGGCCCTGAAAAATCCTCCCAGGAGACACTTTAGCGGTTCAGGCCTCCGAAACCGCACGCACCCCTGCTGGCCTCAGATCGAATCCCGCCTCAGAAGCGTCTCTCCTGTGTTTTCACTGCTTCGCATCCCTTTCCTCCCTCCTTGCTCCGTCAATAAAAAAGCAAAAACATACCGGAGGGCTGTGGATGACGTCTGCCTCTGCTTTTTTTTTTGCTTTTGTTTCTTCTTCTTCTTGTTCTTTTTTATTTATTTATTTTTTTAAGTAAGAAGACCTGAACCGCTACCGTGTACCTACAGGAGCGGTGAGAGGAGCGAAGGAGTGCAGGTGACTCATTTCACTGTGGGAGAGGAGAGGAGAGGAGGGAAAGGGGGCTGGGCTGAGCTCTGGGGAGAGGGTGGAAGACAGAAAAGATTCCTATCGTGTTGGAGGCCACTCGCAAAAACACCGCTGACGGTGGCAGGAGGAGAGGGGAAGAGGAGGTGGAAGGAGGAACAGCAACACTCTCTGGGTGTTCTATTCTTAGTCGCTTCTCCTCAGACTTTGGGTGTACGTGTGTGTGTGTGTGTGTGTGTGTGTGTGCGTGTGCGTGTGTGCGTGTGTGCGTGCGTGCGTGCGTGCGTGTGTGTGGGCAGGCAGGTGGTGTACAGCTGACAGTTGATTTGCTGTGACACCAGACACACTGGCTGCCTTGGACTCCCGTGGCCTAGATATCAGAGTCTCCTGGAAGCCCCTCACACTCTACTTCACACACACACACACACACACACACACACACACACACACACACACACACAGACACACACACACACACACACACACACACTCCACCACATGCACACGCTCATCCATGTCACTCTCCTCTCTTTCTCCTTTCTCTCTCTCTCTTTTTTTGCCCCCCTCTTAGACCTACATATCATTTTCTGATTGGCAAGCAGGTGGTCTCTACTGTATGTCCTTAAGGGTTTGGAAATAAAAAAAACAAGAAAAGAAGAAGATAAAAGTAGAAGCCTGAGAAAGAGAAAACAGAGTGGGGGGAAAAAAGAAGAGGAGCAATAGTGATAGGGAGAGCGGGGAAGAGAAGAAGAAGAGCGCGAGATCCCATCATGTAAACAGTCTGAAGCACCGCATAGAGATGGAGGAGGCTGTTGCCATGGCGGCAGAGGCTGCATCCTTTTGTTAAAGATGTCACTCAGGGGGAATCAGGGCTAATGAGGAAGGACTATTGCGCCTGCGCGTGCGTGTCTGTGTGTGTGTTGGCGCGCGACTGTTTAGTCAATGTGTATCTGAGCAACTGCTGGTATTCTTGGTTGAGGAAATTGAAAGCGAAAATGTAACAGGCGATAGTGGGAAATACGGCGAGGAGAGCGGCGAGTGAGGACGTGGGGGGGGGGGATTAAAAATAGAGGAGAGGCGAAGTCAAGCAGGGGTTACACGGTGCATGTGGAGAAATGTCAATGTCATTGGTGAGAGGGGGGGAAGCAGAGAGAGGCAGTGAACTACAGATGAATGTAATGTGTGTGTGAGTGAACTCTATTGAGACTTAGGCAAGTGTGTGTGTGTGTGTGTGTGTGTGTGTGTGTGTGTGTGTGTGTGTGTGTGTGTGTGTGGAGTTGGTGTGGCGCTGTGCTGCGTAGGTGGTTTGTTCTTCGTGCTCTTCATCTCACTGCAAATTAGTGAAGAATCAAAGGGAAACAGGTTTCATTTAATCCTCCCCTCTCTGTCTCCGTCTTTTCTTTCTTTTTTCTCTCTCTTTCTCCCTCTCTTGTCTCTCCGTCCTCGGCAAACAGCCTTGAGCCTCCCACAGAGTGAATGCAGACATCTGCCTGCACTTTCTCTCTCTCTCTCTCTTCTCCCTCTCCATCGTCTCTCCCTCGCTTTCTGTCTCAGATCCAGCACACAAACACACAGACGCACACACACACACACACACGCACACTCACACACACTGACACACACACTCGCACGAGGCGTATTTGTTTTGCTGTCAGCACCGTCATCAAAGAGAGTGAGAGAGGTCTTCGCGCCATTCTTCCATTCTACTCGGTTCCCCCCCTCCTGTCTGTTGCCTTCCGTTCCCCCCTGATCTTCCTTTCCTTCCCTCTCTTCCTCTGCCTTTATAGACAGGGGATAAATAATTTGATCTGGAGGGTTTTTAAATTCCACCACTCTGAGAGGCGTGACGTTAATCTTTTATTATCTGCTCCCTCATTCTTCCTCTCCCTTTCTCTTCCCTTTCCCTTTTTTCCTCCTTATCTTTCCACCAGACCCTCCCCACCCTCCTCTCCTCTCTCCTCTCCTCTTCACCCCGTCCTTGCAGTATTCTAATGATTCATATTTCACATCCACTGCCTTTTCATTTAGCCTGTCTACACCGCTTCAGGGACAGCTACTCACGATCTTAATTGACTGAGGAGATAGAGGATGGAGGGGCTGGGGGTATAGGTGTGGAGCCACCATCCCATCCCCAAAACAAGGGTGAGACGGAGACGAGCACACACACACACTTCGCTTTCTCTCTCTCTCTCTCTCTCTCTCTCTCTCTCTCTCTCTCTCTCTCTCTCTCTCGCACTTGAACAAAAACACATCAATGCACGGGCAGGCATGCAGATTTGCACGCCGTGGTAATTAAGCTGTCGATTTTTTTCTTTTAGGGTCAGGGGAGTGACGCAGGAGAGCAGAGCAGAAATGATGATGTGAAGCAAAAGGATGCTCAGATGAGGACTCACTCCCTCCCTTTCTCACCTCTCTCTCTTTCTCCTCCTCTCTCTATCTCTGAATCCCCCCCACCCCCCTTCACCCCCAACCCATCAGTCTCTCTCTCTCTCTCTCTCTCTCTCTCTCTCTCTCTCTCTCTGTGTGTCTGTCTGTCTGTCTGTCTGTCTGTGCCTCTCTTTGATCTCAGCCTCTGTCCCACGCTGCATATTAAGATGCCCGGGCCCCCTGTTTGGTATTCTGAGGCGGGCACCGGGATGCCAGTCTCCATATCCTCTCCTCGCTTCTCTCTGAAAGAGAGCAAAAACCCCTCTGTCTGTCTCAAGATGCTTATCCCGCTAAATGGGTCTGAAATAGCTGGAGAACAGGGCGGGGGAGCGGTGGCGGTGGTGGCGGCAAGGGGTAGAGAAGAAGAGAGATGCTCAGTGGTGGGGGGAAGTATTAGACACACACACCACAGACGGGGTGGCGGGGTGGGGGAGGAGGAGGAGGGAGGGAGGGAGGGATGGGGGGTAAGGGAAGGGAAGAGAGGCAGAGTGATGGGGCTGATTTTAGCTGAGAGGATAATTAAACGCTATTATCACAATGGGCCAGTAATACAGCTAGCTTGTACACAGAGAAGCCAGCCCTCCCATGTTTGGAGGAAGGAATGAGGGAGAGAGAAGTGGACAGGGAAGCACAGATTAATAGGGGGGGGAGGAATAGCAGGAGAAACAGAGGGAGGGAGACATGTGAGGGGAGGGGACGAGGGAGAGATGGCAAAACAGGCAAACAGAATTAGAATGGGAGAGTGAGTGGGAGAGTTTAGTGTAGTGGTGGGGCGATTGCTCAGTGTTTGGGATTAGCATCTCCCTCACCCACTCTCTCTCCATATATCTCCCTCTTTCTCTCTCTCCCTCTCTCCCTCTCCTTCCATAAGCCCTGGGGATGGCACAGCTTTAGTTAAACTGCTCTATTAAACGGCGCCTGCTGAGAAAATCAAATTATAACTTCCTTTAATCAGCGAGTATCAGTGGCCCACACAGGAGCAGCCGGCTCTGACAGCACAGAGAGAGAGAGAGAGAGAGAAAGAGAGAAGGAGACTGTGACTGGAGACCTGAGGGAGGCCGATATGAACCTGTCTCCCGTCTGCTTTGGTTCCCATGGCAACAAGATAGAGTGAGGGGGAATATGGGTTGTCTGCATCTATCGTTTCCTCTCGGTAAGCATTCATACACAGAGATAGGAGGGAGGAAGAGAGCACGCTCAGTGAGTCAGGGTGTTCTTCTTCTCTTTGGGTGGCGTTTGAAGGGTGGTGCGTGCACACTCACACACATACAAACACACACACACACACACATACACACACACACTCACACACACACATACACAACTATGTGTGTCTGCTGGCCTGTGTGATACCTGAGTAACTAAGTACATTTACTCAAATACTGCCCTTAAGCAAAATTTGAAACTAAAATTCAGAGAGGCGTGTCCAGACTTGACTTGACTTGAGTTACACAGTTAGTGCATGAAGTTTGTACGTGCACACATACTAACACCACTGGATAGCACTAATTTATCATTTCGTATATCTACTTTTATCATTAACATTGCAATGTCTGACATTCTTGTGTTAAAATCTGTATTTCAAGGTCCAGTTTGCAGGACTTGTGTGTCTTGAGTGTAATTTTGTGGTGAAGTTGAAGATTGCAACAAACTAAATACCCCTCCACTCCCCTTTCCCTTTGAGGCATGTAGGAGAATCTACGGTGGCTAATTAAATGGAGATAAAATGATTCAATCGTGCGGATCTTCTAGAATTACCAAAAATGTATTGGACCGAATGGTTCAAATTTAATTAATTTCGCTGGGGTTGTGATGCTCAAAAGAACGTATCCACCATTTTACAGCCACTTCTTTCACGATGTAAACTTATGGGAAAAAGTATTTTGGGTATTTCAGTCAAGTTCGTCATTTTCATGATTGGATGTATGACAAAGTTTGATGCATTTAAAATGGAGGTTGCATATCAACGGGATTCTGGAAAATGCTGGACCCAAAAAACGAGTAAATTCCAAAGAAAAACACGAAAAGGCAGCATATCTAAAATTTCAAGTCAGGGAGGACAAAATACTCACATTCCATTTGTTTACTAGGCTCACATCACAATAGATTAATGCTAGCGGTTTGGCACAGAGCCTTCTTCAGAGCGTTTTGAGGAGTTTGATGTTATAAATTGGCTGCAATGGGTGTGAAGCCAATCTCACAAATGTTTCTGATCACGGTGAGTTGTTTTTCTGTCATGGATGGAAAAAAATTTGATTTTAGATTTGACTTGAGCTGCCCAAGGAACAATTACTTCGGGCTTTCTTGAGACTTGGACCAAATAACTTGAGTCACATGTCTTGCTTCAGGTGAGGATACATAAATGAACGTACATAGATTGAAAGGGTCAGGTTCCGCCTTTCAAGTGGCATGAATGGTGGAATCTGACCGTATCTATGTTTTGCTAAATTGTTTTCCAGGTTTAGAGGTACTGATGAATGGAGTTGCTGCCTGGATTATGTTCGCATGCAACCTTTTTGGTCGGACCACAGCAAGGTAGGGCCGGAAAGTCTGTCCCCGACTTACTCACCAGTGATGAAGTTGCACCATTGGCTGGTTGAGTGTTGGAGTTTCCCCACTGGCCTTTTCTCTTTAAAAATTAATAGGGACTAACATTCCTCAATTATGTCCTGAGGGGGATTTGGAACAGCAGTTCCACTCATTTAATGCCAAAATATTCCAAATTATCGCACACTAGAATTCTTCTGCTCTTGGATGCTATAATCTGAAGACTAAATACTTCTGCTTCTATCACATCAGCCATCTTAAGATACGAGTAGAAAGTATTGCATTTTTTGGCTCAAACATAGCTCAAACAGGTCATGGGATATGCGACCCCAGAAAACTTTAAAGGGGCAATTTGTAAGAATTAAGGCTGAAAATGTCATTAGATTAACTCAATTATCAACAGAATGGGAAGAAATAGCAATTTTGACAGTATGTCTATAGGTTTGAAGAGACATTAAGTTAGTATGCTAACTAGCTTTCCCTACCACATTCCAGTCCAAAGTTACTGTGCTAGTGGTGTAAACACTAAAACATCCCTGCACAGTCCGAACCAATAATTCCACAGCTAACTAAGCTAACTAGCTTATGGTAGCAACAGTTAGAAGCAGTAAGAGGTTACTTTTTGCAATATGAACCAAATACTACTTGGAGCACTGAAAGAAAAATGGCAGATATACATTTGACATTCAGGAATTCACATTATTGACACTACCACGGACTATCCATGTAACAATGAATGAACGAGTGAATGACACATTTATGTACCAAACTGGAGTGGCAGGGGTTACAGACCCATGGTTTGTCTGTGGTTTAGGCAACAAAATGACTTTGGTTAGAAAGCTTGTGGTTTCAGTTGGATGTTAACTTTAACATTGTGTCTAGTGTTTCCAGTCACTGTAGACCCGCTCCTGTATAAAACTAAATTGTGATCTTAGTGCTGTAAATCTTTAAACATATAAACTTCATCAATGCTGTGGTCACTGCCAGTGGATATTGTAACGCAAGATGTCACAGATTTTTTTGAAAAGAAAAAAACAAATAATAATAATATATGTTGATACTGAACATTTCTGTATCAACAATTTTGTGACTTGCCAGAAATGTCAATCTTTCCTTATTACATTAACGGCAGGGGATGACCAAGTAAACTATTGTCTGTACCTGTATGTGTATCTGCTCAGCAGACTAAAGGAATGGGTGAGTCTTGAACAGGAAGTGGGTGGTGCTTGGAGCGGAACAGGCAGGATTGCAAGAAGTTGAAAATACATGCTTTAAACTGATATGGATTGATCAGAAGTTGCTATATTTATTATCAACTTGAGAACTATTCACAGAAAAGCATCAGAATTGAGCTTCATATCAATATTTTTGATCTCATTAAACTTAAGTCATCTACCAAATGAGGATTTTCCTGCATCATGGGTGCAGATATTGACACATTTTTACCAGATCGACCTTGTACTTGTAAAGAGGACATATCCTCTAACGGATACTTGTTTCAGGCGGAATACTCGCCCAGCAGTATAATCAGCATTATATTTCCTTTAAAATGTATTAACTGTTGTAAATTAGTTGCATATGAATTTCATCTCTGGGGGACAGGGTTGCAGTTTGCAGTCTGTGAGTTATTAGCCACCCTAAACTTCTCAAATGGTTCAATCTAAAGAATTGTTCAAGGATTTGAATAAAACAGTAGAGTTCAAAAAACCTATGCAAACTTTTGTAACCGGACCTGAAAGGCAAGAAAAATGTTACCGATGAACTGATGCATCAGTATAAACAAACCGATAATGTCATACACCTGTCTGCTTACTTTTACTTTATATGTAAACTTTATATTTATATTATCTTTAACTGATAACACGTCGTCTTTTGCAGTAGTAGGATATGTGCAGGACTATTGTCATATTGATACTTTTACTCACACAGAGGAGCTGAGCGCTTCCTCCATCACTGAAGCTCAGCTCCCGCTATCACTGTAAAGGCCTCAGCCATATAGGCATAATAGACTCTTGCAATCATAAATCCTTCTCGTTAGGAGGCGATCTAAGCGCTCTTGCCTCTGATTAGTCATTAACAGTCCAGTTAGTGAAATGGTGAGACGCAGGTGGGTGGGCAAGTGCTTAGATCTCCAGGGTCTGCCTTGACTCGTTAATGATCGGTTAATTAACATTGTTTCAGTCCTCCAGCGTGTTTACACTCACCTGCCATGGGGAAGAGTCAGAAAACACTGCTGCAGGGGACAGTAAACAAGGGCAGGAGGGGGGATAAGGCAAGGCAGAAGGGAGGAAATGATGTTGAAACTTATAATTGAATTGAATCTCTACGTGTGCAGTCAGCTCCAGCAAGAGCGATAAAAGGAGAAGATGTAAGAGGTGGAAACTATAGAATGGAACAATCCAAGTGGCAGCATCTCAGTGCATCAACCATCATTAGGGATCGGCAAGGCAGTGCTTGACTCTGTTACTCATAGCAACACTGCATACCATGATAATAGGCTGCCTGATGATTGGTCAGGCAGCCACACTCCGGTAAGTGACCTCACCGCTGTGTGAGTGAGCTCACTGTCTCAGTATTTTGATAACCCAGCCAGTCCTGGCGTTCTTCACAGCAAACCTGTTAATGAACAAACATGAATAGGACCAGCCGATCCTGCCGTGGGCCAACACAGGAGCCCTGA
The DNA here is from genome assembly GCA_963678695.2 of Diplodus puntazzo. Lineage (NCBI taxonomy): Eukaryota > Metazoa > Chordata > Actinopteri > Spariformes > Sparidae > Diplodus > Diplodus puntazzo. Next base: position 15,764,597 of record OZ023164.1, on the reverse strand, counting down.
CGATACCCTCCCAACTCCCATCCCCCGAAAACCACCACAGCTCTTCCCTGAGGCCGGCTGTGTGTCTGTTTTACTGTATTTTATGAATATTGTATGTGTGAATTTGTCTTTATCAATAAAATGTATCACACCTCAAACCCACCTCATCCCTCATCCCTGCGTCTGCACTGTGTCTCCCCAGCATAAGACTGTTTATCGAAGCTTTAAATAATGCAGATGGTAATATGATAAGTGAACAGTCAATGTTGGTGTCCTGCTTAAACACACACGCTCACACGGATGATGCACACACACCCACGCATGCAAGCAGACAGCTGGGCAAACACAAACACACACATCACGCTCACGGGGCAATAAAAACAAATCCGTTTGTCTCCAGTCGTTTTAATGTTAACACTGGGCAGAAACAGGATTTTGCGTCTCTGTTTCCAAAGTATTCTGGGTTAGTCATGCCAGAGAGATGCAGCGCTGGAGAGCCAGAACATCGACCTGAAGAGCTTTGCTAGTGTGCATGTCTAATGCAACCCAGTCTGGGAATACTGCCAGTCTACTGTTACTCCACCAGTGGGGTTTATCATACACACATGCACACACCCACACGTTTACACACAGAAACCAGAGAGGGAGGGAGAATATGTGTGTGTGTGTGTGTGTGAGAGATGGAAAGAGAGACTGAGCTTTGTGGTGTGTCACTGATCTCTGCTAGCATGCACTAACATGTCCCACGTAGCCATGGCCTGCTTGTCAAAAGTCACAAATATGCAGCTCTCATCCCGCGATTTTGTGTCCTACAGATGTACAGTACGTCATCCAACAATGCTCACTGCCGTACAAGGTTTCAACATCGCTGATGCTTTACAGCCATATACGATATATGCAGGGAGACATTTGGTATGTTTGCTTCATTTCTGAAGCAAAACTCAAGAAATCCCAGAACATAAATTAATATTTGTTGGTTTTCTTGCTCCTCTGTGACCGTTGCTCTGATAAAATAAGTCAAGTTGGGCTGTGGGAAACTGCTGTGGATACTTTACACTATTTTCAGACATTTTGAAGACCGTGAATCAAGAGAAAATTATCTCGTACGCTTAGTCAAAAGGAAAAGAATCATCAGTTTCAGCTCTAAATGTTAACTATTGATTGCAAAACATGCAAATCAAACAACTTTTGAGCGTGCAACTCCTATTTTCTGTGTGTTAAAGTTCAAATCTGCCGTTTCTATCAATCTGTCCTTGTAAATTTAAACGCCCCTCACTTCCTCAGCCTCAGTTTGCAAAGACATCTTCACTTTGAGAGTTTAAATCAGATCTCAGAGAAGAACAGCAACCGACACGCACATGCATGCACACCCACACACACACACACATACAATCAGGCCAGCTAATAATGTGTGCACTTAAACACCAATTCATCTAATCCCCCATGTCTTGATTATACATTTGGGTTAGATTTGAAATGTATCCTGATTAAATATTGAGGAGGACCACTCTTACATCACATGTCTTTAATGTTTCACTCTCCTACTGAGGCTTGAGATAGTCTGACAAAGTGTTAGTGTGTGTGTTTATGCGTGTGTGCAAGTGTGTGTGTGTTTACATTTGTGTGCATGTGTGTGTGGCTCTTCTTGTAAAATTGTTTAAGCATGTGCATCATGTCGACCACTATCTGTTCATACATAGGGAGATTTGTAAATCGCTGCGTTTGTACATATAAATTAAAGACACTTTCTTTCTTTCTTTCATTCATGCCTTCTCTGAGGCTTTAAAAGGGACAATTCTGCAAAAAATAACCCCTGCAGATGTCATCAGGGTTATCTCAGCGTGAGCTTGAAGGCTACAAGTTCAGAAAGAGAGGACATTACAAAGCACATGAGTCGCAAACTGGAGGTGTGGAGTTTGAAAGACATTTGTATTGCCGCACAGGGAGGATCTAATGAAAGATGGTTTGATTGTAGAAAATGTAGGCCAAAAAAAGCTCGATATTGCAGCTTTTGATGCTTTGATTTTTTCAGTCTTTTGTGAGCCCTTGAACTTAATAGAAATGCACGAAACAAATGGCTGAAATCCCTTTCAATCTAATGCACATGTAGATAATCAAGTACTTACTTTTGAAAAACATCAAGGCACTTTAGAACAGCTGCTAATCAATTGATATCTACATAATAAAAAGAATGAGAATATTAAAGTAGGATTTAGTAGCTTCTAGTGGTGGGGTTCCAAACTACAACCAACTGAACACCCCCCGTCTCACCCTCCAGTACGGTGGCCACTAAAAATGTGAAACGCTATCTCTAGAGCCCACGTTCATTATTCAAATTATGAAAATTGTATCCATTTTCCCCATAAATCCCACACACTTGACATTTCATTCAAAAAATGCCTATTATCAGCTGTGACAGTAAACCAGGATGCAACATTTTTCAAACTCTGTCAAGGAAGTTATGGTTTCGGCCTTTTATTTGTTGGTTTGACAGCAGGATTACACAAAAACTACCAGATGGATTGCCACGAAACCTGGATGGAGGATGGGTCTCCTCATTTAGTTTTGGTGTGGCTCCAGATGGAGCTACAGATCCAGGAATTCTTCTCTCACTTTCTTAAAAGCTGCATTTTTGGCTTTCTTGTTAATGTCTCGTGTAATAATGCATGGATCTCAGTGAAAACAGACATATTTTGGTGGCTGGTATCTATGCGTGAGTACAATTTCATGAAGGTCCAAACAAAATTCCAGATCTAGCTGATTTGAATTTATTTCATGTGGTATTGTATCAGACTGGACTGAATTAAAGGTAAATAGCGGTTGCTGATTTTAGTTAGTATGATTAAAATACCGTTTTTTTTCTTGCTTAACTGATTTTTAATTTGATCTTTACTGTCATCACAACTTCCTACAAAACAAGGTGACTATCACCAATTCACATTCACACAAGATCAGAAAAGTCTTCAGTCTTCAGCTAAACATATTTATTGTTTTGTTTGAGAAGAAAAATAATTCGGAATAATAATTTCTTAAGTCACGTGTGCCCTGAAATCATTATCCTGTGAGAACTTCCACCAGTCTGATGCTCTACTACTCCAAAGTTCTTTCATGTGAGGAAGTTTGACGTCACCACAAAGTCGAGAGTATAACTCGCTACGCAAACTGAAAAGATATGAATGTTTGGAGCACAGTTTGGGTGTATTTGTCCTCTGTCTATGTATATGTTATTTACCATGTTGTGTGTAGTGGACATTGGTGCCTCGCTGCTGTCCGACAGTAACATTCTCACTGGCACACAGACCTGACCTAGAATTGCTACTTAGAATTCGGGCTAAACCATCGCGCCGGAGCGGAGAGGGGGGGGGGGACGACAGGAAATCTTGACTGGGATGTAATGGAGTAGGACCACTGGAAAGCTCGGGCGAAAGGGGGGAGACACATTTCTATTTTATAATGTTACCGTGATAATGTTGTGATTTGACGAGCGTACGCTATGAATCCGTCGTTTGAGGAAAACGGAAATTGAGCTAACATTCCAGGTGAGTGCTCCTTTATCCAAATCCAGGTGGAAAGTGTCGGTACCAGAGCTCGCCTCCTGGCAACGGGCACACGCGGGTCCTCCTCCCGGGGACATCTCACTCCGGTATCCGTTCTTCTCTGCCTCTGTCCCCGAAGGCTGGCTAGCAAAACCCACGTCGTGTCTGGCCTGGCAGACAGCGAGCACCCTTTCAACCGCGAATGCCGTTTTTCTCCGGCGCACCGAAAGCGGATTATTCACGATGTTTTCAGCATGGTGTGAAACCCGCGGAGAAATATTGGTTTTTACCCCATTATACTGGAGGACCGCCCGTGCTTGGTGAAAATGAAAAAAGGATACAATGCAGCATGCATGTTCTGCATTCTTCGGGAGTACCACACCGCTGGTATTGTATTTCCTTCATTAAAAATGTGTGTGATATGATTTATAAAACGCGTAGCGAGATTATAGGCCTCGGCTTGCTTGATTGTGTCGGCCAGCCCTCTCATCTGCCGAGCGATTTAATTGTTACATTGTTAACGGAGCTAGCACAACTTGAAAATGAGCGATTCCAACCCGAGGAGGCCTTGAATTTGTTTTATTCGCGTACTAAAGCCCCTCAAATGAATCTCGTTCCGTGTGTGTGTGTGTGTGTGTGTGTGTTTTTTTTCGCGTGTGCTTGTGCGCCGACGTCGTTGTTCTCGCTCTCAGCCGCCGTCCAGTGCCTCCCTCTTCGGGGAAGACTTTGTTTGCGCTGGCCGACGCTCCATGAATGCAAGTGCTGAAGTCCTCCCTTCCCCCCCAGTTCTCTGGCGAAACAGGAACAACTTCTTTTAGGAAAAAGAAAAAAAAAGTTCCTGGAGTTTCAAGCGCCATGGAATTACTTTGTCCGCCAAGAGTTGTCCAGTGAGGCGCTGAGATTTCAGGGGGGGGGCGAGAGAGTCTGGTCTCTGTTAGTTGTTGTGTGCTTTACGTTTTATTTGCAGACTTTTTAGGTTTGAACGTGTCTGTGTGTATTTTAAGACTACTTCCTCAACTAGGCCCGTTTGTGAATAACTTGTGTGGCATTGTGCTGTGTTACCTTGGCAGGACCCAGAGAGCTAAACATAGCAAGGAACGTGTTCAGTCTTTTTTTAGTGTTTTATCAACCTTTTTTATTTTTTATTTTTTTTAACTTGACTGTGAGTGGGGGAGAAAAAATCCACAGGTCCTGTAGTGGAAATGTTTAGTAAAAGGCATCTGATACCTGTGGATTTTTCTGAATTGACTCATCTCATGAGTAAAAGTCTTAACTTGTTACCTTTCACGAGTTAATTTAGGGATAAGTCCTTGAGCCGGTTATTCAAATTCTTATGAAATCAAATTTCCCATATTTATCAGGCATCACATTGGCAGAATACTAATGGTATTTTCTCCGCCATGAAGCATAATCTTGGCAGCTTTTGTGCTTCGTCTCAGTTAAACTTCCAGGCCTTGAACCGGTGCTGTTATCCAGAGTGACTTCTGAGTTCGGTGTCTCGTTCAAGGACCGCTTCGAAGCGTACCTGCCAGTTTGCTGAGATTGAACTGCAGACCTTTCCTGTTACAGGACTCTGGTCTCCTCAATTGCTAGGCAACACTACTGTCTGCCATGAGTGTGTATCTGTTGCATAGTCTTGAGGATGTTTCATATTTATCTTCTCTGTGGTCGCCACTTCAGCATTATTTTCTTTGCATTATTGAGGTGTAAAAAGATTAACATAAAAGTCACCTTGTTGCTCCCACAGTTGATATCATAGGATGTCCTCTAGGATGCAAAGGAGCAAGGAGGCTCTTGATGGAGTATCATGCGCTGTCTTGTAGTCCCTTATGTGTACACCGGTCGATAACTGAAGTCTAAATGAGTGTTTGGGTAAAAAAAAAGCAAAAAAAAAAAGCGAGTATACAGCGCTCCTGTAGCCCCTAATGACCTCAGCCTTCCACTGGTTATGTGTTTGCTACACGCTGGTCTTGTCAACACAAGCGACTGAGTGCTTTTCCTTGCCTTTTGCTTGTTTTCTGTTTCACCCGATGAGCAAAGTTCTTCTCCCTCTGTTCCAGGTGTGAATGACTTGTGGCTGTAGGGTGTCGTGAGTGGGTCCAGGTTCCTGCACAGCCTCCGTGGCTGACTGGGAGGAGTTGAGTGGAGAGCAGACATCAGTGCCCAGGGGACCTGAGACCTGGTTCTCCATATGAGGCCCTGCTGAAAGGGCAGGGGGGCTTCTGAGGTAACCCAGCTCAACTCTGGCTCTCTTTATTTATTTATTTTACTATCTCACACTTTTGCTCACACGTACACATCTCCGCTCTTTTAAAAAAACACACACCAATAACAGATGTAAATACGATTCTCCTAATTGCTGTCTCTGAGTCTGTAATCACCCCCTATTTACCCTGTAGTGCACCACATTTACCGTCCACCATTTTATTAGATTGTCCAAATTCCTTGCCCTTAAAGATTTCCACAATGCATCGAAAAAAGCACCCACGGCATGCACAATAATCCCAAAAGCAATGCGTCCGTTTCTTTCAGATAGGGAGTAGTGATTTCAGATGCAGTCATGATGTAGCAGTAAAACAAAGATTTATTTTTTCCACCATACTCAGGAATATGAAAAGCAAATTGAAAAAGTATGAGACTATCTGTGTGCAAAGTTTTCCTCACTCGCATTTCACACACATTTTCCCAACTGTAGAACCAATTATAAAGTTTGTTTTAAATAACTTCCTGACAGAAAACCCTGCATCATGCAGTAGCGTACATAGAATCTTATTGTCTTTTTCATGTTGTTTTTTTCAAAGCTTAGAAATCAGTCTTTCATCTAAAATGCATGTTTGATGCGTTGTTTGAGACTTAATTTAATTGTTAGACCACAGACAAAAGAAAACGACAGCTTGGGTATACCCAAAAACTAGCAGAGATGTAAGTAACAGTACATAGAATAAGCTCAGTATAAAATATCAGGTATTTGGATCATCTTGATTTTCTAAATGTCTTTGAACAATACATTTTGCCCCTGAAAATGGCAGCAGAAGTAAAGACGTTTGCCAAATTTCACAAATGCCCTTAATGCAAATTAACTTCCAGGTGTCTATCCTGAAGTGTTGGTGTGAAGTCGCAGTGATTCGGTCTATATTGTTTTCGGTTTCTCGAAGACTGACTGGTGCTACAGCTAGATAGATTAATGTTGCTCAGATGCAAACACAACAAGCATGCTCTTCCCAAATCAGTCAGTGTCTCTTTGACATTTATCTATGGATGTGGCCATGTTGATAGCTGCACTCTGATGAGGGAGGCCTTCAATTGTAGACCGTCTTGAGGCAAAAGGACCTTGGAGTTGCACTGCTTCGGACTGTTAGTGCAATATTTGGTCTCTGATCTGCACATGCTGAGGAGGATGCAAGCGTGGTCAAGGCGTTCTTCCTGAGAACGCTGTCCACGCTGTTTATTTATCTGCTATCTAATCCGGAGCGTGTTAACCAAAAACCACAGTGAGGTGAAGGATGCAGGGAAATGGATATTGATGTAAAGTGGCAAAGGATTTATTTTCTCCTCTGTGTATTGGCCTCTCATGTTTCCGTGCATTTGTTTGCTTCATGGGTTTTCTAATTGAAACTCGCAAGGCTTGTGTTGTGTGTGTGACATGGAGGGATGTGTTGGAGGGGGCGGTTTGTCTCATCGCCTGAGTAGTGGGTGGCAGTGGGCTGCCCTGCTCATCCATACAGCAGGTTAGACCCAGTCTGTGTTTTCTATCGCTTAGACGTTAATTGTCACTCACTCTTTATTACACATAAACTATAGCGTGTTAACATTTAGTCAAAGCATCAGTTCCCCTTTTAAACACTTCCATTTACAAATAATTAAAGAATTTAGTTCATCTGCTGAACGACTCCTACAATAGTCAGGCCTCCATTGTACAGTAATTATGTAGTATCCCCAGGGAGCAGAAAAGTACTATTTGGTTTTTAACCATCATAGTCTGCAAGCTTACGTTCAACTTGTTTGGAGGTCTAGAGTGATGTTACACAAAAAGAGTATTCAAAATGTTGATGTACAGAGGTGACTTTTTTTTTTTGCAGTATGTGCATTGGTTTCTCAGTTCCAAGAAACTATTGTTTGACAGAAGACAATGTGTCATTCCTCAGTTTATATAAGGTAGTTGAAAAAACTACTAGATTTAACGTAATCTTTTTTTTTTGAAGGTGAAGACGGACAGAGTGAAAAATAAATCTTGAATTTCTGTGTGTAGTGATTTCAGTGATTCTGCAAACATTGCCAATTTTCTGCACCGGTGGTCAGGTCTCCCATGTCAGTCAAAATAAGTAGTGATCTGATCTGATTGATTTAATCTATACTGGCACCTAAATAGACTTTGCTGTTGGTGTAAAATTGTGCCCAAAGTTTTATATTCAAGCTTCAAAACACAATATAATTCAAATCAGTTTATTAGCTTCACTCTAATGATTACACAGGTTTTTTAAAGATGTTTTTTTGAGGAAGAAAAAAGTGATTATTGCTTTATATCAGCCAACATCCTGAGTTTAGATATCAGACTTTGTATTTAAAGGGAGAAAAAGTGGAGCCAGTGTATCCCTAAGAAGGTCCTATGGTTTCACATTTGTGAATGGCCACAAAGCTACAAAGTTCAGAAGCAAGTTAGGAACAGTAACAATAGCTGTTGCTACATGGACGATATTTATTGAATCCAATAGAAATCATTCTTATTAGAGATTCCCACTTAACTGCTTATATGGATGCTAAATTAACTGATCCGATAAGATGTACATTCACATGCCCCAAAGCATTAAATTAGAATTAACATTTTTTTGACCTGTGTTAAGTGGTTCTACCGCATTTGAAGATTCTGGAAATGCAACATAAGAAGAATGCAAGTTTTTACAACTTTATGGAGAAAATGTAATTCATTCATTCATTCACTCACTCCACCTGTCAATATAATTTTTAAGAAGGGCCCATGGTGTCCTGGGAACATTATTTACAGCTCTGGTTTGGTGGATTCAAGGCTTTGTCCATCTTTTTCAAACCTCTTGACCAGATCTCCAACTAGACTGTGATATCAGCCACAGACCAGTTCTGCGTTGTTTCCACCACCATGTTCCTGTCCCACCTGGAAGCAGCATCATCTAATGTTGCCCCCTTGTGAGGTGCAGAACTATTATTTTAGTCCAACTAGAGAAACGACCATAGTGTTTATGGAGTGATTATCAAAAGTTTACGCCATCCTCTTAATCAGATTTAAATCCACTGTGATCCGACGAGAGCAGTTTCTTCTGATTGCGGTGGTTGCATTAGGCCTTTTTGTTCTGATTTTAAGCGTAATGTTAGGCTCCATGTAAGCTAATTCAACTAATAAAACTTAAAAATGACATCAAATGGGAGACAACACAATACAAATTTGACTACAACTTATGTAGCAGGGTCTGATAATGGTTAGGTGGATATTGTCACAGTGTTTTTGATATAACAGAACATTTTGTGAGTGTTCATCAAATAAGATCCTGTTTTTTAGGAGCACTAACACCAGTTATTCAAAACCAAAAATCATTCCATTTATATACTTATTCATGCCATGCAGCATTTTCACTAAGTACACAAATAAGTGCATCAGTTGTTTTCCTTATTTACTGTTGTCATTGGATCAAAGTCTACACTTACTGAAATACAGCAGTCATCACGTAATATATATATAGAGATTATTATAATAAAGGAAATTGGCTGCACAAGGCAGGAGGAAGTCCATGTAAAACATATCTTCTATCAAGTCTCTTGTAGTAGGTGTTTTCATTTTAGTGTTCCTATCCAAACAGTCACAGCTTTAAATATGAATGTGTTTTTGTAATGGCTGCATTTCACCTTTTTTAGTGTAGGAGGTTTGAGTCTTACATGTTGCCCGTACACAATCCTCTGGGATGTGTCTGGCTGAGTCAGAATGCACCTTTAATTCTGCTTTCATGTTTCTCTGCTGTGATTGACAGTTGTTGCACAGACGGTCTGCTGCCCCTGCTGGGAGGGGAGGGGTCCTCTCAAAAAGTGCAGCGCTCAGGTAGAACCTGGGGGCTGCGGTGACCTGCTTTCACCTCAGCTATCCATGCTAAAAGCTGCTAGCCAGGCTGACGTGCCATCCGGCTACCAGACTGTTGTACCTAGTACCTAGTTAGCCTAGTTTGATGTAGCACCACGACACAGTGCTAACCAGCAGAGGTTTAGAGGGCAAAACACTTTTTAGAAATAAGGTTTTCACAGGATATTAAATCAGATGCAAGCACTGGGCAGTCATGGCACTCAGGAATGCTCCTTATCTGGCAACCACAATCAGGCTGAGCCATTAAAGTTGAGATTTTTGCCACAAAACCTATAGGGATTTTCTATACATCTTATTTGTCAATGCTGCTCTCCAACAAGAAGAAAATGAGTTTCCTAGTATTGTCCTTTTTTTTTTTTTTTTTACAAATTCCTATAAGACGGTCTGTATTGTTGTTTCGATACTGGAATCTCTAACTTCAATATAATACCTAGAAATATAGTATTCAATACTATGCTGGAAAAATTGACAAAACATAGAGGGCATAACATTTTAGATTTTATTGAATGATAAAGATAACGATGCTCCTTCACTGTGTCTTCAGAACAACAGTAGTAAAGGTAATTTACTTAGGAGGTGGGGCTATGTGGGCAATACAGCAGTGGTTAAGAACTTGCATTCAGAGAGAAGAGTGAAAAAACACAGATTTGAGGATCAGTATGTATAATTATTTGAATATTTTGAACAACAATAGCGTGTTGCATGTGACACAATTCAAAGGGCTTGGTTTAATGTTGAAATTAGCTCACTAATTTTATGAGCCTGTAAAAAGCATCCAGCGACTTGACTTCATTGTTAAGTGTTTTTGAGTGGAAGTTTCTGGTATCTTAAATCCTTTATGTTCTTTGGTAGAGCTCCTGATAAATGATGCTGTGTTTGTAACAGTGCTTTTCAGAAAGTCTTTGGGAGTCTTTCACATTAGTTTGGGAGAAAATAACAAGCTTTACTGAGCTGAATGTTGTTTGCATTAACCACGCTGTCTGTATTAGACCTTTCTGTTTTCAAAGAGAGCGCAGCAAGATGTATGACAGTTTCAGTTCAGTTTAAAACTTTGGAGACAGGTTTTTGGGTTATCCATGCACTGTCATTAAAAATGGGATTAATAGCAGAACACCCTTGTTAATTCAAATTTAATGCTTTTTTCCCAATGTGATTTCCCCCATTGTTTTGCTGTGTATTTCAGTCCATTAAAATTAACCAAAATTTGCGCTACGTTATTTGTTTGAGATTATAATTGCCAGCATTAGTGGCTTGCAGCCATTTAGCCTCTGCTTTGTGGACACCTCTATAGTACAGTTCTCTAAGAAACACAGAATTGTATGAGGCTGACATTACATGTAGTTTATTTTATATTCACTATCAGTCCATTACTACAGTTGGCTGTCGACAGGTACTAATGCAAACATGCTAACATCTATTGTGATTCCTTTGATACAACTCTAAAATGTGCTAGTTTAATAGGAATTATGGTGTTTTTTTTCCTTTTTTTAGTACTAAATGAAATAAAGTTGTTTCATGTCAGTTGAATGTATCTGGTGTCTGTTGTGGAGGCATGTCAACAGGTTCCCTTCTCTCTGCTTATACAGTTTGTAGTTCAAGGTGGTAAGCCGGATGTGCCTGCATGTTGCTTGTTTTACTGCCATAATTTATTTTGTTTGCAAACAACTGTAGGCTTAACGTGACGTCCAAAATGGTGCCACACCTTGGACTTGAACTGCTCAAATCTCATCTTCATCCTCCATGATTTTTTTCCTCACTGTTTAGTAATTTAAGCCATCTGCTTATGCTCATAAACAAAGGAAGGGAGTGTGTTTTTTTGTACCCTTTTGAACATCAGTTTTACTCATCTTAAATGCTAAGAAGGGGCAAATGCATGCCTAGAAAATACAGTGCTTTCTTTTTTCTTTCTTTCTAGCGTCATAGCAGCAGGAATTAAGTGTGACAATGAAGAGACTGTCTAGCGACATTATCATCCTCTTCTTCCTGAAAAGATAAGGTGTTAAGAGTTCATTTTGTCAGGATTTAGTGGCAGATTGCATTTTACACTACCTAACCTGGATCACATGGGAAATCTACTACATGCCTTCAACATATTACCATGAGGGTTTAAACAGCATAGACGTGTCTTGTTGCAGAACACATAGAAGGACCTCAAGGAGGCTCAAGGAGCTCAGACTCATGGGAGCAGTAGATGCCATTACTTGTAGTGCAGTCTTCAGTGCATCTCAGACATTATTAGGACGGCTAAGTACTGCCGCATGTTGGTATGAGTATGTGCAATAGTATGAGTGTGTGCGCGTATATTGCTCTGTGCCTGTATATTTAATTGGGCAGGTCTCAGGCAGTGTGTTTAAAATTCCATGGGAATGACACATGAGTGCAAACTGGGGTAATTCTGGGATGCAATCTGGCTCGTATTCCCCTTCACAGTGCTAAATTTGTTGAATGCTAGCGGAGAGGAGATGGCACACGTATTGCCGTAATGTGTGTTTGGAGTAAAGATGTGTTTGTTGTCATGCCAGGTCAGTAGACATGCCTGAGCTGTGTCACATGGGCTGACAGGTTTAGTTTTCACTTCTTGTTTCTGTTGTGTAGTGATTTGAAACGCACAAAAAGAATCTATGGAAAAATATTTCGAGCAGCATCTTAAAATTTCCTTCCTTTCCTGCCTGATGTTCTTAGTGCTATAAACTGAGGTTTGGCCCAGCGTGGGTTGTATTGACTGCTGCCTCAAATGTGGGTATTTGATGTTTCTCTGCTGCTTTTTGTGAGACTCTATATCAAGACGTTGATAATGACTGTCATGTGTTAGTTTTTTACTTTTGGCTTGTGTGTAATATATTTGCAAGTGGCTTACAAGAAGAGCCTTTTGACGGGCGGCAAGCGAGGAACCCAAGCCTCCTTTACACATTTACGTCTGCACAGCCTCTGAAGGGCCTGGCCGTTGGGATTTCCCACAATGCTTTTAGCCACAGGGAGACGTCCTCCCAGCATGAGCAGAGGAGGAATGTGGCCCGAGTGTGGGAGCGACTGTCAGGATGGAGGGAGGGAGTCACGGACCAGAGAGCATGGTCAGGGGAAGGGAGGAAATAAGGGGTCTGCACAGAGGGCACCTGAGTCTCTCGTAAGCAAATGGAGATTTTGTTTGGAACTACAAATGACAGAAATGTACTAGGAACTTTTTGAATTTGCACATTTGATTTGTGCATATGAATTTGCACTGTGAGTGTGTTTTTACATTTCTACTATTCCCTGGTAATGTCACTGTAGCTACCATTGATTTCAGTGGGTGCTCTTAACATGTCCCATTGCTCCTGCTTTAATAAGCAGTTTTATTTTGCTCAGAATTTTACTGTAGTTTTAGATTATTGTCAATGTACCTAAACAGAAAAAGACACCAGGAACTGAACAAATAACTTAAAGCTAAACAATGATGAATGGTACAAGACAGCACTTTACAATCAAAATCCGGAAATCCGGCTTTTCCAAACTTTCCGACCTGAAAATGAGACTCACGCAACGGGGGGGGGGTTGCGCAAGGCACGGGTCGGGTATTGGTAAACATAATGACCGCCCACCGCTGTCAACGTTTTTTGTGCCTCTGATTCATGTTTTCATGTCACTCCGCAAGTAGTCCATTCATTTGTCACGATGGAATTTCATTCAAAGCAGAGCTCCACCAAAGAGCCTGCAATTGTCGCGGAAGGTTATCTGATGTGTCAGTGTTTCCCCTATATGCATTCTGCTGCTGGATTGGCAGCACTGCAGCAAAAAAAAAGACATGGTTTTTGTAGGTTTAATATCACGGGCGAATGGCAAATTGAAGTTGCACACAGTGAAAGCACTACACCCTACGTTATCTTGAAATCCATTATTATTGTCATTACTGCTATTTGTATAATTTCTACAAGTCACCGTTTAAGTTGAGTGACTGAAATCCTCGTCATCCTATTCAAAGGCTGCAACAGGTGACTCATCGAACTGGAGTGAAGTTAGTTTTAGGTTGGATATTCGGTGGATATTCACTCGGGTCCAGCCGCGACTTTGCTGAGATTTGCCCAGTGTCAGGAGCAGGAGGACAGTTAGCTCACCTCCCAGAGAGCCTCGTGCTGAATCGCTTGAGACTGATTTAGGGGCCGCCATTAAATTACTTGGCATAAATATATTAATACAAAATAATTGCAGTTTTTTCGATATCTTCCAATGTCATATGACCCAGTGACTCAAAACCAGCAGCAGATTGCATTAGTAAACTGGACGAATGAGACACACCAATTTTTAATGTTTTTATTTTTTCTCAATAGCTTCCATGTCATGTGGTCCACTGAGTTCTGAAACAGATTCTGTTTCCATAAAAAATATATAATAATACAGAAAATAATGGAAAAAAAGTTCTCTAATGCTCAAGAGGTTAACATATTTCCAAGCAGCAATGTCAACTTCTACACTATTTTGTCTCATGTCTTAGATTCTGATTCTGAAATTCTGATAATGAATTTTTTTTCAAAAATATCACCAGAAGTCACCATTTAAAGGGTTATTTTTCAAAAAATTTCTTCGGGGGCGACAATTATGAAAAGGATATCCAAGAAAAGGCAGGATTTTTTTTCGAATCGAATTGATCCGAAATGTAGTGAAATAGTTGACCCATAGAGACCCAGAAAAAGACCACAGACAACTAAATGGTGGTGCATAATCAATAAACAAGCAGCTGTTGTCTAAAAAGAGAAGCAATATATAATATATGACTGTGCTTCATTGTTTTCTCTCTCCTCAAAAATCATCTTCTGCATTCAAACACACCAGATAATAGCCTATATTGATTCATAGACCCAAAACCCCAGCCCAACCAGATTCAGTTGGACATAATACGAATCTGGCCCAGGTTAGATCCAGAGTTGAGTCTGCTTCACTGGACAATTACAGGTGGATAAGCCTAATGACTTCTTGTCTGCCTGGGCCTTGGCTTACTATGCTAACATTTGCTAGTCAACTAATTGAAGTGTGAACAGTTTGTGGGTGCAAAGTTGTAAAAGTAATGTTAAGCAAACGATAGCATGATTTTTTTTGTCCCTGATAAAGAAATCTCACTGCCTCAAGATTGCACACATAGCGTAGGCTTCAGCTCTGCTCATGGTTTGTCATTTGGCCTTTCATTGCTCTCATATCCCCAACCAGTGGAGGGAGAAGCTATGTGTTGCTTTATTTTAGTGATAGTGTGGAGAAGCGTGGGCTGTTATAAATGAGCCCAATGTAGCTGCATGGTCTGTCACATCAGCGTCAGTTTTTTGTGTACATTTACCAATATTTTGCCTTTTTTGAATGATTTTAACTATTAACACCCAAAAGTTAGAAATTATTTGAATGGATAAAATTTTAAAGGATAAAGACATGCTTTATTTGGAGTTATTTAAAGGTACAAGGTGAACATAATATTTACCTTGTACTTTTACATTTTTGGCCAGAATAATCACACCGTCAACATTTGCTACTGGCACTCCCCCAAATTGCACCTGCACTTGTTATATCAGTGAAATAATGGCACACCGTTTACCCAGTCTCTTTGTCTCATATTGAGTAGAAAGGTGAATCTGTGTGTGTATGTGTATGTGTAAGCAAGACACACCCACTTAGCCAGAGATGCACAGACAGAGGGCAGATTGACAGAGATGGAAGTGCAGGGTGAAGTGTGTGAGACGGAGATCACAGCAGGCCGGAGTGCTGAGTGCCAGTCCTGCTGCTGGAGCAGGCCGCCACACATGGCAGTGTGCCCAGGCTACGCCAGCAGATGTGTCACTAGTGAGTCAGCTGTGTGTGTGTGTGTGTGTGTGTCTGTCTCTGTGTGTGTGTGTGTGTGTGAGACACAGACACCCACCCGCACACTGTGTGAAGAGAGCGACTTGTGTAATAACCCCTCCCCCCCTCCTCTTCCTTGGTGTTTATCTGTATTGCACCCCTTTCCCATCCTCCTGTTTTCACTGCCACTTCCATCATTGTGATGGACACGGCGACGCTTCTGTCACCACGATATGATATGACAAAATGTGACATTACACACATGTCGCCTCCCTGGGGATGAAGGGGCATCGTCTGCAGACCAGTGGAAGGGATGCACCGAGGATGGGGGAGTGAGAGATGTTATAGAAAGGCAGACAAACCAGTGGAGAGAAGCTCATACTTGGGTAACGGAGTGGAGAAGGATGGAGATATGTTGCTATTGTACTTTGGGAGCAGTTATGAGAAACGAGAGTTACGGAACAGTTGCAAAGTTCTTTCTAAATATTTGTGGCACGGCTTGGTTTCAGTAGAAACAGGAGCTCAGTCATACTTGTGCAAGCGTCCTTGTTCCTTTCACGGTAGATGCATTATGTCAAATGTTACGTCTGTGGCCTTACAGCTCTATCTTTAGTGACACTCCGCATTCCTCACATTCTGTATGTAGCAAGCATGAGTCATGCGTGCAATCTGCAGGGTGTGGCATGTTAGGACAGTATTCTCAGAAATCCACATCAACAGGTGAGCATGCAGGTGTGTTGTGTCACCATAGCCAGGGACTGTGGGATGTCCAACAGATTGGACTGGACTCCCATTGCTTGAAGGGCAGCAGAAGTCTTTTTGTTGTATACCTTTTATTAAGTAGAGTAAATGCTGTTTGTTCTGTCTGCAGTTAGTTACTCTTTCACTAGCAGGCAGGCAGGTATGTGCAAGAACTAGTTGTAGTAAACTGGTTTTGTACTATTTAAGAGCTGAGCTTTTTACTTGATGTAGTAGTATTGCCAAATTAATTAATAACCCCCTAACCCTAACCCTAACCAGATTGGGGCTGGGTGTTGAACTTCGGTACTTTCATGGCACAGAGCGAATTGCCACGATATTATTGAGTATCAAAAAATGTCTCATTGGATACCAAATTTTGAAAACTAAGGAGTTAATGGCATCACCTGCGCGCACTACTAAGCATGCAGCATGCTTATTGTGCCAAGATCTAATAGCGCTGTTGATTGACTGTCTAAAGGCATGCAGGAAAAACACTAGGTTACGCCCATAGACCGGGCTCACAATGTGTATGTGTAATGTAATTATTTGTTAAAGTTGATTTCATAAGTCAAAGTCAGTCATTAACTTTTTGACACTTAAAGAAAAAAAGAAAAACATTTTATTTGTTTTCTCATCAATATTAATACTGGGGTGGCACAATATGGTGAAAAAACAAAAATTATATAATTTTGATTCATATTATGTTTTCCATATGAGTCAGAATTAAGGTGAAAGATTGTTTTTGCATCACAGTTGTAACTGAAAAAAACAGTTAGAACCATGACAATGTGACATTGATGGGGTCTGCCAAACAAATGTGTTCTTACATCTGGAGAACAAGACTGATAGGCCGGGACATCTCTGCAGCACTGTAGTACTTCATTATAATGTTCTCATCAGCGTTATAGTCAAGGCCTGCTTAACCAATACCAAGTCATAACCCAGACCGTAACCATAACCCTTTGTTGCCATATATACAGTATGTGTGTTTATGTGAACCATGAGAAATGCCTACATAGAATACTAAAAAAGCATTTTATTTTTGGGAATTTTATTCTATAAGCAAACAAATACTAACAAACGCTTAGGAACGGAAATTCACTTAATTGTTTTATTCAACACTTCCATGTTTTACTAAAACAACATAAAACAGTTTTGTGCAATAAGCAGGTTTTCTAGTTGTCTTCCCATTGAGACAGAAACCAATATCTCGAGCAGCACAACACTATCTCACTTTGTTTTTTTGTATTTTTTGGCCTTTTTTTGGCTTTATTGATAGAACAGCTGAAGACTTGGACAGGAAACAGGATGAGAGAGAGGGGGAGTGACACGCAGCAAAGGGCCCCAGGCCGAGAGTCAAACGTGGGTCCGCTGCAGCGAGGACAAAGCCTCTGTACATGGGACACCTGCTCTACCAACTGAGCTAAACGGCGCCCCACTATCTCACATTTTACATTCATCAAATGACTGTAGATTCTTTGACGTGGATATTAAACTCGGCCATACTGTGATTTTGATAATATTTCAATTAATTGTGCAGATGTAATTATTGGAAAGTTCTTGCACTAGAAAGTTTAATATACTGCTATGTTGGATCAAAGCCATTATTTCTGGCACTTTGTCAAATTACTTTATTTATGACATTTCAATTCTTAGTCCATCAGGCAAAATTCATAATTTATATTGCAAGAGTAAAACAGGAAGTAAACGCGCTGTAGAACCTCTTGGGATGACATGACTGTTGTTTCATGCTTGTGTTCCCTTTACACTTGTTCTCATGATGCTTATGAAGTCATTGAAGCGTTGATCTTTGGAAAAGTAACACATTTCAGTGTAACTTTATCACATTATTACCACCTGTGGCTGCTATTCAACAGCAGTTGCTTGACTCACTTGAAGATTTGTACTATTTAAGCCTTTAAAAAGCTTTTTGTTTTGACATAGTTTGACTTAAATGGCGGATGTCTCAGACCCTGCAAATGGACAGTATTTCTACAGTTCTTTTTCAGTCTTTTTACCACCCACTAAAAGTGCTCAACAACACAAGTCAGCCTTCAGATTCAGATTGTAACATCCTCTATCATTGAGATTTTGATGCAAAGCTTTGACCTGAGACTTCATGTATGCCAATTTGATTCAAAGGAATATTGGGTACATATATGTGGCAGCTGTTGTTTTTGAGAAGAGCTGCCTGCTGCTGCTGCTGCTGCTGCTTCTTCGGTCCCTTTCTTCTGGGTTGTGTTTTTATATATTCTTGCAGAAAACTGTGAGGAGAGGTGGAAATAACGTTTCTGATATTACCCTAAACAAATAATGGACTGAGGAAATTCGGTAGATGGAGGCTGAGCAGACGGAGAGCGTGTAGGGGAGCTAGAGAGTAAGAAAAGAGAGAGAAATACTCCATTGTGACTGAACTGCAAAATGGGATTTGCATAAATAAGGCTGAAACATCAGCAGGTCCTTTTACAGCCAACAGCAGGACCGAGATGAGGGAAGAGAGTTGGTGTGTGTGTGTGTGTGTGTGTGTGTGTGTGTGTGTGTGTGTGTGTGTGTGTGTGTGTGTGTGTGTGTGTGTGTGTGTGTGTGTGTGTGTGTGTGTGTGTGTGTGTGTGTGTGTGTGTGTGTGTGTGTGTGTGTGTGTGTGTGTGTGTGTGTGTGTGTGTGTGTGTGTGTGTGTGTGTGTGTGTGTGTGTGTGTTTCCACATTTGCACTTGAGTGTTTTTTGCCTCCCCTTCTTCTTCTTATAAAAAAAACGTCTTTGTAGCATTGTTGTGTTAAAAATTTAAACCAGTGGACTAGGTTGGCAGCAAGGTCATGGTTTCCCTCCTGTTATTGATCCCATTGGATACTACGCTGGTATAAACCTCCCATCTCCCCTTCAGAGGAATTTGGGTGACGTAGCAGGGAAGGGTCTACTCTTTACACTGCGACCAGCCAGCGTACGATGACTGTTACATAAGCATGAAATGAAATGCTCCCTTTTAGTGCCACCCACATTTGAAAACCCAAATCTAATTGAATTGAACTATTTTCTGCCCTCTTTGCATGTGGAACCCCATATTTATATCAGAGGCAAAAGGCTCATTTTTAGAGCCTCATTATACTGTTTTCCCATTAACTTGCACGCACTGCAGCTCCTCGTGTGTGCTGTGATAGACAGTTCAGCGTCTTTACTGGAGATGGAGGAAGAGAAATCTCTGATTACCTCTACAGTGCTTTGTTGTGTGTGTGTGTGCAGTCGGGTGCGCGCGTCTGATGTGCGCGTTTGTGTGTCAGTGTATTCCTTATGACAGTCATGTCAGCAAGCTCCCCAATTAGTGTCTCGTTAGTGTGTGATTGGAGGGAACAGGTGATTGACAGGTCCTGCTGCTTGTGTCTGTATGCGTGCACATACTCGCATTATATGCACACATATGCACACATGCTCGGGCCAAATGGGGTAGGAGGCTGTTTTTTTCCGATATAGTAATATAAGATCTTCCCTAGCAATCTGGATACATTTTCAAATGGACTACAGTGGACAATTGACCACCGTGTCTCTCTGAGGCCCCTGTGGTAGATCATGTCGGTCAAGGTTCTTTTCAGTGGAGCAGTGTCACTGCCCATCCACAACCAGCCACAGCAGGCTGGGTTTTTAAACTACGCCTAGAAAGCCATGGCTCCAAGTGCTTTACAGACGGTCAAACATTATCTGAAAGACCCTCTCCCCACACCTTTCTGATGTTGGAATAGAGAGGACTCAACTTCTGCAATTATCTGAAACTGACAATCTAGCATTTGATTTTGCATCCACTTCATGCAGCTTTTGGTTAGATCTGTGGAGCTGTGACAATAAACAGGATTTGAATCTATCTCTCAAGCTCTTTTTTCTGTTCAGCTACTGGCATTTTTCAAGTGTGTGTCCTTAACCTCTCATTTGAATGGTGATTGTGCATTACCCCATCCTTTGACGGCCAGCTTGTTAGCCTGCCTTTTATTTTATGTATCCATTCGGAATAAATAAAATGTATCAGTATTTTTGCCTTTAGTCGTGATGAATGATGAGCTGGCTTGTTTGCACCTTTCCATACATTGCTGATGTCTCATTTAAAAAAACATGAAAACTTTTGCACTGTAGCACTCAACAAGCTCTTTAAAATGTTGTGGAAACTGAAAGCATTTATTGTAAGTCACTTTGGACAAAAGCCTCTGACAAATGAACGTAATGTATGATAATGATTTGTGTTCACCATTAAGCCCTCACTTATCAATTGTGTTTTGTAAGTAGTTATGAGTTTTGTCAATTTTTATACAAAAGCACAAGCTGCTGAATGTTGTTTTCACCTGTGTCTGGTTCTTGGTTGATCGGTTTGTCAGCAGGATAACACAAAAACTACTGAACGGATTTCCAAGAGACTTGGATGTACGATGGGTCTCGGCCCAGAAAGGACCCCATTGACTTTTGGTACGGACCCAGAATTTTTTTTTGTACTTGTGCAATGGGTATTTTTCAACATTGTCATTAATTTCTTGGGGAATAATACATGGATTCGGATGAAGGAAATCAGACATATTAATGTGGGGGGAATCTATCTAAATCATCAGTTTGATGCAATAATAAAGGCAGTGTTAGGCCTTAGAAGTTATTTGGAGTGTTTTGGTTCGGAGCTGCTGTCCGTCAGGTCTTTTCTGCTGTGACTTACAAAAGCCACCACTTTACTTTGATTTTGCTGTTGACTGTTATTTGCTAATCAAACTGTGTGTGTGTTTTTGTCACTTTTTCATTTTGTACACTCTCACACACTGTTTCTCTGCCCTTAATCCAAACTCTCTAAACCCAGACTAGAAACAACTATTGATCTGAAAATATCATACTTGTTTAGACACAGGATTTAGTAAGCAGTCTTAAGAGATCGTAGTTAGAGCTAAAGCTCTTGTGTTAAATTTCCGGCCCTCGTTTCAAAAGCTCTGTATCAAAGCGCGTTGTGTAGCTAAATTGAAACATGTAATTTAACTCAGAAGACTAGAGGTCTTTCAAGCTGATTTGTTGTAAATAAGTAAATTCACTGGTTCAGCAATCAATAATCTGCCCACCACTTCTCTGAATAGTCACAAAGTGTATTTTTATATTTAAAAGGTTAGTGTAGTCAATGTAGTTTGGATACACAGAGCTCCTCCTGCTTCCCCCCTCTCTGTCCCTGTGGAGAAGCCGGCCTCTGCTCGTGTGCAGCGGTGATCTGTGGTCCTGACAGTTGTAAATCACTTCTCCTGTAGCCCAGTGAGAGACGAGTGTTGCTGCTGTAGCAGGAGTCGAAGTATTTGTCTGGTTCCCAGTGACCCCCCCCCCCCCCCCCCCCCCACACACACACACACACACACACACACACACACACACACACACACACTCCACCTCCTTCTCCCTAGGGGAACTCTGGAGCCAGTTACAATGTTGAGTGTTTTGGAAGAGCTCCTAAATATTTTCAGGATGACAATGTAATCTGACTGACTGGGCCGCTCTCTCTCGAACAGGATTCTCATGCAATTGTCATGCTCACTCACCAGCACGCACGCACGCACGCACGCACGCACGCACGCACGCACGCACGCACGCACGCACGCACGCACGCACGCACAGAAACACACAGTGGTTGGTTTGGACCACAATGCTACCTCTCCCACTCCACCATCAAACTTTGCTGTTTGCTACAGTTGCAATGTAGTGCTGGTATTTATTTATTTAACTTGATACTCCACCCAAAATCTCTATAGTCTTAAAGACTAGCCTGGCTGATGTGGGAATTTTAGGCGAATACCATTATTTATATTTTTGAGGATAAAAACAGATAATGATATTGACCAATAGTCATCTTGGTCTTTAAAAAATGTCCTTAACTTAATGTTAAAAAAAAACTGAACCCAGTGCTCTCTGATGGTGACTCTCTTTCTTGTTGAACCCAAACATCTTTGGCATTTCTTTGCTGCAATTCGGTGGTGACACAACACATATCTATAATGAGGTGTTTTGGCCAATTTATCAGTTTAGCTTCATGAAGGATTTAAGGAAGGGTTAAAAGGTGCCTGTTGTAAATTTGCAGTATATTTCAATAGATTGTATTTTGGTTAAATACTTGGTTTCCATTTGTGCCATGCAGGGTGTGGTGGACATTTTTAAACACATTTGATACCAAACCAAACAGTGGACCGTTAAAAATACCAAATTTTACCACTAGTTTTGGCACATTACTATGCTGTTCCTGAGTGAGACATAATGAGAGTCGATGAATGAGTGTAGCGCCACCACAATCCCAAAAAGATGTCACAAGAACTGTGACATATCTTTTTTTTTATTTTTGAATAGGTATCATAGTAAACATTTAACATAACTTCATCAAAGTATTAAATTGGTAAGAGTTCTGCTTAGTGTTCCTTGAAAAACGATGGCAGGAGCTACTTTTTAAGCGTGTATGGGAACCTTACAAGTCAATAATACCCCTTTCAGACTAGACAAAAAACCCAATAACAACCGCTTAAAATTTAGCTCCGATCGGATGTGATGGAAACGCAACACCTGGGTCAACGCGCTAATATTCGCCCCTTTTTAGATGCGATGCTGTGACATCTGTTAAAGTTAGGGCTGCTGGCTTGTTAATACTTTACTGTCTGTCTCTGTTTAAGCAACACTTAAACATTGTTCTGTGTTGAGTTTGAAAGAGAGATTGAAGTAAAAGATAATTAAAAAGTAGCTGTTGTTAGTGGCTTCTGTCAGCCTGTCAGCTGCCTGATTGGTACTGTGCCTGTGCAGCTCTCAATAGATGTGAGAAAGAAGCAAGATGTCTCTCTCTGGTTCTGGTTTAAGACTTTTCAAATCAGGTTTTAACATCTTCAGGATGTAGTCTGGTGTTCCCTGTTTTATTCTGAGGCGTTTATGATATTGACAATGATGCCTTCCTACAAATGTTTCACAACAAAAGCCTTGTCAAGAAATGCAGGGATTCTGTACACTGAAATGCTAGAGGGCTTTAAATCTTGAATGGATACAGGAAGTGTTAAGTTCGGTAGCATGTAACATGGAAGACATAACCAGCACCAACTTGTTACTGATGAGAAATCTCTCGTATGGATGTCCACACGAGAGATTTCTCATCAGTAACATGGTCAAATGAGTACAGTGGCAATGTGTGCACAACAAGCAGCTCACAACAAAAAACAGCCAGGCAAGCTGTGGTGCTGAAGTAACTGGCTATCCAGGGGCTCCTGTTAACTAGCTGCATGCTGCTAGCTCTCTCCACCTACACCTACAAAATGTCACATCAGTCTGATTGCAAAAATCAAACTGTTTTAAGTCTGGCAAAACCGAAGACCTACCCAACCCTTGTGCTAGCTGTTGCTATTAGTCACTCAATCCTATTGCAAGAGACTTTTCAGACATTTTTTTAAATTAGTAACACCTGTGTCTTCCTTATTGGAATGTGTCAAAAGGTCTTCTGTGAAAAAGACCTATTGCAATCGATTCCTGCTGACATGAATCAAAGCTGGCTGAAAGCCACAAAAGAAGAAAATTAACAGCTCTAACGGACACCTTTCAAGCCCACACTAGTAGACTGACACTAAAGAGATTTTGGCTGGAGTGTCACTTTAAGTTTGTTCAGACTGTCGCCCTCTTTTCCAGTTTTGTTAACTGTCTTTTCTCCTCTCTCTTCTCTTTCCACAGTGTGCCTAAGGGCCGTTGAAAGCCCCCTTGGGGGAGTTTCATAAATACACACCGAGCAAGAAAAGACTCCTGGACTGTTGTTATTGTTTTTACACACTTTTTCACACACACACACACACACACACACACACACACACATACAGGCACGCACACACACACCCACACAGACAAGGACATAGAGAGAATGTTGGAGGTCCAAGAGGAGAGGCCAGCGGCGGCAGGTACAGCAGCGACACATTTCAACAAGAAGGAGCGAGGGAAGAAAGAACGAGAGGAGGCCAAGGACGGTCGGGGAAACCTCTCCAACATTGGGAATCCTGTTCCTGGCTCCAGGAACGTGCGCGCAAAGGCGCCGCTCTCCCACACAGGCAGTCCTCACCAGCTCATCACTCCACCCTGTTCTGTAGTCCTGGGAGCCCCATCAATGCACTCCAATAGGCTAAAGAACTCCCCGTCCACCAACACACAGAGGTGAGTGGACTCACTGACAGCCTGCTGTGATTCAGTCATGCAGTGCTGTGATGGTAATCAAAAGCAAGCACTAGTTTGTGTCTGTGCATGTAAGATCCTGATGATTGTTTTAACAGCCCAATCAGCCACAACTCTGATCTGAATGTTGATTTAAATTATGCATTTAATCCAGACTTTCTACAACTGCACAGCAAGCAGAAGTAGAATTTCAGCTGCTCCGTGTTGAGCAGATTGTTCTTGTGACTGCACAACAGTGACTACATTGATGTGCACAAAATGTTCAGTATTTGTCTTATTCCAAAACAGACAATATTACTACTTACCAGCTGGTGAAATTGAATATTACTCTTCCTGTTTACATGCAACACTGCCTACTCTGATTAACATACCCTTACATGTTGTTTATCATGTCAAAGCATGGAAAAGTGGAATGGCTGGCCTATGTACCCTTTTTTTTTTACCAAGTTTTTTTTTACATTTTCCCCCACTGGCTGACTAGTTCAAAGGTGGGAACACAACCCAACCCATCAACCACCTTCTTTAAAAACTTGGCGTTGCAAATTCACACTAACCCTAATCCTATTTACAAAAACCTGTTGATATTCAAGTCTTTCATAATGTTAAAAAGTAGGTTTCTTTCTCCTTCTGACAAGAAATATCTGGCTTTTCTTTTGAGAATGCATCTCTACACCAGCCGTACAAACTTTTGGCTTGTTGGTTCGCGTGCAACGAATCCATGACAACGCACAGAGCTGAAAGTAAAAAGCAAAAGGCAGTCTGTCGCAAACTGTGGTTTTAAAAAAAAAAAACCCAGTTGAGACCCATATCCTGAGTATGCCGCATAGATGTACATAGCGTGTTCCTAAAACCTGTCTAAAGAGCCACCACACCAAGAACTATAATGGTAAAGCTGCAAGCATTCACAATGATGAATGATAACGCCGTGTAAGCACCGCTGTCGAGAACGCGCTGCATGCTCCAGCTGTGTCGGCAGCTTAGGAAAATGGATATTAATGACCTGTTACTGCTGTATTTGAACAGAAACAAAAAGAAAACCCCCAGAAGGATATGATTTTATGAAGTTCTTCAAAGATGACAGGAGTTGGGGGAATCCAGCACTTTGTTAGGAGAGTTGTCTTTTGAGGACACATTTTATTCTTTTGGCTGAGTCAACATCTATTATCCTGGTGATTGTATTAAAGGAAATCAAAGCAAACTTCAGAGACCCCATCAGCACCATAGATTTTTGACAGTATGTCTAAAGTGAAGTTTCATTTGCAGTCTGTATGTTACATAAGCACTTAATAAGTTGTATAAATATCCAAGACTGAGTTACTCGAGTAGACCATCTAAAAAGTGTTTCTTAAATGGCATCAATTTGCTTACATAAAAGAGGTTGGCTACAGTTAGAAGTCAATATTATAAAAACCCCTGCTACACTATTTTGTAGGAAAATGTCCCCAAAGTCAGGCTAAGTGATGGACCGACAAATTCAGATGGATTTTGATTGGCTGGCTGTGTTTCTCACGTTCATCAAGTCACTCTGAACGTGATCCTAACAACATTGCTAGCCACCATTGTTGTCATTATAGTTGTGGTGTGATCTCTGCCCTCCAGTTGAGGGAGAAAGATTTTTAAAACAATATATTTATAGTTATTTTTATAGCTATCAATCTTGGTGTGGATGGCCCTATAATCAGATAATGCTATAATTGGACTACGATCTAATTCAGAAAATCCAAACCGAATATGCTGTTTACACGGGATATTGTCTGTTCTAAAATTCTAGACTAGAAGTGCAAAAACTAGAGTGCAAGTAAACATAGTCATTGTTGTTGTCAGTAAGAGACAATAAATCAAGTTCTTGTCAGAAGCATTCTTGATAAGCACTGATGGCTGAATCACTGTCGTGTCTTCTCACATCAATAACATAAACAGGTTTTAGAGGAGAAGCACAAGCTTCTGTCCAGCTCATAAACCTGCTTCAAGTATTTAAAAAATCATCACACAATATGAAAAATGAATAAACATTAGCTGTCTGTGTTTATTAACAGTTGGGAAGAGAGAACAAACACAAACAGTCAACCCTCTGTTCAAAGCAGAATGGAAGAAAAACACATTGCTCTGTAAAAACAAAAACACTGAGGCTACTTGAAGAATGTATGGACCCATTTTCTGTAAAAATGTGCAGTCAGCCAAGTACAGATGCCAATTTAAGCAGTCTTTTTGCCAATATGATTGGTTGCAGAATGATCACTGCATCTATCATCTCAGTGTTTGGTATCAAACTCTCATATCTCAGCAGTTGCAAGGAGCAAATCCATAGCCGTTAACAGCATCTCTTTGTCATACTTTCTTAATCCCCACAGGGAAATGTGACCTATCCAAGCCATTTAAGTACAGTGAGTAACCATTTCTAAGGCCAGTGGCTTAGTCAGTGGCAGATGGCTTTATAAATCAGATAACATGGAGGAAATTAGTTATTAGAATTGAGAATTAGAATTGAGTCTGCGGACACAAACCTGAGCGGGCGTTACCCGCTCTGCTTAGAGAGCAAGTTTAGGTCAGGTGTAATGCAGATCTAAGATCAGCTTCCCTGCTCCATTATTCTACCTGAAAGGTCTTGATGTGTGATCCAGAGCTGTTCCAGGGTCAGGGAGTACACTGAGCTTGGAAGTTTTCCCTGCTGACTCATGGTTCTGGAGCCTCTGGAAACGGCTGTCTGGACTGCCAAAATTCTGGCTTTGCCTTCTTTTTCTACTAGCTGCGTGTCTGTGTATGCGTACATAAAGTGTGCTAGGCTGCGGCTGTGCTTTTTGGACATGTTGGCATTTGTTTCATCCCACTCGTACAAGTGTGTGTTTGTGTGCGTGTGCGTTTGTGTGTGTGTGTGTGTGTGTGTGTGTGAGGGAGAGGGAGACAGAGAAAGAGATTAGGGTGTGGTAAGGGAATTCTCTGCCAGTTGGATGGGTCCTGCTTGCCTGAACTGAACTGCTCTCATAAGTAGTAAGCAGCAGTCATTTGTAGATGGCCAGTGTCTCTACAGCCTATTCCTTTCACGTTTAACTGTGTGCAAAGTATTCTCAGAACCAGGAACCTAAGCTTTTGTTCATAGACGTCCTTACCAACTGCTGGATGCAATAATGACATCAGGTTTAGCAGTTGCAAAGGCATAGAAGAGGGCAAAAAAGAACAATCACGTTTTCCTGTTTCTCTTCTGGGTGCCCCAGTTAGGAACATCATTGGGTACATGTTATAGTGGAGAGCTGGGGGATATCGAACCTGATAGATAGCCAGTTGCCTTAATATATGTATGTTTGTCCAGAGCATGCTGTTATAAGGAGGGATATAAATTCTGATGTTGCTATATCGGCCAATATACTTTTTTTTTGCAATGATCCCTCAAATGTGGTTATCAAACAGTTCTGACATAGATATGTAATGGAGGCAGACTATTTTATAGCTTAACATAGGGTTGGGCACGTGTATACATTGAACGGTATATTGTTATGTCAGACTATATACTGTCTGAGTCTTTATCAGATATGTCATAAGTGGTTTAAAATGCTGCATAACAGTAAAATTATCTAATTTTCTAAACTTACCAGAGAGTTCAAATGCTCTACCCACTTAGTCATTATCCACATCACTGATGATTATTTATCAAAAACTTGTGTCAAAATTTGGCAAAAGTGCCAATTGTCGTCCCTATAATATTGTTGCAGTATCAGTATCTAGGTATATGGTCAAAATCATTGTGATATTTGGTTTCGCCCTGTCCCAGCATTTATGGAATGCCTTTGACAAGATTTCAAATCATGGAGGTATACGTGCTATATCATGGTATGGCCTAAAAACAATGACATTTTAAGGCCATTCCACTCCGCCCTAGTTAAACAATAAACGTTATTGTGTAAAATGACATCAGTGCACTGAAACAAAACAACAAACTCTACTGGGATCATAATCATAGTTTACCCCAAGCATTTTTTCTGGATTTTAATCCCTAAGCAAAAAACATTTCATGTTGGTGCAAATTGGAAATTATACATGCTGGTACCAATATATGTGTGATAAGCTAATACCAGCCAGTAATATTAGACAACAACTATATCAGTTGGGCTCTCAAAAATGTGTTATCGTGAAAGGCATAATGTGAGGTACACTTAAATAGTTTAATTGTTGTTGTATTAAAATCTGTAATATATCTGTCTTTTTGCACTGACTTCTCTCTTTAATTCCCCTAATGCAAATCTATTAATTATACCTTTGATTTTCTCTGCCAGCCCTAAACCTAAGACGGAGGCCATGGTACGCTCACCTCCTGTCATGTCCCCCTCCACTGCCACCCAGATGGACTCTAAAATGCCCAATCAGGGTAAACCAGGGAGCACCGGCAGTCAATCACAGCCCTCACCGTGCGACCCAAAAGCTCTGGGTGCCAAGGGGGCTCAGAATGTGTCAGGGGGCATGGGGTTGAAGAATGGCCAGGGCCTGACCTCTGGCTCAAGCTCCAAGGTTAAAGTTAAAAGGGAGAGAAGCACCTCAGTGGAGTCATTTGAGCAACCAGAGAGTGGCACACCTACTAGTGAGGAAAAAGGTAAGAACCACTATAGCATATACTCATTATTATCAGACCATCTGACTTTAGTTGGGGTCAAATAGTCCATGTGAGAGAGTCCTTG
The DNA here is from genome assembly GCA_963678695.2 of Diplodus puntazzo. Classification (NCBI taxonomy): domain Eukaryota; kingdom Metazoa; phylum Chordata; class Actinopteri; order Spariformes; family Sparidae; genus Diplodus; species Diplodus puntazzo. The sequence goes on along the minus strand of OZ023164.1, from coordinate 15,735,596 downwards.
AAGTTTGATGGTATGAATTAAAATCCCTGAGGCATTTTAAAATGTTTTTATTCTCACCAGAATGATGAAATAGTTGAACTAATGTAGGTGGGCAAGGTGCATGAGATTCTTGATTTTTTTTAGGAGCGTTATTAGCAGCTGTGCTTTCATGCATTGTTACCATAGTTCCTTTCTATGTAATAAAATGCTTTGAACTGCTCATTATACACTAAATACCTACAGTTCTTAAACAATACCATGCCAGTAATGCTTGTGTTGTGATTGTACCTATACATCTGGTAGTTTTACACATCATTTCCGGTAGAGGCTTTTTATTAGATTTGTTCGGCACTGAATAATGAAGAAAATAACACATTCTCCCTAATTATAGCCTGTAGTGGTTTTGATGTGTTCCTCATATCCTGTACCACTGGTAAACTTTATTTAGAAATGTGCTGTATGTATAGTTCTTTATATTCTCTCAGGTATACAACACTATCTGCAGAGAGAAGGCAAAAGTTGGAAATCTTCAAAAAAGTGCTTTGCAGTCCCTCATTGTCCCTCGCACGGATAAACCTAAGCTCTCTGAAAGGTGTGTGTGTGTGTGTGTGTGTTTTTCTGTACAGACAGCAGCAGGGTGAAGAGGATGTGTGTTGCAGAGAGGAGGCAGCCGTACAGTGGAGCTGACTGGTGCTCTGGGGGAGAGAGTGACGAAGATGAAAAAGGATTCTTCAGTAAGTGTTTTAACTCATGCATCCAAGCATAACAGTCCTTCCGCTGATCAACTTAACTAATGACAGATCCTGTAGTAGAACTACATGCCCATAAGCCCACGCTGGTCCTAAAGCCATAGTCTTACCTGTTGTCTCCCTGTAGACTGCAACTCCAGTGACGTGAAGCCCCAGGACACAGTCACACATTCTACCTCCAATGCCGGACTCAGTCGCTCCTCCACACCCTCCCATAATACACTGGGAGGCCAGGGCTCCACAACAGAACCTCCACCTGGCCAGAAACCAGGCTCAAAACTTGTTTATGTCTTCACCACAGAGATGGCCAACAAGTAAGGAAGCTGAGAGTTACTATTTTTATCTGTTGTGACTGGTATCTTTCATAGTTTTGTCGTTCTCAAATTTTCCTCCTTCCTCCCATAATTTAATTCTCGAATACTTAAATTTTTGGTATATACTTGTTTATAAAGTTACTGCATTCATTTGGTATTGATTTTGTTATGACTTACTGATTAATGTTTACTCTTGGAGCTCATCTCATACATGTTTTTAATATTTATGTGTTTAGAGAGGTTAATTAAATCATCATCTCAATACTTACCTCTTTTTCTTTTTTACATGAGTAAAAACATACACCCACTGTGAAACCCTTTGTGGAATTGCAGTTCATAATTAAATGGAATTACTAACAATGTCAACTGCCTGAAGTAAATCTCTGTGCCCTTGTCATCAGTGGTTGTTGTTGTCTTTGATGTTTGTTGCAGCTTTTTGTTTGTATGGCACTAAGATGCTTGCTTCCCACCCATTCTCTTCCTTCCCCCAACTTTTCCAGTTATAGCCTAAATCCATTGTGTATATCTGCACAAACATGTGTGGGAGCTTGGCTTAGATTAACACTCTGTTGGGAATTAGAGATCAAAGATGTGGATGCTTGGTGGAAGGTGTGTGTGTGTGCAATAGATACTTACTCTGTTGACCTTGGTTTTACCTTCATGGTCCCATCTAGTACTCATTCATCCGTCTCACCGGCTCTCAAATACACACACACGCTCACACTCACACACACACGCACACACACTCATACTCACACATCCACATATATTTATTGTGTCTGATGACTGATATCTGACTGTCTGCCTTCTTGTCCTCAGGGCAGCTGATGCAGTTCTAACTGGCCATACAGAAAACATCATTGCCTTCCACATGAAAAACATCTCCAACAGCAAGGACAAAGCTCACCTCCTCCTGGTAAAGACACAGTCTCTTTTTTTTTTTTTTTTATCACACACATATGCTTTCATACACCAACATGTCGCATGACAGTGTTATGACTTCATCATATTTCTGTCCCTCTCTGTTCAAGAACAATGCAGCAAGTGCTCTCCGAAATGACTCCAAGCCTCCCCAACAACCCCCTTCCCATGCCCAAGATCAGAGTCACCAGCCTGGATCCAAACCGTCCTTACCTGGCATGGCAGAGCCAGCCCCACCCCAGCCTTCAAACCAAGGGAACCAGTCTGGTGTTCTTCCACAGGAAGGGTCATCCTCTGCAGGCATGGAATCCAAAAATCTTCCTGGCAGTAGCCCCAGTAACACAACCACCCCAGTTGACCAGGCCCCTGTCACCCAACCTGAGGCAGGCCTCAACCCTCCAACAGCAGGGGAAGGAGGGCAGGGTGGAGGCTCTGGTGGAGCGGGTCTGACACCCCAGCAACAGCAACAACAGCAGCAGCTGGCCCAGGAGCTATTGAACATGGAGGCTAACACAGAGGGTCTGTCCCAAGAACAGTTGGAGCATCGCCAGCGCTCTCTGCAGACCTTGCGTGATATTCAGCGCATGCTTTTCCCTGATGACCGTGATGCCCCACCACCTGGGCCCCCACAGTCCCATGGTGGACCCCATGATGGAGGTCCTGATGGTGCACCCCGCAGGGCTGAGCAGGGCCCCTTACAGGCTATGATGGCGCAGTCTCAGAGCCTTGGTCCGCCAGGTGGGCCAGGAGGACCACGTCCACAAGGTCCACCCTTTGGCCCACCCCATGGTCCCAGAGAAATGCCCCCATTTCCGCAAGATGAAATGGGTGCACACATGGGGGGGCCAGTGGGTTGTGGAGATGGAGATCAGATGACCCCAGAACAGGTAGCTTGGTTGAAGCTACAGCAGGAGTTTTATGAAGAGAAGAGGAAGAAACAAGAAATGCAACACCGGCCACTTCCTCCAGACATGATGATGCACCCCCATGGTCCACGTGGCATGATGCGTGGGCCCCCACCTCCTTATCAAATGGGCCCTGGAGAAATGTGGGGAGGACCAGGTGGCCCACCAGAGCACTACCAGGAGCGCATGGCCATGGGCCCAGGCCCCAGGGGAATGCCCCCACATATGCAGAGGATGCCTGGCTTCTCTGGGATGATGAATCCGGAAATGGAGGGACCCCCAAGGCCTGGAATGGGCTGGCCTGATGACATGCCTCCCCGTATGGGAGATGCGCGAGGCTTCCCTGGAGGACCTGGAGGAATGTTTGCTGGTCCAGGGGGTCGTGGTGAGCGTTTCCCAAATCCTCAGTCAGTCCAAGAGGCTATGTTCCACCAAGGTATGGGGGGTGAGAAGGGCCTCCCCCCTGGTATGATGATGGACATGCAAAGGATGATGGGGCACCAAAGAGGTGGAATGGAACCTGGTAATGGCATGGGTATATTTCCCAGAATGCCTGGTGATGGTCCTATGAGTCCATCCTCTAGGCTCCAGGGAATGGGGGGCAGGGAAATGGGGCCTGAGTTTGGCATGGGGCCTGGACCTGGGCCAGGACCTCATATGCACCCTTCCAAACTACGAGACCCGGGCATGACCATGAGTCCTGATGAGATGATGAGAATGAGAGGAGGTGGGGGACCTCCAATGGAGAGCATGGGTCCTCAAGGCAGGCCCATGCAGGGGCCGCCCTTCCCTGAGCAGACACAGCCAGGAGACTTTCCCATGGGGCCTGGACGGCCCTTCCCAGGGGGCCCTGGAGGAATGAGGGGTCCACATGGAGAACAAGCCTTTGGTCCAGAGCACAGATCTACACCTACAGGAGGTAATGGTCGTATTAACCACCTCCCCACTTCTGGTGGCCCCTCACAAGGTCAGAGGAGCCGCAAGCCAGCAGATCTGAATGTCCAGGCAGGAGGAGGGAACTCTCCCAGTGTCAACCCACTTAAGTCCCCTCCTTTAAGGCAAGTGCAGTCCCCCATGATGGGCTCTCCCTCTGGAAACCTGAAATCCCCTCAGACACCGTCCCAGCTGGCTGGCATGCTCACTGGTCCCACCGGCCCCAGTGCTCCTCCAGCTCCGCCAGCTTCAGCACCAATGAAGTCCCCCCACTCCATGATGGGATCAGCTGGTGCCTCTCCGGTTCATATGAGGTCTCCTTCTCTTCCTAACCCCTCCCCAGGATGGGCTTCCTCACCAAAACCACCCATGCAGAGTCCTGGAGTACCACCTCAGGGTGGCAAGCCTCCCCTGAGTATCACCTCACCAAGCATGATGGGGGGCATGGAGCCAGGTACAACAATATCTTTCTTTCTCTGTGTTCATGTGTGCATATGTTTCTGCTCCTTAAAATCATCAGTGCATCTTTATTAAATACCAATAATTTAATGTGATTTATTTGTAAATGGTTTAGTAATAAATGTTTTTTTTCATTACATAGTGATTCTTAATATCAAATCTAAAGTATCTGACTGAGACACTGAGACTTTAGCCCTTTTTAATCCTTTGAAATCAGAAATGGTATTAAAAACTTAAGACTGAAATAAATAGAGATAGAATAGGCTAGCAATCAAGTACATCACTCATTCAAGTCAACACATCTGTATGAGGGGTGGGGTTTGGTGGGTAATGGTCCAGTGGCTCCCTCTTGTGGCCACATAATTTGAATCTAACTGCACACCTCATTGCTAGTATTATCACTGATAAGAACAATCTGCTAAAGAATGAAAAACTGTTAAGTTAAATCATATCTTTGTCATGTCTTCTCCTCATCATGTCATCCTTTAGGTGGTAACGGGCCTCCCTCAGCCCCTCCTTCATCAGGGGCTCCATCTGGCTCCATGTCCCTCCCAGGCAACGTCCCGTCTGGCAGTCCGTACACCATACCCCCCGAGCCAACTCTATCCCAGAACCCTCTCTCCATCATGATGTCACGCATGTCCAAGTTTGCAATGCCAAGCTCTACCCCACTCTACCATGATGCCATAAAGACTGTTGCCAGCTCTGATGACGACTCGCCCCCGGCTCGCTCCCCGAACCTGCCATCAGTGAACAATAATGGTAAGTTACATGAACTTAAATCACATTCATCTTTATTTTTGTCTTAATTTATCATTTCAATTACTTCCACCTTGGTCCATATTTTTACTACTGATCCTTTGATCTGCCTCACAAGAGCTTGTCCTGAATATGTAATCACTTCTTTGTGTCTTGCACATTACAGGTATGGCAATGAATCATCAAGGCAACCCACGTATGATGGGACCTGGAAACTCTGGACCCATGTCTGCCCTCAGCCCACTGGGTATGAATCCAATGGGATCCCAGCCACTCTCCCATGGCATGCCCCCACAGATGCCCTCTCCAAATGCTCCCAACATGGGCCCAGGCATGATGCCTCATGGCATGATGATACCACCAAATCCCCAAGATCCTGGTATGGGAAACCCTCAAATGATGCCCCAGGGACGCATGGGTTACCCTCATCGAGGCCAGGCATACCCCCTCACCCAGTCCCCTTCCCAGCAAGGCCCTTTCTCCCCGCACAACGGTCCTGGTCCCCAAGGTTTCCCTGGCCATCCTATGGGCTTCCAGGGAGAGGGAGGGCCTATGGGAGGGCGGATGGGAAACATGTCTCATGGGGGAGGGGGTGATGGGGGTATGTGCAAGCCCAATACCCCTGGAGGACCAGAGTTCAACAACATGCAAGGTGGATTCAGTGATGCAGACCTTCATGAGGTGATGAGGCCAGGAGCTTCTGGCATTCCTGAGTTTGACCTGTCCAGGATTATCCCTTCAGAGAAGCCCAGCCAGACTCTGTCTTACTTTCCCCGAGGTGGGGGAGACAACCCTGGGGTAAAACCACCACACCCCTCTGGCTTTCCCATGCAGGGCATGATGGGCGATGGTCCGCCGCGGATGGGGATGTCCATGCAGGGGATGGGGGGGATGCCAGGGGGCCCTGGTGGGGGAATGGGCCCCCAAGACATGCCAATGGGCAACCCTGGCCACAACTCGATGCGGCCACCGGGATTCATGGGCCAGGGCATGATGGGCCCCCAGCACCGGATGATGTCCCCTGGGGGTCCGGGAGGGATGATGCAGGCAAGACAAATGGCCCACCCAGGCCCTGGCGGCTCACCTAACATGATGATGTCACTGCAGGGCATGGGTGGCCCCCCACAGCAGACAATGATGATGGGGGGTCAGATGAGGCCACGTGACATGGACATGGGGTTCAGTCCGGGCCCTGGAATGTTCTAATCCAACAGAAAACTTGTATCTAGAATGTTCTTGGACAGTACGCGAGGATAGAGTTAAGGTCATGGCGTGGGGAGAGTGTTCAGAAAACTCTGATGGACTCTAAGTAAAGGAAGTATAACATGAGAAAGGATGTACTCGGAAATGAACAAAATGGAGCTAACCAGTCACACCTGGTAATGTCCTGTGGGAACTATTCCAATGGAGACTCGGAGAGGCCCAGATTGGAGTACTTTTGCCACAAGAACATTTAATTTTGACTCATGAACTTCAGAATGTATGGGATTGTTGTGCATCAATTTCGCAAAAACTGTTCTTGTGTTTTTTTGATTATCTGACTATAAAGATGACTTCAACATCAAAGAGGAATCAACTTAACAAGTCAGCGTGGAGATGCTACAGTATATGTCTACTTTTTTCAAATTTAAAAAAACAAATTTGTCATGAAAGTGGTATGGAACAAGAGAAAGGAATGAGAAGAATTTGTGCTTTGTGAAGACTTTAGTGGAACTCCATCTTGTCTCTCGATCCATTGTTTTGACTGTTTCTGTACAGTATATACGTGTGAGTGCGTGTGCGTGACAGACTGTATGTTTGTGTGGTATGTATGTATGTGTCTGTATGTATAGGCATTCTATCAGTGACCTCTCAACTCCTCTTACCCAACTTTCATTGGGGGAGGAACGCCCCCTAAAAATACTGTACTGTTTACCATTGGTGGGCTATTCGAATTTTAGTCTATTTTAATTTCCTTTGTAACTCCAGTGTATAACAAACCAAACTATGACCTCATTAAGATAATAGTATTATTAAAAAAGCACAAACATGGACCGTCTGCAGAAAGCGTCTTCTTTCTCTATTTTTACCATTGAGAGCAACACATTAAGTGTGAGGATCCTGGCAGCTTTGCAGCACAATGACAAGCCCCGGTCCATTTCAAGTTGTGGATGACATTTGACTTGGTGCTCCAAAACTTTCAGGACTCAACTCAACTCGCCAGCGTGAATAATACTGCTAATACCCAGATGTGCTATGTGTGTTCTTCTTGTTCCTGTTGTGTTCCTGTTTTGTTTTGACTCTCTTGTTGACTCTGGGTAATAATCATTCCCACAGCAATAATCCCCAAACGGTCAGCAGAATGGGACAGGAGTGGCTGAATGCCACAGCAGGTATGCCAGGTGTTATAGAACTAGAGCTAGGTAGATCTGGTAAAAAGAAATTAGTAAGGCGGGTGTGGTGTCCAGAGTGAGACACACAGAAATGTAAACACATACTGCTTACCATCCAGTTGACTTCCTCTCTTTTCTCTATTGTATAAGCTTGTCATGTGTTTCTCCATTGGCTTTGGTGCAGAATAGCCTACCAGGGCTGTGGTGATGGACTACAAATAAAAGATATTGTTTTGGTATATACATGTTGTCTATGGAGTGTGTGTGTGTGTGCGTGCGCATGTGTCCACGTGGCTCTCGACTATTCACATGTAGTCAGTTATGTGGACCAGGTGGTGTCTTTGTCATTCTACATGTCAAACAAGCTCACCAACATTTAGCTGGAACAAAGAGAGCAAGTCATACCAAGAAGCAGCATTGCCAGGCTTTATCAGGAGGTACTTACTGAGAGCTATTTTCAGAGGACATCACACTTCTAAAATAGATGCAAGTTGTTGCATTTGAACTCAACTAAGCTAGTTATATTTGTCCAACCAAAGTTTTGAATCTTTACTGGCTGGTAGGAAAGGTACAGAACCCCTTAAAGAAAGAGTAATTTGACACAGTCACATTGATTGAAATCTTTATTTATATCACATCAGTCCAAACCAAACTTTCGCATTTTAAGCAGTAAATCATGGGAAACTGCCCCTTATGAGGTATGATGCGTGTTATTGTAACACAGTAGCTCAGGTATGTATAATGGACATGTTTTCATGTCTACATTATGCTGTGGTCTGATACTCCCAGTAAGAAGGCAACCTAATGTTTCATTTTTAAACACACTTCCCTTTCTACAGGCTCTATATGATTATGAAGGCATTCACCTACATACTAATGTAAAATCCACTCTCTGCACCCGTTTGTTAACCAACATTAGATACAGTACATAAAATGCTTAGTATTCCCCTGAGGAATGACGTGATTATGAAGGATTTGATCGTGAACACAACCAAATTGGCAGAGTTGCATCAGCAATCAAATATAGGCATTGATGATGCCACATTGGTCAACCTTTAGATATGTTAAGGAAAAGGCTGTTAATACTCTACTATTGTTCTTTTAAACACCCCCCAAAAAGAGCAAAACCCACTTAGTTTTTAACCTACTAACATGTATTGCCTAGTATAGTTATTGCTCAATGCCATATTGCTCCAGTTTTGTCTAAAACTAAACAAAACACATTCAAGTGCCACACACCACTTTATTGGGTGACATGTTCCTTCATTGCGAAGAACATGGGCACTGTAGTCACTGTTCTAATTGTAATTTTAATACCAAATTTGCCACATTTGTGAAAGCTATTCCCAGCTATTTTGAGGAATTATTTATAGGAAACTACATATTTGTCATCCAAGAGATGGAAAGACTTTTTGTTTTAATTGTTCACAGTGAGAAAAAAACATTGGATTGCGCCAGCCTTCATCTTTAAAGCCAGACTAAGTGCATGCAAACAGACATTTGATATCAGGCAAACACTGTATAGCAAGATCTTCAACACATACTCTTGTCAATATGCAATAATCATTAAATCAATTTACCCCTATAGCAAAAAATGCTGCCATGGTTACACGTAAGTTGTGGGAAAAAAAAAAAAAAAAAAAAAAAAACTTAAAGAGGCTTGAATCCAGGATTTGTGCGCTCACCAAAGTCTCACCTGGTGTAGTCCGACAGTGAGGTATAATGACAGAGTGGCTGGATGGATTAAAAAGTGAGGATGTTTAAAAAGGAAAAGCATGATGTGTGGTAACTGTCAGAGTGTATTGTCATGTAGCACTGTGTTGAGACGTGTTCAGGGCTTGTTCAAGCCCTCAGTGTTGTCACAAAGTGAGTGGTAGAGTTCAGAACTCAATGAGTATGATGAGAGGGCATGTTTAAACTCCTCCAGGGGGCAGTAGATTGCACTACAACCTTGTATAAGTTGATCCTGCAGAAAGCACAAGTAACTTGGAGTCAAACACAAGAAAACAAACAACAGTTTATCAGATAAAGACACATTGACCCATTCTCACCCCCTACCTGGCCGATGTATGACACCTTCACAAAGGCCTCTTTGGTCTGTCGGTGTTGGTGCAGCTCCAGAGTGATATCAGCGGCGTATGGTGGCCATCTCATGTCAAAAACCCCAAAAGCCATCAGACAGGGAATCAACGTGGTGTCGTGTGCAGAGTACAAAAACAACTTCCTGTTTGGGAGAGGATTTTAACAGTTGATCGTTCAAAGACCAAATACAATCAAGCTTGTGTAAGAAAAGGGTGCGTCCATCCCAACGTGTCCAACCTGTTTGGCTCCGATGAGGTGCCTTCTAGTTTCTTGTCAATGTTCGACAACAATGTGTGAAGGAGGGGTCCCACACACAGCTGCAGGTTCTCCCTGCCAGAAACACAGCAAAAGAATTACAGGTGGTCTGCTGAAAACTAAAGGGTCAGGTAAAGTGTCTCCTGTGCCGACTTTGTTTAGTCTTACCTCTTGCTGGGTTCATACACGTGGCAGATCATGTCCACAGCTCTCTGTTCCACTGTATTCCTCCAAGTGTCCAGCACTGCTGGGCAGGGAAGTCCGTGTGTCTGGGTATACAGCCACAAAATATGTTAAAAGGAAACTCTACCATGGCTACAGGTTAATGACTGATAATGGCTGAATTTGTGGATGAACCTATCCTCTAAGTGCATTATGGCCGTAGGGACTCAAAAATGTGTCTGTAATTTGTTTCAATGAGTTGTGGCTGATAACAGTTGGATCCAAACATTAGCGAGAATAAGTTAGAGCTTCAGTATTTGGCTTTGGCTCGTGAGGGAAAAAGAAAACTCATCAAATCCCAATGAAGATGCCCCTTTGGCCCTGTTTCAGATCCTTTAGTGGCCCCAGTGTGCACATTTAAATGGTGGTTATTTCAACATCTACGAAAAATATGCCCCTTTAAACTCTGATATTACCCTATTCATTTAACTATGGAAAAGATGATTTTCTGTCTCTCGTTCAGTAATAATTTCTTTTACCAACTGAATTAGAAGTCTTTAGATTTGCCATGTAGCAATTATGAAGTCAATAGGAACTTACTCTAAAATATCGCTCTCAATGTTTAAACTCAAATATGCTGAATCTGTTATTAATCTCTTGAAACTTGATGACCTCTCTTACAGAGTTCCATCTTGCATAACTTAACAGCTTGCTAGGTTTCCACCACCCGCCAGGCTTACTCTTCATAATAATGGTATGTATTCTGATAGCTTGTGGTGAGACCTAATAAAAGTCATATGAATCATGGCGTGGCAGCGTCACCTCTCTGGCAACCATGTCGTCCCTAATGAGGATGAAGTCGACGTGCTGGTGAGCAGCGATGCCCAACGCGCTCTGGATGCTCTGCAGGTCTGCTGCAATGTCTGGCAGAGTGGACGACTCTGCCCAGCGGTGGCTGCACAGAACACACACAGTGTCAGCGGCAAAACACAGACACCCCATGACAACCTGTCAGAGGCATCTCAGCTCGGCTTATAATTTTGCACAACACATTACTCAAGATTTCAGGTTTGTGTGGCCAGTGCACGGGATGTCAGAGGCTTGGTATGAAAATAAACTCCACATACCTGCCAAGGATTTTGAGCATCTTGCATCCGTGGTAGTTAGGATACAGGATTTCAGATTCTGCCTCCGTTGTCAAGATGGGCACAATTTCTTCAGGTAGAACAGAACATTACACAAACAGATTAGATGAATCCAGAATAGAATAAATAACATCATGCACAAGTGGCTTCCTAGCCTACCTTTTTGTTTCTGCTGGAAGAGCCCAGCTACCAGGCACTTGGCAGATTCAATGGTCCTCACAATGTTAGTGGAGCGCACGCTAAAAATGGAAAAAAATAGGTCATGGAAGGCAGCCAACCTAAAACATTTAGGCTGATATCTTTATACTGCACGCATTGAGCAAATATAAAGCTGTAACGGTGTTTGTGCTCTTGCATCACTTACTAGACCTCAGCTGGGCTGAAGGTGGAGTTGAGGAAATGACTCTCCTCGACATATTTCCCCCTCAGCCTCTTGCCCAGCTCATATAGCTGCTGCATGCCCACCGTGGTCAGCTGACCGGGGAAGGTGCCACCCTGCGACAAACAGGACCGAGTTTTACTCCAAGATGTGGCCTAACAGACGCACATCTGCTATGGCATGCAGGAATCCAGAGTGGTACAAGCATGGCGGGAGTCCATATTGTGGGATTTAGATTTCTGAGCTAAATCCAGTGCAGTAAACCTCTTTAGCAAAGCAGCTAACTCAGCACAGGAAACTATCATTTCCATGGATGCCATGGCTGGCAAACAGGACACAATATCTCACTGGGGAGCTCTACACACAGTTCAGCAGCATTACAGAGAGGAGGTGAATGAATGAACCCACTTTAATGTCATCCAAATGGCTTTGTAGTGAATCCTAGTGTCCACTAGAGGGAGGCTAACAGGATAAATAAGAGTGCACATCCTGAATCCACACGGCGTCTTACATCTATAAAAGAAACAATCTATAAAAGTGGCTTATCCAAAGTCTCAACTTGAGTACACACAGGTTATTGTAAAACAAACATATGAAATAAGGGCCTTTACCACCTTATAGAAGAAAAAAATGTAGTTAACAACACAACTGGTGACTCTTGTCCTGGTAAACTGTGCCAGATTGCACTATGCCACGGCCTGGCTGAGACACTCCTCCATGCAACTACATTATGTTACCAATTACAGTTGTGCTTTTTCAGTTACCACATGTCCAAATGTCTGCTGTAAAAATGTTTATGGATTTAACCATAACCTCTTACAAGGAACCAACTATACAAGTTCGACACAGTTCTGATTGTTGAGCTCTGATCTTGTCCGACTGCATTCAGCATCATAAAACACACCTACTCACGGTCAGTACGTTCTTCCGATAGCTGTCTTCTACAGGAGCAGGAGGCTTGGGGCCGCCTTCAAGATCTGTCACAACATAATTGATGTGGGTGTGTGGTGGAGGCTCCAAAAGCGTTGGCACCCACTGGACCTTTGACGAGACAAATGTGCCCAAAGAACTTTGTTCTTAATACATGGAGATATTACATAGCAATAAATGAGTTCACGAAACGCTTTAATATATGTTTTACCTCCATAATATCAGGTATAGACTTTAGCGGCGTCCGAGCACCATGTCGGAACAGGACTTGCACCAGTTTGAGTTCGTAGGGAGAACTTGGGTTTGTATCAGCTGAGGTGGAAGAAGCCTGGTCCTGGTCTGGTTCAGTCTTCTTCTGTGACCACCACATTGAACCGAAAGCCATCGACACGGAACCTACAACACCTGCTTTGGTCCAAAGACTCCTCATGGCTGGGCTGTGGACAAAACGAACCTATTTTTTAGGTGTCTGAATTAAATACACACTCAAGGGTTTATATCAAATAGAAGATCATGTAGAAGTTTTATCATAATGTAAACATTAGACACAGCAGTATGCAACACATCAGTTCAACCTTCCTCTTTATAGTGTATCAAGCAACTAACGATTAGTTTCACCATCAACAATCTCAAAATTATTTTCTCAATTAAATTGTTCATTCTTTGGTCTATATCTATCTAAGAACGGTGAAAAAAAACATAAAACATTTCTAAAGAGCAATCCGACATATTTCCTACTGCATGCTTGATCTGACAAATACTCCAAAATCCAAATATATTCAGCTCATCATCACAGAACACTATGAAAACCAGCAACATATTCACATTTGAGGATAGTTACATGTTTTCTTAAATAAACGACATAAAGGATGTGTCCGTAACCGAAAGAAAAGAGATTATAAATTAATTGATTATTCGAATAATACTTTCAGCCTGGATGAGATGGAACAAATGATTATTTCAATTATTGATTCATCTGTGAATTACAATACTAAATACAAGCAATAAAAACACTGAGGAATAAACTGATCATGGTGAAAACCATAACCAGGATAATCATGAATATCCTCATAAGAGTGATTTGAAAGAGCTGTCGAACTTCATCACTTACAGTCCTAAGATTTAAAATCAAAATATCTGTTTCTCAAAAAGGAATGTAAGGTGAAGGGATTTTGTTTTAGTGTCATTTTCAGAGTTTTAAGAATATTTTGATCATTTGATCATCAATTTTTTTGCGATTCATGATTGTCTGAAACACAAAGTTCAGGTATCACAACATCCAGAAAGTTTGTGAGAAAATGCTATTTCTCTCTGCCCATGACGATTTCAAATGACTTGTTGTCTCCAAACTGTCCAAAAACTAAAGAACTACAATTCAAAATGCTTAAAACGCCCACATCCTCACATTGGAGGAGCTGAAACGAGATAATCTTTTGGCATTTTGACTGAAATGAATAATCAACTGTTTAATAGGCTAACTTTTCTGGATGATCGACTACCCTGACTTTCAGTCGACTACTCATTTTAGATCTACTCTCAGCTACAGTTTATTCATATCAAGTACAAACCTGCGTGACAGGATCAAATAAACTTCTTGGCAAGTCCAGTAATGTTGAGGATGATGATGACGTGGTGATGATGCAGTTAGCGGTGACGCTAACTAAGTCTACCTGAGGTAAAGCACAGGTAGCAATCTGCACACGATCGAACAACAATAAGACTCTTGATCACTTTTGACGTTAAGTTACGTGAAGTTCGATAACGGCTGACACACGAGGAGCCCAGCTGGAGCACTAACGTTAGCTGGTGTAACGAGCTCCTCAGAGGGCGTAACAGCGTTTCTTATAAAAACCTTTCCTCTCTTATGAAAGATATTAAGGTTACCTACATAGCTTAGTTATGCAATAAAACTCCCATATACTCGAACTATTCACACTACAGATAAAATGAATTAGCCAACTCGTTCAAACACAACCTCGGTGGTACCTGCAGCACGTTAAGAAAACACCAGTGGGCACAATGCTACCGTTAACTCTTACAAAACAAGCTAGTTGCGACACAACGTGATAACAGGAAGTTCAACCTTCGTCTCTACGGTCAGCCCAGTCAACTGTACCACCACAGTGACGCTCTCCTATCGCAGGTACTTACTTTTATAACGTAGTTCTTCTACTTCTCTCTATAGCACACACAGTGCTCAGTGGATGTAAACGATAAAGTCACTTGTCATTCGGCCGCTGTCTCCACTGGTTAAAACCAGAGGAGGTGTCGGGAAATGTAGGACTCTGCCATAGAGGTACAGATGGTAGCAACCAGTAAAGAACTACATTTCCCGATGGCTACATCACAGGGTCACCTTTCTTCTTCGTCTTGTCTTGCTTTTATAGATTTGCGATGGAAAGTGTGCTGCTGCCCTCTGCAGGGCCTGAGTGTATCTGCACGCCACCATATTTCATTGTTAATGTTTGATAGAGCAAGCAACAACAAATGTAATCTTTATAGTGACACAGAAGGCACAATAAAATATCTACTCCACGACTGCTCATACAAAACAGTCTAAGTTTCTAAAAATAGAAACCTGAGCTTATTTATGTAATTTAGTACATGTAATCATTTTCTAATGGCTGTTTTCCAAATATTGTGAATTGTTAATCTAACAATTTGGGAATAGCATTGACTCTGTTATTACAGTTATTATAAGAAAAGGGTGGGCCTACGTGTGAATGTATCATTTTGAGGGTTTATCCTTCATTTTCTTTTTATTTAAACTCAATAATTTCACTCCGCTATATTGCTGAGGGAACTTTTCAAAACACATAAAATAATAGACAGTAAGATTATATGATATATTGTTGTGCCCACTAGTGTATGAAGTAAAAAGTAGCTGCTTAAATGTTAATCCATCAGGAGCGATATTTTTTATAATTTATAGCCCATACAAAGCTGTGAAAACACCCATTTAGCAATGACAAGAAGATTTTGCAAAGGTAAAATTTTGATTAACTTTTGATTAAGTAAATCATTTGTGTGGCGAAGATTTAATATAATAGATTTGGGTATATGAGATTATCTTCTTAAAATGGTCCCTGTGATGTTTTTAATGCCTCAATCAGTCAAGAACTCTTAAAAGTGAATCATTTACTGGTGAAACAAGCTGATAAATAAATTAAAGTCACATACCATTTTCTTTCATTTAAAAAACAAGTAACAGCAGAATTGTACTCCACTTGTTAGGCTCAAGCAGATATTTGCTCAGACCCAGTTACATACATACTTATATTTCAAGTGTTCCTTTTATAATGTTACATTTACTATTGAAATAGACCTTGCAGTTGGAGAGATACACTCTGTTAATTGTGAGGCATGTCATTTTCGAACAGAGACCCAAAAAAGAGGCTCGTTTGTAGTATTTCTCTACTTAAATCAGTGATTTAATTAAGTAATTTGATCTAAAAATGTACATTTTCCACTACCTCCAAACCTTTGAACAGCTCATTGCAACAGTCATTTTCTCCTCAAATTCAGTGTTTATTTCTTGTATCTGAACTTCACCTTCCATCCTTGATGCAGATTTATGTAGCTTCCAAACCCCGTGGTTGTGTCAATCAATGAAATAAATCTCATACAAGTCTAGAGACTGAAATTAGAAAAGCATATTCCACCTTGAATGCTTATCTCGGTTACATTTCTTTGAATAAATAAGAAAAGCAGATAACAAATACCCTTACAACTCCATATAAACATCGCCTCTGCTCTACTCATAGGTGATTATCAGAGAAAGGAGTCATCATCTAGGGTAAAATATATCTGCAATCGACAAACAAAAACGGCATCATCTACTGCAGCTTTCAGCTTGGTTCAGCATGTGACAGACTGAGTTGGATATTGGCGCTCAGCTTCCTGGCAGAGATGGTGAGACAGTCTTTGTTTGTGTAAATACTTCCCCAGTCTGTCTCCTGCCGGTCCTCTCTGGTGAGCACAGACTGAGAAATGCAAATGGTGATATGATTCTGATCTAAAATAACCCTTCATATGTGTATGTTCTTCATCAGAGTACAGCTGGTAATAGCATCTATCCTGTCCTGTGCCACACACACATCTTCATATGTTGACGGCACAAAGATCGAAGACGTACTTGAGTTAATCACACACATTTGGGGACAACAGAGAGCAGATTGTACAGTTGATGATTTATTGATTCGTGATGGGTTAGTGATGACGTTTATTGCATAAAGGTCTGTGTGAATGAACCAGAAGCTGCAGTGACTGAGCAGCAAGCTGGACGTTTGCTGTGGGTAACATGTAGGATTAGACTTCAAAAAACAGCTAACATGCACAATCTGTAAAATTATTCTGCATATAGTAAGAACAAGACACTGGAAATGAAACAAAATACATTCAAAGACATCTATTGAAACGCATATTGCATAGGGACAAATTCAGTATTTTACACAATGGCTCCAGGAGAGAGACTGAGAAACGTTAAGTGCAATGCTGCCACCCAGTGGCTGGATCTCCTCATGACAGCATCTAACCAGTCTTGTATCACTTTACAAAGAAAATCCTAAAAATCAGGCTACACTCTCTCATCACTTCTGCACACAAAGGCTCCATTCAGATACATAACTAATGAATACAGTTCACTCACACTATCTTACATTCCAAAGTAGATTATTCTTGATTTAAATTAAGCGTGCTCACCTTTTGGTGAAGTGCAATCAGATTAACAAATTGACATATGGCTTACTTTAAATTGACAGTCTTTGGCGATGACTTTTGGAAATAATATATATAGAAACACGTTATGTGGGAAGAGAGATGTTTTCACTCTTGTTAAGGCACTTTACCTTTATGAGCTGAAAGCGTGCTCCACAGGAAAAAAGTCCAATTCATATACTGGCAAGCTTCACAGTTTTATTGCATAGTAAAATTCCTGGCGGAGACAAATGCTTTTTCTTTTTTTTCCCCTTTCCTTCAGTGTTTTTTATATTACCTATTTATGTTATTGTCTGTGTAAAAGATCTTGAAAGTTAAAAAGCCCAAAGTCCGCACCAACAGGTGCTCCTCTCTCCCACACAAAACACTGCTCCTGAAATACCTCGTCAGCAGTCCCGCCTTAATATGTCAAACTTTCACATATTTTATGCATAGGTTGGCATGTATGAATTGATTTAGCACAGCTGCTCTGTTGTTGTTGTTAGTGGTGCTGGCTCAGGCATGTGCAAGCTGACCAATCAGAGGAGACTGGGTATTCAGGAGGGGGGATCTTAAAGAGACAGGAGCGTTTCAGACAGAGGGGGAATACTGTGCTACAGAAACCATTAAAGCATGTAAACCTATTCTAGTAGTAACCCCCCCCCCCCAAAAAAAATATATAAAAATAATGAGCTTGAAAATGAGAAAAATATGTCTCCTTTAATGAATCTTATTTTTTGCAGTGGGAGAAAGAAACTGTTGGTTGTACTATTTAAAAGTGAATAGTGGAGTATTTTGTCTTGTAATAAACTCACACCAAGCATCTTGTCATTCTCACCTTAAAGCCTCTTTATCGCTCTTAATTTTTGGTTCTGTTTAACTAGAACATAAAATGTGCAATATTCAGGTGTCACACCCGTTACCCTGTTTTTATCATATTTAATTATTTTCCTTTTGCAGTTTAGTTGTCAGCTTTTCAAGCTCTGGGCTCTCACACATGTCGAGTTTACATGGTCCACTATCTCAGATCTCAGTGTCTCTTTCTAAAGTGAACATTTAGTCCTTCCTCTACAGTCAAGTGTCAGGCTACAATGCCGGTATTTTCACTTTTTGTCTCTTCCTAAGCCGATCTTTGGATCTCTTTCTCTTTGACTCTGAAGGTCCAGTCCCTTCCTCCTCTCCCGTGGTTCTAAGTCTAAACTGACAGGTCGTCTTGGCGAGCCCGGCCGCTGCTCCCACTGGTCTTGCTCAGCCGGCGTTTGTCCTTCATGTAGCCAGAGTGCAGCAGCGGGGACGGGGCGCAGCTGTTGGGCAGCTCTGTGGGCGGTTGCTCGTATCTCATCCTCAGGAAGTCGTCCTCGTCCTCCAGGTTGTCGCAGCTGTGGTGCCGCTCGGTGGCCAAGTTGACCGAGTTTTGCTGCAGTGCCATCCTGTTGTTGAAGGGATGAGAGGCCATGGAGGTCATGGGGTTCATGGGGCTCGGGGCTGCCAGGCACTGGCTGAAGTCAGGGGGTGGGGTGCAGGAGGCCGAGGGGCGAGTGGGGCTGTTTGGCTCCAATGCGGCGGACACGGCCACCTTCACAGCCCTATCGTTGTTCCTCTGTATCGCCTTCTTTCGCACGCACCTCCTGATGCTCTTCCAGCCGAGATGGTAGAGCTCCAACACGGAGAGCAGCAGAGACACGCCGGCCACCACCAGCATGAAGATGATGAAGACGTTCTTCTCCGTGGGTCGGGACATGTAGCAGTTGACGGGGTTGGGGCATGGCCAGGCCTTGCACAGGTACAACGCCTTGAGGAAGACCCCGTAGATCAGGTACTGCACCACGATGAAGGTCACCTCCATCACTGTGCGGATCACGATACTCAGCATGTAAGTCTGAAGCAGTGCTCCTTTCAGGCGAACACGGCCTGTCCCGTCAGAATTCATCACTTTTACGCTCTCCTTCTGCTGAAGGTACTCCTTCTCCCCCTCCAGGTCTCCTTCGCCCTCCCCTCTGGCCTCCCTCTCCTCCTGCTCCCTCCTCTTTTGCTTCTCTTCCCTGCGCACCGTGTGCATGGCGTGGCCCATGTAGATGAGGGATGGCGTGGACACGAAAACGATCTGCAGCACCCAGTAGCGGATGTGGGCGATGGGGAAGGCGCTGTCATAGCACACGTTGGTGCAACCGGGCTGCTGGGTGTCGCAAAGGAAGTCGCTCTGCTCGTCGCCCCAGGACGACTCAGCTGCCGTGCCCAGCACCAGGATGCGGAAGATGAAGAGGACGGTGAGCCAGACCTTCCCGACCGAAGTGGAGTGTTCCTGGACCTCCTCTAGGAAATTCCCCAGGAGACTCCAGTCCCCCATCGCTGCTGACACAAAGAGTGGAGAGGGAGGAGGGAAAAGGTGGAAAGCTCTAGAGGTGAAAAGTCACTGAGGTGGATGAAGAGAGAGAGAGGAGGGTAGAAAAAGGAGAGAAGAGAAATAATCAGTCACAGACAGCTGTAGATACTCCTAAGATAAAATGACCTGGGTGTGAGCGTGGCATCATATGCATAAAAATAGCCTCTCTGCCTGTGAATTGCTTGAGGACTTGACGCTGGCATGAGAACGACAATTTTCCCAAGAGAGAGAGAGGGGGAGAGGAAGTTCAGGAGTCATGTAAAAGTAAATAAAGAAGTTGTTTTAAGAGAAAATGATTCAATATTATGTTGCGTGTGTTTACATTCCCCTGTGCGCAATTCCAAATTATGTATGACGGACATGACAGAGACCGCAGAGAGGCGACCACGGGGCAAGTCAGAGCTAGGAGACTTTGTCCTTCAGATGCCGTGACCGGGCCTGATCTCGCCTGTGGACCATGACCGGCAGACTTCACTCACATCAGCAGCTCTGATGTCCGCTGTCCTCCGTGCAATAATGAAAACCTCTAGCGCTCCATCTGAGAGCGTCGAACAGATCTCAGTCTATCCACTGCGCCCGTGTGCTTTCACCTCTTGACTTGAGCATTAGCGAGAGTTTGAGTAAGACCCAAACATGGCAGTTACAGGCTGGCAAGTCTCGCCGAGAATGACCCTATAAGGCAGCTCACCAGACAGCTTTAAAGGGGGCAATATATGACCCCCGACGCTGAGGGGTTAAGAAAACCCATCAAACTCCTACAAGAGGTGACCTCTGACATCTTTATGCATTATGTACATTTATGCCTCCTGCTAGCTTTTACTGTGCAGTTAGAGATCAAAGACAGATGAGGTATAAGATAAGGTAAAGAGGGCTGAAAGTAAAAGTTTGACAGGATTTTCCGACACGTCACACATCTGCCCTGCTTGGCAAAGTTAGAGAAAATGTATACATTCCTCAAAAAGCTGTGCGTTAAAACAAACTGTTATTTTAACGGTCTGTCAGGTAGGATACACAATCTAATCACTACAATCACAGAGAGTGAAAAAAAAGCCAAACAGGGAGTTTTCTCTTACCTCCCATCATCTCCCCTCAGCAAGTAATCCACAAGCTTCCATTATAAATTACTCCCATTGTGAAGTCCACTGTGCAGCTCTGAGCTGCCTGGCAAACACTGACTATGTGTGAGAGAGATGATGTAAATGGCCATGACCATCTGTCCCTCCGTCCGTCTCCCCCTCCCTCACTGTCTCTATGAAGTATATATATGGCAATAAGATGTGAAATCAGAGCGTTGTGCTCTTTATCAGTAAAACAGCCGGGGAAACAAAACACCCCCCATCCCAAATACACGTGGGAGAGGACATGGTCAAACTCAAACAAGACTCATATGTCAAGCGTTACCATAGGAAAGTTTGTGGTGTGACACTTGTTTTCCAGCAAGCTCTTAATTCTGGCTATAACTTCCCACTGGCTCCAGTCGGAGACCAGTTTGGGCACCAGTAAGTGAGGCTGGCCCTCGTCCCACTCAGGGAAGTACTGGCTTGAAGCCCTCCTCGGATAACGCTGATGGTCTTTATAGGAAGTAAATCACAAACAGGCTGGAGGTTGGAGGAGGAAGGAGAGTCCAGACAGCACAATGGCTGGAGGTACATGTTATAATGGACATCTTCTTATCAGCTCATACTGGCAGCAGTCTTTCATCACCTGTGCAGATCCTCATAACATTACAGCTCCCCCTGGACTCAAAATTAACTATTGTGATAGTCTCTTCTTATGCTCACTCCAAACTATTGCATCCAGTACAAGAAAGTCATTAAAGGGTAACTTGTACAAGGCATAAAAGCCTTTTGTGGCTTTTGTGATGTCACTCAGTGGCTAAGTTGCATTGTGGGTAATGTAAGGTTCCATGTTTTAAAAAAGGAACAAGCATGTGTGGAATAAAAAAAAGCGATATCTCTGGTTTTTCTGTAACAATTGATTATAACTGTCCATAATGAGTGCAACAGTGTGAAAGGAGTACAACGCTAAACCAGTGGACTGCTTTTTTAAATATGCAGCCTACATTACCCACAATGCAACCTAGCCACTGAGTGACATCACTGGTAGCTTCCTCCGGAGCCAAAAAAGCCTTTATACTTTATACTTTTTTTTGTGTGTGTACATAATGGTCATCCTGAAGACCTGTAAACACACTTTAATGTATGAAATTAGTGGTGTTACCATTTAAAACCAAAGTGATCTGGATGAGGAGACAACAAAAATAATTTTGCAACAATGTCTTTGTGGACATCTATTTCTTGAGTGGTAAACTGTGAAAAGGTTAAAAGAGGTGAAGGTTTACTGTTGTGTCAGTGGTGTGGTGTAACGATGTTGACATCATTGAGTAGTGATAGATAAAAATAATGTAAACTGCAAGTAAAAGTCCTATGTTCAAAATATTACATCAATTAAAGTATAGAAGTATCAAAAGTAAAAGTATTGGGGTACCTTGTGTAATTAATTAATTGAATCTGGCCCTGCCTCTGGGCACCATGATTAACAATTACTTATGATATTAGACTGGACCAAAATGGTTGAATGAGCACATGCTGCTAGCATTACCGAAAATCATCATATAATAGAAGATGATGTCTTGTAGTGTACGCACACTATTAATCTACAACAAAACTAGCATTAGTTTTCAAAATAAATGTAAGGCTTAGCTGAGAAAAAGAAGACATACTGAAGTTCAGAACCTCATCAGTGTACTTGCAGCACAGGAGTAAATAAATTTGCATTCCACCGTTGGTGCAGAAATGTGTCAGTCTGGGAACATACATGAAAGAATACATACGGTACAGTCATGCACAGCGCTCTCAGCCTCTTTGTCTTTCCCTTGACTGGCCCTTCCTGTTCTCACAGGAAGTAATCTCAAACAATATGATTTCCGAAGGACAAAAGGAACAAGGTACTAAAAAGAATGGGAGGCGGAGGAGGCAGAGAGCTCAGAGACGAGCTCTTCTCTTCTGTAGAAACCCTCTTTGCCATTGGTTGTCTGTCACACCTGTTCTCCTGCTGGCTCTCTGGGTGCCTGGCAAAAAGCATGGATTTACTGTTAATATTGCGTCCCTATGCTGAGCGGCCTTCTTTGCCTGTAAACCGTCATGCCTGTCATATGTGTTTATAATCTCTGTGGCAGAGTAATGGACAGTCTAGTTATGAGGCATCCAGAACGGTGAATTGCGCAAAATAGGGTATTATGCACCTCCGAGTTATTCCTCTCTGACGTTGATCAAAGTTTCAGGGGTGATCTCTGAGTCTGAGCGTTTGTGTGTGTGTCCTGAGCGAGAAGTGTTGAGTTAAATGAGTTCATGGAAGGAAGAAAAAAATAGTCTAGGGTAAGTGTGAGAGAGATATTATGATAAACTAAGTGAGAAAGTACACTTTAAAACAGACTTAAACTGTATTTAAATTTCCAGTCAGACGTGCCTTCACTGACACTGAGTGGGTCTGGACTGCAGCCAGGCAGCTCGCAGAGAAATAGCAGCTCACTAAACTGCATCACGGTGAGGTGACGGCTGCTGCTGTGACTCGCTGCGGAGTAACAGGAATAAATGCTGTGCGTTTTCTCTGCCCTGCAACACAACAATAAATCCTGCGGGCTGTTGGAGCAGCCTCAGAGTTGCCTTAGAGGGGAGTGACTCTGGTTCAAGAATCAGTCCGGGCTGTGGCAGAACCTCAGGCTGAGTAATCCCTGGATGGAAATTTTATAGGACTATCACGTCACGTTTTGTTTTATTGCTGAACAGGGGCACATCCATCACCAGTTTTAGATTTATGTCTCTCACAGAATAAATGAGTGTGTTTTTTTTTTGTTTAGTAACACGAGAGAGCAGAGATTTGTCGCTCTCAGGATATAAAAACTGATCTTCAGACCCAAAACTAGCTGGTTCCCCTCGGGCTGCAGTGTGTCACAGTCCAGGGACAACAGGGGGCAGGGTTGATTTAAACATTCCTCCAGTGATCTGCACCTTTCAGCACTAAGCCCTGTTTGACAGGCTCCGGATCCTCATAGAGGACCAGGATACACTGCCGGCTCTACGCCGTCCTCATAAACACACAGGCAATTAGATGGCGGGGTATACATTGCCTCGGTCTGCTTCCCTTTAACTGTTCATGTTTAGACTGACATCAGTGGAGGGACAAGTATTTATATGCCGTCGTTCATTAACTACAAGGATTCGCTGGGGATTTTTCATCAAAGACCTCAATACTCCTCTAAACATACACATCACCTCACAAAGTCATTTATTGTTTTTCACTAGAAGTCAGGAAAATCGCTTTTTCAGGTAAAATGTCTGCAGTTTATTACCATTGCAGAAGGACAAATTAGGCCACACAGGCTCACAGCTGAGTTAGATTCTAAAAATATGTGGAGAGCCAAATTTGGACGGCTGGTGTCAGACATTTTTATAGCTACATGGCTCTACAGTTTGTTCCAGATCAGAAATGCCTCAAATATTTGGACTGTATGGCTTCATTTTCACTGCACACATCATTCCACCGCTAATGTACAATCCACAGAAGTGATAGCTCTCTAAATGATCCTAATTATCTGTGTTTCTGTTAAACAATGTCACAATATGACCCCTGTAATGCCAGCAGCTTCACCTCAGCTAGTGTTTGTTTAGATTTTCAAAATAAAGATTTTACTGATCCGTACAGATAAATGTCACACAATACTGCTTTGTTAACCTTATAGTAACTGAGCAGAACAAATTTTCTTAATTTCTTTCTCTGTCATAATGTTGGCTGGACTTTCTTACAGACAAAAAGGATTAATCACTTCATGATATTCATTTGAAATACTGAAGCAGGGGTACCCCAAACTTTTCTCATGGGGGGCTAAAACTGAAACTCGGTGGTGGGACACGGGCCAAAAGTGAACACCAATCTATTTGATTTCAAAATAGTGGCAGGATCCCAACTTTGACCTTCTGCACAAGTGCTCATTTCATGAAAAATAAATAGGGGTCCTACTTATATACAAAGAGCACTTTACCTCATGCAAAATAACACATGATGAACAGTAATTTATATCATAACCGTTTATGAATATTTCTTTTTTAAAACAACTGCAATCAGCTGACTCTGGCCCCTGGGCCCCACTTTGGACAGAGTTGCTCTCAAGCTTCCAAATTATCAACTATCTCTCATTTAAATATTGTTCAAGATCCCATAACTACCAGGTATTATCCACAATTTACATGGAAGTAAATGCAAACTTCCCTCAAACTAGACTTGTTCATTCCCTTTTGGAAAAAGTAAAGCTTTATTATCTGATCTTTTTATGACTCTGATAATTGTTTTATATCTGACTTTTTGTTTCCTGAATGCTGGTTGTGTTTCTCTCAGACTGATTTTTTTTTTGTTTCCAGTTCTCTCCGGGAAAAGTTAAAGAGCCTTAACTTTGCAGCTCATATTAAAGGACACCAGACAAAAAGCCTCTGTCAGGAGCTCTTTAACCAAAATATCTTTGCCCGTGGCGGTTCGCTCTGCAGTGTTGTGACAGCTCAGCAATGTTTCAGTGAAACAGCCACAGCAGAGTGGAGCGGAGGAAAATGTCAGACCAAACCACACAACTGGTGTGCGCTTACACATTTATACACACGTTTCATCAGTCTTATTGACATCAACAGAGCTGCACCTGAAATGCCAAACATACCCAGGCTGCAGATATTCAACTCAGAGATTGTTATTTCTACTCTGAAGCTGTCTCATGATCTGAATTTAGGACATAAAATATGATTTATTTAATCAGAATGACTGCTGGCACGTGTGCCAAAGTTCAAGCTGAACAGACATGCCTCATATATGAAGCCTGGCTTGTATTTTAACACGCGTGCAGCTGTTTGGCGTGTGCACCACTCCCATGAGGGCCGGGATTACAATCAAGGATGAGCATGTTTAAGTTTAGCTGTATGGGCTTGCTGGAGGCACGGGTGAGTTTCGGATAGTGTGACCTACAAAGTGGATCCGATGCTGGCCGCAGGACGGGAGAACACTTCCCGCTCGTGTGAGTCACCTGTTGCCACCACTTACAGGCCAGCGTGGATCCATTCTGCCATATATCAGTCACACCAGCAGAAGCCAGCGGGCCGATGCGCTGCCTGCTACCTTACATGGCTGTCTGGCTCTTCATCTGCCCACTGCTGTACACAGACCCACAGCCCTGTTATGATCTATTGTTTATCTGCATATGGCATTACACTGGAACCGTCCGGCCAGACAGCTGCAAGGTGTTTCGTGGAGGAAAATTCTGACGAACACACTCCCGATTGAAGTTCCTGGGTAGCTGGCAGACAGATTAGATATGTGGCCTGTTTGGATTTTTTGTTTATATTTGGTTCTTATCGTTTTTATTTTGAAGACTATCTGTATAGTTAGAAATACTGAATGAGCTGTCTGTTGTTTAGCTTGTTATATTCCACTGAAATATAAAGTCAGTTTTATGACTCTACTGGGAGTTAAGACTCGCATTAATGTCACGCTGCTGGTTATTTTTCAGTGTTTCAAACAGAAAACTACTGTAACAAATGACTTCTTGTTACTTGGCTGACGGCATTAGGGACTCGTTTAAGTGATGGCACCTTTCTGGCACTTTCGCCCAAGTACCATGGTTAAATGTGTTCTGGAGCTCTTCTCTTGCTACTTTTCAGAGAAAAATGCTGTGATTTTCACTGAAGTAAATGTATTTAATAGCTATCCTGTGTTTAAAGGGGCACTATGTAGTTTTGGAAAAAGGTATTATTTACAATATTAATAAGAAAACAACAACTAAGGATTTTTTTTTCCATAAGTGAATAAACAAGCTGTTCCTCAGAGGAAAATAAGGTCCCAGAACACTGTTTGAAGCTGGAAAGATGGCAGGGTCTGCCACATATAGACAAAGTACAGCAGTATGATGTATTTTAAGGTCAGTTTGTCTATTCAGGTTAAACATAGTATGTTTATTAAGTCGGTTTAGGCTTGAAAAAAAATCAGTCAATGAAGATTGTGACTAAAATTTTGTCACAAAAACTACATAATGCACCTTTAATAATGCAACACTGACAACACAAGACTGAACTACCTACATACTAAGTATTTTTACTTTAATACTTGACAGTACCCTTTGTTTCTACTTGTGCTCTTGCACTTTTTTTTTCCAGAAGTAACATCTTGATTACATGACATTTACTTATAATGAAAAGTATTTTTCACTGTGATCGATACTTTTACTTTAGTAAATAATGTGAATACTTCCTCCTTACTCATCACTCATAAACATTGAACATTAAATCAGAAATAACAGCTTGTGACTTTCACTTCTTTGTTTAAAGCCTCAGCAGGGCAGACGTGCATTCAATTTACACTTCGGTTATATGACTGACACATTTTTATTAGTGCGTTTTGTCAATGGAGATGAATGCACAGCAGTATGAATTCCTGCTTTTGTCAGAGCCAAAAAAGTTTGGTTAGTTCACCATATCAACAAGCTAGTAAAAACATCTCCTGCTCCAGATTTTCAGAAATAAAAATAAACGACTGCCCTGAAACTCCATTTCTGCATAGAGACGAGGAACCTGCGTGGGACATTTGTGATAGCATTAAATCAGAGTTTCGCACTTTTGCCCCTGAGACACCACAGAGATCATAACTCCTCAAAGTCTTCATAAAGTATGTACACATTGCTGGTGGCTCTATTTGTTAAGGTCTCCAGTGCAGCACTTTGTTTGAATATATCTGTCTCTAGCAAGAGTTATGAGCTGAGAGGAGGGAGGTAGAAACAAGGACAGAGCTGGAGAGAGCGGGGGGACAACTGTACCTGCTGGAGAGGACAGGGACTCTAATGCACACCAGGCCTCTCACCCCAAATAAGATGCTGAAAGTGTTACCTGCTTTTTCTGCTGTTGGTTACTTGTCTGGACGGCTGTTTCAGATCAATTAGAGGCTCCTGTATCTGCCCCCTGGTGATATAGTTCTTCCTTTAACTCAGTGAACGGTTGTCAGGTGAGGATGCAAAGATGAGCTGCCTCAGCCTTCTTCTTCTTCTTCTTGCGAGCATCAACAGTATCTGGCTCCTGAGGACTCCGTCTGAGCTTTGTGTCGTCCAAGTGCCAAACTGTTCATCCACACAGGGGGCACGCGAAGAAAAGCAGGGGCATCACGAGAGTGTGCTTCCCCCCGTGGCCCTCCCTTCTGTCTCTCCTCCTCCATCTCCTCCTTCTCTTCCTCCCCCTTTCTTCTTACATCCCTGGTGCTCTATTTTTTGCTGGGAAGCATTCTCCGGCAATGGGAGGGGAAGTGGAATTGTTTGGTGGGATCAATGGCAATTCCGCTTCGGGTCGACTTCCAGAGTGCTCTTGTTTACTGTGTGGTCCGCTCTGTTGTCAGTGCCAGGCTTGGTGAAATTCCTATTTAAACAAAAGTTTACAAAAACATTCAATCTGTAATGAGATCCTCACAGTAGTAAAGCATTTATGGCAACTCGTGTTTTAATCTATTCGTTCTGAAGTCAGTTAAAATAAAGACAAACTGTTGAGTATGTAAAACGTGATTTTAGCTTTATTTTGGTAACAAACACACAACAAAATAAATGTGTTTACTGTCTCATAAACACAGAGGAAACAATGATACAAAGCTGGTCTTACCTTGAGGGCTTCGTTGGAAATACTGTGCCTACTTTGTTCATCCATGTGTCTCTCTGGTCTTAGTCCTCCTCTCAGAGCTCGTGCTGGTCTGAAACCACTTGCTGATCTTAGGGATGCGAACAAAGAGTCACTGACAAAACTCAGAGAGCTCATCATCCTCATCCTGCTCCGCGTTCCTTCCTTCCCCCTCTTTTTCTCGGCTGCAGTATGAGGTGCGAGTTGTAGCCTTTGACAGCCTCTCTGCTCTGCAGCCTGCCTGCAGACACATGGTGCATTATATAATGAGAATCTTTTAGGTTTGATTCCTCCTTGCTGAAGGGCCCACGTGCATTCAAAGGCATTCAAATGGCTGTGTGGAACTATGTGGTGAAGGCACATAGTACGTATAAGCACTCTAATAATAGTCCTTTGACTGACGGATGTGACTCTAATCCTACATTTGCATCGTTCTTTGTCTCGTGACATCTGTCTTCTTCTTCTTCATCATCTTTTTCTTGCTAAGAAAGCTGGTTAGCTTAGCTCCAGACAGACTCCAGGAAGTCACTGCACCCGGCCAAGAAAGAGTCCGGCACATAACCCTGTGAAAGTACAACACTGTCGTTATAAGAATGAAATGAATGAGATATAACGTGTTAACAGTGAGCTTTAGAGGTGCCGGTTGGTTTGGAAAAGTTTTAGAAAATGTCTAAAAAACTTTTCTTTATGTTTCCAGTGACTGATAATTATGACTGTTGTCTGTTGTCTGTGAAGCCCAGTCACTTTAATCTGCCAACAGATATCAAAACTTGAGACTTTTAAATCACACGCAATACATTCACCAACGTCCAATTTTGACATACCACTCCTTCACATTAAATTCTACTGACCTTACTAACTGCCATTTTCCTCCAATGTCACGCTCAAGGTCGCAAATTTGAATGCTATGATGCTGATGTGTTCCAGGTTGCAAGTCCTATAAATGTAGCCAATCTGTCAAATTGTTGTCATTTTACAGGTTCCCGATCGCTCAGTAACTCAAAAGATGATGATAAGTTAAAATCTGGAGGCAGATTCAGCTAAATTTCAAAGTAAAACATATTTGAAACGCATTAGATTCGGATGTTAGAATTCAACAACTCCCTAGCTAACGTTACCATGTAATTACATTCTGTGTGTTTCACTTCCAGGTTGAGACAAATGTCTCCAAGACTGATGTTGATATTTCTGAACATCTTTTCTAATCCAATCACATTGAAATAGTAACGTTAGCTATAATGAATGCTAACGCTAGATGTTGTCTAATGGAGGCTACGTTATCATCAAATGATAAAATGATTAATGTATAAACAGTTAGATACAGTGTTGACTTGTTTTTACTTAAGTGAACAGATGAAACATATCAACTTAACTTTTTACCTTAAATCCCGTACATCACATAAAAAATATCCATACACGGAACATGAGAAAAACATCCTACTACAGGGAATTTGCTACTAAACAAAACAAAAAAGTATATAAAAGAGAATCCTATTGAAATAAAGGAAATGAAGTGAAGATTATCCTGGCAAAACCTTTTCCCCCCACCAGATCACAAGTCATAAACACAGGAGAGGAGAGGAAGTAATTTAGATCACACTTAGAAAATAAATCACCAGAAAAACAAAATTCTTACTCGCCACTCGGGGCTTTCGTAGTTGTTACTGTTGTGGAATAAAAAACACTCTTCTGCTCGCTCTTTTTCAACTCCCTGCCGATGTCATGGCCTAATCGGTGATCTGAATGGCGAAATTCCCCTTTCCAACAACTGTGCCTTTCACTGCAGAGCTGAGAAAATGGTTTTGCATGTATAAATAGCAGGAGAAGCCAAGCAACTAGGATCTCATGACAAACTCTATCAAACCTGTGGTAAGAAGCTGTGACCCTCCAATTTTTTAATTTGGTTATCTGTTGTACCTGCATTAATTTGGTCCTTTCTTTCTCTTACAAATCGTAAAAGTCAGGCTGCTGCAGACTCCTCGAGCATCTTAAAAACCAGTGAGAATTGCCTGTGATTTTACGCGTTTTCTTAAACAAAAGCTGGTGGAGCAACCAACATCGCTTCAGGCCTGAGTGAGTGAAACTCAACTGTTCGAGTGTTTGAAGGGATGGAAAAGCTGCTGCTAATTCCTAATTACGCAGTCTTCCTCAGTTTAAAGTCCACTCCAGCGTTTCCATTGTGCCGCTCATCAGGATGGATTTAGAAGTGGAACAGCATTCACACAGAATATAGCAGCATGAAGTGATTTGTAACAAAGAAGTGATGTTCCACGACCTCGCCTAATCTCATCACTTACAGCTTCTCGGCCATGCCAGCATGTGTTTATGCGTGCCCCACCGTGTGTGAACACTGTACGTGCACTTGAGTGTTTGATGGAAAAAAGCCTGCGCTGCCAGGATGCATTAGCGTAAGCCACCCCACCCGCCCACCAGCCTGACCCCAGCCCTGCGATTCTGCTCGTGACACGAACCTGTTTCAGCCCTGCCTCAGCCGCGTCCGAGGGGAAGCCAGGCTTGATGGACACGTGGTACGGAGCAGCAATCGCAGCCTCGTACACTGTACACCCTCCGACTCATCCCTGGAACATAACAAATGGCAGTGAAACATGGCACCAAACTCCGGAGTGGGAGAAGCTGAGAAGAGGAAACTCAAGGTTGTTTTTAGTTTAGGTAAACACAACACAAGCACAAACTGTTACTGAGCCGTACATGTCAGCACAAAGTCACAGACAGGTGTGAACAACAGCACAGGCATGTTGTTGTGGCGGACTTCCTGTAATCAGACTCAGTAACTGCACTTTGCATTTACTGGTGACGTGTGGTCGTCAGTCACAAACATCCTCTTAGTCTTGTCTCATTCCAGCGTTTGAGTTTTATTTCTTAGTTTTTACTTTTTTTTACCATTTCTATTTTCATGTTTTGCACAATTGTTTCCTTGTAACCGTTTTACATTTTAATATATATCAACGGTCACATTAATGAAATGGTGACACACTTGCTTCAGTTTTAGTTTCAATAAATAAACATTCAAATGCTTTAGCATACAAAGATAGCTCCAAAACTACAGGGGGCAGCATAACCGTCTACAGCTGCTGAATATACTGGACTTGCCACCCTTTGCTGTCGCCATCTTTTACTGTAGACAGGCAGCCGTTCATGAGAGCTTGGCTCGGCCTGTCTGCACCTCTAACTCGGAACAGGTGATGGCTGCAGTCAGTGTGGACACGTGAATTGAGGATTTGCTGTACATCAACAAAACCAGAGGTGATCATGGAAAGACAAAGAAAGACTTTTTTGGTGAGCTTTCATTTAGTTTATGTCGGGTTTGAATAAAGTTTGTTTTAAGATGAATTAACAAGGTAATTAGGATCTTCTTTGTCCGGTAACAACGGAACTACAATCAGAAAGTGTACGGTTGTATTTTCCTGTAAAGTAATGAAAGCAGTATTAAAAAAAATACTTCATATATAATAAAAATTTAATATAGATTATTTGTTAACTTGCTAGACTAAGAAGATAACCCGCTGAAACTATGGACTATTGTTTTTTATAGTACAGTGTGTGTGATCAGGAAACAGGACGGCCTGGGGATAGCTAGTTAGCATGCTAACTTCAGTCGACATCACTGCAACACATTTACATTTCCAAAGCGACTTACAGTAATTATTACATACATTCATACACTGATGGCGGTGGCTGCAATGCAAGGTGTCAACCAGCACATCAGGAGCAGTTTGGGGTTCAGTATCTTGAACACTTCGACATGCAGACCAGGGGGGATCGATCCAGTGACCTTGCGATAACAAGACACTGGCTCTACCCCTGAGCCACCCAACACAATACGAGGACATCTTCAACACTGTTGTTTCTTTACACTCTGTTGATAATATAAAATCATCTTTTGAATGTTTGAAAGTAAGATTCTGGCCATGTCTTTCAGCCAATCAGCTGAACCCGTTGCACTACGACCTCTTCCTCTGCTTCTGCCGGCCACACTTCCTCTTTCATTCCCTCACCCACAAGGAACGAGCTAAATTATATTAATGAAGCATAAACATCGGCGATACTATCCTGCCAACTTTCTATAAAAATATTGTAGGTTCTCAGGCAGAACTCTGATTCTTTCTCTTAGAATAACACGTCTTTGTCCGTGTAAATTACTTTTTGAGGCTATTGTACCCTCTGGCAGCAGTCGCTCGGATTCTGCCGAATTTCCTTTTTGGTCAGCTTGCCCAGTTGTTGACATCATGCTCATGGTGGGAAGCTCAAGTATCTGTCGTACTGCCGTGTTACAGGTTTTAAGTCGTATACGAACGTAACATGAGGATTCTGACAAATAATAACCATTGCAACTGAAACAAGTTTGACAGTGAAAATCCAGAGGGATTTTGGGCCATAATTCAAGGTAAAACTTATTTGATGACCCCTGAACATTAAACTACCCTTAGCATTTAGCCACTAATTAGCTAATCTTATTGTTTGTTTTATGAGTTTTATGCAGGACATCTCCAAGTAACAAATTGTGTTGGTTTTGTCTCAGGGTAAAAAGAACAAACAACACCATCAGTCAGCGCCCTCATCTCATCACATAAACGTCTTCACCACTGAAACCAGTTTAATAATAACCCAGTGCTGCTCTGCTGACGAGCTGAAGAGAACACATGGTCACGGGCAGCGGATGATTATCCTGCTGTTTGCTCATTATAGGGTGACAAAGCTTTGAGCCGACAGGTGAGGGATTGTGAGAAGCCGACATGGCGCGCGGTCAGTCATTCATCGTGTATTTTAGACTTCTGTCAAACTCCTTATGTTCCCAACGCTGTCTGAGTCTACAGAATTAGACTGATACTATTCATACCGCTGATCTCTGACCGTGCCAACCGTCTGAAACACTGATGATGAATGTCTTTTGGATGCATATATGGGTCAGACATGCATTATGTGTGTCAGAGATTGTTTCCATGTTTGGTTCTTGTTAATCTCCGTTTGTTTCCATTAGCCCTATGTATGTATGTATAACTGCTTCAGGTTTTTGTGGGACACCATTTTACTTTAGGGGCTTTAAATACATTATTATTATAAGACTGAGACAGAGAGTAGGACCACAATGAGTATCCTGGTATAGTATGATTTTATTTCCTATTATACTTTCATTATAAGCCATTTAAATGTTTATCCGTGACATACTAACTGTAAGAATGAAACAGTATTTTTCCTTCACTGAGGGTGAACATTATTTGGATTGGTGTAGCCCATAATGTCTTTTATGGTTGCATTTACACTGTTTGGCGACTAAATAGGTACACCTGTACAATCTAATGGAATCCAACTGCTCAGCTTTTATGATGCACAGAATGTTCTGTGTTGTAACGGACTACTTTACACTGAGAAGTAATAATTAGAATATTCTTTTCCTCCATGTATGTAAAGAACACCTTTAACTTGTACATTCGCAACAAAGTAGAAAACATTGTAATGTAGAACTTATGGCAGAGCTGCTTTAATAAAGTGAGTGCACATAGTGGCAGAAAGGCTTTCGCTTATGCTGCATTCACATGGATGGTCCCACTTCCTGAGTTGTAAGTCCTTCTTCTGACTTCGGTGTGTTCATGTGCATCAGCTTTAAATTTGGGAGCAAAATGACCTCAAAAATTGAAGTTCCTCTGCATTTTGTCGCTCAGAGCGTTGAAAACAACACATTGACAACTGTTTCCAGTATTTGACTGACAAGAAAGCGCAAAGGAAGCGATACAGTGACTATACTATACATGACTTTGGTAAAAGTGTCTTATCATCATCCTAATCTTTTCTTTCGTCCACCATGTTTCAACATCATATTACTTCATCTGTGCAAGTCATGTACCAAAATGTTCTCCAATTTTCCGAGTTGCAAGAGGCCACTTGCTTGAATTTAAAAAAAAAAGTTTTTTCCAATAATTCTGACAGCACATGAATTCACAGTTATGCAACTCCATTGGAGAAGAGTATGGTCGGTACTGGTTGGACGAGATCTATGGAAAAAAAAAAAATGGTAGCTGGTTGGTTACCTGTCAGTTTTAGATCCGGGATGTATTACCTGGTTACATTCCTCCAGCTGAACATGCACATTTTACAATTCTTCATCTAAAGGTTCAACATCAACCCGCATAATTATTTGTTTTTTTCTGCGTAGTATCCTCTGTCCTGTCCCTCCTGGTGCATCCACAATTATAACTGAATTCATTTAGCTGCTTCAATTTCAGGGTCCTGGTGTTGATGCATGCTGGCTCAGAGTCGCACTGTCATGACTCACATGGACAGAACTAAACCATTGTTAATGTTATCAGAGCCACCAAAGCTTTTGCCACAACGGCTGAATAAAATGTCTGCGATGAAAATACCCTGTTTGCCTCAACCAACAGGCAGCTATCGGTCGGCCTGTATTCAAACCCTTCAATCAACGTCTTTATTCTAAACGTTTTTACAAGATTACTGTATGTTTCTTTGAGCAGACTCAATAACTGATAGTTTAACTAAATGAAAGCAAACAAAACTCATGCGGTGGACCTTGTAAGTTCCTCCTCCGCCCTACTAGGAACAAGGTTATCAAGATGTGGAGAGAGCCAGAGGAAACATGGACTCTTAATGCCATATTTTCGTCCTTGTCGAGTTACAGCATCCCAGTGTGCAAGTCTAACAAATACAGGAAGAGGGATATCTGCAAGACCCCTCACCCGAGACACCCAACCGACTCAGACGTGAGGACAGACGGGTGCTGTGTGTGCATTTGTGTGTATATGTGTGAACAGGTCGACTTTGTGCAGCCTATATGTTTGTATGTGTGTATGATGCCTGAAGACAGACAAGGGGTGTATGTATGTTTATGTGCCCACCATACATCCCTGAAAACAAACAGGGAATGAAAGGACGGTATTGTTCATCAGGTCCAGCAGACGTACGACCTGCAGTCACCTGCCAAAGGCAACGAACAGGCCAGTCAGGCGTTCAATACAGCCTCTTCCTCCCTGCTCAACCTCTGACTGGAATTATTTAAAGTCAAATAAATACAAATCAAGGGTCAGTTTTACAGCTCGCCTGACAAATGACATGAAATCCTTAATGGATGTTTTGCATTTCTGGGGGGAGCTTAGCATGTTTTTCTGTCTTACACACTTTACTTTGGCGTGTGTTTTATGACTTCCTGTTTGTCCTGGTCTTTGTTGCAGTAGCTCGGCTTCGTTTGAGGAAACAACAGTGACTAGTAAATCACTTCTCTTACCCACTGAATGTGTGTGAGAAACTCTTGCGGGTGTTTGCCGGTGGGTGGTTGACCGTGTGTTCAGGCACTCCTATCCGTAGATAACATTGTGTCGAGCGGCTGGCTGACTGAGGGGACCTGGAGGCATGAAATCATCCTGTGTTGGGCCATGTGTTCCCCGATAGGGACACGGAGGGTGTTAACCTCCTCTCAAATCCACCTCCAACCCTTCAGGCAGCTTTTCCTGCCCGGAGCGATATGTACGCCCACGGTGTTCCCTGTTACGCTGCGTTTCTCAGGGACCTCAGTCACCCTTCATGCAATTTTATCAAAAACCTCAATAACTTTCATCCTCCTTTTGTTTGAGTTCACATGTCCAATAAAAACACCTGACTGATTTCAAGGACTGGTGTACTGAGCACAATGGATAATGAAGTTTATCATATCAAACCACCTAATAACTCGCTCAATCAACATTCTTTTGTCAACGACACATTGCATGACTACTTCTGTGTGTAAAGAATCACTATTAATTATTTGATCCACTTTCACTTAAGCCTTGTTCAGTCATTTATATAAAAAAAAGTAAAAAATCCTGAAACGCTATACTTCTGATCACTGATCAAGTCCAGACGAACAAAGTCAGCACCTAGTCGGTGAACCTAGCGGAGCAATTAGCAGCTAAAGAGCCAGCTATTTCCCTTACGAGTTGGTGGAGACCAAAAGAGAGCTACAACAGAAATATTTTGTGTGCAGGATTTTTTCTTACTGCATTGTGGTGTCAGTTTAAGAGACAGAAATGACAAAAACTGACATAAAACAATATAAAAAGTGCACTGGGTCTTAGCCTAGTGACCGTTTATCACACAAACACACTGAGTGCAACTTGTCCACGTCCATGCGTGTCATCGTTCTGATGTTACATATCCAACTGTAAATAAAAGGACAAACTGCCAGAAAGCAGAACAGTTCTGGAGTTAAAATGTTCAAAGGAAGGTCTTTACTATGTCTCACTAAATAATTTTCAATCTGTGTGATTATGTGTACAGCCGCACTTTACACTTTACACCACAAGTTATTACTCCGGTAAGTGAACTTGTCCGTGGAAACTGCTTACAGGTTCTGATACAAATATCAGTACTTGGCACCAGTGTATTAATGTCACAGGTGGATACAATTTATTGCCGTATTGATATTGTGCCCCACTTCTAATGTGCTTAACTCTTGTTTTTGTTGACCCAAAGACCGACAATCACTTTTGCATGTTAAAAACAATGAATAAAGAACACATGATTATTTCCAACGAAAACAATCAGAATATTGTTGTTCAGGAAAAGGGATGCATACCTGATCTAAACAGGTCTATTTTTTTGCATCTATTTTTAGTTCATTCTATTTCTGATTTTATCCAGTCTTAACGGATTTTATTTAATTTGCTATTGTTTATTGATTGATTGTCACTTAATGCTTGATATATTCTTTGTCTGTGTAAAACACTTTAATCCACTGGTGGATACCAGGCCAGTGTCTATTTTTACCATGTCTTACCTCACCTATGCCAAAAAAGTACACAGATGTGTGAAGGTGCTGCACCAAGTGTACTATAAAGAGAGTGGTCAAGTTTACACAGGGAGGTGGGTGAAGCAGATGGAAGGGTAATGTCATGTACATACTTAACTTACATTACATTAAATTATGTTTTCCTAAACGTGACCAGGTAGTTTTGGTGTCTGCACCTAACCAAATTGCAACCATGACCTGAATGTTTCCCAGCAAGCTTTTTTTTTAGTCTAAATGGACGTTACATATTCGCTATTGCTAACTTGACCGCAAATGAGAAGGTACGTTTCATGTCTAGCGAGGAAATACGTGACACTCTCACAGTGTACCCAGTGGGACATGAATGTGTTTGTTGTGAAACCGGGTTGTTTAAATGTGTTACAGAAATAATGCTGCTTTGCCTCGCATGGTTGTTCATTGATCAACCAAATGACCTTTTTTTTTAAAGCAGACATTTTGGCAAGTCATGCAGGAAAAGCAGGTGTTACTGATAACATTAAAAAATGACTGCATTCCATTTAGATGAGCTACTTCCAGGACCCATTGTGCACGTTCGCTCTCTGGCATGGATCACCGGGACACTTAATGGAACCACGACATTGCTGACGAAACTTGTTTCACCTGTGCTTTTCCTGCACGACAAATCAAAATGTCTGACGATCTTTACAGGCTCCTCGGCCCAGCTCCACATGCAATCAAACACTTTCAACCACAACCCAAACCTATTCTATTTGTCCAAGACTATGCTCAAGAATCAAATATTTGCTAGATATTCTACTGAGATTTAGCTGGTTCAGGAGCTCCTTTTTAAAAAAAACAAAAATGTTTTAAACCATTTTGACTTTTTCGATCAGGACACACAGACTGGATTTAAGTTTGTCCCAAGGGCTTAGAAACAAAATGCTTACAGTACATCAGTCTCATCCATTTGTAGAGTATTGCTTGAATAAAAAAAAAAAATTGATAGTAATAACTGAGCTGAATGAACTCTCAGTAGTTAACAGTAACAAGCCTCTCTAGCCTCAGATCACATGAGCAAAATCAGGCATGCCAACAAAAGACAGAGGAAGAGACTCTAAAAACACAAACTATCTCTAACATTTTACTTACCTGTCCACTCACCTTCATTATTTCTACACACAACTGGTTAAACTCTGATGACGTCCCTCCACAGCTATGACTGGTGTGATGGTCTGCTGAGTGGATACATCTGACGTTGCTATGGTGATTAATTGGCTCAAGTCAGATCCACTGGGCTTACATTAACACAGGTGTGTGGAATTAAACCACTCAGAGGCTGGAGTCAAATGTGTTTCAAGACACATGTCACATTCTACCCTCGGAAGAGGGCTTATTCTTTTTCTCTTTAAAACTATTGTCATGAGCTTTGATTCTGATTAATTCTATATTGTTAAATTGTGACTGGCGCATTGGAATCACTCTTTTCTGTTCTGTCCGTCACACTGCAAACACAGAAATATCTTGTGTAAAATAAAAAGAATGGTTCCAGTTTTGGTTGAAATGATATACACTGAAGTGTGACCCCATCACTCAGGAATAAGACAATTGAGAAAATATGTCTTTAGGGTCTTTAACACTGACTCTTATTCATTTGGTGTGACTGTCTCCTGCAGAGGGATTTCCTCTCAGGTCACCATTTTATTTAGTTTTTCATTTATTATAAATCCATTACATTTTGAATAGAAGATTCTGAGGTGACCATGTTGTCAACTCTAGTTTAAATTTAAGGTTAATGAAATGCAGTCACAACACTGGTGGAAGAAGCACTCAGATCTTTTACATCAGTAAAAGTAGAAATACCACAATTTAAAAATACTTGATTACAAGTTAAAGTCCAAAATCTACTTAAAGTTTAAAAGTAAAAGTATTCATTAAAAAAATGGGTCCAGTCTGTGTTCTATTTTAATATGTTATACTATTGGATTATTATGACTGAGATGCAAGCAACATTTAAATGTTGTAGCTCAATAATGCAAAGCTAATTTTATTTTATTAACTACATAATAATACATCTTTAATGTCCGAATCTGCTGTGAAGTAACTAACAACTACAGATATCAACAAGAAAGCAGCACATAATTTAAATACGCAAGTAAAGTGCAAATTCTTTAGAGTTGTACTTATGAACAGTGCTTGAGTACATTTACACCCCTGAGTCACAAGTGGTGTATCTGAGGGAAGTGTATCATTATGACATCGGCCATTACTGGAAGCATTGATGAAATCACTGGGTTGATGGGGAAAGCTGTGAGAAAGTGGCAACGACAACAATCAACACAAAGAAAAGAACACAACAAAACACAATGCTAAAATACAGGAGTCGTAGCGAGGCCGTCCTCCAGCTTCCTGCCCGTCTCCGACCATCATCTCAACTCCTCTGTAGTCATCCTCTCATGTCCCAGACACACACAGCACTTACATCCTCCCTCCATTAAAGCCTCCTGTCTGCCCTCCACCCAACCCTACTCCATTGTGTGCGCGTCGATTCTCCTCTCCCTCCCATGGTGCCCGTCGTTGCAGAGAGAGGAAGCTGCCCTTCCACTTCCTTCTTCACTGGTGAGAACAATTCATGGCTGGCCTCTCACCCTCGTCTCTCTCTCTCTCTCTTAAACCCAGACTACATGAAGCTGCCAGGTTACTTGGTTTCCTGACGCAGAGTCTGGTTCTGTTGGACTGTAGAGGAATTTAATTCAAGGCCTCAGACTGTGACACACACCTCAAATATGATCGAGAGAGAAAAGACTTATGGGAAAGTATGCGCAAATTGTGAACTACAGAAGTTCACTAGAAATAAAGTAAAATATAACATTGGAATGCGTGAGGTTGATTATAAAGTAGTTAATTAATGTGTAACCAAAAAATATGATAAACTTTATTTATAGAGCTCTTTGATGACCAACAGGGAATTAAGTCTCTTTACATAATTGAAACAGACAACAATATTATGATATATATTATGATACATAAACACAGAATTAAAAGGTATGCCGTTTTTATGCAATTTTAATTGAACTGTTAAATCATTTGGTTGGACACCCCCAAGAGGGATAATTGTAGAGAAAAAAAATACAATAACACATTTCAGACTGGGGAGTAGTCATGACATTACCCTGCCTGTAACAGTGCTACCATTTGACTTGAAGTCCCCATGAAATGGCTAATCAAGGGCTATTTGCTTTGGCATAGTTACAGGCAGCAGCCAATTGCGTGGAATGTATGTTATGCCCCACAACCCCACCACCCCCTAACCATCGAGCTGCTCTCTCCCCGGACAGTCAGCGCAAAGCTTCTATGTTACTTCAATTTGGTCAGTGTCAGATACTCACAGTATTAAACTCCCGCAGTGACATTTTATGAGATAGAGGAACCTTCATCGTTTTTTAATGCCCTGGTGCTAGAGCCTCAAAACTGACACACGAGGCGCATCTCAAATATGTGTAGACACCATGGCTTGTGCTGAAAATACTGAACGCACACCAAGCCCTTCTCCAGCATACCTTATGTCAGGCGTCAGACCACACACAGGTGGCAGCAATACGCAGTCACTGAATTGATTAGAACAAGACACATCTGGTGCAGTTAGAGGCGACAGGATCAAAAAATTAAAATTTCCCAACTTTCTTGGCTTTTACACCGAGGCAATACACACCGATGAACTCTCAACACTGGTTGCATCTTAAACGAACTGAACAAATTTGTCCTAACAAGGAATTGCATTTCATTACCAACTGGCAGCTGCATGAGTCACTTGATGTCGCACTGGGTGACAAACAAACACAGACATTCCAAATAAATGTGCGTTTTGAGCAGTTCAACCAAAGAGGCCAAAGTAGGTTGAACACTAGAGTGCTTCATGAGGCAAAGTCATGTTTTTGTTTCCTCTTGGTTTTTCCACCAGAAATAAAAGTACATCACGTTATAAAAAAATAACTGGAATCTAAAAATGTAGGAATTTTATTAACATTTTTAAGGTAAATACACCAAACTATGGGACTATAACAAAAACAAACATTAAATGGCACTTTATGATCCATAATAATGACACTGTAACGAATCGTGTTTAAAGCATCCACAGAAACATACTTTTGTGTTGATTCTGGCGGCCCCTGTGGAGAAGCATGGTATTTTTTATTTTGTCTTGTAATGTCTGGCAATACAGAACTCTCTGCTGCCGTACCACCAGACTATATGGCAGTTTCTTCCACCAGGCTGTGAGAGTTCCTCAATTCATCCGTAACACTTGTTTGAATTTTCAGAAATAGCCAGTCTTCTCGCTGATGGTCTCAGTTGCTTATGTAGGTCATAAAGAGGCATCAGTATTAAATTGAGAGTCCCTTGCAGCATGTCTGAGCTCTACCAGGGTTTTCTGTTATGATGTAAAGTTAGTGTTTGGAGGTGACGGGGTATCATATCGTGTTTGCTGCAGGCTCTCAGAAAGTGTTTGAGATCTGAACAGACTTGCGCACCCAAACCCATGCACAAGCCAATAGAGGTCCCTTTAAAAACCACAGAGTCCCCTCTCAGACACAGGAGGGTGGTTTGGTCTGTCGCAACAGGACATGGTGGGGGAAACCTTTAGCACAAATGCAGGTAGTGAGTCCAAACACTCTAAAAATCTTCTCACCATTTAAACACACTGCTCTCTTTTGTAATCTCCCCAGCGATCAATCTGTATTTAACTCTCCAACAAACTGTCATACAATAGCCGGAGGAAAATATTTACAGAGGAACAAACTTTAATTTTTGAGTAACACTTTACTTTCGTAATGACGCATTTTACTTTGTCAGATTGAGGAAATTTTATGTACGTGAGTGTTTTTGTGTGCCAGTTCCTGTAGTAAAGTCGGCTGGTTATGTACTTCCAATTTCTAAATGACCCATGAGAATTACATGAGCACAGGAGGGACAGCGGGCTGGTCCAAATTCAACAAATCTGACCTCCTGAACACAATGGTCCAACCTGAGTCCAGCTGGGCGACAAGAGCTCTGCCCTGAGACCCAACGTTATGGCCCGGGACCAAATGTGACACATGTTGTAGGGCCATTAGTGTGTGCC
This sequence comes from Diplodus puntazzo, assembly GCA_963678695.2. Lineage (NCBI taxonomy): Eukaryota > Metazoa > Chordata > Actinopteri > Spariformes > Sparidae > Diplodus > Diplodus puntazzo. Next base: position 15,693,613 of record OZ023164.1, on the reverse strand, counting down.
TGTGTGTGGGGTCAAGCTCCTAAAGTTTTTATCAATCTTCTCAACAGTTTCCGTTGGCTAATCCTAAATCCCGGCAGTGTCACTGCGGTTGACTCTGTGAATTTTGAATGCCTTTGTGAATGACTTCAAACTTTCTCACCATGGCAGGAAAGAAACAAGTGCCTGGTTCTCAGGGGAAATGTGAAATTGCCGGAGATGAATGTTCACACTTGAAAGTGAGGGATAAAGGTCAGTGTAAAAGAAAAGTAGACGTATGACAAAGAAAGCTGCTGGTAAAGTGTTTGGATCTAAACAGATGACTCGTGAAAAAAAAAAAAAAGGAAACTCCACAAAGGGGAAAAGGCTTTGTCACTGAGGCAGTAGGTCACTAAAACACAAAGAGAAATGATGCGACTCACACATATGGGCACAAATATGAACAGAGTTATGTTTGCACGCTGAACAAACAAGTGTTTAGAAACAAGTGTATCTCTGTCTTTAAGCGTAAGCCTTACGCCATTGAGGTCTTAGTGTTGTGCTATGTCATGGGACTCAGCGCTGCCCCCAGGTCATGTAGTATCTGTGTAGGGCATCACTGATACCATCTCTTTAAACCCGACTGTGAATGCCTCCTTTCTGTGTATTTGAGACTACGTATGACACAGACGCTTCATGTGAAGTCCATGAGCTTGAAATAGTGAGGGAGAAAAAAAAAACCCACTAAATCACCATGAGATCGATAAGAATTTCCTCAAAATGCTGTTTGATCGCGTCAGTTTTCAACTCTAAAATTACAAATCCATGATTTTGTTATAATCTAATCTAACCTAATCTAATGATGATAAGGAAAAATAAGTCAAACATATTTATGTTTTCCATAACTGTATAAACATGCTGTTCTCAGAGGAAAATAAAGTCTCCAGAACACTGTTTGAAGCTAGAAAGGTGGCAGGGTCCGCCACATATAAACAAAGTAAAACGGTATGAAACTGTGTTGTCCTTTAAGGTAAGTTTGTTTATTCAGTCATGAAAACAAAGAGTTATCTGTTTATTTTGTTCAGGCATAAAAAAATAAATAAATCAGTCATTGAAGATCTTCCTCTTCTGATTCCCCAAACTACATAGAGCACCTTTAAAAGTCATGCATTCATAAAGTTAATTCAGTAGAAGTACAGAAGTTAAAGCAGCACAATGTTAACGATCTGATGACTAAAGATCACTTAACTTTGCTTTTAAGTGCAGAGAGATGATAGCTTTAATTTAGACCAGGGACCAAAACTCAAAGTTAATGGTGGGCCGCGGGCCAAAAGAAAAATGTCTTGGGCTGCATCCAAATGTCTGGACGACTCTCACTCTGCAAGCACTCGTGGACTTCCTGCGAATGCGCCCGCAAAGTCTGTGAGTTCTGAGGGCTGTCTGAACCCACCGGTCATTCAGTGGCTGTCTGCAGACTTCCAGAGAGTCCGCTCCTACATCACAACAGGAATATGTGACAGTACAGACTGTAGAGGTGGTCAAATGCATGTCATCATTGTCGACTCGAAGCCCATCTATCAGCAGCTCACGGTCTCAAGCCCTCGCAGACTTGATGTGATTGACGTGATGACAGTGAACATGTCACAGTGCATTTGACTGAAGACCGAGAGGGCTCAGACTGCAAGTCCGCAGGGTTAACATTTGGATTCAGCCTACATATTAAAAAATTATTTTTATCTCACAAAGAAATAAACAGAATAAAAAGGATTATATTATAATCAGGTTTGTCCGTGTTGTTGCTGTTGTCAAAATCACATGATGAGCCAAATGAAACCTTGCAGTGGGCCCCACTTTGGACAGCCCTGATTTAGATTGTCAAACTGCTGAACTGTGAGCAGAATTTTATTTAACTCAGTGGTAGAAGAACCACTCTGTCAGAGCTTTATGTGTCAAAGTTAAGTCAAATAGTTTCACTTCTGTATATGTGCTTTCTTCACCTTTAATTTTGAGGCCTTGGTGTCGGTGACATCCGTGGTTTTATGTTTTAAAGTTATCCGTCCGTCTGTTCCATTCTCATGAGAGACTGCCTTAATAGAATATCTTCAGATTTTCCCTTGGACTTAAGGATGAAATGATTACAGTTTGGTGGTCAAAGTTATCAAAAATACGTTTTTGGCCGTAACTCAGGAATAAATATACACTAATTCTGAAAAGGTCAGCTTTACTGTGGCATCATGATGTACTGCAGGGACATTATTCAACACCATAACTCAGGAACAGAACGAGAGACTGAAACCATGTTTCACATTTTTGCAGATATTGAATTGTTGATGCTAATCTTTAGTGTCCAACTAGAAACTGTAATCATTCTACAGATCTTCTGTGCTGCCGGCTTTAACGTGTGAAGCATCCACATTTGATCCTCAGTAAAAATGTTTCACGCATTTTTCAGTGGTTGATATTAATTCTATTTTCATCTATTTTCTGTTGCATTATTCAGCTTTTTCCTCATCCTCTGCTGTCAAAAGATTTTCAACACTCTCACGTCAGCATAGCAAATATGGAACCTCAGTCAACCAGTTAGCCAATTAGCCTAGCACAAACACTGGAAACAGAGGGCAGTTAGCCTAGCTTTGTCTAAAGACAACTACCAACACCTTAATTATTACACAGAAATACTGAAGTAAAAGTACCTCAAAACCTACAAAATATCGTATGTAACTGTGCTTTGGTACTTTTCACCACTGATAATAAAACAATATTTTAGAAATAAAACAAAGTTATTCTTGCCACACTAGATGCAACTTGCAAAACTTAATTTTGCAATGCCACAAGTAAAAAATGCAAGACTTAGATAAACAACAGAGTAAAAAGTGATGATGATATTCACTGTAACACGTATATATATGTTTAATTTGCACTGCTGTGCCGGCGTTTATTCAGTTGTAGTTGATCGTGTGCACTGTGGGTTCCTTCTTTCTGCTCTTCCCTCTGCTTCAGGGGATGAGAGTAAATACAAACTTTATTAAAAAGCGAGGAATCACTACGACTTCACTTGTCTCAGTCTTACAAACTAATTCTAGCTCTTATTTTGACAGGGCTCAAAATAATTGCTTGAAGTGAGCGTCCTTTGAAATAGTCGAGAGGCTCACATCTGCTGGCTGTAAGTCCTCTATTAAGTAAAGGATGCCCCCTATCAGCTTCAACAAACTATTCAAATCAAGTTTAAAGTGTGAAATACATTTAGACTGCTTATGACTTCAGCATTTTCAGCTGACAGCAAAACCGCAAGGTCTTTAACAGAACACCCTCAAAATATATAGAAGAACTGGACATTTTAAGACTGTGCAGTTCATTAGATTAATAATGTATCATTGATTAGAAAAACGTGAGGGAATGCACAAAAACAATTGGTTATTATATGAGACCTAATTGGCAAGACTATAGATTTTCCAGCTGACATTAGTGTCAATTTAGAGTCCTGATCAATTAAAGGGTAAGTTCACAAAAAAATAAAATTCAGTCATTAAAATCTAATAAAACCCAACTGTGAATCTAAAGTCTCCATTGTATCCATCAAGCTAATAGTGCTTGCGTACACCGTGACTGAAATGGGTACACAAGATCGATTATGTGTTGGAGGTGTATACAACGTTGTTGTTTCAAATAAATTTGGAATCTCCGGACTTCTGGAGACTTGGATCATGCCGGAGAAGATGTATTGATCCTTTCTATGTTGTTGTTTTACATTTTCAAACAAATCCCCCTCTACCTCAGTTTTTTTGTGGACTACAAAACTTCACCAGACTTTCAATCTGCATGGGGGTGAGGAGATAATAACTGAATACAGAACATCTGAAGTCCTGAAAGAGAATATGATTTTTTTTCGATCTTTCTTTTAATATTATACAGTTACATCCGCTTACTTTCTATCTATTGTCTTCTCTTTTCACCTTTCTTCTACCGTTTCATAAAGGTTGCTTGCTGATTCAGGCTGTGGCGGCTGCCTGTGCTGCAGTCCTCGTTGATGATAACTCCCACTGTTGTCCAGAGAAGAGGGCAGATGGAAGGACACAGACCGACCATGTGCTGCAACCCGGACATGATCCCTCGATGTGGCCCAACCAGAGGCACTGCTGCCAAAGTTAACCATCACAAGGAGCAATTCTGAGGACGAATTACATGCTCTGTTGAGTTATTTTCAGCACAGAGACGAACTCACTCTGGAAAATGTTTTTCCTCAGCGAGTGGTGGGAGATGTTCATTGTGTGTGGGGTAACCAGGGGGCCAAATCAAACCAACCCCCTGCCAACATGTGTCAGATCACATAATGCATATTGTTAGATGAAATACACGTCTTGAATTGCATCACATTGATAAGGTCGTTACAAAAGTAAGATTCAAGTTACTTCCTGTCTTTCAAAGGCCTTGCATGCAGGAAGCGCATGGCACCATCGCGCCGTAGGCAGATCGGCGTACGATATGTTTGTTAGCGTGTTAGCATTCTGATTAACGGCCAGTTGGTGCCCTGCTTCGGAGGTCTAATCTGGCCTCACGCCTCACTGCACGTGCTCAATAGGGTCCGCACCCTGCATCATGACATCATGTCTTTGTGTGAAATCCCGGTGCCATTCACAGGCCCACCGTGGGGCTTAGCATGCAAGCGTCCACTATACCAACACACAGCTCTTTAAAGGGAGTCCCCTGGTCCCCCAGCTCAGTGGATACACCCTGATGCCTCCACAGAGCTCTGAACATGGCTTCCATCCTCCGACACAACGGGCTGAGCCCATGTGCCATCCAGAGGAGAGCGAGAGCTTTTATTTTGTTGGGGACATTTTTTATATGAGAAGATACCACTGCTGCTGGATATGCGGAGGCTAGTTCTAGCTATCCAATCTGCTAGCATTAAAATACCTCCTGGACACCAAAGCGTGTCATTCAGAGAGAAACTGTAGCAAATTATTTGGGGAGATTTGACACGGCGTGATAGGGCCTCACATTGGGTTTTTTTTCTCTCTCTCTTAGATTACATCATCCGTTTGTGAAAAGCTGTGGGATCAGTGAAGCTCAGTGCGGAAGGCCAAACCTGCCACCAACCAACAGATCAGAGAGCGGGCATCAAGAGCTGGACTTTCCACTTCACCAGCCCACTGATGTCACCTAAGACAGAGAACGTGATTGGTTGAGAGGCAGTGAGGGTGTGCCGTCATAAGATGGGCAGAGTGGAGACACTTCCACAAAAACAGTGATGACTGGTGTTGGTTAATGATCGTTGATTTTGACCAATCCTATATGTATGTAACACATGGCCTGTAGCATGAGGTCACCTCCGCTGTCCATCCGAGAGATAAATAAAAATATTTTGAGAATAATTAAAGGGTGGTTCTTTATCCACTTTCTTTATAAATTGAAAACTGTCCCTATTGTCTGTAAATTAATCGTTACATTAAAGACAGTAAATTATCACAAACAGCATTATTTTTCATTTTTTAATAAAATATTAAACATAAATACATTAAATATAAGCATTTCAAGTGAGTTTTTGTTGATTCCAACCTAAAAATCAACCATGTTCAAACTTCATCCAGGGAGTATCAAACAATTGAGGAACGTGGAAATCACATTTTGTGAAAAGGGAAATGAGTTGTGTAACTGTAAACAAACTGTCTGTTTCAGACTGCCATGTAATTGTTTTGTTCCTTCCTCTAATTTGGTGCATCAGAACGTTACCGGGGGAGCAAGTTCTCAACAGTTTGGATAAAAGACAAATAAAAGCTTTCTCCAAATAAACTTTTCCACAGTCCCAACTGGGGTTCATAATGAGAGTTTAACATGTTGGTGTGGAGAAATCACGTTGTTGACATACAGCAGGTCTACTTCAGCACAATGTGTGGTATTCAAATGTATGGAACATAAACACCCTCTTCCCCGTTTGCTGATGGGCTGATATACTCATATAAATGACAAAAGAGCACTTTTGTTGAGCATTAATGAAGCTGTAACCATCAACAACATTTGCTGAAAACTATCAGTCACATTTCCAAGTTTAACAAACAAATCAGTAATGAGGGCAGCACCTGTAAACTTCCAACACACCTGTAGAAACTAAACTTAAGTAAGAGTCGAGGTTTTGTGTTATATTAATATAATATAATATATATTAATTAATATTACTTTGTTAAAGATAAAGTCACCCATATGGGTAGCACTGGAGTAAAAGTGTCTGAAATTAAATGTGCTTATTACATATACTTATATACTGTATACTGCTGGTTGACTGATTACCAGCCTGGTCGAATATCAGATCAGATATTCAGGATTTTTCTGATTATCAACATCTGTTTTTTTTTTTATCTGATTGCTGATAAAATAAATCAGTTGAAGAAAATCCTCTCCTTTGGCTCTGATGCGACATTTAATCTTCAAATTGACTAGTTACTTAAGTTATTAAAAAAATATAGTGGAGAAATGAGGACAATATTTGCCTTGACTGTAGTGGAGTGAAAGTGGTAGAAAATGGAAAGTAAGTACCTCAAACTTTTACTCATGTGCAGTACTTGAGTAGATGTACTTACTGACTACAAGAGCAGTTAGCTTAATGTTGTTTTGTTACCCTATTTTTATTTTAAAGGGTATTGTATATGATAGATAATACAATTTGTATGTATAATTTCACTCACATTTTAGCTTACATGTATATTTATCAATTTAATTGTAAACATCGTATCCCCAATGAAAATAGACATGAAACTAATTAAACTTAAAGAAAACTACATACTTTTCTTTCAAATTTGAAAAGGTAATAATTCAGTCATTAGCTAAACAAGAGGTAAACATGTAACAGTAGTAATAGTTACTTAATACATTTCAATTTGCTCTAAAACATCTTCTAAAAAATATTGATTTGATTATGGTTTAAATATATATTCAGTTTGATCTCAGGTGTGACCCATCATGAAGCTGTGCTCTGTCTCTGTAATGACTCTGAGCTACAGGTCAGAATCCAAGAAAAAAGCATGTCAGTCATTTTGCATGTGATGTTTTCAGCTCCACAGAGGCTTCCAATGTTATTGGCTGTTTCGGTGCAAACCTGGAGGTAATTTCATGATCAGACATTCAAGATATTCAGGCAGTGGAAACAAGTCTCTCTGGGCTCTGCGAAGCTTTCCCTCTGTTCAAACATCTGTGGAACGATTCGGAGATCAAAGACCGCTGCTCAGTGTTTTTCTCCTCTGAGCCGGGAAAGTTTGACTAACCTCGCTAATAGAGACATTTCAGTGTGTCCTTTCACTCAATGGTTCACATACTTCACATTCCAGCTAAGTGACACAGATATGATGAGCGCGCGTACACACACATACACACACACACACACACACACACACACACATACACAGAGGTGGACTCATTTATCTGCTATGTTAAAACTCACGGTGGATGACAGCGAACCCTGCACTGATGACTAAGAACTACTACAAATAAAATACATGTGTCTGTACATCAGGTAAACATGAGGATAAAATACAGACTGCAACACAGAATGTGTAAATGTGATGAAAAGGAAAAAGGTTGACCCCGATCATGTTAAATATCCTCTTTAGTTCACACATTAATGCTGGTATTCTTCATTTATCATTCTTCTATCCCTTCTATTCAGGTTTGCAGATTCAAATATGTCAGTGTTGTGAAAATTACCCAAAAGTCAATCTTCATTAAAAGTAAAGATAGTGTGATAAAATATGACTTTGTTAGAAATGAAAGTCACGCATACGAATAGAACTTGAGAAAAAAAGTCAGAAAGTATCTGATATTAAATGAATTTAGTATTTTCTAGCAACACATGTGCTTTAGTATTAACAGCACTAGTGAAAGTAAATTATACCAATATGTACATGTATGTATATTGTGTACTTGTTGCTTGATTGGCACACTTGGAAAATGATCAGATCCATTGACTTAAGTTATCAAATAAATGTAGTGGAGTACAAGGTGCAATATTTACTCCTCAAAATGTAGTGCAGTGAAAGTATAAAGAAGCAGAAAATGGAAATTACAAGTAAAGTACCATTACCTCAGAGTTCCTCCATTTCCATATACATTCCACTGTTGAAAAATGACCCCATAACAAATAAAACAGAATATATGAGTTGTGGGGTTTTGCAGAAGTGAGGTCCTTTTTAAATTTTTACTGAACACAAATCAACAAAACCCTCAAAATTCTGATGTAAAGAGTTACTATGGATGTTTAATTATAATGTGCTAACTTTGACTCAAAAGCCTGGAAAAAAAGGCAAAATGGACTATTTCAGGAGTGTTTACTCTGATTTATCCAGTGTTATATAGTATTTTATGATTATTTTGCCTGCATTTATTGCTTTTGTTGTAAGGGGGGTAAAATCTGATGGTGAGTGAAAATCATTCAATGTGTTTTTGGACTTTTTTGTTTTGCTGTTTGAAAATGTATTCATGACTTATTTGAATTTATAGTGTCCTGTAAAGCCTGAGCAGAATAGGAAAAGCCGTACAGATGTCAGCTAAAAATAAAAAGAGACAGAACTGAGCACCTCCTTCAAGCAAAATCAGAATTATTTCCAAGGGTCAACATATTTATACCCTCAGTTGTGCTGAACCTGCTGCTGCCTGCATAAACAACAATGTGTTTGTGCACGAGGAAATAACCTCTCCATCCCTGCCTCGCAGCTTGTCACTGACCTGCCTCTCTGCTCTCATGTCGGGGCATGGCAGCACAGCTGGAGGCCTAAAGCTGCTGTTGTTGTTTCATCTACTGTATGTGTGCTTGTACATACAGTATCTATGCGTGAGGAAGTTGCATGCGTGGAGCTGAATGGCTGTGCCGTGGACTCGGTGCCCTGGCCGTACAGCGTCCATGTTGGTGTGGGAGCCTGAGGCCTGCTCCCATACATCCCCGCTCTGGCTCTGTTGATCCTATTGTCTCCTGCGTCACCACACGTCGCCCGGCAAATAAAGGCCGTCTGGCTCCAAGCTTAAATATTGCAGCAAACTAAAAACCAACCATCAGAGCCGATTCATTCACATCTGCTCAGTGGGGCGACAAGGACGGGGCTTTAGGTGGGATAGAGGGCAGAAAAAAGTTCACTTTTCCCTGCCGGGTGCCAAGAGAACGGGACAGGACTCAACTTCGCCGGAGCCGCAGCTGTGGCAAGTTGCCCATTTAATTACATTTAACCTATATCGTACCTTACGGAAGAAGGGACTGTTATTTTCTTATTGATCTCTCTTTATGGGGTTTTAGTTGAGAGGTACTGTGTGGAATTTTTTCAAAGAGGTAAAGCGAGAGATTTTTTGACTTGCAGCACTGTTAATGTTCAGCACAGTTAATGGTGTTTACGTCGAGAACAAGTAGCTTTCTAAAAGACAAAAATCAACACTTTGCTAGAAATGTTTATTTCATATTTGAATAGGTATGGTGGTGTTTTTTTAATCGAAATGTAATGGACTCGATGACAATCTTTTGAAATTTCTTAATATTCTGGTTTTCTGTTAGAATCACTTGTAGTAGCCGGAAATTATGACTATGGTTTGATTTTCAACGAGTTTTCCTCGTTTAATTCTTACTTTTGGCACTCTATTCCCCTCCCCCTGTCTGTCCTGCCAACCCCACCCTCCCTGTCTGCCTGCACCCTCTGTGTACCTTCCTACCCCACCCTTCATTTTGCAGTGCTACGGACCGATCATGGGTGACTGGAGCTTTCTGGGTAATATTTTAGAGGAAGTTAACGAGCACTCTACGGTGATCGGCCGGGTGTGGCTCACGGTGCTCTTCATCTTCCGTATCCTCATCCTGGGCACGGCAGCAGAGTTTGTGTGGGGCGATGAGCAGTCCGACTATGTCTGCAACACGCAGCAGCCCGGTTGTGAGAATGTGTGCTATGACGAGGCCTTCCCCATCTCCCACATCCGCCTGTGGGTGCTGCAGATCATCTTTGTGTCCACGCCGTCTCTGGTGTACGTGGGCCACGCCGTGCACCACGTCCACATGGAGGAGAAACGCAAGGAGCGCGAGGAGGCCGAGCTCAGCCGGCAACAGGAGCTCAGCGAGGAGCGTCTCCCTCTGGCGCCCGACCAGGGGAGCGTCCGCACCACTAAGGAGACCAGCACAAAGGGAAGCAAGAAGTTCCGGCTGGAGGGCACGCTGCTGAGGACCTACATCTGCCACATCATCTTCAAGACACTGTTCGAGGTGGGCTTCGTTGTGGGCCAGTACTTCCTGTATGGCTTTCGCATCCTGCCGCTGTACAAGTGCAGCCGCTGGCCCTGCCCCAACACGGTGGACTGCTTTGTGTCTCGCCCCACGGAGAAGACTGTCTTCATCATCTTCATGTTGGCTGTGGCCTGTGTCTCGCTCTTCCTCAACTTTGTGGAGATCAGTCACCTGGGCCTGAAGAAGATTCGCTTCGTCTTTCGCAAGCCAGCCCCCGCCCAGGGCGAGGGCTCGGCCCCTCTGCCGCTACAAGGGAAGAGCCTGCCCTCGCTGGCTGTGCCCTCCCTGCAGAGAGCGAAAGGTTACAAGCTGCTGGAGGAGGAGAAAGCTCCCCCCATAACTCACCTCTATCCGCTGGCTGAGGTGGGCATGGAGGCTGGCAGAGGGGCCCCACCCTTCCAGGGGCTGGAGGAGAAGGCGGAGGAGGTGCTGCCCATGGAGGACATCTCTAAGGTGTATGACGAGACTCTGCCCTCCTACGCCCAGACCACTGAGACAGGGGGGGTGACATTACACGAAGAGGAACCCGAGGAGGTGCAGCCGGCAGAGGTAGAAGCGGAGAAGGTGGAGGCGCCTGCGGATGAGGATGTGGAGGTAGAGGAGGCAGTGAACGGGGAGGGGGTAACTCCGGCGGAGGCAGGGATGGAGGCCGCGGATACGATAGAAGACACCAGACCGCTGAGCCGACTGAGCAAAGCCAGCAGCAGGGCCAGGTCAGACGATCTCACCGTATGAACCTGTGAGAGAGCGCACATGTACACCTGCACACACCAGACGTTCAACACATAGAGAGAGAGCACACACACACCTAACTCAAGACAACGCACACTCTTGAACAAGCAGGTCACAAAGCAAAGGATGAAAAATTAACAGGGATAGATTAAAAAAACCTTTTAAAACAGTTCTACGAAGCGACAAAAAATTTGCGTGTTTGTGATAAAAAAAAAAGACAAAGTAGAAGTTAAAGAGGGGAGGAGTAGTTTTTTTTATTAAGCGTGTTCTTATATTTAAAAAAAATGAGGAAAGGACACATGCAGGGGGGAAATGTTTTTACTTGATGAAAATCCATGTTCAATTTTTAGAAACATCTTTTTCTATTGAAAGAGTTTTAATCATATACAATGGAGGATTAGACATTTTTACATGGGGTTTGAGTAGATCGGGGAAAGAGAGTTATATTATACTTGTGTGTCTGCGAATCAGTAATTTCGCTGTAGTTAGGCACTGACTTTCATTCCCATTCGGATGGCGACACACTGCAAAGGCAGCATGTGGCTGCACACGCCGCAGGTGAGAGGGCTCTCGCACACACCAATCACACGACGAAGTGCCACTACATTTACAGGTATACAGCTCTTTGAGGAGTAGAAGGGAGAAAAGTCCATTTCCAGGTGGAGAAGAGCGTACCTTTTTTTTCCTTTTTTTTTTTTGCACACACCAGAGGTTTAGACTCTGTGCAAGGCCTTTAACCCTCATAACACCTCATCTATGCATCCATTTACACAGGATTCTTTCAAGTGAAGAGAGATGTGCATCAATTTCAGAGCATTTCTCTCCTTTTCATGTTTATATACAATGTAGCACAGCCAGAGCTGAGTTAGTGAGGAAAAAACAAACCAAAGAAAAAAAAACAAAAAAAAGACCACATGTTGAATGTCTTTTTCAATGTGATTCTCAGCATTTTAGATTTATGTCGTGTAGCCTTTAAGTAGAGCTGTGTACTGTGACAGTCCATTGGAAGAGAGCAGGGCTCGTTTTGCCCTATCAGAGAATGAACTATAGTAGCGACCTCAGGCCAAATCCTCTCTTTTCGTGCTGTACAAACAGGCGTCCGGGCGATAAAGATCACGCACCATCAGCACAAAGTATTGTTTGAGGCGAGACAATAAAAGAAACCGCGCTCATCAATGAAAACAAGCATCCTTGACCTGGCTGTGAAAAAAAAAAAAAAATCTTTTTCCACTTGATTTTTTATGCGACCATGGAGGGTTACTTTCCCCACTAGAAAACACAACAGTCACGAAAATCTAAGGAGAAACAAACAACAAGGGGGCAACTCCCGCTGTACATAACACCCCATCTCATGTCTGATAGTGTACATAATGTGCAGAACAGCTGTCTTTTTTGGGGGGGAGGGGGGTTATTTCACTGTCTGGAGGAATCACACAAGTTTTAACTGTGATTACAACACTGACTTATTCTCACAAATCCAATAGAGCAAAGAGAACAATCGTACAGCCATCTGAGGAAAGATGAATTTGATTGCAAATCATTAGCGAGCATCGAGATGCAAAGTGCGTTAAGCCTTAAAGTTTGCCTTTCGCTTTATCACAATTCTACCGCTGTATGATTTCCTGTGCCTTATCTGTGAATGTAAATTCTCAAATGTTGTAAGATTGTAGCAAGTGCTTTTACTGCTCTGGGACCTATGTGAACTCGATGTTTTATTTGCCTTTTTTTCTTTTTTTGTTTTCCATTTCTGTATGCAACCCCTCAGCACACCAAAACCACACGTGAAATGGCTCTGTTATGCAGCACATACGGCTAAATAAGTGTATTCAAGTGATAATTTAATGATTTTAAGTAGACACCGGAGCTTAAATCTGCAGGCTAACACTCATACATGTGCATTGGTGTGCACACAGACACAGACACAGACACAGACACACACACACAGTGTTGGTTTTGGGGGTATGATCAAACGGCTCTAGAGAAACTCAGAGAGAGAAGGCAGCTTTGACCCCTTTGTGACCCCCAACCATACCTTCTCCTCCCATAATCCAATGCTGTGGAATCTGAATCAGAGAGCCTTCAACAAATCCCCAAATTGAAACACATCGAAGCATTTAACAGTGTTACGATCAAAGCGTGACGCTGGTCCTTGTGTACATCGATATGACTGGTAATGTATGATTTTTTGTACTTTAAGACTGTCGCATCGCCTGTATGTTCGTAAGAAGACGTGATTAATCTTTGGAAAGAAAAAAAATCCTTTTTACTAACTTGTAGTCTTCTTTGCTGATAGATGTGTGGCAGTATCTTCTTTTGGAATGTGAACCAACGCAATAAAAAGTCACACGTGGTCAAGAAGTGTTGTGTCAGTGTTTCTCTGCAAAGTGCAAGCACACACGCACGCACGTGCGTACGCGCGCGCACACACACACACACAGAAAAGTGATCAGGAGTCACTGTAGCACTGGACTTTATTATAACTCAAGTAAAAAACAAATCATTATGGTTCATTATGCTATATGATTATATAGCTGACAGACAGAAACACATTAAACTAATACAACTTTTAAAGGATTCTTGAACAGTGTCTAAACCTGTAGCATGGAATACTACAAAGACACCTGGCTGTTTACAGTATTTGGACACATGAAGTAATTGAGTGTAGTTGAAGTGGAGGTAGCAATTCCACGGTGTACAAATACTCTGTTTCAAGGAAATATGTTGCATTCAATATCATACTAAAGCACCAAAAAGTCATAGCATCAAAACATATTGTACCCTTTACTCCTTGTGAAATTTATTTGATATTTTTAGTTGCTAGTAACTGTTGAATGCTGGATCAGCCGAAGCAGTGCATATTGAAGTGTACTTATTTAATCTGCCATCAGTAAAAAGAAAAAACACAGATTTTGATCATGAGAAAAGATTCTGAATATTTGATCTGATCATCAGTCAACCTATAGTATACATAAAAGTAAGTGTGTGTTTACTTTTACTTCTCCTTTAAATTCGATACTTTCAGACTTTTACTAAAGTAATATTTGTTTGAGTGACTTTCACTTTTACCACCAATTACCAGGAATATGAAAAAGTCTTATCTCAACCTATAATAATGATAATAATAACGATAATAATACTAAATTTGTAACAAAACTAGATACTATAACCATCAGATGAAGTGAGTAGACAGAACAACATTGCACTCTTGAAACATAGGGGAGTAGACATATAAGTAATAATAAAATGGAAATCATTGAGTAAAGAAGAAACCCCTAAAGATTGCACCTAACAGTACTTGAGTGAATGTACTCAGTTACTTTCCGGCAATGACTTCTACTCAACTAGATTTTAGTCGAGTAGATTGTAGTTGCTAGGATCCGAGAATCACTAAAACTACTTCTGATACAATTTCAAAGAATTCAAATTGACCAGAGGCATAAAGTAACTTAAGTACAAATACTTTGTTACTATACTGAAGTACATTTTTCAGATATCTTTTTTTTTCCTAACAACTTTTGACTTTTAATCCCTACATTTAAACACATACTGTGTCTGTACTATCTGTACTACATTTGAACTTTTTTTTACAACAGGCTCGTTACTTTAGTTTGATGCATTTGAGTGGAATAATGGATTATTTCTCTTTTGCGTCATTGCCACAGTCTTCCCAACATCAGTGCCTGTCATGCACGGCAGACACAGCCACGCAAAACGACGTAAAAGATTTAACAAGACGGAAACAGAAGCTTATCCATGCACAGACTGGACAAGACGCTGGTACAATAACAGTCTGTCAAAGCACTAACATGCGACGACAAGCTATCACAGTCACATCTGACGGGGAAAAAGTTTACATTTGACCTAATCTGCGGTCACCTTTAGCGGTCAACTTCTTTGGACTGTGGGAGGAAGCTAATGTAAGCAATGCAAGACCATGTAAACTCTACTTCAGCACTATATTTGTAGCCAGACTAACACATGTCTGGTTAACAGGACATGCTAAAGGTGCACTATGTAGTTTTGGGGATGAAACATTGATCATAAGAGAAAGAGAATCTTCCCTGACTGATGTTTTTTTTAAGCCTAAACAAACTAAATAAACAAACTGTCTTTGTTTTCATGACTGAATAAACTGAATCAACAAACTGACCTTAAAGGACAACAGAGTTTAATACTGTTCTACTTTGTTTATATTTGGCGGACCCTGCCACCTTTCTAGCTTCACACAGTGTTCTGGGACCTTATTTTCCCCTAAGAACAGCTTGTGTAATCAGTTATGGATTAAAAGTACCTAATTATTGTTGTAAACATCAAAATTCTGGGTTTGAATTTTCTTCTCCAAAACTACAAAATTACCCTTTAAAGAAAAATAGGGTTTATTCAAATAATATTATGACTGATTCTGAATCAGATGAGGAAGGGTTAAGAGGACTATGCTTAAATCACCACTAAGGGGCAGTATTGTACAGGACATGTTTACTCCTCCCCTGGACCCAACCTTAACTCATTCAATTCAAAAAACTTTATTTGTCCCTGAGGGGCATATTTATAGTATTTACATGAGGTGCACAGTAGCATTGAGATACAAGGTATCAAAGGCTGATGTGGACGAGGTTAAAAAGTAGAGTAAAAACTAAGATTATCTCTAATTGAAATTAACATTATTCCAACTAAAATCAATCACTTACAGAAAATCCTCTATCCGACTTCTCTAGTGGAGTCACATGATCCCTTTCCAAGCTCTCAGCCCTCACTTAGCTGTTCTTAAATCTGCTCTCAATGACTTTCAGCCACAACAGGGCAGGAGTTTTCCCAAACAAGCTGGTGTACAGAAAGCACTAACACTTTGTCCCCATTACGCCTTTGCTTCCTGGCAACACTAACATCCTATTGGAGTTTTGTTTCTGGTTCTGTGCCTCATGTAAATCATTCACTGCCTTTTTTATCTCCTATTTGATTCTGCTTTTGCCCAGTCAATATGAGGTTGTTTTTTTCAATTATGAGATTTACTGCAAACCTAGTTTGTTGCAGTAATGCTACAACTAACGCCTTGAGTTGGCGGGACATACAAGAGGACCAACACCAGATTGAGAGAGAATGACAAGAAATTCTGCAGAACTCACAGCATTAAGCACGGCCTGAGCACCATGTATGGACACTTCTGAGCTCATTGCATTAAACTCAGAGGAAGTCAGGAACCAAAAAGACAAATTTAGACCATGAGATAATATCTGTGCTAGAACCTGCAAATATGCACACAGAAAGGAAGTGGGGGAGGGAAATAAAAAATATCAGACACTAATAATAAATGATGTGGTCTCCATCATAAAGAGTAACACGCCACATGTACTGTATATGTGTATGAAAACCTCTATACTGTTAATCCACTAACCCTGCTTAAAGGCGGAGTTACCTCGACAGAGACTTGATACTTCATAATTTAATGTTGTTGCTGGTGTTGTTCTGAGCAGAACTGGAGCCTGAAAAGGCAAAACACCGGGAAAGATAAGTACTCAAGACACTCGCTGTTTATTAAGACGAAGCACGTTGATGCTTCTTCTTAATTACTGTCTTCTCTGATCAGGACATTGAAAAGTGAGGGACACGACTTTGCCTGCAACAGCGTGGACCCCAAAATACTTCCAAATATGCTTTCTTGGATGCTTTCCTGTTGTTACGGTCCACTCAGGACGGGTCTGTTCGCTAGTTGCCTACATTTTCATAGCGAAACAATATAACATTAACGTTGGCTTAGTTTACTGAAAGGTCAATTAGGCCATAGGTCAAGCTGAAAGTAAACACCACCCCCTGCTGGATCACAGGGCAAACTACAACCAATAGCATAATGCGCTTATAGACCGTACATTTTAAATAGGTTATCACTGCTCAAATATGAACCCTTCACCCCATGTTTCATCCAGTGTTCGGATTTTTGAAAAAGAAATTGACAGCCCCTAGCTGTGAAGCCCAAAAAATATATCCACTGTTTTACAGCCACTATAATAATGTAAACATATGGGAAAAATCTTTTTGGGCTCCATCACATAACATTGCCATAATACTTTCATGCGATAACGAACAATCAATTTCGAATCGAATTTGGCGTTGTTGGTGGAAATCTGACATCAGTTTAACACACTAAACTGGTGTCTGCAGGAAGGAGCTCTGCCTGACTAGGAAGACAAACAGGATCTAGTTAAGTAAACTGCATTCCACATGTTTCAGAATTAAGTGGGAAAAACAGCTGACAAGCTACAAGCGACTGCAGCTGGCAGCTGGTAGTTGTATCCACACATACGTGTGGAAATGTGCGATTCACATGAGACCCATCAATGGTAGACGAAGCAGAATCTCAAACCAAGAAAATACTTTTTCTATTGTGAAGAGCGAGAAATGAAAAGCACTAATCTGTCAGTAGTAATCATGTGAAAGAAATGTCTCTAGTTTCTGGAAGAGTGCATGTGAAAAAGCAGAGGGTGGAGAAGGGAGTAGCTAAATACACAAAAACGCCCACAGCAATCATGTGCTGTCATCCATCTTATGAAATTAGGTGTGTCTAATGATGGCATGTGGCAGGGTAATTCCAAACATGGCCACCCTGGACCTCTCGTTGGTGCATTTCAGCTGCTTTATCCTGCCCTCGAAGATTTGAGTCCGTGGTGTGACTCCAAGAAGTATGCTTTTGAAAATGCAGTCACTGTTTAAATGAAAATGCAACCTGCCATTTCATTTTCATTTGATATGAGATGACAAAATGGCGTCTTAAACTTAAATGCAAAAGCCGCCGGTTGCATTGTTGATTTCAGGGTGTACGATGTCCGCCAAAATAAAGATAGAGGGTCCAGTTCAAGCTTTAATTTCAGGGTTATACTTGACACGCACACTGAAAATCATGCGCCATTGGATTTTTGTGTTTTCAAAGATGAAAAGATGTAATGTGATATATGGCCTGTTGTGCTTCAGAGTGGGGTTGGACTCTTGAAACTGCTCTTGAAGGATAAGTTCACTCAAAAATAAGAATTCAGTCATTGTCTTCTCACCCCCAGGCAGATGGAAAGTTGAAGCCAGACGTTGCAGCATTCTCCTGAAGTAGATGGGCACTTGTTTTAAAATGAATAAATAAGGAAATAAACTAAAGAAGGAAATAGCTCCATACAGCTCTTACTATAAAGCATAACCTGAGTCTCTGGAATAGTCAAGATCGCAAAGGGATTTAACAAGACGTTGTTTACACTCTCGACCCACTGCCATTTCAGCCTAAAAACGGCTGTAAATATGTCTATTCAATTCAGTTTGTGATCTCTGGGCTTCTGGAGACTTGGATTTCACCGGATGAACTGTGTGGAGCCATTTTATGTTTCTTTAAATGACTATTTTAATGATGTTTTAAAACAAGTCCCCTTTACTTCAGTTGTTTATGAGAATGTGGCAACACTGATTTGCTGTTAAGCTCCAGAAATGTTCTGTGGAATATGAATCTCTGCATCATCATGTGGGTGAATACATAATGACGGAATACTCATTTTTGTGTGAACTCTTCCTTTTCAGTTACTGACCAAATTATGCCACTACTATCAAGTACATAATTCTCTAAAACGAGTCATGTCAAATTTTCATACCTGGGACTTCATCTGGGTGAGAGAGTGACATAAAGTATAAATATAAAGAAAGAGATTGAGACTAAGGTCCAATATAAATATAGGTAGTTTTCCTAAGGACTACTGACAACAATACTGAGGTCACGAATTCCAGTCCCCACTGCAAAAAAAGTATAAAGCTACTATTCTTAAATGGTGGTACACAAGCTTCCTCTAGTGGTACTCAAAGGAATCCCATATAAATAAAAAAAACAAAAAATAAATGAATTTAAAAACATGTAGTACTATCAAAATGAAGCGTAATCCAAGTAAGTTTTCAGTAAGTTTTGTCTTTCCTGTAATATTTTTGTGTTAGTCTGCTGTGTACGCATCATCCATGATTAGTTTGAAAGTCACAAGCTAAGCTAAATCGAACTGTAATGGCAGGATAGTAAGCAGAGAGTTTCAGAACCACAAGAAATGCGACTCAGAACGGGAACTATCGGAAGGAGAAGAGCGCAGCCAAAAGGAAGATGTTTTGAGGATGCCCCTGTTGATACATCCGTTGAAACTAAAACTGAAAGTTCTGTTTCAACAGGGCTGACAACAGTGAGCTGACAAAGAGCATTAGTGGCTACTTAAGCAGCGGCACGCAGCGTCCACAGCACCCGCTAGCGTTAGCAACAAACAGTGGTATACCGTACACCATTTTGGGGGCAGTACACAATGAAAGTAACAATAATTACTTACGACATCGTCTCTGTGCAACCACAAAGACATGGATCAAAACTGAACTACAATTAAACATATAACAGTCACTGCTCAATTAATACGCCACAAGATAAAGGTCAAACATGCCATGGTAGACAGAGTATAGGAGTATAAAATATAGTAGAACAAAGGGAGACACTTCAGCTCAATGTAGATATATGGCTATTAGACCTCTCAAACCAATTACACATGAAAATTAAAGATAGAAAGATATATTTAACATAATACGAGGGGTTGCAGGTGCTGTAAATGTGAATTGCATCCAGCTGTACTTAAGAGGTAGGTATGGGTAGAATACTATATACACAGGGTGAGCATAAGCATAGTCTTGGCAATATTTTGTCGTGAACCAACATCTGGGTAAAAACCTCACACAGTGCTCTGCAACATCACAAACAAACAACACGCGAACACACACACACACACACACACACACACACACACACACACACACACACACACACACAAACACACACAAACATACACACACACACACACACACACACACACAAAAGCAACCTTTCGTGCTTGGTCACAGACCACTGCTGTCACAACGCTCACTTCCTGTATGGAAACCATCTAGTGTGGGTGTTTTGGGCCTGGCCATGTTGAATCTTCACTTTTCACCTGATTGTCAGCTACAGAGTCGCTACACAGAAATGTGAGTATCAATCATTAGTAATTTTCATACATATGTAATTCGCATGATTTGTCCTGATTGAAAGCAGAAAATCCGAGATAAGGAAGAAGAAAACAAGACCAAAGAGCAGAGGCAGATATACTCACTACCGGTAACTAAGTGTGGTTACAATGTCAATCATGTGGTGTCTGGGTTAAGACAGGATACGACCTTCTTTAAGATTCTTATGATCACTCCTCTGTCCGATTTTAGAACCATATGTTTGCATAAATTCTGATCTTGTGACCGATTTGTGTTATATGTTATTTCTTGTCTTCAATCCCAATCATCGTTGGCCGTCTTGGCCAGGACACTAAACTTTTAATCTCACTGAGGCTTTACTGATAAAATAATAGAAATGTTTTCTTACTTGACCACATTAGATTATATTCCCACATTAAGATGTTGTTTACAAATTGAATTATCTTTCTTTCAAGGTGGGATGGAGGATTTTTCTAAATATCTGGGCATCAGCAGGACCCTTTGTCTGATATGTTGCATGTTCTGGATGTACTCACCAGCAGGTAAAAATAATTAACCTGTTAAAAACTGTTACTGTGACAATGAGTATAAGCTAGAAGAATAGTTTGACGTTAAATATGAAATATGTTCATTCTAGGGCTGTCAATCAATTAGATGCGATTACAAATGTGTAATTATCTGCATGATTAAAATTAATTGCACATTTTTTATCTGTTCTAAATGTACCTTAAAGGGATATTTTTCAAGTTTTTAATACTCTTAGGAATATGCTTGCTTTATGCTACTGTATGTTTATTATTATTGCAACAATTAAAAAAACAAAGACAAATACCGACCAGAATATTCTCCAGAATAACCTTAAAGGTA
Source organism: Diplodus puntazzo (assembly GCA_963678695.2). NCBI lineage: Eukaryota > Metazoa > Chordata > Actinopteri > Spariformes > Sparidae > Diplodus > Diplodus puntazzo. The sequence goes on along the minus strand of OZ023164.1, from coordinate 15,672,804 downwards.
CTGCATGCTAAAAAAATATGCTCAAAGCATAACACAGCAAACTCAAGCCCGGCAAGCAACAACAGATGGGCACACTGACCTTTACACTTGTAAAGGTTAACTAATGTTAATGTTAATTGGATTTGAAAGTTCGTTGCATCTAGAGTTGTTCAGGCGTCTCCGTCATGAACTATCTTGCGTGGTCTGCGGTTGGTGAGGGGGAGGAGGGCTCTCTGTATCAATTATCAAAACGGTGTGCTTAGCCAGCAAGTGGTACTTCAGACTCAATGTACTCCGGTAGTTACTCAATTCACATCGACACTAAATGCAAATAACTAACTTGTAATTAATGCGCTAACTTTTGGCAGCTAGTTTATTCACTTCCCTGTCAAGAGTTGGATGAGAAGAACGATGCTTATCCCATGTCTGTACAAATTAATTAGCAGATGAATGTGACGTTTTAACAATTTGGATTTTGTATTGATTGAACAAGCAATATACTCATTTCCTGTTTTTATGATAAGCTAAGCTAACCAGTTGCTGGATGTAGCTGAGTCTTTACCAGATAAGATATACAAGATGCATTTATCTTTTCATCTACCTTGGCAAGAAAACAAATACATCTGCACCCAAGCTGCTGCTTTAATTGTAGTGTGTAACATTGACAGAATGCTTACAGTGAAAATTGAATCCATTATCTGAAATCTCCCTCACAGATGGATCCACCGTCTCAAAGGTGTTGGGCAGCAGAGCGATCTTCCACTGTAACAACAAGTCAATCGGCACGCTCGCTCAGCTGACATGGAAAAAGGACGGGATGACCCTGTTCAGTTTCAAACCACCCAAATCCCTTTATTCCAGTAATGAAACTCTGGAACTCAACATAAATATGTCAGTGTCAGAGAGCAGACTGTACCCACTGATCATAGAGAGTGTTCAGACGTCTCATGGAGGAAACTACACCTGTGAGACCAACACAGACACAGGAGCTTGGGAAAAGAAATGGGAGCTGATAATTACAGGTGTGTTGCTCAGTCCTGAATTATGGGATTCAAAAATGCAACAGCTGTAATCCCTGTGGCAACAGCAAAGGAAATAGGCTGGGAACAGGATGACAGGGTTACTAAAGATAACAGAGTGGAGATCAACTGTGCGTCTGTTGCTATAGGTACCTGCAGACACTGTGTGTTAATCATTATCCACAGTTGAAACACAGCTACACAGCTATGGCTGCACTGCCTACGACTCCATAGTTGTATACTGGTCAAGAACAAGTCTGTGAGCGTATTTTTAGTCACAATTCTTATTCGCTTTACTAATCCTTGGAGCATTTTTAACAGGATGCTGGTTTAACATATATAGCTTCTAAAAGTAGTTTAACTACATCATGGAACTGAGTGAACATCGCTGTTTCCTTTATGAAACCAAGATCTCCCCCCAACACAAATACAAACTGCATATGAGCTTGGAAGATTGCTAATTGCTTAACTGACACAAAGTTCACAGCAGCTTTAATTTAACTGCGTTTTAGACTTTGTCCTTTTAGAGTGAGCTTAATACTGTTTATTTTTTTCTTCCCAGATCACGTGGAAGGGGAAAATCGGTATACGACGGTGATTGCTGTGGCTGTGCCTTGTGTGTGCTGCCTGATCTTTATAATCACTTTGACTGTTCTGCATGGAGTCCGCAAACGACGTGCGAGGTGGGTTACATATGCCTCATGTCAGTCTAATTCTATGCTCAGAAATATGGCTAATGGCATCATACTGCTGGAAAATGATCAAAATGTCACTCTCTTCTACAGAAATAGCATTCAAGCTCCCGCTGCTGAAATGGTAAACATAAAGATTCTCATTTTGTCATTTGAGATCGCACTTTAATTTGAGTTATTACAAAGTGAAGTAAATTTCTACTACAACGTTTTGCAGACACTGAAATCAGACTGGGCCGCAGTAACTTGTCATGTGTGTCTGTTCTTTTTTCTTTCCAGCACCAGGAGAAAACAGAAGATATTTATGAAAATTGCCTGGAAAGTCGACGACAACGCCATAATCAGCATTACAGACCCAGAGCTCACTGATAGGAAGTGCTGTCCCCAAAAAAAAACCCTTCGAGTTAAGTGACTGCAAAAAAAGGAAGCAAATACTGCAAGTGGGCAAATGTGTGAATATGCTCGCGAGACTTCACTGGAAGTCAACCACATTCACTGGAAACAAACACGTCATAAAAAAAACAAAGAAAAAAATGTTCACATTATCTGTCCACATTAGCTTCAACCTGAATAATTACTTTGGCCTTTTTAAATATATTTTTGTAAAAAACAACCGTAAACTGATTTTTCAATAAATGTGCTGTATGTAATGAAGAGCCTGATCTTTGCTTGAAGCTGCATTAAATGTTTTCCAGCCACTTGCGGGCAGCAGAACAAGGTGACGATAACTGACATGAGATCACTTTATTGTTGCAGTAAATGTGTTTGGCATAGTTGCACATCTAACCATTTTCTTTTTGAGGAGTCTCCATCAACTCTTGACTGCTAAATGATCCCGGATTTGTCATAAGCTAGTTGCTAATGTAACCCACTTGGCCCAGATAGCCAAGTTTAAAGGGTGGATCTATGTGTCTAGGTTCTAAGAGGAGACTGGCACATGATGAAACAGTGATGTACAGATTGACATTTCTTAATCCCTACTTAAAGAATAACTCACACCAACAACCAAGTACTTTTATGTTTGACCGTATTGTATTATTTGCTCTTATTTCCTGTCAGTAGACAATAACTTTTCATATGTTTCATTCAGCTATGGCAACACACCTCTATTTTGTCACAGAAATCATTAAGGTTATACACCTGTTGGACTTGAACCATTTAACCCAACCACTGTAGCCAATTTTTCATTCAATGATGCAACAAATTTAGCGATATTTGGCTATATGGCTCAACCCCAGTGTATTTCACACAGTTATGAAATGCTGTGATTCAACCAACAACAAAAAACACAAAAGTTTCAGAATTAAATAGTCTCTCAAAAAAAATAAACAAGTGTCTTCCAATATTAAATCCGTCTTAATGTGAATTGGACACAAATCCTTTTTGAGTGAAATGGAGTTCCTACCACCACCCTTAGTAGGGAAACTGTCCGTCCTGATTTCCACAAGGATGGAAGGGGATGAAGCAGGCGGGAGTAATGGGAATGGGGAATGAAGATGATGAGGATAAGGATGGATCCAATGAGCGGTGAGGGGATGGGGATGATGGGTGAAGATCAGGAGGCAGTGGAATGGCGGCGACCCGAGCAGCACAGCTCTGCCAGTGGAACAGTCTCAACAAAAAACCAGCCGGGATTCAATAAACACGCTGTTTGGACGAGTCGGCAGCTCCATGGCTGTTGTATAACTCTCCTCTCCAGCTTCCAAAAACTCTTCTTAGCTATCTTAGTTAGTTTCTACTCTATTACTTTGATGTCTTGATCTGATTTCCTGCACGGAGCTTCCTGCTGGCACTACCATACACTGCGTTGTTCTCTCTTGTTTTTTTTCTCTCTCCTGACGCAAGGCACGTCAAGACGTCTTACATCCCTTGCTCAAATAAACCACTAGGTGGCGCCAATGGACTATAATAACAGAAGGAGTAATTATTCTAATAGTACCATACCTATTCTGATTGATTAGGTTTTACAATGGCTGTTTAGACATACTGGTTACACTAACGTTGCCTGTCAGGTGTTCCGTGCTCAGCAGGTGGTGTGCAGTGGATTTTTAGAGCATTTTTGCAGATGCCTGTTGCTGTTCTTAGCAAGGGTAATCAGAGCAAAATTTCTTGACCAAAAACAAAAAACAACTGGTTCAGAGCGAGGAGAAGAGGCTGTAGAGCTGAGAGGAATGGGAGAGTCGGGTAATAATTCTCTGTGAGTTTCACATTATACAGTAGCTTGATTCAGTCTCAAATAAAGAAAGCGGACTGCAGCTTTAATTTTTTGTAAAGAAATGTGTTGACACAGCAGGATAGATGGGTTACAGTCGAAAAACCAAACAAGCATTCTAAATGCTGCATCGTCGGCAACTGGTCTTGTCTCAGTTCCTTAAAGTTTCACCTCTCATCCAAGAGGCTTGATCAGTTCTTACTAACTGGAAGGGAGTTCTATTTCATTCTTCCTGACCGCCAGAGGGCGGTGCTTTAGCACTGGATATCTCCATCTCGCACATGTGCAGGTCGAGTTATTATACCAACAAAGTCACCTGTGACCATGCGATGACGTAGGGCGCACGCCCCAGTATAAAACCCCCACGTCATCACGCAATCTGTTCCTTCTATCTTCTCGCAATTGAGAAAAAAAATCTGATAGCAGGTCAATAAGGCTCGCCGCTGGTAGTCTCGTAACCTGAGGTTGGTGCTTCGGATATTTCGTCCACCAGAGACTGCGGCAAGTCGCTTTTTCCCTCAAGAATTGTCTGTTCTTCGGACGAACAGCGGTGATCTCGCCGTTACGATTTGTACTGAATTACTGCAGACAGGTAAGTAACGTTAAGCTAAATTGCTCTAGGTGTTAGCCGATGCTAAGAGCCGGCGGCTCGTATTTGTTTTGAACAGCGGTGTTTTCGCCGCCTGTTATGTTACACGCTACATTGCTTTACTCTCTGTTTTCGGTGGGTTGTAGCGGCAGTAAATACGCCATTAGCCTGGACGTACTTTAAGTTGTCGGGCGGTGCTGAGGGCATTGACTCGTTGAAATATATTTTTCTTTCCGAGGCACGCTCCGGTACGGACGCGTTTGAACCTAATTATTGTTTTGGTGTGCAGCACAGTGTTTCCGCTGTGACTGCCTTGTGCAGCATAGTATTGACTGCATTATTATTTCGTTCGCCTTTTCTGAAAACTGTCCCACTTAATGACATGTTGAGCTCGCCTGTCTGTAACTCGTGCATGGCTCCCCTCCAAACGGAGGACGGCCACGATCAGTGTCCGGCCTGTCTCGGGGTTGAGCACCTGAGGACAGGTATATCGGACAACCCATGCATGAACTGTAGGTTTATGCCACTGTCGGTCAGAAAAGCTAGACTGGCAGCGGTGGAAGGGGATGCTGCGCTGCTACCCGCTAGCGGGGGCGCAGACCCGAGGGCACCTAAGGGACGTGGACGCAGACGCAGTACTGCCTCACATGGCCCTCCGGGGAAAGTAAAGAAGGTGGACACTTTGGCTCGCAAAGTGGACACTCTCTCATCCGAATTTGCCCAGATTAAGGAGCTTCTGCTCAACCTGCAGCCTGACGATAGGGGACCAGCTCCCAGTGGTGACTCCGCCACTAGGGGCTCGCCTTGTCGGGACATTGATGTGCTGTCAACTGCAGCTTCCTGTAGTTTGTTTGATGATGATGAGGGGGAAGGACAGGACGAGGATAAAGACTCAGTCTTTCGAGCCTCCGACGCCTTGTCTCAAGGGTCTGATGGGTCATTGCGTGGATCAGAAGCTGGCCATGCCACACTGAAACCAGCAATTCGGATGGCTTTGGCACGCCTTGGGCTGGATGACGCTCCCGTCACAGCAGCTCCGTCAAGTGCTTTTTTTAGGCAGATGCCACAGCCTGCAGCCTTTTCCGTCCCTCCTTCAAAACCCTATATTGAAGAGCTCCAGCGCTGCTGGGCAGATCCAAAACTATTGTCTCATCACACCAGTGATGGCAGGAATTTGGCGGCCATGCAGGAGGCAGGCAGCTATGGGTTGGATCGTATGGCTCCAGTTGATCCTACCATTGCCTCCTTGATAGTCTCACCCGATGAGGCTCTCAGACCTGATGCCCGCTGTCCCCGTCCTCAGTGCCGGCTGACCGATGATCTCCTGGTTAAGGCTTATAATATAGCAGCACGCATGGGCCGGATTGGTAATTCCTTTTCCCACCTTATCCTGGGCCTGTCTCAGGTCCTGCAGGAATCTGGTGTGGACTCCTCTGCCCAGACCCTCAGTGATGCATCCCTTCAGACCTTTGCATTCATGTCTAGGGAGCTTGGAAGATTGATGTCAACAGTGACGCTGGCACGCCGCCAAGTCTGGCTGGCGCAGTCCTCTCTATCAGAAGGGTGTCGCCGTACTCTCCGTTCTCTTTCTGTGGTTCCAGGTCACATGTTTGGGCCAGCTGCACAGCAGGCGCTAGAGCGCAGTGCTCAAGTGGACCAGGCCAGGCAGCGGTTTGCTGGCCTGCGTCGGGGCTCCGCTCAGGCCCCAAGGCAGATGGGTCCCCCGCCACCTGGTCCCAGCCGCTCTTATCCACCTGCTCGCCCAGGTGCACAGCCGAGGTCCTCTCACTATTCAGGGCATTATGATCAGCGCCGGCGGACTTCCTCTCGGCCGTTTTTTCAAGTGCCAAGGGGACCAGCCCCCAGTGGCCGCCCCCCCAAAGGCTCCAGGGGGCGGGGGGGGCAGACCTGAGGCGCAGAAGGCCGGCATCGGGCAATTCACTCACCAGCACATCAGCTACTGGGAGAGGGAGACCACAGACCCTTGGGTGGTATCCACGCTGTCCAAGGGATACACACTGCAGTTCCGACGCCGGCCACCGACCTTCCGTGGGGTCAAAATGTCTGTGGTCAGAGATCCCACAAAATCCCTCGCCCTCAGCAGGGAGCTGGCATCCCTTTTAGAAAAGGACGCCATCGAGCCTGTCGAAGGGCATACACGGCTCAATGGGTTTTATTCAGTGTATTTTTTAATCCCAAAGAAGGACGGCGGGTTCCGCCCGATCCTGGATTTGCGGGGGCTGAACAGGTAGGAAGGGGTATCTGGTCGGGGGGGTTCCCCTAGGAGTGATCCCTGCCCGCCGAGAAGTTGTGGAGACGCATGCCTCTCTGTTAGGTTGGGGTGCAGTCTGGCAGCACAGGACCATCAACGGCAGATGGAGCGCACAGCACAGGTGGGAACATATAAATGTGCTCGAGCTTAGAGCTATTTTTCTCGCACTGCAGCATTTTCTACCAGTTTTGAAAGGGCGGCATGTTCTCATCCGCACAGACAGCACCTCAGCAGTATACCACATAAATCACCAGGGTGGCACCAGGTCCAAGCTGGGTCTGCGGGTATCAGGGCAGCTCCTCACATGGGCTTTTCCCCACTTCCTAAGCCTCAGGGCCATACACCTCCCAGGAATTCAAAACAGTGTAGCGGATGTTCTCTCCCGCCAGGGGCCGCCACAGGGCGACTGGAGGCTCCACCCAGAGGTGGTGGAAATGATTTGGAGCCGATATGGCAGAGCAGAGGTGGACGTTTTTGCCTCAGAGACGTCCACATATTGTCCCATCTGGTACTCACTGATGGAGGGGACCAGTCCTCTGGGACAGGATGCCTTGGCTCATGCTTGGCCAGCCCGCCGTCTATATGCCTTTCCGCCAATTCCACTCATTCGTGCAACACTGGAAAGAGTGCAACAGAACGGCCACAGACTGTTACTGGTGGCCCTCAACTGGCCAGGGCGGCCATGGTTTCCGGTGCTGCTGAAACTACTCCAAGGGGAGCCATGGCGCCTCCCAAGGAGACCGGACCTTCTCTCTCAGCTGGAGGGACGCATATGGCATCCGAATCCGGATCGCCTTCAGCTTTGGATCTGGCCATTGGGAGCCAGGAGCCACTCCTGGCATCCTGTGACCAGTCAGTAATCAACACGGTGTTAAGGTCTAGGGCTCCCTCCACTAGGTCTCTCTACGCTAATCGGTGGAAGCTGTTCTCCCAGTGGTGCCAGACACAGGGTGAACTACCGGAGAACTGCTCAGTGGCCATCATTCTACGTTTTCTGCAGTCGTTATTGGACGCAGGCAGATGTGCATCAACCCTAAAAGTGTATGCAGCAGCCATTTCGGCAGGGCATGTCAGAGTGAACAACCAGACAATGGGGTCACACTATTTGGTAAGTCAGTTTTGAAGGGCGCACAGAGGCGTAAGCAATCAAGGGTCACTGTAGTGCCATCATGGGACTTGACATTGGTTTTGAGGTCACTGGGTCGGCCCCCGTTCGAACCCATACGACAAGCAGAACTCAGGTGGCTGTCTGCAAAGACTGCATTTCTGCTGGCAATCACATCAGCAAAACGAGTGGGTGAACTCCATGCCCTGTCAGTGAGCCAGATGTGTATGCGTTGGTATCCAGATGGCTCGGGGGTCACTCTCCTACCCAATCCCTCCTTCCTGCCAAAGAGGGGGCCTGCCTCACATGTAAACCAGGCAATTGAGTTGGCAGCATTCAGTCCACCAAGCTCGTCGCAGCAAGTAGCAGAGCTGTCAGAGCAGCTTTGCCCTGTTCGGACTCTCAAGGCGTATGTGGCTGCTACAGCCCCTTTGCGTAAATCTGACAAACTGTTTGTCTGTTATGGGGGTTGTGGGAAAGGTCAACCTCTGTCAAAACAGAGGCTTTCTAAGTGGATTGTTGAGGTGATTTTACATGCTTATAGGTCTCAGGGCCTGCCTGTGCCTAGTAACGTTCGGTGCCACTCTACTCGAAGTGTGTCCACATCATGGGCAGCCCTGAAGGGGGTCTCTCTGCGGGACATCTGTGCTGCAGCGACCTGGGAATCCTCATCTACCTTTGCTCGCTATTATCGCGTCAATGTGGCTGCTCAACAGGCTGTGGCGACAGCTGTCCTATCAACAGCTTCCATGCCTTAATGCGGTAAGCATTCCTCGTGACCTTGTTGGTATGAGTCATCCAGTGCTAAAGCACCGCCCTCTGGCGGTCAGGAAGAATGAAATAGAACGAGAGTTACGAATGTAACTACGGTTCTATGAGTTCTGGATGACCACCAGAGCTGTCTGTCACTCGGAATCTGGGCGAGAAGATTCTGTAGGAACAGATTGCGTGATGACGTGGGGGGGCGTGCGCCCTACGTCATCGCATGGTCACAGGTGACTTTGTTGGTATAATAACTCGACCTGCACATGTGCGAGATGGAGATATCCAGTGCTAAAGCACCGCCCTCTGGCGGTCATCCAGAACTCATAGAACCGTAGTTACATTCGTAACTCTCGTTTTGCAGGTTTTTAAACTCTGTGTGGGAGTGTCCTTACAGAGTTGTCAACGACACGTGTAAGTTTTGAGTTTCAGAGTCATTAGGGCCACTTGTAGGTCGCTGACCCAACTGGCCTTCATGTATGTTGCCAAGGCTAGGTGAGCCAGGCGTGAACAGTTGTTAAGGTGTCTGGGGACAAACACATGCAGCAACTTAACCATAAGATATACTGCACGGAGCAGCAGTATCTATCTGAAGTGTGGTAAATGCTAAACTTTAAATAAACTAACCACAGCCGTATATCACACTTGATGTGCAACACCCTCTGAGGAAACTGCAGTGACGCAGCTGACAGTAAGAGGAGTGGAAACATGTTTGTCATCATAACACTTTTCGTTGAGTTTTTGATTATGGACCTACTCGTTTAAAATATAAACATCTGGACACTGCTGCTGCAAGTAACTCATTCAGTTCATCAAGACAAACTGTTTCAAAATTGAGGATATAAGGAGGCTGCAGGGAAGGAGAGAGCTGAGGACCAGCTAATGTCCTGGTAGAGCTTGCTAGTTAAAGGGAGGCTTTCTCAAAAAACACTTGATTTTACCAGTCTGACAAATTTCTTGGTAAGTAGGAAGTGTAGAAATTACCAGAGGACATATTTGAAATTTCTTTGAAATGACCTCCCCGAATACCACAATAGTTACCTAAGAAATTACTGAAAATCACTCAAACATAATTTATAATATTTTTTAATGAGCAGTTAATAAACAGCTTAATTGCTAACTTATTTCTGTCTGACGTCCCTTCAGCAGGCTGCTCAATTAAAGTCCATTGTCACAGCTTAATTTACAACTATGTTGGGACCCACAGATGAAGTCATTCATTGTGGATTTCAAAATGGACTCTGAACTGAACTCAGTGTCCCAGAATTCCCCTTTCTTCACACCTAGGTGCAAAATTCAGGTGTGCGCTTCTATTGGTCAGGGTGACAGACCCCCTGCTGATCAGGTAGTCAAAACCCCAGAGCATACATTGTTCTCTCTCTCTGACTCAACGCCCTCTACTCCTTCAACTTCGGATCTTCAAGGGCTCCTCTCAACCTCCCCCCACGGGGCTGCCTGCCTTCAAGATCCCATCTTCTGGGCCCAACAAGCTGTGGAGAGCTACGAGCTGCATTGGCAGCAGGCCCAAAGAACTTCTCCTCACTGCAGCGACACAAGGTCCTGTCAATCTGAGGATCTGAGGAACACCAAGCAGGTTAGCACCGAGCTGCTATCCTTACAAAGGAAAGGAGCGACCAGTTTCCTCCTCTGCCGACTTTCATCAAACCTTGCACAGCAAGAACAGCTTTGTTCAACATTGGAGCCCCAACCTTCTCCTGCAACCACCAGCACCTTCTCTTCAAAGACTGGTAACGTTGAACTGGGCTTAGATAGCATAGCATAGCACGGCTAAGCACAGGACTAAACTCTGATTGATGTAATGCAATGTGTTCAATATATGCGTTCATTCACTGTTGGTGTTATTGTGACCTTAAGTCAAGTTATTGGTAGTTTGCTTCCCTAGACGGCTAATTCAACATTAGCCGAATTATGCTTCACACAGACTCAGAGTCTCTGCATGCAACTAACCATCTTCTATAACATGGCATCGCGTCACATACCCACACACACACACACAGGGACACACACATGTTGCTTGAGCCTAGAGCATATCACACCCACATGTGACATCATTGACCGCCATTGTTTCTTTGCTCCTCAAGGCACACACATACACACACACACACACACACACACACACACACACACACACACACACACACACACACACACACACACTTGTATATAGTACATGTTAGTTAGATTGTGTGTTTCCATCATGTGTTAAATAAAAGACCTTGAACCTTCTTGCTGTCTATTTAATATTGTACAAGAGTGAATGTTGCCAACCTCTACACTGTCAAGAACTCCAAAATCCTTTGACCATTACTAGCTGTTATGGTAAATTTGGTTGTAGTTATTAAGTTAATTATTAACCAGAGTTATAAACAGTTCAGTACATTTTTATGAGACTGATTTAGTAAAATTGCTATCTTTTCCCTTCTTCAAGGGTGGTGCCCCGAGGTGATCTAATGCAAATTGGATCATATTATTTATCATAATTAATAATTATTCCAAATAATCATTAATTATTATTGATAGCCAAATTAAACCTAAATCCCCTTTTGATTGTTGTTAAACACTCCTTAACCAGGCTTCGTGTAAAGCGAGGCCCAACAACTATTTTATCACATACTGACACTTTGGGATGAGCAGCCGGAACCTACCAACCTGAGGTTTTGGTATTTGATGAGTTGCAAATGAGACTCAAAAAAAAAAAAAAAAAAAAAAAACGTTCTTACAAATTTAACATTAATCCATTTACTTAATCCACCAACAGGCTATCTCTACAACACGGCAGTACAGTACAATACTCTTCTGTCTTGCACTGTACCTTTATCAAAAATTTCAGCTTCGTGTGATTTGAAAATAGCACTTGTCAATACTGCGATTTTGATTATATTTTAATTATTTGTGCAGTTCTACCAGCTTTCTATCACTACAATGTTGGTTGTACATGCAAATGAACAATGTTCAACTTCCCTCTATTTAGCTGGCAAAGATTTTCAGGTTTTTTTTTAACCACCATTGTCCTTACTCATTCAAACTATATAAGGTTCGAGACAAAAAGCTAAAAACTCCTCCCCTTACGCTTCCCATCCAAGCATGTAGTGAAAATCCTATGAGAAACGAAAAACTTGAGAAAAACACAAAAGGTCGACTGAGAGACTCTCTGATGGAGGACCTGCTCCCTCTGTTGATAAAAAAGGCTCATTTTAACATAGATAAAACACGTATACTTTTTTAAGGAACTACAAACATAACTATGAATATTATATTCAATTTCTGCCAATAGATCTGGCAGCTTTAAAGGGGTACTCCACTCATTTAGTATTGCAGTTCCATAAATTTCAGGGACTCACAAGAAACAAAGAATTTTAACAAGGATAGCTGAATCCAAAGCAGCTTCCAAAGAGACTTTGAATCCAAAGAGACTTCCTGACTCTTAATCTCCAGTATTGGTGAAGCTCCAAGACACTGGATCCTACACGTTCCATTATGCAACTGAAAACAATCTTTTAAAGGCCCTCCCTGAATAAATGACAATTTCTTTCAAATATCATGGCTCCAGGATTTCAGAGCAGCAGCTATACAACAAAGTCTACAGATCTATCTACAGTGCACACTAGAGCTGGGACGATGCGTCGACGTAATCGACGACATTTGCGTTGACGTGTCGTCCCAAACAGGAAGTGGTAGGACCTGCGGAGGCTGAGAATAGCCCCTCTTACACAGAGACGCTGCATTAACGCCGCAGTGGCAGTTTGTCAATTCTCTGCCGTTGGGCATTCACACAGAGCGAGGCACCGCTGGAGTAAAGACGAACCGCTGTGTAATTCACACAGAAAGCCGTCACGTCTCTTACACCTCATGATGATGGTGTCGGTGTGTTTCCCATGTGTCCCCCCTGTCAATCTAAAACCTTCCTTCTCTCCCTACTACACTTGTCTTTTTATAACTGTATTAAAGTAATGAGTAAATACATCTTTAAATTGTATGGAGTGGACTGAGTTTATTCAGGCAGGGTTTTCTCATGTTTCTCACAATACACTTCAAGCTGGGTTATTTTAAGTTACATGACCCACATGATCCTTTTTTACCGTCTAAATTCCTTGAAGGACACACAATGCACATTGTGCAAAATAGCAGAGCCCAACCGACTTATCAGTATTTGCCTTTATCGATTTACCGGCTAATTTATATAGGGTTTTAAAACCTTATATTTAAAAGGTATAATGAAGAAAAACATGCTTGGGGTAATTAAAAATTGGTGTAATGACACAGTTTGTCTAGCAGAGTGCGTTTGAATGGGGGATAAAACAGCTGGTGTCAGGAAATGTAACAGCTGCCTCACTAATGGTTAAACTATAAACCAGCACAAAAATGAGGATTGGCAACTTAACATAGCCACCATGTTATGAACAGACACACTAAAAACACTTACAAAAAGTAACATTTTGTTTTTAGAACATAACTGGCAAACTTTTGTTTATCTGGTCATTTTTTAGTTTTTATACAATCGGGAGTCTGTACAGGGCATTTTATTTTGAAAATTGATTGCTCTATGCCTTTCCCGTGTCTCTGACATCCTGTTGGCGCGATCTGCGCTGTGCAGCTTGCTGCAGTTTACGTCAAATAGAAACCGGGCAGCCGAATCGCTAAGCTGTAAGCTGCCGTGCCCGGCTTGACTTCACTGAGCGCCGGAGCTGATCGCGACCACTTGTGATTTGTAACACACTATCTGCTACTAGCGGACGGAGAGTGATGGCAGGTTAACAAGGGGGATGCTTCTTGGTAATTTTGCTAACAAGGGGGACGGCATCCCACCTCATCCCCCCTCAAATCGCCTACTGATTATGATGACAAAATCAGTCCACAAACAGACAAACATAAACAGCTGGCAAAGGGCTCAAAACCACTCCTTTGGTAACGGGAACTACCACTATTGTAGCCAACAATAGGTATGTCCATGACAGGGCCCCGCAGAGACCTTTGGAGGGGCAGGGGCTCAAAGTTAAAAGGGGGCACATGGAGCCCAAATTTTAAACACCATACAGAAACATACCTTGCAATATAACCAGTTGAATGGTAGCAACCCATATTCATAAAGAATGTAACATGGAATCTCAACATACCACATAATTGTCCACACCTTATTATATTTGTTAGAGACCAGTGCAAAACAAAATTAGTCTCTGTTTTACCTGATTGGGTACATTGAACAGCTTCTGTTGAGGGGGTTGGAGGAGGCTGCTGCTGCTGATATTGCTGGAGGTGGGCTGTATTGTTCTGAGAGTGTAGACACTAAAAAGAGCATGGGAGAGATAGTAGCTGATTAAACAAGTGTTATGTGATCATGACAAGATGCAAACACAATTTAACAGCAACAGGAAGTTACAGTTACAACTGCAACAAAGAAAAATGCCACTGTGATGTGTAAAAAAACACAGAGAGACACAGACAAACACAGACAGACACACCCATCCCTCCTCTATTCTCTTTCTCCCATTATTAATGTTCCACTTTCAGTTACAGTTACAGTTAGTTATACAATACAAATACATGTCTGTTAAATACAGGATGAAACATTTCATGTTGAAGTCATGTTTGTGTCAAAACAAGTAAAAAATAATCATATCAAATCATATAGAAATCATGTTTTTAAATTAGGGATGGGCATGATTATTCGACGTTGATTAATTGATCATTAAGAATTTCATCGATGACGTTAATTTTTAATCGATAAAACTAATGCAAGTTCTGTTGCGTAGTGTGAGTCTTGAGGAATGCAATGAACATTTAACCACATGGGGCAATATTTGAAAAAAACGCCACAGGCCTACTCAGTTACCTACGAGTTTCCGTGTATTTGAAAAGTAATCATGAAGAGGTCACGGCGAAGTGTGGCATGGAACCATTTTGATTTAAAAAACGACTTAGTTCACTGCCAACACTGCAAAGCTGTGTATAAGTACAACTCGTCAACGACTCAAATAATATACAACTTGAACAACGTGCATCTGACCCTGGTTAGTGGCTGTGCATCCTGCTCTCAGACTCAACCTAGCATCAATTCGGTGTTAGCATGGACACGGAGGAGCTGCGATGCACAACGAGCAGAGAAAATTACCTAAGGGATCTGCAAGTTCATTGAGATGGATATGCTGCCCTTAAGTATTGTTGAGGGTGAAGGTTTTCGAAAACTGACTGGTGGAAAGTGAATGGAATAAGGTTCCCCAGGCTTGCCAAGTTAGCATGGAGGTACCTGTGCATCACGGCAACGTCGGTCCCCTCAGAGCGGGTGTTTTCGGTGGCTGGACTGACGGTCACCAGGCTGCGGTCGCGTCTGACCCCAGAGCATGTTAACATGCTCATCTTTCTCAACAAAAATCAGTAGACTGGTGCTGAAGTTGTATGTGAGTTACTGGTTATTTTCTATGAAGCTTTGTTAATAAGCCTTATTCATTGTTAGGTAGGCTAATCTCTCTCTCACCCTCTTTCTCGACTCGGTGCCTTTTTTGATGTGCTTTTTTACATTTGGCAAAACCTGTCCGACATAAGTATCATATATAGTATTATATATTTTTGGTTAAGTTATTGTTTAACATGATTGTTTTTTTAATTTATTGTTATTATTATTATTATTATTATTATTATTATTATTATTATCATTATTATTATAATAATGGGAAAAAACGGGAGTCGGTTGTGTTTATGAGCAATCTCAATGAGGAAAAGACGCTGTGTTTTTGTATTTTCATTGCATTTTGAATATAGCCTATAAATAGTGAATTTTAATATAGAAATTATAAATGATTCATCAAAAATCGATCGTTAATTCCCCTGACGATCGATTAAGACAATTTAATCGAATGCCCATCCCTAATTTAAATATTTTTGTGCTATTATTCAGTTTGAATATCGACTTTGCGCAAGACAGCAAGGTTCTAAAAGTTACATAATTTGTATGCGTATTATATTTAATTCGTGTGTAAATGTTATAAACAAACAAGCACTTATACGTTTAAATAAGAGGTTGAGAAAATCAAAATCAAAATTCTTCTATTATTGTTGTATTTATACTGTAATAGTCCAGAATTATGTGAATATGCATATTGCATAGTTTTAGTGAAATAACAGTCTATGCCTCATTGCCTCTAGAAACATAGGAAAAAACTGCTTGACATTAAAAAAAACACATGATATCTCTCTAATGCACTTTGCCCATGACAAGAGAAACATACAGAAACAAAAATAAAAAGCCTGACATACTTTTCCCCCACTACACGCTGTGTGTGGTTAACTAGCGGCTGTAACTTGTGAGAGGTGTGTGTGCAGAGGTGGACAACACAGAGGATGCTCACTGCTCACTTCACTTCGTCAGTGATCTTGCAAGAATACACCGTGCACAAACGAATACCGCTGCAAAACCTACTCACCGGACCAGCTGTTTACTCGGGGGTCTTCTTCGGTCTCGCAAGACTAGCAGTGGCAGGTGTTATGCCGAGAAGTGCCTGCATGCCCGGATCTGCATGCCGCTCGCAGCCTGTGGGGGATGCAGTATTCGGCAGAACTGGTTTTGAAGTTGCCAAGATATGCATCCCTGGCTGCTTAAGACAGATACACTGCTACATGTATGGAGTCCATGTTCATATGTATAAACAGTGGCGCCGCCAGGATTCAGTTGCAAAGTACGCACAGAAACGGCAAATACAAACACTCTTAATTACAATTTCTGTAACCTCATAACTGTTTATTTTATATGAAAATGGACTCCATACATGTAGCAGTGTATCTGTCTTAAGCAGCCAGGGATGCATATCTTGGCAACTTCAAAACCAGTTCTGCCGAATGCTGCATCCTCCACAGGCTGCGAGCGGCATGCAGATCCCGGCATGCAGGCACTTCTCGGCATAACACCTGTTATAACACCGGCTCCAGCAGTTTAGCGATTAGGCGAGTTCAAGATCACGCAGTGCTGCGCAGCGCTGCGCAGCGCTGCCTAAATCGTGATGCATGCTGGTTAAAATGTGTCCACGATGACCTGGATGGGAGTTCTTTCTGCTCCGCATCCGATGTCACATGACCTTAAGTTATCGCGGGAGCGAGATGGCTGCAGAGCAGTAGCGCAGTTGTTAGGTGCGTTCAAGTTGAACTCCTGCTGACTGACTGCATCAGCGAGATCTGCCGGCGGCTGCTGGGGCGGGGCTACAAACGCTGCTATGAAGTCGGACACTCTCTCTTCCCGTAGATGCGACGTGACTCGGCTGAGCTTGCGGTGTTTGCCTTCTTCATCTGGGAAGAAGTGGAGGAATTGAAATTCCATTGATGTTTGAGGAAAATCAACAACGACGGCGATCAGTTTTCTTACCTGATGCTATGGGAACTTTGCTGGCCTTTTAGTCCCCTTCGGAAATTATTCAATCAGAGATGTTCAAAATAGTAGTCCATCAAAACATGTAAACTGAGGGAATAGAGCAGTGAACTGCTGCTGTGTATCAAGACCCGTGTCTAGCTCGTCTTTTGCATAGAGTATATATATATATATATATATATATATACGGACAGTTCATATTTTTCATATTTAGAGACAACAGAATGTGACAGCTTTGTCACAATAACAACTTCAAATTTGCATATTTTGTAATTGCTTCACTTCAAACGGTCACACAGTGGCACATTAATGGTCCAACTGGTTTATCAGAGTAGATGAATAGCCTAAATGTTGTCTTACTGTAAATGCTCATGTTCTGTTTTCCTTGTAATGTCACCATTAAATACATTAGAACTTTGTCTATCTGGTACATTATAGTAAGTCTTGCCTAATAACAATACAATTACAATTAATTATTATGAAGACAACTGTGCTTAGGTGCATGATTATATCACAGCTGAGGGGAATTTGCTGACTACATTTAACAAATAAGCATAACTATAGACACATAAGATGATGCATTTTCTTATAGCAACATTATTCGCAATGAATGAAATACATTTCACTGAATGATGATAAATACAATAATCAGAACAAATGACTGAATCAGATGCCTTGTCCCGCTGCGCCATCTCATCACACACAGAATAGCTCAGGATAATTCTTTATATTGGTAATGTGACGGGAACAGAAAGGGTTAATTAATAAGAGTGGATAGTACAGATAACACTGGACACAACAGTGAACCACTTCTCCATCATCATCCTAAGCTGACAGAACTGAGCAGTTTATTGACGACATCTTTCAGGGTTGTTGCTTTACATGAAGGATTTTATAGGTTTCTTCATGTTGACTGTCCCATAGCTGCGGCCACACGGCTGCTACTTATCTGAAAGTATGTGATACTTGAGTAGAAAAGAGGCGCTTATGGAAATGGAAATTCATTGAAACACACGTCATATACGTCAGCGTAGATAAGAGCCAATCAGGGCAAAGTCCTGACGTCATGAAGGTGGGTCTAGGGTCGCGCAGTACCTGGAGAACAACTGCGCTACTGCTCTGCAGCCGCCTCGCTCCCGCGATAACTTGAGGTCATGTGACATCGGATTCGGAGCAGAAACCACTCCTATCCAGGTCACCGTGGACACATTTTAACCAGCATGCATCACGATTTAGGCAGCGCTGTGCAGCGCTGCGCAGCGCTGCGCAGCACTGCGTGATCTTGAACTCGCCTGTTTTCCAGGTACTTTTTTTTTTTTTTTTAAAATCTTTTTTTAAATTCATCACCAATGACAAACAAACAATACTGAACATGGGGTACATACGTTCGACTCAATTAGAGGATCCAAAGGCTTTGTGGAGAAATAAAAAAATAAAAAAATGTAAGTGGACAAAAAATAAAAAAGTCACAATGAGGATCTCAAGGCTTTGTAGAGAGCCACAGTCCGGATGGCCTTCCTGTTCATTAGTCCTGTTAATGTATCAAAGTATATCCTCATTTCATTTTTAAATTGGTGTATATTGGGTTTTCTTTCAGTCCATTTGCATTTATGTACATAAAATCATCCATATAATATAAAAAGGTTTAACAAAAATACATGACTGTGGTCCATAACTTTTTTCTCAAAGTAAAAAATAACATCCTTTTTTTGTAGGTTAATCTTAATCCCACATAGCGATTCAAACATATTTTCAACATCAATCCAGAAGAATTTTACATAGATACAACCATAAAATAAATGTACAATCGTTTCTGTCTAAACTTTACAGAATACACAGGAATCAGAGAGATCAGGTCTGTATTTTTTGAGAAAATGGTTCGTTGGGTAAATTAGGTGTATCATTTTATAAAAAACATCATTCACTTTATTGTTGATCAAATATTTTTTATAGTAAATCCATACCAATTTCCAGTTAATTCTATCAAAAAGACCATTCCAATAACTTTTGGCATGGGAATTAATAGAGCATTGCAACATACATCTAATAAATTTATTATTGCATTTTTTATCTTTAATATTGATGCCATTCACCAGGATATCAGCCTTCAACATTGGTTGTTCATTAAACACATTGCTGCCTAGTAATAGTCTTAAGAAGCATGTTGGTAACGCATCAAACACTATACAATATTCTCGTGCCGGTATTGGAATACCGAAGGTCTTTAGAAATTCTGGGTATGAAAGTAATTGACCTTTCTCGTTGAGCAATTGTGATATGAACAGAATCTTGTTTCTTACCCAATTATCAAAAAAGATTGATTTATTTTTATAACTGATGTTTTTATTGTTCCAAATTAAGTGTTTGTGGGGAGAGAAGTTATGTTTGTATATAAGAAGCCAACATAAAAGCGCCTGCCTGTGAAAATTAGATATCTGAATCAGGAGTTTATGTCAAAATCGCATTTGAGAAGAAATTCTATACCACCAATTTTTTCAAGTACCATAATTTATCTTTATTTTGGATGTAATGTTTAATCCAGTTCACCTTAAAGACTATGATAGATGAATGAAAGTCCATCATATTTAATCCTCCTTGACGGCCCGAATTACATAACACACTCCTGTTTAGGTAGTGAGACTTGTTTCTCCATAGAAAGTTGAATAAGATAGAATCTATTTTCTTTTCAATTGATTTGGGTACATCTAATACTTTCGCTGGATAAACAAGACGTGATACACCTTCAGTTTTTGACAAAAGTACCCGACCTTTGAGTGATAAATCCCTCATGAGTCACATGTTAAATTTATTTTAAATTTTTGGAACAAGAGGTTGGAAGTTTGACTCTATTCTGTTTGTTTGAATGAATATTGCCATCTTTAAGAGGAAAAAGGGTGCGCTTTTTAATATTTAGAGTTAGACCCGTCACTTTAGAGAACAGATCATGACAATTTATGATTTTCTTAATCTGCATTTCGTCCTTTAAAAAGATAGCAGTATCATCAGCCAGCTGGCAACATTTAATTTCTTTACCTAAAATTTGAATACCTTGAAAGGAATCATTATATATATGTAGGGCCATTGTTTGCATGACCAAAAGGAACAAAAAAGGGGCTGCTGGATCTCCTTGTTTTATACCTCGAATGATGTTGAACCTGTGAGTGGTCCCCCATGGAAGTTTAACTGAGCTCTTGCACTCACTATATAACATTTGTATTGCCCTTTTAAAGTATTGACCAAACCCAAAAAAAATCTAACACTTCTGATAGCACC